>CM024467.2:1200000-1800000 GCA_014182885.2 Eucalyptus caleyi | reverse complement strand
ACTTAAGTGTCAACTCCGATTTAAATAGTAGGAAATATGATATGGCCATATTTTATTAATTTATCAGTTCTGTGCTACTCATCTTGCTCTCATATTGGGTGTTAACTCCAACAAGAGGAAGTCTGTTAGCTTTACAGTGAAAACTTCATGAGGGAAACTTTAGAATTGCTTTATTATGAAAAATTTATCTCTCGCTTACTCTATATTATTCTATCTTACTATCCATTGCAAGTTCTAAAGTAATCTTGCCCCAATTTGAGGAATTGGGATTTTTTTTTCCCAAAGAACTTAAGCAATTTTGCTCCAATTTGTTAATTTGGGGCAAAGAATGTGAAAGACAACGCTATTTAGAAGCAACTTTACAGGCAAGCCATGTCAGGCAATTTATATTAGATATCGTCAAGTCGAATTTTTTGGCCACACAATTCGCCGATTTTAGTAATTGATATTTTTTGACATTTAAGTAATCAGAAAAAAAAATTACAGCATTAATTAAGCGCCACTCTCACAAAATCCTTACATCAATATTATTTAGAGTAGGATTGACCTATAACCCAACTGTTATACATTTATTAAGTGTAGAGAAATTAACCTTAGTTTTGGCAACGCATGGCTGTTAACATAAACATTAGGCTATTTCCTATTTTAAAAAGAGTGATTTCATCTCTCCATAACATGGGATCATATTCTTCTAGAATTTCATTGGTTTGCCTTAAATGTCAGTCGAATAAATTCAGCTATTGGACTATCAACTTTGTACTCTTTCATGAAGTGAGGATTAACCTAAATCGTTCTACTGGAGATGAACGAGCTTTGAATTTCAGGTTATGTTCATATACAGTACCAAAAAAGGATGAGCTTTCGAGACAATTTACGTCTTGTCTGAACGTTAATATTGCTTAATGCCTCTACTTACTGAGCTTGGCAGCAGCTTAGCTAGGCACTTGATGTACTTGTTTGGTAAAACTGATAAACAAGCTATTAACCTAACGGGACATTTTCAGATCAATTTGCCGCATTAGACGTGACTCAGCATTTTTACATTATTTTATATCAGACTAGTAGGTTCATTCTCGACATTCAATAAGAGCCTTGCATAGCTGTTCATTAACCAATTTCGGCAACGAGCCTTTTATATACTCGGTATTCTTGCATATTGCAATTATTTTTTCTTCACGATCTTGCAGGCTGGTCATATGTTTTCTTTTTCGGCTCGTGAATGTTTGTTCTGGAGATATTCTGACGAGCCTATAGACGGGCCTCTCTCAAAGTCAATAGATCAATGTCATTTGGAGTAAGATTAATCTACAGAACCAACTGACATGCATCTATTATGGGCCAACAGATTTCAATGTCAATTTTTTTTTTTTTTTTGAGTCACTTGAGCAAAATATCAATGAAAAACTGATCACTTCATTGCAGCCGCCAACATATTCCTGCAATTTGTAATACGTGACTTTTTTTAATGAATTAATTCCAACGTGGCCTTTTTTTTTTTAAATTTATTTAAAGAAAACGTGCAGCATAACATGGACGAAGGACAAGTCAAAGAGACATTTGTGGCTAAAACCACGTTGTTTTGTCAAAGAATAAATTGAAAAGATGACCAAAAACCTTAAAATTTTTTTTTTTATGACATGAAAAATCCTGAACTTTGCCAATCGTGACACATTTATCCCAAATTTTTTTTCGTAACACAAAAAACCATGAACTTCTATCCATGTGACACATTTCCCTAAACTATAGGGTATTTTTGTCTTCTAACTTTTTAAATTTTTTTTTTTTTTCTTCTTCTTCTTCTTCTTCTCTCGGCCATGGCGGAGCCGGCGGAGGGAAGCCAATGTCCGGCAAGGGCTACCCTTGCCGGCGTCGGGTGAGGGTCGCCCTCACCTAGGCTGGCTAGGGCTGCCCTCACCGGTGTCGAGTGAGGGGCCCTCGGCTAGGTTGGGTGAGGGCCTCCCTCGCCAGATCTGGCAAGGGCACCCCTTGCTTGACACAGGCGAGGGCCTCACTCGCCCGATGCCAGCGAGGGCAACCCCTCGCTAGGCCCTCATTAGCGTCGAGCAAGGGCCTCCCTCCCCAGATCTGGTGAGGGCACCTCTCGCTTGACATCGGCGAGGGCTATCCTTGCCCAACACAAACGACAGTGGCCTTTGTCGGTGTCTCAGGTGAAGGCGGCCTTCATTGGCATTAGGCGCCCCTCGCCTGCCAGACCAGCCAAGCGCCACCCTCACTTGATGCCGGTGAGGGCAGCCCTAGCTAGCCCAAGCGACGGTGACCCTTGCCCTAAGTCGACGAGGGCAGCCCTCGCCGGATGCCAGCTTTCCTCCGTTGGCTCCGCCATGGCCGATGGAGGGAAGAGAGAAGAAAGAAAAAAAAAAGGAAAAACATTAAAAAAAAAAAAGACGAAAATGTCATTGGTGGCGTAAATGTGTCATAATTTGTAAAGTTTGGGGTTTTTCACATCATAAAAAAAAGTTTGGGGTAAACTTATCACTTTGGGCAAAGTTTGGGATTTTTGGTGGTCTTTTCCCAAGAAAAAAAAAAATCTTATTCTCTCTTGCTTTGTGTTCTTCTTTACTCACTCTGTTTCTTTCTCTCTCTCGTTCCACAAAAAAGGCGATCCTCGTCCATTTTCTAATAACCTCAACACTTTCTCAACTTGAAATTCCAAATCCTTATCAGTAAAGCAAATCGCGAGGTTTTCAAAGTAAAGCAATTGTTCAACAGGATTTGCTAACAAATACCTTCATGAGATGATACATGAGTTGATGGCTAACAAAAGGGAAGAAAGAAGGAACGAAAACAGACAGCTTTCCATTGGCGTTAGAATCGAGCATGGTTAGAGGAAGTTCGTTTGCTTTACTGTGCAAACTTTGTGAGGGAAACCTCAGAACAATTGCTTTATTGTGAAAACTTCATCTATCGGTCACCCTATGTCATCTTATCGTACTGTCCGTTGCAAAATTCGGAATGTAATTTTGCCCCAATTTGAGGATTTGGGGATGGGGTTTTGTTTTGAAGAACATAAGCAATTTTGCTCCAATTTGTTAATTTGGGGAAAACATTGTGATAGACAATGTCATTTAGATGCAATTTTGCTGCCTTTACTTTGCCGGTAAGGCACGTCGAATGGTTTACATTAAATATTTTCACGTCAGATCTGTCACACAAATCGCGATTGAAGTGATCAGTTCTTTTATTTATCAAAATGACACTCGAGTAATTGACAAAAGAAAAGTTCAGGTGCTAAGTGAGTGCAACTCTCACAAAACCCTCACATCAATAAGATTTAGAGTAAGATCAACCTACGGCCAATCGTTATAAGTCGTTCGTGTGCCAACTGGTCGTTGGTGCCCCCCAAAAGAAGGGTCCTCTTTGAAGTGAGGGCGAGGGCGAGGGTGAGGGTGAGGGTGAGGGCGAGAGTGAGGGCCAAAGAACCTACGCCCAGCGGCATCCGGGGCGGGCAGAGGGTCGCCAAGACTTTTCCTCAGGCTACGCGACTCCACTGCTTTCCTCCTCTTCTTCTTCTCGAAATCAACATACGAATCAAGACTAATTGCCCCCTTGAGTTTAAACCCACCACCTAATGCTTTTATTGGGATTCCCATCTTGCCTTCTTCGCTTCCATCTTCATTACACGATTTAGAGAATTCCTAGAGTGAGTCTATCAAGTCGGAATAAGAATCATACGCTAATTATCAACTAATGAGAACTTTCTCGCCATAAGGAAAGAAGAAGAAACAATAATGATGGTGATACGTGTTACCAGGGGCATCAAGAACATGTTGAGCAGGAAGCAAAGAGGCACGCGTTAGTGAAGACAATAGATTCACCATGATGAGTACATATGCCGCCACTGCTATGGCCACCCACTTTCTCTCGACGGTCTTCTTTTTCATCATTTCTCTCGAACCGTGCAAAAACACAATGCAATCACACTATGAGAGTGGCGACGATGAGCAATGGATCATAGGCAGAGTCTGAAAGTGAAAGGACCAGATGGCTTGAATATATAAAGTAGCAAGGTTCTTTTTCCCCACCAAGAAAGATGGCTTGGTGGAATTCATGGTTTGATCAAAGTCGTTCATCTCTTGACTTGAGTCTCCAACAAAGCCACAATTCCAATGTATTGTGGCCCATCTAAACTTTTTTGGGAGGCTTCCTCATCCTTGCCCTAAAAATTATAGTCGTCTCCAGATTTGATCAACCATTAGTGGTCTATTCCATCATTGACTTCGTCTTTCTCGTGATGACCACACAAGCTAGCAGTTGAGAATTTGCAAAAAATCCCTTCAGGAGATCATTGAAAGCACAATGATGAATCAATAAATTAAAAGACTGTTTTTGTAAAATTTCATGTTTCGATGGTTAGTTACTTAAATTGTCTGAAGGGAATTGATGACTATGCATTTGAAACTAGAGAAAGAGCGTTTAGAAATGCCTCCAACCTCTCCACCAATCAGCCAGCCAAAACCCGACCAATCCACAATCTCCGCCAAGTTCATTCTTCTCTCTTCAGCTCATATCGAAAATGCTAACACACGAAATTGGTATAGAGTAATCAGTCCCGTTTCTTTTTGTGGACATTACAAATGAGAGAGATCTTGGGTTTTCTCTTTTTAGATATTTATGTTCAGGAAATGTTCCTGATGAAATGGAATAATAGCGGTTGAGAATTGGCAATATTTGGTGTTTCTTTTTTTTTTGCTATTCAAAGAAGTCCATGCCGTGAACAGAAGATGGAGGAAGAGAAGGCGAGAGAGAAGGAGCTAAATGATCTATTCAAGATTACTGTCGGTCAGCTAAAAGTGCCGATTGGTATGTAATTTGTACTCGAATCATGATAACGCCGTACTTTTAGCCTCTCTTAGCCTTTTATTTAGTTGCCTTGCATCCTGTATTCGAGCTATCCTATACTCTGATCCGATGATGATTTAACCTTATAATTATCATCGCCGTGCAGACCATGTTAAAACGGTTTGCTATGTTAGACTTCACGGGCCAAGTCCGAAGAATGATGAGTATGAAACGAATATCGCTATTTTACTAGGCAAGTGCCCTATATCTTGACGTGCATGGGACGTGTCCCGTCAAATATAATGTTCATTGAAAAGTCGGACAAAAAGAATGTGTAACCAATTAAATAGCCTTTTTAAAAACATAAGCATGTAGAAAATCATCTTAACTTTGAATGACTGAACTGAGCGTGTGATTTGGCATCGTGGCCGTGTTGACTGGGGTAATGAAAAGCTTCACCTGCCGATGGATTATGAATTGAATATTCTTTGGCCCATTTGAAAATAAAGAAAGGAGCTTTTCCCGTAGTGTGTGTATGAATGCACATGTTGTGTCAATTTGGATTGCTACTTGAGGTCTAACCAATTTCACACTCATTATAGAGAGTTGCAACCTAGAGTTTTGGAACCTATGACCTCAAACATAAGATATGCAATAGGACCACTTAACTCAAAAGAATTTGCCTAACATGAGGTATAAATAATAATATACAAAAGCTCTAACTTGAAAGAGGGGGAAAAAAACCCATTTTTTTTTATGTAGTATCGTGAACTAGCCTAAAACCGACTCAGTTGATTTTGTGCCCGTTCCAAGAGCACCCTCTTCAATTCATGATTCCAAATTTTAATAATCGAGACTTATAGGGTTGGTTTCAAATTTCGCCCCTAGAACCTATCACATGTTAGGGAAATCCCTTATGATGTTTTGAAGATGATAAAATAAATCAAAGGCTACTAACGTGTTTAATGGTTGAGTAACACACAATGCAGATGATAGAATATGTAAAGAATATTGTCTAAAGTCTATTATGAAGATTTCCAGACTTCTGTGTCAAAATTTGAAGATTGTCAGACTTTAGTCTCAAGGTCTGTTTTACATCAAAAGTCTGCCTACTTTGACAAATTCTAGACTAAACGTGAATGAAGAACCGGAAGATAGACTCTATGCTGAAGCTGGATTTATTCAGACTGTATCCAAACCTTAAAGCTAAATTTGTTAAGAAGCAAAATATGCTCAGACTCAGATTGTAAAGTCTATTACTCTCAGACTTTACATCCAGAACGAAACAAAATGTGACACAAGCCCTAAATATATAACGGCTAGTGATTTGGTTTGGATTCTACATCAAAATTGATTTGATTGACTCAATCTAATTAATTAACTAGTCCAAAAAAAAAAAATCTAATTGATTGACAATTAGATCTTGAAGACAATAACTTTCTATACGAAGAAGCTCTACTTATGGAAACTAAGATTCTGTTTGTATGGGCGATCAGAATCAATTTGGGATTCTACTTTTGTCACTCAACGGCTACCAAATCTTTTAGATGCAGATCTGTCCAATGGGTAGATTGGAAGACGATCCTCGAGATACTGTCCAATGGCTAGTTTGGAAGTAGAGGAGTATTTAAAGAGATCAAGGACTGATGAGCAAGTAAGAGACGAAGTGTAGAATTTATAATTTCAAAGTCTGAGCGACCTTCGATTATACACTTGTCTCTTGTGAGCTTAAATATTTGTGATCGTGAGATAAATACCAAAAGAGTGACTTAGTGAGATAGTGTTATTTACTACTAAGTTTGCACTCAAAGTTGTAATCTCTTGTTGATTGCATAGTGGAATCCAGCCAAGAAGGTTGTTAGCATGGAAGAGTGGACGTAGGCTTGATCTAAGCTGAACCACTATAAATCTTGTGTTCTTATTATCTTCCTTGAACTCCTTTATTTTGTTCATAATTCTATTTAACTGCTAAAGTCTGATCTTGTTCAAAGTCTACTGCTCTTGAAACTCAGTTTCAAAAGTATGTTATTCTTCAAACTTAATTTCAGAAGAAAAATATTTCTACTGTTCTTTGCGAAAAATTTTCTTCACACCCCTCTAGGTGTTCATACTAGCACTTTCATCACCTTTAGTAGAGAAGATTATATCATATTATATTAGGGAATATTGCTCCAAATGGGCTGAGGTAAGCAAAACTGGCCCACTGACTGGAAAAGAACTTAGGTTTCAAAGTGCAAATGGAACATGGAAGCTCGACCCCTGTATGCAAACCGAAATCATATGTGGTCAAATCTGGGCCTTTCGTGTTTGATTTGGGCTTAACCCATCAACATCAATTGGACTATTTCTTTAACTTTAAAAAGGAATAATCGACGAATCACCATAAACCATGTGTTATAAATTTTATCTTACTTGGCGTTATATGTGTCATGCATATCACTTTTGCTTGACTTGTTCCCCCACACTCCATTATTAAATGAAACCCAAACAAAAGACCTAGTACTAGGTTATTTAGTTAAGTCTCACAAAAACCCAATAGTATCTTAATTTTACTAGTCATAAACCTATTGCAATTGTGTCAATTTAATACTAACTTATTTTGTTTAGCAATTAAGTCCTAAAAATCTTACAATTATTCTCGATTAGTCCATCTGGCCAAAATTGGCTAGCCAGCGTTGGTGTGGCAGCCAACCGACGCTGGTGACTTTTTTTTTTAATAATATTTTTTTTTTGAAATATTTTATTGATTTTTTTTAAATATTTTTTTCCTTTTTTATCTTTTTTTTTTCCTTCTCCCTCTCCCTCCTTCCTCCTCCTCTCCTCCTCCCTCCTTCTTCCTTTGGCTCTGGCGACCGGCCAAAGGAGAGGGTTGGCTGGTTGCCGGACTAAGGTGGCCAAGCTAGCTCGCCAAATCTGGCGAGGGGGGCCTCACCGGCGCCGAGTCTGGCGAGGCGATATGGCGGGCTCGCCTTGCCAGTTGGCGAGCTCGCGCCTAGCGACAATGGGGCGAGCCCCCGCAGGATCTGGCAAGGGGGGCTTGTCGTCGCGTCTGGCAAGGCCCTCCTTGTCGGATCTAGCGAGGGCTCACCTTGCCTAGTGAATGCGAGGTGAGCCCTCGCCAAATTCAGTAGGGGCTCACCCTGCCGTCATTAGGCGCGAGCTCGCCCACTAGCGAGGCAAGCCTGCTAGATTGCCTTAGTCCGGAGATCGGCCAGCCTAGCCGATTGCTGGAGCCAAAGAAAGGAGGAAGGAGGTGGGAGGAAGACAGAAGAGGGAGAAAGGGGAAAAAGATAAAAAAAAAAAAAAATTAATAAAATATTACTAAAAAAAGGTTGTCGGCTGCCACGCCAGCACTGGCTGAGTAATTTTGGCCAGATAGACTGGTCAAGAATAATTATAAGAGGTTTAGGACTCAACTGGTCAAAAAAATAAGTTTAGGACTGAACTGAGATAATTGCAATAAGTTTATGACTTTTTTGGTAATTTTCCCACTCAGTTAGAAGTATGAAAAGATACCATTATGTATAGACAAATCAACCTTTGTTCTGGAGACATATGGCGGTAAATCCAAACATTTGGCTATTTCCTATTCCAAAAATTTTGGCTTCGTCTCCCTATAAAAGGATGTTACATTTTCTAGAATTTCATTGGTTGGCCTTACTGTGTCAAGGATGATGATAGTCGTGTGGCTATCGTATTGTTAAATTAGTTGTCTTTAACCAAGTGAGGATAAAATTATATAGGTGGGCAGTCGTGAATTTAATTAGTTCTGTTGGAGATGAATGAGCTTTGAACTTGAAGTGTATGCTAATGTATAGTACCGAAAAAGAGGAGCTTTTGAGACGTAACTCGACATGGATAATTGAACTTCGTAGCAGCTTGCTTCGCACTTGATGCACAAGTTGCGTAAAACTGATAACAGCTAACCTAATGGCACATATTCCAGATCAATTTGCTGCATTAAACGGGATTACAAATTCTTCCTTTTTCATTTATTAAATTAGTAGGTTTGTACTCGACATTCAATAAGAGTTTATTTACATTTTTACAATGTTGTGGATTGGGCTCTATGTTTTATTTTTGTTTTGTTTTTGGGGGCTCATGAATGTTTGATTTTGGAGGTATTCTGGTGAGCCTATAGATTGGCCTAGAGGCGTAAAGGTTATACATCTTTTATGGAATCAACAAACAAACGCGATCCTCGCTCATTTTCTGATAACCTCAACACTTTCTCAACTTGAAATTCCAAATCCTTATCAGTAAAGCAAATCGCGAGATTTTCAAAGTAAACAATTGTTCAACAGGATTTGCTAACAAATACCTTCATGAGATGATACATGAGTTGATGGCCAACGAAAGGGAAGAAAGAAAGAACGAAAACAGACAGCTTTCCATTGGCATTAGAATCGAGCATGCGTGAGAGGAAGTTCGTTTGCTTTACTGTGCAAACTTTGTGAGGGAAACCTCAGAATAATTGCCTTATTGTGAAAACTTTATCTCTCGCTCACTCTGTGTCATCTTATCTTACTGTCCGTTGCAAAATTCAGAAAGTAATTTTGCCCCGATTTGAGGAATTGAGGTTGGGATTTTGTTTTGAAGACATAAGCAATTTTGCCCCAATCCAATTTGTTAATTTGGGGCAAAAATTGTGGTAGACGATGTCATTTAGATGCAATTCTGCTGACTTTGCTTTGCCAGTGAGGCACGTCGAGCGGTTTACATTAAATATTGTCATGCCAAGTCTGTCTCATAAATTGCTGATTGAAGTGATCGGGCTTTTTATTTATCAAAATGGTACTTGAGTAACTAAGAAAAGAAAAGTTCAGGTGCTAAGTGAGCGCCCCTCTCACAAAATCCTCACATCAATACTATTTAGAGTAAGATCAACCTACGGCCAATTGATATAAGTCGTGCTATTTGGTCCCCCCAAGACACGCGCATATCGGGATGCGGGGAGTGCGGGACACGACGAGACTCTGCCTCAAGCTCCGCGACTCCACTGCTTTCCTGTTCTTCTTTCCAAAATTAACGGAGGAATCATGATCAATTGCCCCCTTGAGTTTGAACCCACCACCTACTGTTTTTTTTTTTTTTTTTTTTTTTTTTTTTTTGGGGGGGGATCTCGTCTTGCCTTCTTCGCTTCCATCTTCATTACACAATTTAGAGAAATCCTAGAGTGAGTCTATCAAGCTGGAGAAAGAATCAGACGCTAATTATCAACTAATGCGAGCTTTCTCGCCATAAGGACTAAAAAAGAAGAGTGAAGAAAGAAGAATGATGGTGATACTTGTTATCAGGGGCACCAAGAACATGTTAAGTAGGAAGCAAAGAGGCACTCGTTGGGGAAGGCAATAGATCTATCATGATGACCAAATATGCCGTCACTGCCATGGCCGGACGAAGATGCGATATATTTGGCATATAATCCAGTTTATCACGAGCGAACGAAACATATTAACATCAGCTACCACTTCATCTGAGATGTCTTAGTTAAGGATAATGTTATTGTCAAAAAGATTGCTACAACAGATAACTGGTAGACATGATGACTAAGTTTGTTTCATTGGCGAAACTCAAGCTTTGCTTGAGCTTTATTAGTGTCTATGGAGAGTGAGCACCCGTCGGGGCATTGGGAGCGCAACATGATGATGAACACTATAACTTGGCTTCAAATATCGAGCCAAAGTGGAGAATTGTTAAATTAATATCTCAAGTTTGAATTTGGATAACAAGTTGTTAAACCAAATTTTATCGGTGAAGATTTTTCCAAGCGGATTATAAATCAGATGAAAAATCTTTTTTTTTATTGAACTTTCTTTCGGACATGCAAAATAAGCCACGAAATAAGGAGGATATGTTTTATCATTAGAAGAAAAAAAAAGGGGCACACTATATATTTTATTATCTATTTATCTTTAAGGGAGATAAAAGAAAAAGGAAGAAAAAGGAAGGTTTTCCTCCCCATCGTGCAGTGTACAAATCCTCTTTTAAAGAAGGAAAGAGAAGTGGAGCCCAAAGTCAAACTTTTGATTTTGGGCACACACACGCCTAGGTTTTCTTTTCTTTCTGCAAGTGATAGCCACACATACAAGCCACAGTAGAAAGCCACAAAGACAAGCTAAAGAGAGCCGCGCATGAAGAGAGAAAAAGCACACGAGTTCTTTGTTTCGGCATAATGTGCGGTAATTTTATGCAGTAAGTTTATATCCAAATGAGTTATTTATTTATAAATACTTTGGATTTGAGATTAAATTTAAGTGTAGAAAACACTCGAGCGTATGAGCGATTGTAAACTCTAATTCTTCGATTATAGTGGATTATTTGCCGCTGCCTCTCCCCGTGGACGTAGGTACCGATACTTAGATCGAACAATGTAAATTTCTAGTGTCCTTATTATTTCTCGTTTATTTCTCCAGTGATTTTGTGTTGACGTAAATTGCAATATTATGTTGTTTTCGCGTATTATATTCCAATAGTGGCACTCAAGTAATTGAAAAAAAAATTATGGCTCTCTCACAAAGTCCTTAGATTGATATCATTTAGAGTAAGATTGGCCCATAGGTCCAACTGTTATACATCTATTATGGGCCAACTGGTCATCCGCTTCGCAAGGCCAGCCTTTTACTTCTGGAAGTAGTGGAACATAAAATACCTAATAGAGATCAACAACCATTGATAATGACCTGGCGTAGACATCTCATGGGCAAAGAAAGGAAAATGGTACGGTCGATATGGATGGCTACGTTATTAGAAAAGGAGAGGCCCCATTGTCATGGATGGAGCCTAAATTGATGTGAGGGCGAGGGCGTACGCGGCGAGGGCGGACGCACAATGGGAGTCACCCTCAGGCTCCGCGGCTTCACTGCTGTTCTCTTCTTCTTTCCAAAATCAATGTAGGAATCAAAGCCAATTGCCCCCCTTGAGTTTGAACTCACCCCCTAAAGCTTTCCTTGGGGATCCTGTCTTGTCTTCTTCGCTTCCACCTTGATTGCACAATTTAGAGAAGGCTTAGAGTGAGTCTATGATGATTCCAATAGGAGAACGATTCCTATGTTTATTATGTACTGAAGGTGAACTTTCTCGCCATAGGGAAAGAAAAAGAATGATGATGATGATGATGATGATGATGATAATATGTATTACCAAGGGCATCGGGAACATGCTGAGTAGCAAGCAATGAGGCATTCGTTTGTGAAGGCAATAAATCTAGCGTGATGAGCAGATATGCTGCCACTGCAAAGACCACCTACTTTCTCTCAATGCTCTTCTTCGTCATCATTGCTCTCGGACAATGCGAAATCTCAATGCAATCACACTATGAGAGCGTCAATCATGAGCAATGGATCATAGGCAAAGTTCGAAGGTAAAGGGACTAAACAACTTGAATAAATAATGTAGCGAGATTCCTCAGTCTCGCTAAGACAAAATGGCTTTGTGGAATTTATGGTGTGATCCCAGTCAATGGCTCCGATTTTCTGCATTCCAACATTGAATCTATCTCCCCCGTGATGACCACGCTAGCTGAGTGGATGGCTTGTAGAATGGGTTGAGATTGTTTATAATGTTAGACTTGACAGGTCTAAATGCGAAAGATATGTATGAAATGAATATAAATATTTCAACCGACAAGTGAGCTTTATTATAATGTGTCTGGGCCATCAAGCGTTCCATCAAATCGAACTTTGTTGAAAATTCAAGCAATTAATCCATTGAATAATGGGCCATCAACTTTCACACTACCAAACTAAGCACATACATTGTTGATTTGATCAAAATACAGCCCCCAGATCATTTGAAGTCGACTCTTTCTCCAACTTAATGTTAAAAAAGACAAGCGTTTAAAAAATCATTGTGACTTTTGCTGACCAAACTCGGTGGATGATATGTGATGGTGGCCATAGACTTTGGCAACGACAAGCTTCCCCGAATAATGAATCATGTGGATCGGACATTTTTTGGCTCGTTCCAACATAAAAAAATGAGTCGTTTCTATAATGTGCTTATGTATGTATGTGTATATATACATATAAAGCCAATCTAACAACTATGTAAATGGACTCAAAGTTGGATTCAAGTTTGAAGAATTTGAATTTTATGTTCGCAAAACGTTGGATTAATATTTGTTCTAAATACATATCGTGTCAACTTGGATTTGTACGCAGCGTCAAACCAATTTTGAACCGGGATTCTGGAACTTTTTCCAGCGTCTCTTCGAGCCTCTACCAGGTACTTAGAATGTTGAAGCTGTAACGGGAGGCACCGTGCCATTTTTAATGAATTCTTGGTATATTTTCTTGTGGCTTCATTGCCTATCCCCCTGTGCAGCTTTTGCACGGTTGAAATTGTGAAGATGAAGAACTAGATGAGAAGTATGAAGATGAACAAATGCAGATGGAGATGAAGAATAGAATCTAGAATAGAGTAACCAATTCTGGAAGTGCTTCGTATTTCATTGTATCAAAGTATCATTGTAGTACAAAGTATCTGAAACAACAACAATGAATATAGAACCTCTATTCTTCCTCCTCTACTCTATCTTACTTGTATCTCTTGAATCGAAACCTTCATCAACTGATCATTCCTCTGAGGCTTTCATTTGATACTGTGATGCAGAGCATCCATGGAGTATATCTCTCTCTTCTTCTGTTTCTTTTGTTTCTCTCTCTCTATCTTCTCTCCTTTTTCTTATTATATATCCCTTCTTCTTTTTCTATCGAGGAAGAAGTACTTTTCCTAGTAACAGAGAAAACTGAATATTGTTAATAAGGAAAACAGAATACAACTAACTGATTACACCTTACAGCACATGTGTTAGTTTTTGGATTTATATAACTTGGCGATCCATGTCATTTTCCATTTTAGGCGTCTCCTTCATTGATGTCGATCCAAGCTGGTCTTCATTATGAGATCTTCACTGTTGATCATCATCTCTTTGTAGTTTGCTGCATCGCCAAGTCCTCTGCTTTCTTTTGTTTCTTGTTTTTCAACACGTGATGTTCTTCTTCTTCAACTCTATTCCTTTATATTTAACATCCCCCCTCAAATTGGGAAGGGTGAAGGATCCCATTCCCCATTTGGTGCGAAGAGACATATGAGCTGATCGGGAGAGGGATTTAGTGAAAATGTCAGCTAATTGAAGATGGCTGGGAATGTGTTGGACCTGAATGGAACCATAAGACACCTTTTCACGAACGAAGTGAAAATCAACTTCAATGTGCTTTGTGCAAGCATGCAATATTGGATTTGCTGTGAGGGAAATAGCTAATTTGTTGTCACAAAATAAAGATGTAGCTGCTGCAAGAGGAATACCAATATCATGTAATACAAAGCTGATCCAAGTTAGTTCAGCTGTTGTAGAAGCAAGTGCTCGATACTCTGCTTCTGTGGAGGATCTTGAAACAGTGGATTGTTTCTTGGCTGACCAAGAAATCAAATTAGAGTCAAGAAAAGTGCAGAAATCTATAGTAGATCGTCGAGTGGTAGGACATCCTGCCCAGTCAGCATCTGAAAAGCCATAGAGACTTGTTGAACTCCTGGAGTGGAGATAGAATCCAAGGTGGACAGTCCCTTTGACATATCAAAGGACTCTTTTTAATTGATGAAAGTCTGCCACCGTTGGATGTTGCATCTTTTGACAGAGAAGATTTGTTGCAAAAGCTAGATCTGGTCGAGTTATTGTTAAGTATTGAAGACCACCTACCAAGCTTATGTATTCAACAGGATCTATGAGCTGAGTTTCAGCATTGGCCATGAGAACTTATCGAAGTGGCAAGGGTGTTGAGATTGGTTTGCAATCGGCCAATGAGCTCATGTAAGTAAGTCAATAGCATATTTTGTTTGGCATAGAAATAAATCCAGTGAGGTACGTTTGGCTTCAATGCCTAAGTAGTGAAGATATCCAAGGTCTTTCATATGGAACTGAAGACTGAGCTTTTGGATCAATGTGGTTAAGAGTTGAGGTGAGCTACCTGCTAAGATGATGTCATCAACATATAGCAGCAACAATACTATATGTGACTCAGTATGAAGAACAAATAAGGAGGGATCAGTTGTGCTACAGAAAAAACCAATTTCAACAAGAAAGTTGCTGAACTTATCGAACCAGGCTCTTGGAGCTTGTCGAAGGCCATATAAGGACTTGTGAAGTAGACAGACATGACTCGATTTTTGAGGATGTATGAAGCTAGGAGGCTGTTCCATATAGACAGTTTCATTCAAGTCTCCATGAAGAAAGGCATTTTTCACATCAAGTTGGTGTATTGGCAATTGTTTCATTAGAGCTATGGACAGTACAATGCGAATTGTTGCATGTTTCACAACAGGGCTGAAAGTCTCAGTAAAGTCAAGTCCTGCTTCTTGATGAAAGCCTTTGGCTATTAGTCGAGCCTTTAGCCTGTCAAGACTACCATCAGGTGCCAGTTTGGTCTTAAAGACCCATTTACAGCCTACGACATTCATCTGGTTTGTTCTTGGAACCAGTGTCCAGGTGTGATTGTCATACAAAGCACTCATTTCTTCTTGCATTGCACTATACCAGGCTTTATCAGCCAATGCTGACTTAATGGATCTTGGTTCCATGGGAACTCGATACTCAGCCAAACAAGCATATTTTGGATTTGGCTTGATAATACCTGATTTCAGTCGAGTCTGCATATGATGAACAACATGATTACTTTGAGAAGAGGATAGACCAGGATTGTGTTGTTCTGGTTCAGGGCTAATATTAGTAGGTAGTGCATTTTGTGAAGATGAAGAACTGGAATTTTGATGCTCATGATTAGTAGAGATAATTGGAACCACAACACCTGGAGAGGTAGATACTGGTTGTGTTTCTATGATGAAGTCATTCTGCATTGGTGCTAATGAAGTAGCTTGTGGCATCTGTTCACTATATAGATGATCATTATAATAACCATCCATAATAGGATGATACTGACTTGTGCTTGCTGACTGATGAAGAGGGCTGGTGTTTGTTGTGTTAGTATTTGGAGGTTCGAGCAATTGTACTTCTCCAATCCATTGTTTATATAAAGGTGTATACTGTCCATACTCGTTGATCACCTTCTTTGTGAAAGGAAAAAGTGTTTCATCAAAGACCACATGCCTACTGATATATATGCGATTATCAGTAGGTACAAGACATCAATACCCTTTATGCAGTTCACTGTATCCTAGAAATACACACGTAAGAGATCGAGGATCAAATTTGTGTTTTGTGTATGGTCTTAAGCATGGATAACATGCACAACCAAACACCCTTAAATGATCATACTGTGGCTGACTATTATGAATCTTGTTATAGGGTGTATCCATCTTTAGTTTTGGTGTAGGAAGTATATTTACAATGTAATTTTCTGTGACAAAGGCATCCACCCAAAACTTTAGTGGAACCTTGGAGTGATATAACATGGCTAATCCCAATTCTACAAAGTGGCGATGTTTTCTCTCTGAAACCCCATTCTGTTCTGGAGTATGTGGACAGGATAGGTGTTGTTTTATGCCAGAATTCTGCAGATGACATTGGAATATGTTACTTACAAACTCTCCTCCTCCATCACTTTGGAAGATTTTGATTTGATGATTGTATTGTTTTTCAACTAATTTCTGAAATTGAACAAAGATATCATAGAACTCAGACTTCAACTTCATGGCATATGACCAGTTATATCGTGAGAAACTGTCAACAAAAATCACATAGTATCTGAACTTTTGAAATGAATTGATTGGTGAGGGTCCCCAAATGTCAAAGTGAATCTTTTCCAATGGCAAATTCGATGTAGAATCTGATAATGAAAAAGAAAGAGCTGTACTTTTTGCTATTTGACAAATGCTACAAACATTTGAAGAGGTTGAATTAAAGTGAATTAGCTTATGATGTTGCAGATATTTCACTATCTGAGAATTTGTATGAGCAAGCCTCTGGTGCCATATGTCTTCATCCACGGTTTTCTGCCTTTGAGTAAAAAAAAGCTGCTGTAGTTTGTGTATCAACTTGATAGAGGCCTCTAGTCTTCCTTCCAAGCTTGACTGTTACTTTGGTATTGTTGTCCTTCACATAAACACCAATTTTGTCAAAGATAAATGAGCAATGATAGTCATCTGTGAGCTTAGAAACTGAAAGAAGATTCTTCTTTATTTTTGGTACTATTAGAACATCATTGAGTGGTAATGTATTACCTTATGTATTTAGATAGGTGTTACCAATATGTGTAACAGGTAAACACGATCCATTTCCTACCATCACAGTATCAGGTCCTTGGTATTTAGAAAAGGTATGAAGAATACCAGGATTAGCACTGATGTGAGCTGGTACCATTCACTTCCTTTTGGATCTTCAATATGCATTGCTGTCAGTGCTGTTGGAATATCTTCTGCTTGATAAGAGTTGTCAAAGCGATACCAGCAACGGAGAGCATCATGCCCAGTTTGTTTACATATTTGGCATTCCAATCTAGCAGTGCCTGTGCCTTTCTCATCCTGCAGATTTTTACTTGAGTTTAACGAGAAAGAAGGATAAGATTTGGTATTCTTATACCTTTGAGAGTAAGTGGCATAGGGTCGAAATCCCGAGAAGGTATTTCTTTGTCTGAAATGCTAATCTCCTTGCCCTTGAATTGGGACATCTCCTCCATAATTCTTATTTCTTTCAGCATAACTAAATCCTCGACCTCTATTATTAGCAGCTTTGCCACCACCATAACTGCGGCCACCCCTGTAACTTCCTCTTTAAGCTATAAATCCAGAGGTTTGAGAAATATATTCTCCATCAGTATTCTCTTTAGGCTGCATCTGAGATTGTCTCTGCCCAAAATAGGCTAAGTTGGGATTGAACTGACTTCTGGAATAAGTCTTCATCCTTGACTCAAACCTTTCTAGCTAAGCAATAACCTCATTATAATCAGGTTGAGGCTTTAAACAATATATGGTGGTTCGAAGATTTTCATATTCAGGGCCTAAACCTTCCAACACACCAAAAATTTTGGTTATTTCATCCACAGGTTTGCCTATTGCATTCAACTGATCACATATAGATTTGTATTCTCCGAGATAAACGAGAGAGAGTTTGATCAAGCTTCGGCGGGATTGTAGTTTCCCTCTAAGTTCGAATTCCCTAGCAATTGATTTTTGTGAAAATCACTTTAGAAGTGTTTGCCATACTTCAAAAGATGTCTCTAAACCAATTATTAGGCTCAAAATACTCTCAGTGACAGCTCCACTGATCCAAGACGATACCAACTAGTTTGTTCTTGTCCAGTCAGCATAGTCAAGATTAACAAGTTCAGATTCACAGCCTTCAACATCATTTTGCAGCATTTGAGGAGGTGAAAGAATATCACCATTAATGAAACCAAAGAGCTCTTGACTTTTCAGAAATCTTTGGACCTGAGCTTGCTACAACAGAAAGTTATCTTCGGCAAGTTTGATTGTGACAAAATTCGAGATGTTCACATGTATTGGAAAAGGATACTTTGGTGTTCTTATTGCCATTGTCACAAACTTTCAGCTTGAGAGAGAAGATATCAGTAATACTGATGAATTCTTATATGCTTATCGTAAGACTTGAAGTTGTTGTTGCTTCAGATTCTTCATTTTAACACGAATAGCAACTTCTGAATGAAACTTTCCATCAGATACAGTAAATCAACCATGGCTCTAATACCATGTGAAGATGAAGAACTAGATGAGAAGTATGAAGATGAACAAATGCAGATGGAGATGAAGAATAAAATCTAGAATAGAGTAACCGATTCTGGAAGTGCTTCATATTTCATTGTATCAAAGTATCATTGTAGTACAAAGTATTTGAAACAACAACAATGAATATATGTGGCATCCCAAAAAATTCAAAGTCAAGTTATAAGGTGTGTTAAAGCCTCTAATTAGGTAATGAAAATTACCTATGGTTTATGCTTTAGCCATTAGTCTTTTTTTTAAGATTAGGTGATTTGTGCTTATGTTCATGAGATTTTAAATATTGTAGATTAATAATGATAATCTATGCTTGGCCATGCACTTTATAAATTAAATTTCTATAAATAAAAAAATGTCACAAGACTTTGGCCATGTGGAAATTAAAATTTAAAAATTTATGGAAGAGATTATAAAAAAAAAAAAAAAAAGGGGGAAAAGTTAATTTTTATTTGGTTGGGCCTTAGGCCCATTGGCCGAAGCTTTGATGGGCCAAGCTAGTCAGCCCAATTAGGCCCGCGAAAGGGGGGCTGCTGTCGCCGGCCCATTGAGGCCCAAGGAGGTGTGGCCGTCAGCCACAAAAGGAGGCCCAAGGGAGGCCCAAGTCCAAAAGCCCAAGCCCATGCATGTGTTGTGACAAGTGGCAAGAATGATGGCATGCATTGGGCAATTGAAAGGCAAAGCAATGATTACTAATGATGAGGTTTAGGGGGGAATAAAAGGGAAGAGAGAGAGAGAGAGGTGGCTGGTTGCTTCATTCGGCCAAGAGAGGGAGAGAGAGAGAGGGAGATCGTGCGAGAGAGAGGGAGAGTGGCTGAGAGGGAGGAGAAGCCGAGGAGGAGCCGCCGTCCGTCCGCCGTGTTCGCTGCCGTGTGCCGCCGTTTGTGTGGTCTAGAGGCAAGTTGGGGTCCTTTGATGCTCTTGCATGTGTGTGTGTTACGTGTATGTTTGGTATAGTGTCGAATTTGAGTGATTGGAAGGGGGAAACCGAAGCTTGGATGGCTTGTTCTTGAGTGGTGTTGCTGTTTTCGCTTGAACAGTTTGAGTCAGAATGTTGTGTGAGCTTGCATGCATGTTTAGAGTTCGATTTTGACCTTGATCTCTTCATGAAAGTTGTAGCTAACATCTTAAAATACAACATAATAAAATATGGTGGAAAATGATGGAGATTTAAGGGGTTAAACTCTCATTCTACTGAAACCTCAGATCTGGAACGATTTCACTGACATCTTGTTGGATTTGTGGTTGCATGTTGATTTGTGCTAAGAATGTCTCTTCAATTTCTTCATGAAAGTTGTAGGGGACATCTTAAAATACAACATACTCAAATATGAAGTGAAATGAACAAGTATAACCTAGTAAATCGACTAAATCTTGGAGACGGTAATTCTGGAGATGTATTACAGGACACCCGAGACTTCATGGACCTAAATGACGACTATAATCTGGTTATTTGACTTAGATCTCTGCATGAAACTTGTAGATAACATCTTGATGTAGAACTTATATAAATTTCAGAGGAAACAAAGAAGAAAAGGTAGGTGAAAACTCAGTATTTCGGAGAAGCATGTGCTGGACGATTCGGTGTTAGATCCAGAAGCTTCGTGTGACTGTAGAAAATAATCTAGAAAGAATCTGACTTGGAAGTATTCATGAAAGATGTAAGTAAATTTCTTGGCTATAACTTGGAAAAATTTCGTAATTTTTGGAGGTCATATGGATATTTTAATCGAATTTCTTCAGAGACTGTGCATTCTGGTTTCATCCGAAAATTTCATGATATTTTGTGTGAATTATGAATTTGTGTGGAATTCTCATTGGCCGTGTATTTTGCATGAAATTATTATCCTATTATATTATTTATTACTTTCCTTAATTTTATGATTTTTAAGATTATATAAATAATTAAATTTAATATTTTGGAAAATGGCACAAGCTGGAATTTAAGTAAATGTAAAAGGGCATGATAAATGGATTATTTTAATTGGCATAAATTTCATGAATTTTATTTTATAAATAATCGCACCATGTAGTATGTGTGATGAGGTCTTGATGTATGCATTGAGATGCATGTGTGAATTCAATATTGAACATGATTTTTGGTTGCCATTGCATCATATGCCATGCTAAATTAAAACCGAAATTGGTGAACATGGATAATGAAAAAATGAGGAGATTGTTGTGGCGGATGATAATGCCCTGGGAGTATCAGGATGCCTGGGATGGGGGGTGCCGGAAGCCGGATTGTATTGAGATACAAGGCCGGATGGTCCTCGGGAGTGTCGAGATGCCCGGAAAGTGGGGGTGCCGTAAGCCTCGTTGGAGGTCTTTGCCCGAGAGGATGCCTCGTGACGCCAGTTGGGGTGCGAGATGCCCTACTAGGGAGTGTAAATGCCGAAAGCCCTGTCGGAGGTCTTTGCCCGAGGGGAATGCCTCGTGATGCCAGTTGGGATGCGAGATGCTCGGAATGTGGGGGGCCGGATGCCCTGTGGCCTGGAATGGCTGAATGCCAGAGGTTTTTCTCGCATGGGATGCGAGTGTAAAATATGAGATGAAATTGATGATTCGAGGAAGGGTGATGTGGTGATCAAACTGAAAGCTAAAAGTGGAAATTGAACCATGCATGATATGATATGGCATGATGATATGCATGATGACATGCATATATGTGTGATAAGATGATGCCATGATGATGATGACATTTGTGATAAGATGATGCCATGATGATGATGACATGTGTATGGTATGATGGTGTCATGTATATGATGATGATGATATGTGTGTGATAAAATAATGTCACGATAACGATGATATGAGTATGACATGATGATACACATGTATGTGTTATGATTGTGGTGATGATGCATAATGATATACGCATGGCTTCAAGGTAAGTAATGCCTGCAATGCATGTATGACTTGTATAATGTATTGAGTGGTTATTGGATTCCTTTACCTGTTGAGTGATTGTACTCACCTCTTTTGGGGACCAACATTTCAGATTAGCAGCATGCCGCTTTCTGCCGTTATGCGGGGCGTATTTTACGGAATACCTTCGGACGTAGAGGTCAAGTGCGAGGAGTTTGACTGTCCTTCTGTTCCTGGTCTTATGTATATTTGAGTGCGCTGTCTAGTTATGTACGACGTGGGCCTAGCTGGGGGCCCTGTTGTCCAGAAGTTCATATATGTCAATGTTCGACGCGACGGAGTGATGCATGGGATGCTGCCGCCACCACCGCCCGATGCACCGGGATAGGTGTGAGGGCCGTGCGTGACGAGTAGGAGCTGGATTTTTTTTTGGGATCGTTAGCCAACACTGATGATGGGGATTGTACACGCGAGTTGTAGAGGGTCGAGGGTTCTTTTTGGGGTTTTAGGCCCGACGTGGCTGAGTCCTGGCTTTTCCTTTTGATGTACCGACCCAAAGGAAGTCCCATCTTGAAAATATATGTAAATAAAGTGTCGTGACTTGTCGTAATTAGTGGTGTGTATTTGTATCATGGTTGCTGGAGGGAGAGATGGTGATGTTTTATTTTGCTTCCGCTGATGAGTCGCGCTGGGACCGTTTTAAAAAAAAAAAGTGTCTACTAATTATGACGCCTCTTCTAAGAACAAAGGCAATAAGGTGTAACATTGGCACTTGTGGCAACCTGTGAAGGGTTCGAGGTGCCACAATATAGAACCTCTATTCTTCCTCCTCTGCTCTATCTTACTTGTATCTCTTGAATTGAAACCTTCAGCAATTGATCATTCCTTCTAGGCTTTCATTTGATACTGTGATGCAGAGAATCCATGGAGGATATCTCTCTCTTCTTTTGTTTCTTCTGTTTCTCTCTCTACCTTCTCTCCTTTTTCTTATTATATATCCCTTCTTTTTCTATTGAGGAAGAAGTACTTTTCCTAGTATCAGAGAAAACTGAATATTGTTCATAAGGAAAACAGAATACAACTAACTGATTACACCTTACAGCACACGTGTTAGTTTTTGGATTTATATAACTTGGTGATCCATGTCATTTTCCATTTCAGGCGTCTCCTTCATTGATGTCGATCCGAGCTGGTCTTCATTATGAGATCTTCACCGTTGATCATTATCTCTTTGTAGTTTGCTGCATCCATCATCTCTTTGTAGTTTGCTGCATCGCCAAGTCCTCTGCTTTCTTTTGTTTCTTGTTTTTCAACACGTGCTGTTCTTCTTCTTCAACTCTGTTCCTTTATATTTAACAGAAATGTGAAGGCGGTATAGAAGATTTTGAAAGCTTTCTCAAAAGCCATAATATCTGGACGAGGAGCGGAAGGCATTTTGGGGTTAGCCCTTCATATGTCCGAGTAAGCATGTTGGACCGTGATAGAACTTTTGGCTGTTATGTTAAACGGTTATCGCAGATCCATCTGTGATGATTATTAGTGGGAGCAAGATCTTTTGTACATCAAATTCCAACCCCCAAGTCTGCAGCTAGGATTCTTGTGCATTTATTCCAATTTTATTTAAATCCACTCATGCCAAGTACGAGAGGGCGGTGATTTTATTCGATTTATCGCTAAAATCTATCCTAAGCATGAAATACTATCTGTACCAAGGCACGTCCGTCCTAGTTATGAGTATGGGCAACCACTCGTGGACACTAGATCCATCCATCTCGTGACATCCGTCTCGTGAGGAAATGACCAAGATTCTCTACTCGGTAATCAAATCCGTTGTACATGTAAGCTTCTTTCTTTATGGAATATCTTTGGTTCAATCAAGTGAACCAATGAACTCCATGTTGTGGATAGTCGCGTCACTGGGCCATTCACAATCAAGTGTTCACTGACTTGTGCATATTTTACATTTAGCTCCTCTGATCCATATCTGACATTCTCAAGTGTGCTGGTTTTGAGAATTGTTGCATAATGTATTTGAAAGGAGTAACATTAATTTGCAATACCATGGGAAAATTTCGCTTGCTACTTGATGACAGAGTGGCAGAATGGTGGAAATCATCTTGGCACATTGAATCTTATGCCGAGTATTAAAGGAAAAAAGAGAGATGGCATGACATATTCACATTACGTCAGGTGTAACCATTCGCCTCGACGGAACCCTTGAAAGTCTAAGTGGTGCGAAAAAGCTCATAGTTTCCTGACACTTCAAATAACGAAAGCACAACTCATGCTGGGATCCCTTTGTTTCCAAATTGGATGAGCACCAAAGAGGCTTGCTGAAAGTGGCCCCAAGCGTGAGGTGGCAAAGGCTTTTAGAGCCGTTTCCTGGCCATTGCCGTGAGTGCTCTTGTTTATCTTCTGTTCAGCAACCCGCTGAAGACTCGGTCATTCCCTCCAAGTGATACTTCCCACTCCATCGAGGACGTTAAAATGTGAGAGTTCATGAACAATTTCTTTAATTTCCGGTCTGTGAGGCAAAATCTGCTATCAGTGATAGCATCATCATTCAGACATCGCCAGGCCGAATCCGCTATCTGTGAGGCAAACACAAAATAGCAGAAGCATTGGTTTATTCTTTGTTTTTTCAGGCTTGGTGGCGGGAACACTGGATTAACCCTTCACTTCGTGTCCCGTTACCTTATCAATTGTAGGTTTTTTGTACAGTTAAAATGTTCGCATAGAATAGTTTCATATCGAAGAAATGTTACTCGTTTGGTGTTCTAAGATACAGAAATCGGTGCATATGGATGGACCTGTCCCGATACGGTCGACATGCTGATCACTTTAGAACTCATCACATGGATATGAAACATAATAAATCAAGCATACTAGTGCAATTTCACTTACCTTAAAAACCTCCTCAAAGGGGTAACTCTCTCAAGTCACAATCTATGATTGCTTCCAAAGCATTTTGTGGTTTTTGGCCTTCGAAAATTGTTATCATCTGAGAAAGGCAAATTAAGCGGTGAATCCTGAGATGGGATGTTAGCAACAATTTCATGCAAATAGTTTCCTTGATGGAAACCGATTCTGACTAAGGATATATGCGCTTTATGTTTCATTTCATGCGCTAATGGCGTTTTGTATCCTTGCAGTCTACAGTAATGGGGAGATTCAGTGATTGTATGTTGCACGTCATGTTTGAAAATTGGAAAGTGCACGTGCGCTCGCCTGTGAAAGCTGCGTAAAAAACCAGTTAAGATCGCAAAATGCTGACTTACGGTTGACACTAGGGTCCTAAAATTATTTGGGTCCCTATCATCACGAGCGAGTGCGCACTGGCCAGTGACTGTTTCTGCTAAAACCACTCCAAAATCATATACATCTCCTTTCGATGTCATTTGCAGCTTGCGGAAGGACCTGCGGGGAAGCAGTAAGCTACAAAGTCGAGTCTGAGATGAAATGTATGGTGTCCAAAAAGTTTGCGCCATCGGTGAGCATGTTTTCTCTGTTTCCCTTGTCATAGAAAAGAGCAAAGCACCTACTCAGGTGGAATATAACCAGGTGTGCCGAGTACACGCATTGCAAATACTTCTTGTTCATTGGATCGTTCCACCAGTCTTGCGAGTCCAAAATCAGCCACCTGCCGACACAGCAAATCAACATCAGTCTAGGAGTTAAATATCCTAGCAGCTTAAGGCGAAGGCAGAAAGCCTGGAAGGGAACTTCG
Organism: Eucalyptus caleyi; assembly: GCA_014182885.2. Classification (NCBI taxonomy): domain Eukaryota; kingdom Viridiplantae; phylum Streptophyta; class Magnoliopsida; order Myrtales; family Myrtaceae; genus Eucalyptus; species Eucalyptus caleyi. The sequence goes on along the minus strand of CM024467.2, from coordinate 1,774,916 downwards.
TACGAAACTTCCATCAAACTCACATCACTGAGAAGTGAGTGCTCAAACCAGTTATCCATTACCTTTGCTCTGAGCCCCTGGTCAAGTAAAATGTTACTTGTCTTGATGTCATGATGCACGTAACGTGCCTTGGTATGATCATGAATTTACCCAATTCCTCTTGCAGTATCAAGTGCTATATTTTCTCTTGCCGTCCGTCCAGGAGAGAGGTTGGTGACCTGCAGGAAATAGCAATTGAGTACCTTCAACAATTTTTCTTTAAGTAGAAAAAGGAGGTAGATTTATTATTATTGTAACCTTTCAGCAAAGGATCATGAAGATGTTTGTTTAGTGAACCATTTGGAACATACTCATATACTAAGTATAAATGGTTGTCACTGCTTGAATATTCAAGAAGCTCCACCTACAGAGCTAGAGAGATCAGTGAGATAGCAGCATATCCCTTCGCTCTCTCTTGATTACCAATTTGCATGAGAGATCTAAATCATTACCAAACTTTTCTTTTTATTTTTTGGCCAGTAGATACTTACCACATTAAGGTGATGTATTTTGCACAAAACTTTAAGCTCAGCAAAGAACTACTTCAACTGGCTGGATTTCATCTTCTTAACAGCAACTTCCTGAAATTGAGACAAGGCATGTTTGGTCTTAGGATAGGAAAGCAGATCATTGTTCTGGATTGAGCTCCACGAAAAAAAGTGGAGAAAAAGTAAAAGCCTGACATGTGTATCATACCTGGTTCCCTAAAATGCTATAATACACACTCCCATACCCTCCCTCTCCAATTCTCCGAGCATCATCAAAGTCTTTTGTAGCCTCGTACATATCCTCCAAGCTGTACATAACTGGTTTATCTGATTCAAATTTCACATCTGGGACAAGAATAATAGCTTCATGTAAGAGTATCAGATACTATGCATGCCTTCACTTGCCTTTTTTTAGATAAACTCATGAAAGTTCATCATTTACGTGTCAGAGAAATAAAATTCAAAGTGGCTCTCTGAGGAAAGACAATTCTTTCAGTTTCTTCAGCTTGTATATGAGCTCATACTTTTCTGTTTAATTCAAAATTTTATCTCTATGCCGTATCATGTCCCGTATATCTCACTTGAACTCAGGCCATTGTGAGAAAATTCCCAATTTTTAATTCACCTAACTGACCTTCAAAGTCCTTTTGTGGAAGAGTTGTTTCAGTGGGGTAGTCTTCTGGGCATTTGAGCTCTTAGTTGTCGCCTCAGGATCTACTTGTCCAACGTCGCCCCTACTGTGTCTCCTTTGATATAACAAAATCAGCACACTCATCGATGCTAAAGTTACCACTGACAGGATCATTGCTATCTCAATCCACTTCTTCATTTTTCCTAACACATGATAACAAACTGTAAGTGGATGTAAGATATTTGGATGAAAAAAATGTCTGACACTACTCATGATTCCATTTATGTCTACTGTATATTGTCCCTGACTTGATCTCAATTTATTTCAGTCTTAACTTACCTACGATCATTCTGTAAATGAAAATTTTAGGCCTTGCAATCTTATAATGATAGCAGAAGATCACTCTTAAACATAAAGAGAGAGTTCAGCTTAAGTTGCTTGTGACCTTGAGTTGCTCTATTTTCCATAGGTATATATGGCACCCACCCGACATCTATGTAACTAGGATCCTGAGTCAACTTCGGGTTTAGTTTCTCGACCTCACTCAAATTTGAGGACAGCAGATGGGCAATCTGTGATAGAGTGTCATGCTCTTGAACCGTGTAAGTCACAATTTCTTGAGATCCTTCTTCCACACAACCTCACAAGAGATGCATAATTACCATATTTCCAGCATTAAATACGTCCTCACCAGTGACATTATAAACTTGTCCACTGTAGAAATCATTGTAGACTCTGGCAAATGAATCATCCGGTTTTACTTTGTAAGAAGTATCATATGAGTATCTGTTGGTGCCATTCAGGTATGTCCAAGTGCATGGCACAGATACCGGATAATCTTGCTCTGCCCTGTGGATTATCGGTTTGATTTCTGACACTTTGACCGAGTAGAGAGAGGCTATTTCTTCTGCGTGACGTCCTCCAGAGATATGGTACAAGTAAGAATTGCAAGATTGCAGTGCTTCAGAACATGGGAAAGGGCGCATGAGACTTGTCCTGCTGAACACACTAAGGGAGAGAGCAGTTCTGGAGATAAAAATCAGCGAGACAAGAGACAGGAAGAACTTACTGATAAAACGAGCCTTCTTTGATGAAGAACCAATCGGCAAATAAGCAAAATGCACCTTTGAGCCTAGAGCTGTCTTTTGCTTTGCATCTTGTTGCTCTGATGATAACTGACGAGAACATAGGGTACTGTAATTATGACCAATCCTTTTAAACCTGTTGAAATATATATAAAAGAATATTCAGCTGCGCCTTTAGCCAGATCCTTGTCTTTTCCACCGGGTCAGTATCTTTCTGATCTTATTAAATCTGTACGCGACAGGTGCATGTTCTCTCTCATTAGCAATAGAACAAACTGCTACATGTGTTTAAAGAAAGTTCTGAAGAAGGGACATACCCTTTAGTTTAAGTTCTTTTCAGGCATATTGTGGAAGGCCAAGGATGTCAAGGAGCGAGTTTGAGCACAAAAGTCCATCTTCTTGATACTAATTAGTCAGAATTGGCAGTGATTTGATATTATGAAATGTGATTAGGTGGTGCAAAAACGGAGGTGGAGGTCTAGTTCTGCTAAGTACTGGCACCATTTCCCTATATTACTAAGAACAATCTGAGGTAGCGGCAAGCACTCCGTTCCATTAACATCTTTTTCATATAGATCACATTTTTACGATGATGATTTATGTATTAACATAAAAGATTTCATCATCTGTGTCTTCATTGCTATGTCTTTTAGCAGTGTGGAAGCTAGCCGCGTCTTGGTGTTCATGGAAGTATGTGGGCGAAATGAGACTTTCTCAGCCTATTTTATTGACACAAATTGCTGACAAGGGCACGTAATCTTAATATTGAAGCTGAAGCTTTATGGCGTCGTGTGGAGATCTTTAACGAGACTTTTCCGGGCGGCAATGAGCCAAATTTATTTTCCTTACAGAGCCAAATTTAACGAGACTTACGAGCTGATTGTTTAGCAGGCCATGCTCATTGCTTAATGCCTCTAGTTACTTAGCTTGGTAGCCACTTTTCTTGGCACTTGATGTGTAAGTTTGGTAAAACTGATGACAAGCAACCGAACATAACGGTGCATTTTCTGATCAGTTTGCTGCATTTAACGTTGATTCAAAATTCTTCCGTTTTCATTTATCAGACTAGTAGACTAGTAGGGTTATACTCAACATTCAATAGGAGTCTTGCACAAAGGTTTGTTAAACAATTCGAGTGGCAGGTCTTTGCATATTGCGGTTGTTTTCTTCACGATCTTGTGGGCCGGTCCTTACATTGTCTTTTCGGGCTTGTGAATGGTTACTTTTGGAGATATTTTAGCAAGACCTATAAAATGGATCGGCCTCTCTCAAAGTCATTAGATCAATATCATTTGGATTAAGATTGACCTATAGGCTGAACTGATATGCATCCATTATGGGCCAATTGGTCATCGGCTTTGCAAATGCCAGCTTTTACTTTGTTTTTCGGAAAAAAGATATCATAATTATTATAAATTTTGTGCGGTACTCATTTCACTATCATCTTTTTTTTTGATCACCTAAACATCACATCAGTGAAAAACCGAATACTTCAGTGCATTCGCCAACTTATTCCTATGGTATACAATACATGACTTTTTTTTTTTTCCAGATAAAAAATATGAAGTCCAACATGGACAAAGGGCAAGACAAAGTGACACTTTGATCAGAGAAAAACTAATTCTCTCTCTCTCTCTCCACACCAGGGGCGATCTTCGCTCGTCTTCATAAAACCTCGGCACTTTCGCAACTTGAAATTCGAAAACTTCATCGGTAAAGTAAATCGTGAGGTTTTCACAGTAAAGCACTTGTTCAGCATGATTTGCTGACAAATACCATTATGAGATGATACAGAGGGCGATGGCAGGAAGAAAGAAGGAAAGAAAACGATACAGGTTTTGTTGGCATTAGAATAGAGAATGCGTAAGTTCATTTGCTTTACTTTGAAAACTTGGTGGGGAAAACTTCAGAACAATTCCTTCACTTTGAAAACTTTATCTCTCGCTCACTCCGTGTCATCTTATTTTACTCTCCGTTGCATATTTCGTCAAGTAAATTTTCCCCAATTTGAGGAATTGGGGCTGGGATTATAAGCAATTTTGCTCCGATCTGTTAATTTGGGGGCAAACATTGTGATAAACGATGTCAATTAGAAGCAATTTTGCTGACTTTATTTTGCTGATGAGGCATATCAGATGGTTTATATTGAATATTGCCACGTTGGATTTTCAAGCCATGAAAATTAACAATTGAAATGATAGATTTCTTTTTTAAATAAAAAAATGGCCCTCAAATAATTGTCAAAAAGAATTATGACAATAAGTGAGCACCACTCTCACAAAATCCTTACACCAATATTATTTAGAGTAGGATTGACCTACAACCCAACTCTTATACATTTAGTATATGCCAACTGTTCGTACGTAACTCCGTTCAAAAGGGTACAAGATCATGGGAGTAGTACCCTAGTCGGTATAGGAACTTGGGAGAAGTAAATATTACGATTAGGTGAGTGTGGAGACATGTCGGGACTCACCCTCAGGCTACGCGACTCCATCGCTTTTCTCCTATTCTTCTTCCCGAAATCAACATAGGAATCAAGACCAATTGCCTCCTTGAGTTTGAACCAACCACCTAATGCTTTTCTTGGGGATCCCGTCTTGCCTTCTTCGCTTACACCTTCATTACACAATTTAGAGAAATCCTAGAGTGAGTCTATCAAGCTGGAGAAAGAATCATATGTTCATTATTAACAAATGTGATCTTTCTCGCGATAAGGAAATAAGAAGAAGAAAAAGAATGATGGTGATATGTATGACCTAGGGCATCGGGAACATGTTGAGCAGGAAGCAAAGAGGCACTCGTTGGTGAAGGCAATAGATCCACCATGATGAGCAGATATGCCACCACTGCTATCGCCACCCACTCTCTCTCGACAATGTTCTCTTTCACCATCGCTCTCGGACCAGGCAAGATCACACAGCAATCACACTACGAGAGTGGCAATGATGAGCAACAAATCATAGGCAAAGTTCGAAAGTTAAAGGACTGGATGGCTTGAATATATAATGTAGCGAGCTTCTTTAGTCCATGAAGAAAGATGGCTTTGTGGAATTCATGGTCTGATCGAACTCGTTCATCTCTTGACTCTAAGTCTACAATAGAGCCATAATTCTAATGTATTGGGGCCCATCCAAAATTTTGGGAGGCTTCCTCGTCCTTGCTCTCTAAATTTAGTTAGTCTCTTGGATTCGAGCAACCATTTGTGGTCTACTCCATCATTGACTTCACCTTGTGATGACCACGCAAGGTAGTGGTCATGAATTTGTAGAAAATCTCTTCATAAGATCATTGAAAGCATAATGACATACCAATAAATTAGAAGATATCTGTTATTGTAAAATTTCATGTTTTGGTGATTGGTTACTTAAATTGTCTGAAGGGAATCAATGATTATGCATTTGAAATAGGAACAATGCAAGAGCAAGAACATTCAAAAGTGCCTCTAATCTCTCCACCAATCTGTCCAGCCAAAACCCGACCAATCCACAATCTTCGCCAGGGTCATTCTTCTCTCTCCAGCTCATATAAAAAATGCTGACACACAAAACAGGTATAGAGCAATCAAACCTGTTTGTTTTTGCAGACATTGCAAATGAGAGAGATCTCGGGTTTTCTCTTTTTAGATATTCATGTTGAGAAAATGTTCCGGATGAAATGGAATGATAACGGTTGAGAATTGGCAAGATTTGCTGTTTCTTTTCTTTTCGTTGTTCAAGGAAGTCCATGTCGTGAACAGAAGATGGAGCAGGTAGAGAAGGCCAGAGAGGAGCTAAACGATGTATTCAAGATTGTTGTCGGTCAACCAAAAGTGCCAATCAATATGTAATTTGTACTCGAATCGTGATTACTCCCTACTTTTAGCCTCTCTTAGCCTTTTATTTAGCTACCTTGTGTACTATACTCCAGCTATCCTACGGTCCAATGATGATTTAACCTTATAATTCTCATCGCATTGGAGAAGGTGTTAGAATTGTTCGCTATGTTAGCTTCACGGGCCGAGTGCGGAGGATGATGAGTATGAAAAGAATATCACTATTCTACTGAGCAAGTGGCCGATATCTTGATGTGCACGGGACTTGACTCGTCAAATCTAAAGTTTGTTGAAAATTTGGGCAAAAAGGAATGTGTAACCAATTAAATAGTCTTTTTTGAAAAAATAAGCGTGCAAAAGATCATCTTAACTTTTGATGACCGAACTCAACGTATGATTTGGTATCATGGTCGTGTTGACTTGGGTAATAAAAAGCTTTGCCTATCGATGGATTATGGATTGGACATCCTTTGACCCCTTTGAAAATAAAGATATGAGCTTTTTTCATATTGTGTGTATGAATGCACATACTGTGCCAATTTGGATTGTTACGTGATGTTTAACCAGTTTCACACGCATTATAGAAAGTTGCAACCTAGACATGAAACATGCGACAAGACCACTCAACTCAATAGAATTTGCTTAACATGAGTTATAAAAGATCATCTTAACTTTTGATGATCGAACTCAGCGTATGATTTGGGATCATGGTCATGTTGACTTGGGTAACAAAAAGCTTTGCCTATTGATGGATTATGGATTGGACATCCTTTGACCCTTTAAAAATAAAGATATGAACTTTTTCCATAGTGTGTGTGAATGCACATACTGTGTCAATTTGGATTGTTACGTGATGTTTAACCAGTTTCACACGCATTATAGAAAGTTGCAACCCAAACATGAGACATGCGACATGACCACTCAACTCAAAAGAATTTGCTTAACATGAGGTATAATAATAATAATAATAATAATGATAATAATGATAATAATGATAATAATAATAATAATAATAATAATAATAATAATGATGATGATATGAGGTATAATAATAATAATAATAATAATAATAATAATAATAATAATAATAATAATAATAATAATAATGATAATAATAATGATAATAATAATAATAATAATGATGATGATAATGATGATGATGATGATGATGATGATGATGATGATGATGATGATGATGATGATGATGATGATGATGATAATAATAGTAGTAGTAGTAGCTCTAACTTGGAAAAAAAAAACTAGTTTTTGCATAGAATCATGAACTTGCCTAAAACTGACTGAGTTGCTTTCGTGCCGGTTTCAAGAGGACCCTCTTCAATACATGAACCCAATTTTTCATAATTGTGACTTAAAGGGTTGGTTTTACGTTCCGACATTGGAACCTAGCACTTTTAGTAGAGAAAATTATATCATTATATCGGGGAATGTCGCTCCAAATGGGCCAAGGTAAGTAGAACTGGCCCATTGACAAGAAAAGAGCTTAGGTTTCAAAGTGCAAATGGGTATAGAGCAATCAATCCTGTTTGTTTTTACGGACATTACAAACGAGAGAGCTCTTGGGTTCTCTTTTAAAATATAGTTAATATAACGAAAAATCTCAAACTAGTATACTTATGACAAATTTACCACAAGCTAATTAAACCCAAAATTGATACACTTTTGACAAACTTATCCAAAACAGGTATACTTATGACAAATTTACTATATGTTATTTTCCATTAAATTTTAGTGTCAAAATGCTGAGTCGGATGATATGTGACAGTTGGCTGATGTACTAATTTGAGATTTTGCTCTTCATTTGCCATAGTTGATTGGTATTCCAATTTAAAATTTTATTCTCTATTTGTCATAGTTGTACCAACTTTGTGGTTTTTTGTGATACTAATCCAATATTAGTTTTCTGTTTTTGGAGGTAAAAAAAATTAATTTATGATAAATTTATCACAAGTGTATCACTTTAGAGTTTTTGATGGTCAGTTGGGATAAATTGTCACAAGTGTATTAATTTTGAATTTTTTATGGTTAAAAAATTAGTTTGGAATATATTTGTCACGGATTTATCAATTTTGGATTTTTCATAATATTAACCCTTTAAAATATTCATGTTGAGAAGATGTTTTAGATGAAATAGCATAATAATGGTTGAGAATTGGCAAGATTTGCTGTTTCTTTTGTTTTCCCTGTTCAAAGAAGCCCCTGCCGTGAGCAAGAGGAAGTAAAGGCCAGAGAGGAGGAGTCAAATGATCTATTCAAGAGTGCCGTCAGTCAGCCAAAAGTACCAGTCGCTTTGTCATTTGTATTTGTATTGCGATTACTTCGTACTTTTAGCCTTTTATTTAGCTGCCTTGTGTCGAGGAAATTGGAGTTGGGATTATAAGCAATTGCACTAGTTTGTTAATTTGTGTCAAACATTGTTATAGACGATGTCATTTAGAAGCAATTGTACTGACTTTACTTAGCCAGTGAGGCATGTCGAATGGTTTATATTTAATATTGTCATGTTGGATTTTCCGGTCATGCAAATCGCTTTTGAAGGGATTTTTTTTTTTTTTATAATCAAAATGGCAATTAAGTAATAAGAAAAACAAGGTTATGTGGTGCTAAGTAAGACGCTCACAAAATCCTTAGATTAATATTATTTAGATTGACCTACTGCTATATATCTATTATGGGTGAAATAATCCTTGGTCCGGTGGAGGAGGTGGGATCAGCATAAAGCGGCTTCGCTTAAAATTGCGAAGCGGCGAGGGCCGAGACATCTTGGGATTGCCCTCAGGCTACGCGACTCTATCACTTTCTTCCTCTTCTTCTTCCTGAAATCAACGTAGGAATCAAGGCCTATGCCCCCTTGAGTTTGAACTCACCACCTAATGCTTTTCTTGGGGATCTGTCTCGCCTTCTTCTCTTACACCTTCTTCACACAATTTAGAGAAATCCTAGAATGAGTCTATCGAGCTATAGAAAGAATCATATGTTCATTATTAACTAATGCAAACTTTCTCACCATAAGGAAATAAGAAAGAAGAAAAAGAATGATGGTGATATGTATTACCAGGGGCATCGAGAACATGATGAGCAAGAAGCAAAGAGGCACTCGTTGGTGAAGGCAATAAATCCACCATGATGAGCAGATATGTCGCCATTGCTATTGCCACCCACTCTCTCTCGACAGTGTTCTTTTTCATCATTGCTCTCGGACTAGGCAAGATCACAATGCAATCACACTACGAGAGTGGCGATGATGAGCAATGGATCATAGGCAAAGTTCGAAAGTTAAAGGACTAGATGGCTTGAATATATAATGTAGCGAGTTTCTTTAGCCCATGAAGAAAGATGGCTTTGTGGAATTCTTGGTCTGATCGAACTTGTTCATCTCTTGACTCTGATTGAATAGAGCCATAATTCTAATGTAATGGGGCCCATTCAAACTTTTGGGAGGCTTCCGTCCTTGCCCTCAAAATTTAGTTAGTCTCTTGGATTGTGGTCTATTCCATCATTGATTTTATGTCACGTCCCGAACCTCGGGCATTAGCACATCCCTTGGTGGCCGACTAAAATTGCAACATTCCTAGGACGCATCGCCGACCCATTCATTTTATGTACATGTGGAAGCGAATTAAACAGATACACTAACAACCATCAAGCACTAGGATAGTAAAAACACATGCCACCACATTTTTCACAAAATGCACTTTGTAAACATATTAGGTTCAAACCACTACCCATAGTGGCCATGTTGGTTAGAGCCCTGCTCCCTCATCGAGAGGGAAGGGGTTTAAAACCCCACATCCCCATTTGCGCGACTCACCCACGGTTGGGTCTATGGTGGTGGCTCGTTGCCTCGAGTTTACGCCGTCGGCTGCCGGCTATACAGTGGTTCCCGGGTCATTAAAAATGAGAGAGCTCTTGGGTTTTATCCTTTTAATATTTATGTTCAGAATATCAAGTGCTTATATGTTCTCGATGAAATGGATAGTAATACTAGAGAATTGGCAAGATTTGTTTTTTCTTTTGTTTTCACCGTGAGAAGAAGAAAAAAGGACGTCAGAGAGGAGTCAAATGATCTATCCAAGGTTGCTGGTAGTCAGCCAAAAGTGCCAGTCTGCATGTAATTTGTACTCGTATTGTGATTTCTTCGTTCTTTAAACCTCATTTAACCTTTTATTTTAGCAGTCTTTCATCCTATATTCGACTATCTTAAAGTCGGATGATCATTTGATAATCATCATAACCTTATAGTTATCATCACTTAGTAAAATTTATTGAAATTGTTTACGGCGTTAGACTTGACAAGCCAAGTGTGGAGGATGACGAGTATGAAATGGATATAATTTTTTTTTTAGTCGGACAAGTGCGCGTGTTACAATGTGTATGGACATCAGGCGTCGTGTCAAATTTAAGGTTTGTTGAAAATTGAAAATTCAAGTAAAAAGGAATGGGTAACTAATTAAGTCTTATTGAAAAAGACGACCGTGCAAAGGATCATTTTGACTTTCGATGACCAAGCTCGATGGATGACCTGGGATGGTGGGCCGGTGGCCATGACTTGGATGAAGACAAGCTCCCCTGCCGATGAATTGTGCAGCCGAAATTTTTTGTCCCATTCGCAATTGACGAAATTAGTCGTTTCTAGTGTGTTTATATATCACAGTCAAAAGTACCTAATCGCGTACACTCATAGATAGAGCATATCTAGCGACTAGGTATCTACAAGTGCAAAGGCACAGATATCAGATAATCTTGCAAATGAGATTACAAGCTTCCCCACTGTACCTCTCATTGTTGACTGGCAAATGAATCGTCAGGTTGTACTCTGGAAGAAGTATCATAGGAGTATCTGTTGGTGCCATTCAGGTATCTACAAGTGCAAGGCACAGATACCAGATAATCTTGCTTCGCGCCGTGGATTATCGATTTGATTTCTGACTCGTTGACCTAGTAGAGGGAGGCTATTTCTTCTACTGAAGTCCTCCAGAGACATGGTACAAGTACGAATTGCACGATGGCGGCGCTTCAGAACATGGGAAAGAGTGCATAAGGCCTGTCTTGCTGAACACAGTTAGGGAGAGAGTAGTTCTGGAGAAAAAAAATCAGCGAGGCAAGAGACGGGAAGAATTTTCTGATCGAACGAGCCATTCTTTGATGAGGAACCAATCGGCAAATAAACAAAATGTGCCTTTGAGCCTAGAGCTGTCTTTTGCTTTGCATCTTATTGCTTTGATGATGACTGACGAGAACATAGGGTACTGTAATTATGACCAATCCTTTTAAACCTGTTGAAATACAGATAAAAGAACATTCAGGTGCGCCTTTAGCCGGATCCTTGTCTTTTCCACCGGGTCAGTATCTTTCTGATCTTATTAAATCTGTATGTGACAAGTGCATGTTGTCTCTTAGCAACAGAACAAACTGCTACATGTGTTTAAAGAAAGTTCTGAAGAAAGCGACATGCCCTTTAGCTTAAGTTCTGTTCAGGCATATTGTGGAAGGCCAAGGATGTCAAGGAGGGAGTCTGAGCACAACAGTCCATCTTCTTGATACTGACTGGTCAGAATTGGCAGTGATTTGATATTATGGAATGTGATTAGGTGGTGCAAAAACTGGAGGTGGAGGTCTAATTCTGCTGGGTACTGGCACCATTTCTCAATATTACTTGGAACAATCTGAGGTAGCGGCAAGCGCTTCGTTCCATAAACATCTCTTTCATATACGTCACGTTTTTGCCATGATGATTAATGTATCAACGTAAAAGATTTAAGCATACGTGTCTTCATTGCCACGTCTTTTAGCAGTGTGGAAGCTAGCCGTGTCTTGATGTTCATGGAAGTTAATGGGCAAAATGAGACTTTCTCGGCCTATTTTATTGCCACAATTTGCTAACAAGGGCGGCCAATCTCTATCAGAGCTGAAGTTTCACGGCGCCATGTGGAGATCTTTAACGAGAATTTTCGGGGTCGCAATGAGCCAAATTTATTTCATTACAGAGCCAAATTTTACGGGAATTACGAGCTAATTGTTTAGGAGGCGATGTACATTGCTTATTGCTTCTAGTTATTTTGCTTGGCAGCACCTTTGCTTGGCACTTGATGTGCAAGTTTGGTGAAACTGACAACAAGCAACCAAACATAACGGTACATTTTCTGATCAATTTGCTGCATTTGACATTGATTCAAAATTCTTCCGTTTTCATTTATCAGGCTAGTAGACTAGTAGGGTCATACTGGACGTTCAATAAGAGTCTTGCATATAGGTTTGTTAACAAATTCTTTTTTTTTTTTTTTTTTTTCGGGCGACAGGTCTTTATATACAGATTCGGTTTTCTTGCAGGTTGTAGTTGTTTTCTACACAATCTTGGGGGCCAGTCCTCATGTTTTCTTTCTGGGCTCTTGAATGTTTGCTTTTGGAGTTATTTAAGCAAAACCTATAAATTGAATGGGGAGTACGATTGACCTAGGCCCAACTGAGATGCATCTATAAGGGGCTAATGGGTCATCGGCTTCTCAAAGGCCAGCTTTTATTTCGTTTCCTGAAAAAGGACACCACAAATATTATAACTTTTGTGTGGTACTCATTTCGATATTATAACTTCTTTTTTCCAATCACCTGAACACCGCATCAGTGAAAAATCGATCACTTCAGTACATTCGCTAACCTATTTCGATGGTTCATAATACATGACTTTTTTTTTTTTTTTAATAAAGAATATGAAGTCCAACATGAACAAAGGACTGGACAAAGTGACGCTTTCATCAGAGAAAAACTAATTCTCTCTATCTCCACACCAATGGCGATCCTCGCTCGCCTGCAGAAAACCTCAGCACTTTCGCAACCTGAAATTCGAAATCTTCATCAGTAAAGCAAATCGTGAGGTTTCACAGTAAAGCACTTGTTCAGCATGATTTGCTAACAAATACCATTATGAGATGATATAGAGGATGATGGCACTAATGGGAGGAAGAAGGAAAGAAAACGATGCAGGTTTTATTGGCATTAGAATCAAGAATGCGTAAGTTCATTTGTTTTATTATGAAAACTTGATAAGGGAAAACCTCAGAACAATTCCTTCACTTTGGAAACTTTATCTCTCGCTCACTCCGTGTCATCTTATTTTATTGTCCGTTGCAAATTTTGGAAAGTAATTTTTGCCCAATTTGAGGAATTGGGGTTAGGATAATAAGCAATTTTGCTCCAATCTGTTAATTTGGGGCAAACATTGCGATAGGTGACGTCATTTAGAAGCAACTTTGCTGACTTTACTTGCAAGTGAGCTACGCCGGATGATTTATATTAAATATTGTCATGTTGGATATTCGGGCGCTGTTGACACCTAAATTTTGGTGACCGTTTAGTCATTTATTGCATTAAAAATTAAAGGTTAATTTTATCCTTGAAAAAATAGTCAATTGCATAACATATAGTTTTAGGTGCATTTATGTTTTAATTTGCATTTACATTGGGCCAGTGACAAATGGGTTCAAATTGATGGTTAAGAACTTTAACTTGATGAGTCGGGTTAAGCTCACGAAGAAAGCAAATCGACCAAGCCCATATCCTCGGAGAGATTTTATGGATTTATCTTTGTAAGATTTCAATTGAAAAAACAAATATTCCATTTGAAAAAAAAAAATATTGCATTTCGAAAAGAAATCTACGTGGAGATGAATTTGGAAAATTTTAAAATCTTAATCCGTGCCCTATAAATATGTAAAAAATACCTAGGGTTGGGAGGACACACAAATTTATACATACGGCCACATTGGTGTCTCTCTCGATGGTTTTCGGAAAATTCAACAACAAGAAAAAAGCTTCGGGTCCATTCCGTCGAGTGAAAGAAAAAGAACACAAAAAAGTCAAAAAGTGAAAGAGAGAAAGAAAAGGGGGGGTTTTGACCGGTTTTTGCAGGAAGAAAAAGCAGAACAGGAGAGTGACGTGAGAGAGGGGCAGAGAGGAAGGGACGTGCAACAGGAGAGAGAGAAAAAAAAAACCAAAAAATAAGAGAGAAATCCTAGCACTATTCATCATCTTCTTCAACGTTTCCTCCCCGTTGGCTGGCCGCCCACCGAGCCACCGCCACCGCCACCGCCACCGCCGTGCCGACGCCGCATCTCCAGTGATGACCTGACGCCGAGCCGCTCCCTGCGGTCGCAACCAGTCCCGACGCCGGAGCCGGTCGCCGATCCGTCGCGAGCAACCCGCTCGCTGCCGCCCGAACCGCCCCCTGACGAACCCACTCATCGCATCGCACCGCACCGCGCCACCATCCGACGCTGCAGCAACTCAGACGCCCGTGAAGCCGCTCCGCCTGCAAATCCGTGACCAAGCGCCTGACTCCGCCTGCGCCGGCCGACGCCACCTCTCCCGTTCGTCCACGAACGCCTCAGCAGATTGCCCACCGGAGACCACATCGCCCCTGCTCGCCCCTCTGCCGCCGCAACGCCTCTGTCACCGCTGCTCCGCCCTCTGCCGCAGCTGCAACCCGAGCGCCTCCTGTAGCAGATATCCCTCCGTCGTCGCGACCCGGTCCCGCCTTGCCCGAGATCCACGACCCGCAGATCTCGCGCCTGCATCCAGTAGCCAGGCCCGCGATCCTCCTCTGCTCCGATGTCCCGTAGGCCCGACTCGCTGCTCCTGCTTCGCTCGCGAAGTCGCCGTCGTTGCAGAGCCGAGATCCAGACGCCGAAGCTTCTCGCCGGAACCCTAGCCGGAGACTTCCCACGCCGGACCCACCAGCTTTATTTTTTTCTTTTTCTTTTTCAGAAAAAAGAAAAAAAAAAAAAAGAAAAGTAAAAAGAAAATTTAGGTATTTTCTTTATTTTATTTTTGTTTTGTTTTTGCTATTTTATTTTATCTTTTTAGTGTAATTATTCCTTTAATGTGAAATTGAAATCTCATGATATGAAATTGCCTTGAAATTAGTGATTGTCGGCCCGATTTTCGATTTCGAAATCCACTCGCAATTACTTAAAAAAAAATTGTCAATCCGATCTCCCGCTCGAGATCCAATTCGTGATTTATGTGAAATTGGCCAACCCAATCTCATGCTCGAGATATGGTTCGTCGATTTGGGCATCAATATGACTTGATTTCTTTGTAGTGTTACTTAAATTAGCTTTCTTAAAAAAAATTAAAAAAATGTAGTTTTAGGGTTTGCATGTTCATAATAGGTATTTTATTTCGAATTTTCAAAAATAAAAAAAAAAAAATCAAATCAATTAATTTAGGTTGCTAGTTTTCTTTAAAACTTGGATTGCATGTTTAATTATTTGGCAATTATTAACTTCGAAATTTAAAAAAGGGGAAAAAGGGAAAAACATAAAAAAAGTCATTATGCGTATGTCATGTAAAATTAGGGCATCTTTTGTACGTCATAGCATATTAGGGTAAAATTGCATTTAGTTTAATTTTAGATGATGTTTTTCTTAATTTACCATAAGTTTAGGTATTTTATTAAATAGATTGCATTTTAGGATTATCTAGGTTAAGATAATATTTTAGTTTAAATTAGGATTTGGCTCAACCTAATTCCTAATATAAATTAAATAGGATCTTAATCTAATTAGGAAATTTTCACATTTCACCTAATTTCGAATTTCATGAAAAATACAAAAAATGTCATAGGTTAAATTAGTTTTATTATTTATGATGAAATGCATCCTTTTAGGAAGAAGAAAAATTTCATATGCACGTCATTAGGGTTAAATTCATTGAGATGCATGTCATTTAGTATTTTTGCTAGGCCCATTTAATTAGAAATTACATGTCATTAGAATTAGATCATTTAGTTAATATTGCATTGCATATTGCACAATTTCATTAATTAAGAGAAGACAAAAAAGAAATTGCGTGTTAATTATAAACCATATCTAGGACTATTGGTGTGGGTTTTAATTTAACATTGCAGATGCTTTCGTTGCTTTGAAGTAAGTTTTTTGCAATTTATTGTTTATCTGGATGTTAAATTGGTGGTTTGATGTTCCCTGGGTTAAAAAAAAAAAAAAAATAAATAAATAAAAAATAAAATTGGTGGTTTGCGTATCTGCGTGGTCACCTCACATGTTAAGGAATTAAAATCAATTCAAGTTGCTTGCAAAACAATTTTTTCAAAATAAAAGATAAAGGTACTGAAAGGGCGTTAGAAAAATCTAACGTAACAAAGTCCCCGAACTCACAAATCTCTGGTTTGTAGGAGTAAAGTAAAACTCCCATTACTTTACTTGGGTTTCTAATCGACCCACAAAAAATAGATTAGTGGCGACTCCTAGTTAAAATTCAATCGCATGTTAAAAATTCAAATCTAAGTCGCGAATTGGTATGGGCCTGGAAGAGCCCGAGTTAAGTCTAGACTTAACAATCCATTAGCCAAACCCTAGGTGATTTCATCCCGAAAAATTGGGTCGCGACAAGGCCATATAAATTGCCGATTGAAATGATCAATTTTTTATTTATTTATCAAAATAGCACTCAAATAATTGATAAAAAAATTATGACAATAAGTGAGCGCCGCTCTCACAAAATCCTTACACCAATATTATTTAGAGTAGGATTGACCTACAACCCAACCGTTATACATTTATTATGTGACAACTGTTCATACGTGACTCCGATCACGAGGGGGCGAATTTTGGGAGCGGGGAGGATTATGATTAGGCGAGGGCGGAGACATGTAGGGATTCACCCTCAAGCTACGCGACTCCATTGCTTTCCTCCTCTTCTTCTTCCCAAAATCAATGTAGGAATCAAGACCAATTTCCCCCTTGAGTTTGAACCCATCACCTAATGCTTTTCTTGGGGATCCCATCCTGCCTTCTCCGCTTACACCTTCATTACAAAATTGAGAGAAATCCTAGATTGAGCCTATTGAGCTGGAGAAAGAATCACATATTCATTATTAACTAATGCGAACTTTCTTGCCATAAAGAAATAAGAAGAAGAAAAACAATAATGGTGATGTCTCTTACCAAGTGCATCAGGAGCATGTTGAGTAGGAAGCAAAGAGGCACTCATTGGTGAAGGCAATAGATCCACCATGATGAGCAAATATGCCACTACTGCCATTGCCACCCACTTTCTCTCGACTCTCTTTTTTTTCATCATAGCTCTCAAACCATGCAAAATCACAATGCAATCACACTCAAGTGGCGATGATGAGCAACGGATCATACGCAAAGTTTAAAAGTTAAAGGACTAGACGGCTTGAATATATAATGTAGCGAGCTTCTTCATTCAGCCCATCTAGAAAGATGGATTTGTGGAATTCATGGGTTGATCACAGTCATTCATCTCTTGACTTTGAGTCTACAATAGAGTCATAATTCAAATGTATTGTGGCCTATCTAAACTTTTGGGAGGTTTCCTCTTCCTTATCCTCAAACTTATAGTCAGTCTCTCGAATTGTGGTCTATTCCATCATTGACTTTGTCTCCCTCGTGATGACCACGCAAGGTAGCAGTCAAGAATTCGCAAAAAATTTCTTCATGAGATCAGTGAAAGCATAATAATAAATCAATTAATCAAAAGACTTCTGTTTTTGTAAATTTTCATTTTTTTATGGTTGGTTGCTTAAATTGTCTAAATGAAATCGATGATTGTGCATTTGAAATAAGAGCAAGAGCAAGAACATTTGGAAGTGCCCCCAATCTCTGCACCGAACGGTCCAGGCAAAACCCAACCAACCGACAATCTCTGCCAAGGTCATTCTTTTCTCTTCAGCTCATATTGAAAACACTAACACACGAAATTAGTATAAAAGTAATCGGTCCCGTTTGTTTTTGTGGACATTACAAATGAGAGAGCTCTTGGGTTTTCTTCTTAAATGTTCATGTGGAGAAAATGTTCTGAATGAGATGGAATTACAATGGTAGAGAATTTGGCAAGATTTGTTGTTGTTGTTGTTGTTGTTTTTTTTTTTTTTTTTGGCTATTCAAAGAGGTCCATGTCGTAACCAGAAGAAGGAGGAAGACAAGGCCATAGAGAAGGTCCAAGAGCCTGTTTGGTAATCATCATGTTTTTTCTATTTATCTATTTTTCTGCTCTACAAAATAAAATAAAACATAAATTCATTTGGTAATGTCAAATAATTTTTCTATTCTTCAAAATAGAAAAGTAATTGGAGAATAAATTGGAATAGAAAACAAGTAAAATGAATCTACTTCTTTGTTCTTGGGAATGGATATGAAAAAATTATTTCTAGGAATAGAAGTATTACCAAATGTACCATTAATGATCTATTCAAGAGTGTTATAAGTAAGCCAAAAATGCCAAGTATGTAATTGGTACTGTATAGTGTTTAATTTTTTAAACCTTTTATTTAGTTGCCTTGTGTATTCAAGCTATTCTACAGCCTGAT
The DNA here is from genome assembly GCA_014182885.2 of Eucalyptus caleyi. Lineage (NCBI taxonomy): Eukaryota > Viridiplantae > Streptophyta > Magnoliopsida > Myrtales > Myrtaceae > Eucalyptus > Eucalyptus caleyi. Next base: position 1,756,492 of record CM024467.2, on the reverse strand, counting down.
GAAAGATGGCTTTGTGGAATTCATGGTTTGGTCATGGTCGTTTGTCTCTTGATTCTAAGTCTACAATGGAGCCATATTTCCAATGTATCGTGGTCCATCTGAACTTTTGGGAGGCTTCCTTGTCCTTGCCCTCAAAATTACAGTCGTCGCTGGATTTGAGCAACCATTTGTGGTCTATTCCATCACCAAGTTCATCTTCCTCGTGATGACCACGCGAGTTAACGGTCAAGAATTTGCAGAAAATCTCTTCATGAGATTATTGAAAGCACAATGATAAATAAAAAATAAATCAAAAGACATCTGTTTTGGTAAAATTTCATGTTTCGATGGTTGGTTTTTTTTTTTTTTTTGTCAAAAAGAAATCAATGATTATGCATTTGAAACAAGAACAAGAGCAAGAGTAAGAACATTCAGATGTGTGCTCAGTCTCTCCACCATTCGGCCTAGCGAAAGCTTGAACAATCGACAATCTCCACTGAAGTCATTCTTTTCTCTTCAGCTCGTTTGAAAACGCTAACACATGAAATGGGGGAAAATTACCAAAAAAATTCTAAATCCATTGCATTTGTACTAATTTAGTTCTAATTTTTTTAATTTGATCAATTTAGTCTAAAACGTTTTTGATGTTTTATCAATTTAGTCTATTTGATTAATTTTGCTTGACGTGTATATTGGCTGTCTTACACGGCACATCGATGTTGACATCGACAATTTTTTTTTTGAATTATTGATTTTTTGTTTTAATTTTTCCTAATTTTTTTCTTTTTCTCTTTTCCTATTTTCTTTTTTTCATTATGGCTAGTGAGGGTTGCGATGTTCTTGCTCAAATTTGGGTGAGGCCAAGCGAGAGCTGTAACCCTTGCTAGCCACTATGAAAGGCAAAAATAGAAGGAAAAGACAAAAAAAAAAAATTGTCTATATTAGTATCAACTATGCTATGTAGAACAATCGACATTTATGTCAACAATTTCTAGTCAAAATTGACTGGATAGACTAAACTGGCAAATATTAAAAGGTTTAGGATTAAATTAACCAAATGGAAAGATTAATGATTGAATTAACATGTTTCTAACATGTTTAGGACTTTTTTGGTAATTATCCCCATGAGATGGGTATAGAGTACTCTCAGTCTTGTTTGTTTTTGTGGACATTAAAAATGAGAGAGCTCGTGGGTTTTTCTCTTTTTAATATTTATGTTTAGAATATCGGGTACTTATATGTGCTGTATGAAATGGATAGTAACGCTAGAGAATTGGCAAGATTTGTTATTATTATTTTTTTCGCTGGGAGAAGAAGAAGAAGAAGACAGGAGGTCAGAGAAAAGGAGCTAAATGATCTATTCAAGGTTGCTTTCAGTCAGCTAAAAATGTCAGTCAGGCATGTAATTTGCACTTGTATTGTGATTACTTTGTACCTTAAGCCTCATTTAGCCTTTTATTTTAGCTGTCTTTCATCCTATATTTGAGCTATCTTAAAGTCGTATATCATCATAACCTTATAATTATCATCACTTAGTAAAATTTATTGAAATTGTTTACGACGTTAGACTTGATAAGCTAAGTGTGGAGGATGACGAGAATGAAATGGATATAATTATTTTACCGGACAAGTGCGCTATATTATGATGTGCATGGGACATCAAGTGTCCCGTCTAATTTAAGGTTTGTTGAAAATTCGGGCAACAAGGAATGGGTAACCAATTAAATAGTCTAATTAAAAAAGACAAGCGTGGAAAGGATCATTTTGACTTTCGATGACCAAACTAGATGGATAACTTGTGATGGCGAGCTTCCCCCATTGATGAATTATGGATTCGACATTTTTTGGCCCATTTGCAATTAAAGAAATGAGTCGTTTCTAGGGTATCTGTATATATAAGTACGTAATCGCATACACTCATAGAAAGAGCAATCTAGCAGCTAGGTAAAAGGGTTCAAAGTTGGAATCATTTTTGAAGAATTTGAAATGAGTGTTCGCATAATATCGGGTTCATTTTTGTCCTAATTACATATCTTGTCAATTTAGATTGCTACATGATGTCTAACCGGTTTCACACACATTATAGAGAGTTGCGATCCGGAGGATGGCAACCTGTGACCTCAAATATGAGGTATGCAACATGACCGCTCCTCTCAAAAGAGTTTGCTTAGCATGAGGTGTAAGTAATAGGATTTAATGGCTCTAACCTGGAAAAAATAATAATTCTTGTGCAGAACCGTCAACCGGCCTAGAAACCGACCGAGTTGGTTCCGTGCTGACCCTGTTCAATAAACTGTTCCAATTTTTCATAACCGGGACATATAGGGTTGGTTCTGGATTCCAACCTTATAATCGATCGCCACTAGTAGAGTACATTATATCAAGAAGTGTTGCTCCAAATGGGCTGAGATAAGCAGAACGGCCCATTGACACGAAAGAAGTTTAGGCTTGTAAGTGAAAACTATATGTCGAAGCTGGACGCCCATATGCAAACCAAGTTCCAGGCCCTATTATGTTTGTTTGGGGCTTAACCCTCCAACAACAATTGGACTATTGTCTAGCTGTGAAATGGAAGAGCCTGAGATAAGAAGTTTAATTTCTACAACATATGGCTATGATGACATAGCGATTTTTTCTTTTTTAAGATATAATCGACCACTTATCTTAACTCGGGTGCTATGAATCTCATATAACTTTGCACCATATTTGTTATCATCTCACTTTTGATTGGTTTATTACATCACGTGTCACTACTTTTTTGTCAGACCATCACATGAATAATTTGTGTCAGAGGTATTGAGATTAACTAATGGGGTCTCATTAATATGTGATTTTCTCAAAATGATTATCTTAATGCCATTATTATATCCCTCACAAGCTTATTAACACATTAGATTTCTTGAATTTACCTTATTTCCCTTAATTTATGAACACAACAATTGAACACACCTTGTAAGGTTTTGTTTGGTAACCATCTAAACAGGGCAAAATTCTGATTTTTTGTTCCCAGAATCAGTTTAGGCTAAGAATTGCATTTGGTAAAATTTTTATTCCCGGGAATAGATTGAGAGTGGAATCAAGAAAAAAAAAAGTTGATTCTTGTTCCAGGAACAAATTTGAGAATCAAAAACCAACTCTTTTTCTTCCCTTTGGCCATCTCGCGACCGTTGTCCACCCCTGCCTGCCGTCGCCTGTTGCTACCGCCATCCATCGTTCGTCGGAGGCTCGCCAAGCTAGGGCGAGGTCCGGCAAGCTTGCCGGAGGCAAGCCTAGCCACCGGTGAGGCTCGGCCTCACCCGACTCAGTGGGGCTAGGCAAGCCTCACATAGCTGCCGGCGAGGCTCAGCTGATGAGGGCTGGCCTCGCCGAGGGCTGGCGACACTCAGATGAGGTCGCTAGCCCTTGTCTGGCTAGTCGCTGGTCTGGCGACTGACCATAAGAAGAAGAAGAAGAAGAATAGGAGAAAAAGGGAAAAAAAAAAAAAAAAAGGAAAAAGAAAAGAAAAAAAAAGGAAAAATGAAAAAAAAAAAATGAAAAGAAAAAAATGAAAATAGTAAAAAATTTATTTAAAAATTAAAAGAAATTGATTTGAAACATAATTAATGGGTACTGTACCAAACGCAATTCTATTACAGAATTAAAATTTTGGATAGTTACCAAACACATTTTTTTTACTTAGAATCGGTTAAAACAAAGAATAAAAAATAATCATTTCTAGTCGAATCTCTTCTTGGGAACAAAATCGTTACCAAACATGCCCTTATTGGGTGAAACCCACTCAAAAGACGTAGTGCTAGGTTATGTGATTAAATCTTACATAAAACCAAATTATATCTTGATTTTACTCGATTAAAAATAGAAAAGATACCATTATAAATAGAGAAATCACCCTCAGTTTCGAAGACACATTGCAGCAAATCCAAACATTTGGCTATTTCCTATTCTAAAAATATTAATTTCATCTCTCAATAACACACGATACTACATTTTTCAGAATTTCATCGGTTGGGCTTACTGCGTCAAGGATGATGATAGTCATACAGACCTGGCTATCATGCAATTAAATTAGTTCTCTTTAACTAAGAGAGGATGGAATTATGGAAGTGGGCAGTCGTGAATTTAATTAGTTCTGTTGGAGATGAATGACGTTTGAACTTGAAGTGATGTTAAGATGTAGTACCAAAAAAGATGAGCTTTTGAGAAAGACGACATAACTCGACATGGATACTGTTTAATGCCTTTACTTACTGAACTTGGCACAGCTAGCTCGGCGCTTGATGTACAAGTTGGGTAAAACCGATAGCAAATCGCTAACCTAATGGGACATTTTCAGATCAATTTGCTGCATTAAAGGGGATTCAAAATTCGTCCTTTTTTTCAATAATTAAATTAATAGGACCATACTCAACATTCAGCAAAAGTCTTGTATATTGGTTTGTTAACCAATTTCGGCGACGAGTCTTTATATAACGATTTAGTATTCTTGCATATCGCGTTTATTTTTTCCATGATCTTTGCGGGGTGGGTCTTGTGTTTTCTTTTTTGGGCCTTGCTAATGTTTGGTTTTGCAGATAGTCCTGTAAGACTATAGTTTTTTTTTTTCGTTGAAGTTGAGACTATAGATTAGACGGGCCTCTTTCAAAATCATTTAGAATAACATTTACATATAGGCCAACTATTGTGCATGACAATGGGTCATCGACCTCTCAAAGACCAACTTTTACTTCGTTTAAAAAAAAAAAAAAAAAAATACCACAAATGTTATAACTTTCATACGACGCTTACTTCATTGGCAATAAATATTTTTTCGATCACTGGAACACTATATTAGTAAAAAATGGCTCACTTTACCGTATTTGCCAACATATTTTGACGTGATCTTTTCTAATGAAATTTAAGTCCAACGTGACTTTTTTTGAAATAATATGAAGTCCAACGTGGACAAAGGACATGACGACATGGCACTTGTGGCTAAAACGACACTGTTTCATCCGAAGAAAAGCTGATTCTCTCCTCTGTCTTCTCTTTTACTCTCTCTCTCTCTCTCTCTCTCTCTCTAGGCGCAACAAGGGCGATCCTCTCTCATCTTCAGAGAACCTCAGAACTTTCGCAACGCGAAATTCCAAAACTTCATCAGTAAAAACAAATCACAAGGTTTCCAAAATAAAGTAATTGAAAATCACAAGGAAGGAAGGAAGGATATGTATGTTTCCATCGGCATTAGCATCAAGAATGCCTGGAAGTTCATTTGCTTTTTAGTGAAAACTCCGTAAGGGAACACCCCGAAACACCCCGAAACAATTGCTTTACCGCATAAACTTCGTCCCTCGCTCATTATGAGCCATCTTATCTTAGTTTCCATTGCAAATTTTGGGAAGTAATTTTCCCTCAATTTTAGAAATTGGGGTGGGGTTTTTCGAAGAACATAAGCAGTTTTGCTCCAATGGGGGAAACACATGTAGGAATAATTTTGCTGACTTCGTTTTGATGGCAAGTCACATTAGACAACTTATATTTAAATATCATCACGTTAGATTTTCCCGTCATGAAAATCGCCTATTGAAGTGATAGATTTTCTTATCAAAGTGGCACTCAAGTAATTGAAAAAAAAAATTATGGCTTCCTCACAAAGTCCTTAGATCAAATATCATTTAGAGTAAGATTGACCAATAGGCCCAACTGTTACACATCTATTATGGACCAATAGAAGTAGTGGAACATAAAATACCTAAGATCAACAAGCATTGATAATGACTTGGCACAGACATTTCATGCGCAAAGAAAGGAAAATGATACGGTCGATATGGAGGGCTACGTTGTTAGATAAGGAGAGGCCTCATTGTCATGGACGGAGCCTAAATTGATGCGAGGGCGAGGGCGTACGTGGCGAGGGTGGACGCTCAATGGGAGTGACCCTCAGGTTCCGCGACTCCACTACTTTCCTCCACTTATTCCTGAAATCAATGTAGGAATCAAGGCCAATTGCCCCCTTGAGTTTGAACCCACCACCTAAAGCTTTCATTGGGGATCCTGTCTTGTCTTCTTCACTTCCACCTTGATTGCACAATTTAGAGAAGGCTTAGAGTGAGTTTATGATGATTCCAACTGGAGAACGATTCCTATGTTTAGTATATACTAAAGGTGAACTTTCTCGTCATAAGGAAAGAAGAAGAAGAAGAAGAATAATGATGATGATGATATATATTACCGGGGGCATCGGGAACATGCTGAGTAGGAAGCAAAGAGGCATTCATTTGCGAAGGCAATAAATCCAGCGTGATGAGCAAATGTGCTGCCACTGCAATGACCACCCACTTTCTCTCAATGCTCTTCTTCATCATCAATGTTCTCAGACAATGTGAAATCCCAATGCAATCACACTACGAGAGCGTCAATGACGAGCAATGGATCATAGGCAAAGTCCAAAAGTAAAGGGATTGGACAACTTGAATAAATAATGTAGCGAGATTCTTCAGCCTCGCTAAGACTAAGTGGCTTTGTGGAATTTATGGTGTGATCCCAGTCAATGGCCCCGATTTTCTGCATTCCAACATTGAATCTATCTCCCCCGTGATGACCACGCTAGCTGAGTGGATGGCTTGTAGAATGGGTTGAGATTGTTTATAATGTTAGACTTGACAGGTCTAAATGCGAATGATATGTATGAAATGAATATAAATATTTCAACCGACAGGTGAGCTTTATTATAATGTGTCTGGGCCATCAAGCGTTCCATCAAATCAAACTTTGTTGAAAATTCAAGCAATTAACCCATCGAAAATTCTTGTCCTAGAATGGGCTCTTGGGTTTCTCTTTTGTTTTTGCTGTTCCCTCTCTAGGCCTCGAGGAAGGATAGCTGGTTCTCTTTGGCTGTTGTTTGGCCCTTCTCTTCGCCGTTTGGGTTGTCTCCTTTTACCTTGGCCTCCTTCCACTCGCTCTGATTGTTGTCTTTGTGAGTGTAGGTTTTTGGGTCCAAGTTCTCGCTGTATAGCTCTATATAGCTTCCTGGTTCTATTCAATATATTTCTTACCTTTACCAAAAAAAAAAAAAAAAACCCATCGAATAATGGGCCATCAACTTTCACATTACCAAACTAAGCACATACACTGTTGATTTGATCAAAATACAGCCCACAGATCATTTGAAGTCGACTCTTTTCTCCAACTTAATGTTAAAAAAGACAAGCGTTTAAAAAAATCATTTTGACTTTTGCTGACCAAACTCGGTGGATGATATGTGATGGTGGCCATAGACTTTGGCAACGACAAGCTTCCCCGAATAATGAATCATGTGGATCGGACATTTTTTGGCTCGTTCCAACATAAAAAAAAAAAAATGAGTCGTTTCTATAATGTGCTTATGAATGTATGTGTATATATACATATAAAGCCAATCTAACAACTATGTAAATGGACTCAAAGTTGGATTCAAGTTTGAAGAACTTGAATTTTATGTTCGCGAAACGTTGGATTAATATTTGTTCTAAATACATATCGTGTCAACTTGGATTTGTACGCAGCGTCAAACCAATTTTGAACCGGGATTCTGCAACTTTTTCCAGCGTCTCTTCGAGCCTCTACCAGGTACTTAGAATGTTGAAGCTGTAACGGGAGGCACCGTGCCATTTTTAATGAATTCTTGGTATATTTTCTTGTGGCTTCATTGCTTATCCCCCTGTGCAGCTTTTGCATGGTTGAAGTGTGAAGGCGGTATAGAAGATTGTGAAAGCTTTCTTAAAAGCCATAACATCTGGACGAGGAGCGGAAGGCATTTTGGGGTTAGCCCTTCATATGTCCGAGTAAGCATGTTGGACCGTGATAGAACTTTTGGCTGTTATGTTAAAAGGTTATCGCAGATCCATCTGTGATGATTATTAGTGGGAGCAAGATCTTTTGTACATCAAATTCCAACCCCCAAGTCTGCAGCTAGGATTCTTGTGCATTTATTCCAATTTTATTTAAATCCACTCTTGCCAAGTACGAAAGGGCGGTGATTTTATTCGATTTATCGCTAAAATCTATCCTAAGCATGCAATACTATCTGTACCAAGGCACGTCCGTGCTAGTTATGAGTATGGGCAACCACTCGTGGACGCTAGATCCATCCATCTTGTGATATCCGTCTCGTGAGGAAATGACCAAGATTCTCTACTCGGTAATCAAATCCGTTGTACATGTAAGCTTCTTTCTTTATGGAATATCTTTGGTTCAATCAAGTGAACCGATGAACTCCATGTTGTGGATAGTCGCGTCACTGGGCCATTCACAATCAAGTGTTCACTGACTTGTGCATATTTTACATTTAGCTCCTCTGACATTCTCAAGTGTGCTGGTTTTGAGAAGTGTTGCATAATGTATTTGAAAGGAGTGACATTAATCTGCAATACCACGGGAAAATTTCGCTTGCTACTTGATGACAGAGTGGCAGAATAGTGGAAATCATCTTGGCACATTGAATCTTATGCCGAGTATTAAAGGGAAAAAGAGAGATGGCATGACATATTCACATTACGTCAGGTGTAACCATTCGCCTCGACTGAACCCATGAAAGTCTAAGTGGTGCGAAAAAGCTCATAGTTTCCTGACACTTCAAATAACGAAAGCACAACTCATGCTGGGATCCCTTTGTTTCCAAATTGGATGAGCACCAAAGAGGCTTGCTGAAAGTGGCCCCAAGCGTGAGGTGGCAAAGGCTTTTAGAGCCGTTTCCTGGCCATTGCCGTGAGTGCTCCTGTTTATCTTCCGTTCAGCAACCCGCTGAAGACTCGGTCATTCCCTCCAAGTGATGCTTCCCACTCCATCGAGGACGTTAAAATGTGAGAGTTCATGAACAATTTCTTTAATTTCCGGTCTGTTGATAGCATCATCATTTAGACATCGCCAGGCCAAATCCGCCATCTGTGAGGCAAACACAAAATAGCAGAAGCATTGGTTTATTCTTTGTTTTTTCAGGCTCGGTGGCGGGAACACCGGATTAACCCTTCACTTCGTGTCCCGTTACCTTATCAATTGTAGGTTTTTTGTTCAGTTAAAATGTTCGCGTAGAATAGTTTTATATCGAAGAAATGTTACTCGTTTGGTGTTCTAAGATACAGCAATCGGTGCATATGGATGGACCTGTCCTGATACGGTCGACATGCTGATCACTTTAGAACTCATCACATGGATATGAAACATAATAAATCAAGCATACTGGTGCGATTTCACTTACCTTAAAAACCTCCTCAAAGGGGTAACTCTCTCTCAAGTCACAATCTATGATTGCTTCCAAAGCATTTTGTGGTTTTTGGCCTTCGAAAATTGTTATCACCTGAGATGGGATGTTAGCAACAATTTCATGCGAATAGTTTCCTTGAATGGAAACCGATTCTGACTAAGGATATATGCGCTTTATGTTTCATTTCATGGGCTAATGGCATTTTGTATCCTATCTGATCTAATCCTTAATATAAGTTGGATAAAATCTTAATCTAGCTAGATAATTTTTACATCTTTTCTAATTTCGAATTTCATAGAAAACACCAAAAAAAATTCTTAGAATAAATCAATTCATTCTTTAAGATAGACTGCATTTTATTTATGTCATGTAGTTATGTCATATTGACGTGTCATATCTTTTCATGTTAGATTAGTAGCATGCATTGCATGATTCTCATTAAATAAGTGAAAATAAAAAAAGAAATTGTGTGTTAATTAGAAATCATATCTATGATTATCGATGTGAATTCTCATTGCAGATGCTTTCGTTTCTACAAGGTAAGTCTTGCAATTTATTTACTACTTTATCTGGGTGCTAAATTGGTAGTTTGCGCATCCACATTGTCATCTCATATGTTAGGGAAATTGATTTAAAATCAATTCAAGCTGCTTGCCAAACATTTTTTTAAAAAAAATAAAAGAGAAAAGTACCGAAAATGCGTTAGAAAAATCTAGCGTAATCAAGTCTCCGAACTCATAAATCTGTAGTTCGTAGGAGTAAAATAAATCTCCCGTTACTTTATTTGGGTTTCTAATCTACCCACTAAAAATAGATTAGTGGTGACTTCTAATTAAAAAATTTACATGTTAATAACTTGAACCGAAAGTCGCGAATTGGTATGGGCTTGGGAGAGCCCGAGTTAAGTATAGGCTTAACAATTCATTAGCCAAATCCTAGGTGGTTCGCCTGGAAATTTGGTCGCGGCAATAGTCTTGTTGAAATAGACAAGCATGCAAAAGATCATTTGGACTTTCGATGACCGAACTCAATGTAGGATATGTGCTCACAACCGTGCTGATTGGGATAATGACAAGCTTCGCCTTCTGATGGATTATGGACTGAACACTCTTTGGCCCATTCGAGAATAAAGAAATGAGTCATCTGTATATATGAAGATAGCAACCACGCTCAATGAAATATCAGAAAGTACTTAATCACATACACTTAGATATAGAGCATATTTAGCAGGAAAACTACTAAGAAAGTCCTAAACATGTTACACTTGTGCTAGCTTAGTCCTAAACTTTTAAATTTGTAAATTGAATTCTAAATATTTTTACGATTTATTAATATAGTCATTCAGACCAATTTTAGCTAGAATTAATAATGTGGACTTAACTCAAAAAACTAGTCTTATGCAAAGCCGTGAACCGGCCTAAAACTGACCGAGTTTGTTCTATGCCAATTCCAAGAACACCTTGTTCAATACACAATTCCATTTTTTTTTTTTTTTAAATCGAGACCTATAGGATTGGTTTTATGTTGCGGTCTTAGGACGGGTTACCTCTAGTAGAGCAGATTATATGCTCGCATACTATGAATCTTATCTTACTTGTCACCATATGTGTCATAATATTCCTTCATTATGTCATGTGATTATTGCACCTGCCAACATATTCCTTCAATATGTCATACGTGATTATTTTTAATGAATTTATTTTTAATGAATTAAATCCAACGTGAGTTTTTTTTTTTTTTTTTTAATAAAGAAAACGTCAAGTATAACATGGACAAAGGACAAGTCAAAGTGACATTTGTGGCTAAAACCACGTTGTTTTACCCAAAAAGACATTCTCTTGTTCTGTCGTCTTCTCTCTCTCTCTCTCTCTCTCTCTCTCCACAACAATGGCGATCGCCGCTCATCTTCCGAAAACCTCAGCACTTTCGCAACTTGAAATTCCAAAACTCTTTCAGTAAAGCAAATTGCGAGGTTTTCACAGTAAAGCAATTGTTCACCATGATTTGCTAACGAATGCCTTCGTTAGATGAGATGATACATGAGGTGATGGTCGACAAAAGGGGAGAAATAAAGAAGAAAATCATACAGCTTTCGACTCGTATTAGAATCGGAATGCGTAAGAGGAAGGTCATCTGCTTTACTGTGCAAAATTTGTCAGGGAAACCTCAGAACAATTGCTTTCTTGTGAAAACTTCATCTCTCGCTCGCTCTGTGTTAAACTTACTCTCCATTGCAAATTTCGAAAAGTAATTTCGCCCCGGTTTGGGGGATTGGGGTTGGGGTTTTGGTTTGAAAAACATAAGGAATTTTGCTCCCGCTTGTTAATTTGGGGCAAACATTGTGATAGACCACATCATTTAGATGCAATTTTATTGACTTTACTTTGGTGCCGAGGCATGTTGGACAATTTATATGATATGTTGTCATGTTGGATCTAGCGCACAAATGGCCAATTGAAGTGAACTGTGTTTTTATTTATCAAAATGGCACTTAAACAATTGAAAAAAGAAAAGTTCAGGTGCTAAGTGAGCGCCCCTCTCACAAAATCCTCACATCAATACTATTTAGAGCAGATTGACCTACGGCCAATTAAAATACTGCTTGTCGTCACTGTGGAAATCGTCCTTAGACTACGCGACTCCATCACTATGCTCCTCTTCTTCTTCCCGAAATCAACGGAGGAATCAAGACCAATTGCCCCCTTGAGTTTGAATCCACCAACTAATGCTATTCTTGGGGATTCCATCTTGCCTCCTTTGCTTCCACCTTGATTACACAGTTTAGAGAAATACTAGAGTGAGCCAATCAAGCTAGAGAAATGATCATACACTAATTATCAACTAACACAAACTTTCTTGCCATAAGGAAAGAAGAACAAGAAAGAAGAATGATGGTGATACGTGTTACCAGGGGCATCAAGAACATGTTGAGCAGGAAGTAAAGAGGCACGATGTAGGCAATATATCCTCCACCATGATGAGTAGATATGCCGACATTGCTATCGCCGTCCACTTTCTCTCAACGATCTTCTTTTTCATCCTTGCTTTCTGTCGGGAATATCGGATTCCCAAAAACCGGATTCGACACTAAATCGAACCTCTAAAACAAGTGCGGAAGACGAGCCCAAGAAAATCGCATGTATCAACGATCCTAAGGCACATTACAAAACACCACAATATGAGGAAGAAAAATTGATTCCGTTCGATCTAATGACGTCAATTCGCTTTGAAAGGAAGAGAGTGTCGTCTCTTTTGTTATTGTTTTTTCTTTTGGAGGGAGAGAGGGAGGAGGAACGTACGTACTGTCAAAAGGTGCGTTCCTCCCTCTCTTTTCCCCTTAAATACGTCCTCTCCAAAGGACGTGTCCCTTCGGTAAAAAACGTTCCCCCAAAAATTACAACCCTTCAACATATCCCTCCATCCATGGGCCCTAATCTTGTAGGCTAGGCTTTTAGGCCCAACATGGGCGGACGGGCCAACTTAGGCCCATCAATAAAACCATCATCTCTCACTCGCACATGGTGGGCCGAATATAATCCTCTTTACCTCTCTTCAATATTCATACCGGTGAATAATCCGTGTGATCAGCATACTTTGAGAGCTCATTGCCATACATCTGTTAAGAATATATAGCAGCTCATAATGGGCATCACACTTTGAGTAGATTTAGTATGCAGTACCCTAGATCGATCAATCACATTTATATCTCTCTTGATCTCTTTTAAACAATATATATATATATATATATATATATATATTGTATTCACAATTATGATTATCCCAAAGATAGTCATAATTGATCAACTAGTGAATACAAAAATACAATGTGATTCTCCAAATTCGATCTTCCTCTTTCCTCAAACTCTCAATTTTAGTTCAGCTTACTTTTCTAGAAATGCCCCATTCAATCGAATCAACTCATGACCATTGGCAACATTCTAAGATAGCAAACACTTAATAGAAATCTTGAGAATAAGTAAAAGTCATGAGGGTACTAAAATTGAGGAATTCTTTTCCTCAAGAGTCTCACATGGCATAAAAGTTGAAATCAAACTTTTGCCACTCTTATTGGTAGTCTCATGCATACGTAGTATGAAATACGTATTACGATATTGACTCATTTCCCAAGGAGCGTATGTTTACACCTTCAATACCGTACAGATGATAGTTCAGTCATACCCAATGTCTAACTTGAGTTCACGTATCTACTCATTCACAAAATTTATCAGAACTCATATCTGGCATCTTAGACAGATATAGTAAAATATGTGGGGTATGTTACTTTCGAACATAATACATATCATGTCCTCATCTTAACACTTAGTTAAGGTGACATATCTATTTTAAGCTTGAGCTCTCGATTATCACCTAGATAATAAGCTTAAAAATCGTCTCATCTCTATTTATCACATAGTAAATAGAGACGATTACCCATGTGAGTGGGCTAATCTTATATCTGTTCGACATACTTTCTCAACTTAATGTAATGCACTGAGCATTAAGATGCATAAAGGTCAAACAAAGATTCATATGCATTAATGATGAAAAACACAAATTCATTAAATATGAACACTTCAGGGAAATTACAATATTCAGTATATCAGCCTTTATGCAGTCCTAGAGATTTTACATGACCACAAAACACATCTCTAAGTATTGGCTTTGTCATAGGATCTGCTACCATTCTATGCGTAGATATATACTGTAAGTTCACATCCTTTCGTGCAACCATATCTTTGACAAAGTTATACTTGGTATTTATATGTTTGGTCTTGCCATGATATTTTAGATCTTTGGTGTACGCTATAGCTGCTTGGCCATTACAGTTAACCAATAATGGATTTGCAGCTTTCTCAATAATACCTAAATGATCCAAAAATCTCTTAAGCCAAACTCATTCTTGTATTGCTGCTGATAATGCCACGAACTCAGCTTCCATCGTGGACAAGGCTATACACGTTTGCTTCCTACTGCTCCATGATATGGTGCCATTGTTCAGTAAGAAAGCAAATCTAGATGTAGATTTCCTTTTATCTAAATCTCATCTCCAATTAGCATCTGAATAGCCTTCAAGTCGTAGATCCTTTCATTGGTAATTCAACTTGTAATTAACAATTCCCTTAAGATACCTCAGTATTCTTTTAACGGCTTTCCAATGTGCTTGACCTGGGTTGGATTGGTATCTACTCACTATTCCAATTGTAAAACATATGTCAGGTCTTGTACACATCATAGTGTACATTAAACTCCCAACAGCACTAGCATAAATAACATGTTTCATTTGTTCCTTCTCTTGTGGAGTCATTGGACACAGTCTATGGCTCAATCCTTCACCTTTTACAATAGGAGTGTCTATGGGTTTACAAACTTGCATACGAAATCGTTCAAGAACCTTATTTATATATGTTTCTTGCGAAAGAGATAACGACCTCTTCAAACGATCTCTTGAAATCTTAACTCCAAGAATGTAGCAGCCTCACCCATATCCTTCATCTCAAAGTTGGAAGACAACCAACTCTTGACAGTATTAACAAACTCCATATTGCTTCCGGCAATTAGTATATTATCAACATATAATGATATTATCACAAATTGATCTTTGGATCTTTTGATATATACACAATGATCCTCATCTATCATTGTAAAATCATATGCCATTATGGTATTATGAAAACGTATATACCATTGTCTTGACGACTGCTTAAGGCCATATATCGATCTCAAAAGTCGACATACCTTTTCTTCTTGGCCTTTCATTATGAAACCAACAAGTTGTTCCATATATATTTCTTCCTCTAATTCTCCATTGAGGAAAGTAGTCTTTACATTCATTTGATGTAACTCAAGATCCATACTAGCCACTATTGCTAGAATAATGCGAATTGAGGTAAATCTCATTACAAGAGAGAATGTTTCTTCATAATCAATTCCTTCATGTTAATTATACCCCTTCGCCACAAGGCGAGGCTTATGCCTTTCTATCGAGCCATCAGCTTTATGCTTTATTTTGAGAACCCACTTGTTCCCAATAGCTTTGTGTCCTTTTGGAAGATCAACCAGTTTCCAAACTTGGTTTGACTTCATTGACTCAATCTCCTCTTCCATTACATGAATAAATTTTTTCTTACTAGGGCAAGTTAGAACCTCATTAATATTTCCTGGCTCATCCTTATCTTATGGAGCAACCATGAAAGTTTCCTCTTCGATGTCAAAATGTCGATAGGGAATACTTTTGCAACTTGTTCTCCGCATGGGAGATTGTACACTCTGCACATCATTCTCCACCATGCACCGACTTGGATTAGATAATGACGATATCATCTCATCATGTTGTTATAATTGAGAGTGAGTTGAATTGTTGAATTAAATTCATCACTTTTCATGTTACTCCCACTTGGACGAACTCCATTAAGTTCTTTATCTTGATCCAAGATTTCAAATAGGGAGTAATCATCACCTATTTCGCCATTCTTAGGAAATTATTCTCTAAAAATGTGACATCCCGTGATTCAAATTCAGTTATACTTCCACTTTCATGCTCACTTATGAACACATACCCTTTCGAGTGTTCAGGGTATCTTATTAAAATACTCTTCTTTTCTCTGGGACCTAATTTCCCAGACTTATGAGAGGGCTCATGAGTATAGGTAGCACATCCCCATGGCTTAAGAAAACTTAAGTTCGATTTTCTACCCGTTCATAACTCATATGGAGTGGAAATAACTTATTTGGAAGGTACACGGTTAAGTATATAGACAGCAGTTAACAAAGCATCGCTCCAAAAAGTGATAGGTAAGTTAGCATGCGCCATCATAGACCTAACTATTTCCAATAGGGTTCTGTTTCTTCTCTCCGTAACACAATTTTGTTGAGGAGTATATGGAATAGACAACTGTCTTTCTATTCATTTTTCATCACATAACTTTCTGAACTCACCAGACAAATATTCTCGACCTCGATCGGATCTCAATACTTTTATTTTCTTGTCTAATTGATTTTTTATTAAGTTCATAAACCTTTTAAAACAACTCAATGCTTCAGATTTATGAGAAATCAAATAGACATATCCGAATCGAGTATAATCATCTATAAATGTGATGAAATAAACAGCCCCATGCCTTCCTCTTACATTCATCGGACCATAGACGTCAAAATGGATTAATTGCAAAGGAAATTCAGCTCTTTTACCTTTTCCAAATGGATTTCTTGTCGTTTTCCCTACTAGGCAATACTCACGTATGGGCAAATCGACTTTTTCAATATTGCCTAACAAGCCCTCTTTGGCTAGTCTATTTATACGTTGTTGGCCAATGTGACCAAGTCTAGCATGCCACACACTCACATCATTATCATATGAATTAGGAGACGTGAAAAGGGAATGACAAACATTGTTATTACTATAGTCAACATTTAATACAATAAAACAATCCAGAAAATAACCATCACCATAGAAATTTATATCCAAAAACAAATCCACATCTCTATTATGGAAGTTCATATTAAAACCTAGCTTGATCAATACTAAAACAGACACTAAATTCCAATGAATCTCCGGAGCATACAATACATCATGTAGGAGCAAAGTGTGTCCACCACGCATGTTTAATTGGCAAGTGCCAATTCCTTTTACTTCAGCTCCCACATAGATTCATTTAGTTCCAGTTGGTATTATTCGGAATTCCACGAAGGATCATCTATCCTTCGCTACATGGTTTGTCGCTCCTGAATCTACAGTCCATAAAGGATTAGACTCAGTCAAGAATACAGAACTTGATACATAGGCAAAGTTCTTAAAAGCACAAGGGGTGTATACTTTCTTTGGCTCGCGACAATCGCGAGTATAGTGACCATTCTTGTCACAATTGTAACACTTCACACTTGTCAGCTTCTTCATTCGAGGACACTTTCCTCTTTCATGTTGGTCAACCTTTAGTTTCTTCCCCGAAGCACTTGGTCCTTTGCCTTTCCACCTCTTGAACCAGTCAGGACGTTTGCGCTTGGAGCCCGAAGCTCCATTTGAGCTAGAACCAGCATTATATATTTCAGTTTCCGGCTTAACTGCCAAGAGGCGGTCCTCTTCCAGCTCAAGATGGCGTACTGCATCCTCAAAGACTTTGATATTCTCATTGTGGGTCAGGTGCACCTTCATATGCTCCCAACTTTGATGCAAGGAACGGATCACTGCTTGCACTTGCTGCTCATCAGTCAGGACATGGCTAGCATCCTTCAGCTCATTTATCATGTTTGACATCTTTCTCAAGTGTTGCTTCATGGTCTGACCATGAGGATTCTTGTAAGAGTTAAACCTAATAGTGAGCTGCCTCAGTCTGATCACTGAAGTATGACCAAATCTTGCTGCCAACACTTCCCACATTTCCTTGGCATTCACAAAACGTCTAAACTCTCACATAACATCATTTTCCATGCTACTCAGCAACGTAATGCGAGCAAGGGAGTTCTTTTATTTTCCATGCAGCAAATGCATCCTTATATCTCGTGTTGTGCAGTGTTCCCATCTTCAGGCTCTTCTATGGTTAGGTTAAGAGCTTCTAGTGCCTCTTGCTCTTCCAACACATATTAGATTTTCATATGCTAGATTTCATAGTTGTCACTATTGAGCTTTTCACCTTTGTTCAGTTCAGCAACTATGCTCTTTGTGGCTGAAGCCATTAATCTGAACACATAAGATATATATGCACGAATAATTAATGTCTATCATTTATGTATCAATTTTGCACAGACCCATCATATTAATGAACAATTTCAAGTAAGGTTTTAAAATCAAAAGGTCACTATGTTTCTAATCATCCTCCAAAAAATCATAACTTAAAACTATCATTAATATAATTGACTTATGCAAAATAAATTCTATGAAGCTATAAAAAAACTTCTATGAACTACCCATAACAGTCAACAATTAAAGAAAGCAAATAATATTTGACATTCAATAGAATAATAATATTTTCACATAATACAACTTATATATCAGTTGCTACATGAACAACAACCAGGTAGTAAAACGTTTACATAAGGTATCCATAAAGTACACTAAAAGAAAGATAGCTCGAAATATCTAAACCCAAGTCAATATATGAACTAGGAAAGCTCATTTTTTGTTCAATTTCATGATCTTTTCTTTTGTAAGAATCAGGTAATAATCATCTATAAAAGCCATCGCAATACTCCTATATGAAGCGGCTTTGTTGACATCCCATATGCGATTCAACACTTCTTGCCATTCTAGTGGAAGAGTGTTTATGAAAAATTGCACCATCTCAGACTGTGGCATGGGACGACCATTCCATATGACTTTTTGTATTTTCCCGTTGACTTCAAGGACGTAATCAATTAAGTCGCCATTCCCATCGATGATCAGTCAGCTCGGCTATCAACTTAGAAAGCTTTTTCTTTTGTTCATCGGTAATTGCGCAACTTAAAGGGAGGCATTGTTCCTGCAACAAATGCAGAACAAATAAGGGATTACATATAATCCACATCGACTTAATTGGAAAAAGAAACACATTCTTTTTTCTCTTTTTGTCAACGGTCAAAGTCAACGATCAACGGTCAGCGGTCAGCCAGTTGATGTCAACCGGGTCGGGTCGCCGGGCCGGGTCAAACGGACCGACCCAGCACGTGAGGCACGCGTGCACAACTGATGTCACGATGACGTCAGCTAGTGCGTGCCACGCAAGCGCCATCAGCGGCCCCCGTGCATCTGCGTCGCACGTGCGCACGTCAGCCTCGCGCGCGAGTGCGACGCACGTGCTTGCATCTTCGAATCGGCACGTGCAACGCGCCGGTTCGTTCCGGCCGCGCGTGGGGGCGCTTCTGGCGGCCTATGGTGGCGATCCGCCACTCGTCTTGCTCGTCTCAACGAGACCTTTGACCCTATGCCATCAGAAACTGATTTCGACTTACAGAAAATAGAAAAAAAACGGGTTAACAGTGCTCGGGTGTCGGGATTTTCCGTCCCCGATCGGTGTCGGTCGATTTTTCACGAAAAATCAATAAAAAATCATTCATAAACATGAAAAGGGATCGGGAAACATGAACAATGGCTCTGATACAAATGTCGGGAATATCGGATTCCTAAAAACCGGATTCGACACTAAATCAAACCCCTAAAACAAGTGCGGAAGACGAGCCCAGGAAAATCGCATGTATCACCGATCCTAAGGCACATCATAGAATTGAACGTACCTTGTTAGCCATAGATTAAACACCGATGCTGATATGAGAAAGAAAAACTGATCCCGTTCGATTCGATGACGTCAATTCGCCTTGAAGGGAAGAGAGTGTCATCTCTTTTGTTACTGTTTTTTCTTTTGGAGGGAGAGAGGGAGGAGGACGTACATACTGTCAAAAGGTGCGTTCCTCCCTCTCTTTTCCCCTTAAATACGTCATTTCCAAAGGACGTGTCCCTTTGGTAAAAGACATTCCCCCAAAAGTTACAACCCTTCAACATATCCCTTCATCCATGAGCCCTAATCTTGTGGGCCAGGCTTTTAGGCCCAACATGGGCAGACGGGCCAACTTAGGCCCATCACATTAATTAATAAATAAAACCATCACTCTCGAACCTGAAAAATCGCAATGCAATTACACCACAAGAGTGGAGGCGATGAGCAACGGATCATAGGCAAAGTCCGAATGATTGGACGGCTTGACTACATAATGGAGCGAGATTCTTCAGCTCCACCAAGAAAGATGGCTTTGTGGAATTCATGGTATGATCACAGTCGATTGTCTCTTGACTCTGAGTCTACAATAGAGCCACAATTCCAATGTATCGTGGTCCATTCAAACTTTTGAGAGGCTTCCTCGTCCTTGCCACAGTCGTCTCCAGATTCGAGCAACCATATGTTGTCTAATCCATCATTTACTTCATCTCCCTCGTGATGACCACGCAAGCGAGCGGTCAAGAATTTGCAAAAAAATCTCTTCATCAGATCATTGAAAGCATAAAGATTAATCGATAAATTAGAAAACATCTACTTTCGTAAAATTTCATGTTTTGGTGGCTGGTTACTTAAATTGTCTGAAGGGAATCGATGATTATGCATTTGAAACAAGAGCAAGAACATTTAGAAGTGCCTTCAATCTCTCCACCAATTAGTCCAGCCAAAACCTGACCAATCGACAATCTCTGCCGAGGTCATTCTTCTCTCTTCAGCTCACATAAAAAACGCTAACACACGAAAAGGGTATAGAGCAATTAGCCCCGTTTGTTTTTGCGGACATTACAAATGAGAGAGATCTTGGGTTCTCTCTTTTTAGATATTCATGTTCAGAAAATGTTATGGTGAAATGGAATAATAAAGGTTGAGAATTGGCAAGATTTGCTTTTTCTCTGCTTTCGCTGTTCAAAGAAGTCCATGTCATGAACGGAAGATGGAGGAGGAAGAGAGAGCCAGAGAGAAGGAGCTAAATGATCTATTCAAGATTGCTGTCAATCGGCCAACTGTGCCAGTCGGCTTGTAATTTGTACTCGAATCGTGATTACTCCGTACTTTTAGCCTCTCTTAGCCTTCTAATCTTTTGCCCTGCGTCCTATATTCGAGCTATCCTGCAGTTCGATAATGGCTTAACCTTATAATTATCATCGCCTTGTAGAGCGTGTTAGAATTGTTTGCTATGCTAGACTTCACGGGCCGCATGTGGAGGATGATGAGCATAAAAAATAATATGACTACTTTACCGAGCAAGTGGCCTATATCTTGATGGTGCATGGGACGTGTCCCATCAAATCTAAAGTTTGTTGAAAATTGGGCAAAAGAAATGTGTAATCAATTAAATTGTGTTTTTTGAAAACGATAAGCGTGCAAAAGATCATCTTAACTTTCGATGACTGAACTCAACATATGATTTGGGATCATGGCTGTGTCGATTGGGGTAACGAAAAGCTTCACCTACTGATGAATTATGGATTGGACATTCATTGGCCCATTCGAAAATAAAGAAATGAACTTTTTCCATATTGTGTATATGAATGTACATATTGTGTCAATTTGGATTGTTACATGATATCTGACCAGTTTCACACACATTATAAAAAGTTGCAACTTAGACATGAGACGTGATAGGACCACTCAACTCAAAAGAATTTGCTTAACATGAGGTATATAATATTATTATTATATTGATGATGATGATGACAACGACAACGACAATGATAATGATAATAATAATGATAATGACGATGATGATAATAATAGCTCTAACTTGGGGAAAAAGACCTAGTTTTTACATACAAACGTGAACTTGCCTAAAATTGATTGAGTTGGTTTCATGCCAGTTTCAAAAGCATCCTCTTCAATACATGATTTCAATTTTTCATAATTGAAACTTATAAGGTTGGTTTCAAATTCCAACCTTGGAACCTATTGCCTCCGGTAAAGAAGATTATATCATTATATAATGGAATGTTTTGCTCCAAATGGGCCGAGGTAAGCAAAACTGGCCCATTGACAATAAAAAGAGCTTAGGTAAGTGCAAATGGGTATAGAACAATAGCTCTTATTTGTTTTTGTGGATATTAAAAACGAGAGAGCTCTTGGGTTTTCTCTTTTGAAATAGGGTTAATACCACAAAAATCCCCAAACTGATATATTTATAATAAATTTAGTCCAAATTAATTTTTTGATCACCAACAAGCGAACTGGTACACCTTTGATATATTTACCTCAAATTGAGACACCCGTGATAAATTTATCACAAACTAATTTTTAACCATCAAAAACCACAAACCGATATATCTTTAACAACCCAAAAATAGTACACTTGCAATAAATTTACCATCTTTTAGTTTCTATAAAATTTTACTAACTCAGATGACACGTGACAATTAATTGGTGTATTAGTTTAAGATTTTACTCTCCACTTGTCATAATCGTACTAGTTTTGTGATTTTTTATGAATGATATATTTGTTATAAATGTACTAGTTTGGAATTTTTACTGTTAAAAAAATTAATTTTGGATAAATTTGTCACGAATATACCAATTTAGGGTTTTTTGTGGTCATTTGAGGTAAATTTATTATAGGTATATCGGTTTTGAGTTTTTTTGTGGTTAAAAGATTAGTTTTGGTTAAATTTGTTACAGGTGTTCCAATTTGAAATTTTTCATGATGTTAACCTTTTAAAATATTCATGTTGAAAAAATGTTCCGGATGAAAAGAAATAATAATGGTTGAGAATTCGCAAGATTTGCTGTTTCTTTTGCTTTCTCTGTTCAAAGAAGTCCCTGCCGTGAGCAGGAGGAGGAAGTGAAGGCCAGAGAGATAAATGATCCATTCAAGAGTGCTGTCAGTCGGCCACAAGTGCCAGTTGCTATGTAATTTGTACTTGTATTGCGAATACCTTCGTACTTTTAGCCTCTTTTAGCCTTTTATTTAGCGGCCTTGCATCCTGTATTCGAGCTATCCTACAGTCTGATGATAATTTTATAATCATCACAACCTGATAATTATCATCACCTTGTAGAACCTGTTGAAATTGTTTATGATGTCAGACTTAACGGGCCAGTGCGGAGGATGATGAGTATGAAATGAAAATCACTATTTTATCATACAAGTGCCCTACATCAAGATGTGCATGGGACATCAGGCGTCCTGTCAAATCTAAAGTTTGTTGAAGATCTGGGGAAAAAGGGGCATGTAGCCAATTAAATAGTATTGTTGAAAAAGACAAGCATGCAAAAGATCATTTTGACTTTTGGTGACCAAACTCGCTGTATGATCTGTGATCACGACCGTGTTGATTGGGACAACGACAAGCTTCGCCTTTTGATGGATTATGGACTGAACATTCTTTGGCCCATTCAAAAATAAAGACATGAGTCATTTATACGTATGAAGTTAGCAGCCAAGCCTGATGAAATATCAGAAAGTACTTGATTGCATACACTCAGATATTACTACCAAAAAAAAAAAGTCATGAATATGTTACACGTGTACCAGTTCAATCCTAAACATTTTTAATTTATCAATTGAATTCTAAATCTTTTTACGATTTATCAATGTAGTACTTCCAATCGATTTTAGCCAGAATTGATAATGTGGACTAAACTCAAGAGACTAGTCTTATGCAAAGCCGTGAACCTGCCAAAACTGGCCAAGTCAATTCTGTGCCGGTTCCAAGAGCACCTTGTTCAATACACAGTTCCAATTTTTTTAAAATTGAGACCTATAGGATTGGTTTCAGGTTGTGGCCTTCAAACGGTTTACCTCTAGTAGAGCAAATTACGTCATTACATCAGGAAATGTTGCTCCAAATGGGTAGAGATTAGCAGAATGAGCCTACTGACACAATCACCATAGCTCGCATGCTATGAATCTCGTCTTACTTGACACCATATGTGTCATGGTCTCACTTTTGATTGGTTTGTTGCATTACATATCATTGCTTTTTTGTGTGATCATCGCATGAATTACTTGCTCCAAAGATAGGGCGATTAACTGATGTGGTCCATTAATATGCGATTTATGCCATTGCTTTATCCCTCGCAAACTTATTAACACGACGAATTTCTTGAATTTAGCTTCTTTTAAAAAAAAAAAAAATAATTACGAATACAACCAATCGAACGCACATGATTATTGGGTGAAACCCACTCAAAAGTTGCAGTACTAGGCTATGCAATTAAGTCCCGTACAAAGCCCAATGATATCTTCTTGCTCGATTAGAAGTATAAAAATATACCATTATGTTTAGAGAAATGACCTTTAGTTTTGGAGACACGTGGCGGGAAATCAAAACAATTGGCTATTTTTCATTCTAGAAATAGTGATCATCTCTTTATATTTCATTTTCTAGAATTCATTGATTGGCCTTACCGTGTCAAGGATGACGCAAGTCGTATAATCCGGCTCTCGTATTATTAAATTAGTTCTATTTGATGAATGAGGATGAAATCATGAAACTAAGCAGTCTTGAATTTAATTAATTCTGTTGGAGATGGATAAGATTTGAAATTGAAGCGATGTTAACATCTAGTACCAAGAAATAATAGCTTTTGAAATGAGTTATGTCCACGGTGGATTACTTCAACAACTTATATACTTCAGTAGGCCCTCGGAATTTACAGCCTATTCTAAACCATATTCCATCATTAGTTGATGTAGCTATGAATCTTAAACTCACTGCAGCAATAACTATGGAAGAAGTTTATGTAGCTACTCACCAATTGGGTGCTAACAAAGCTCCTGGACCGGATGGTCTGAATGGCCTCTCCTTTCAACAACACTGACACGACATAGGCGGGGATGTTTTCAGGGAAGTGCAGCTTTTCTTTGACTTTGGAACTCTAGACCCAGCCATGAATAGAATCCAAATTACTCTTATCCCTAAAAACAAAAATCCGGAACGGTTAGAACAATTTCGGCCCATAAGTCTGTGTAACTTTGTTTACAAGATCATCTCTAAAATCCTCGCGAACAGACTTAAACCTTCGTTACCAGACATCATTGCTAAGGAGCAAAGTGCTTTTGTGGGGAGTCGGCAAATTCAGGACAACATTCTAATTGTTCAAAAAGTTATCCACCGATTAAGAACTCGAGACAGTAGGAAAAAATTTCAAGCCATACTTAAACTCGACATGTGACATCCCGAAATCTAGGTTTTGATTTCGATCGAAATAGTTGGGCATTTCATCGACGCATTTATAGTTCTTTTCCCTGAACTAATCACTCATGGGATAGCTAGTCTATCAGGTGAAGCCGTTAAGGAATTTTAACGCATTAGACTTGAGAATTCGACTAGGAAACGACTGCTCGACCGTATAAATCTGCAAGAGATCATTACGACATAGTAAGATCGATTAGAAATCGGAGATAGGTTGACTCGACAAAGGTATGTGATTAAGTGTGGGTGATTCCACTTAATTGCTCAATTCTTGTCGATCGACACTAGATCGATTATTCTGTCGTTTCGATACCCCGTATCTGTATTTGAAAACCTTGAGATTTCAACAATAATCGAGAGTCGCTAATGTATCGAAGATGTACTTTGTGGCTTGAGAATAATCAACCACAGGTCAAATGCACGAAAATTTCCTAAAAGCTACCCAGTAGATTAGGATGCACTAAATTCGCGTCGAATTGAAATTAACCGTGAAATCAAACCCGAATTCAGAAATCGAGAGTTCTGTCAAGTCACAATTCATTTTAGGAACGTCGACTCATCCTCAGAAGATTTTTCTACAACCGAGATTTTTGGCGGAAAAGCAAAGTAAGGCCGTTTTTGTTCGAGATTGTCAAAGGGCTGTTTTTGATCGAATCTTTGGGAAGCAAGTTGGATCATTTGATGGGGAAAATTCATAAGAAGGTTGAGGACACATGGGTTAATTTAATTGAGCTTCAATTGGATGGAATTGATTGAGAATTGATTTAATTAAGTGTACGAGATTTTATGCCACGACAGAAAAAGAAATTGGACCCATTGGACTAAGATTGTGAGAAATTGGAGATAGTGGAACATGACATCATCAAGTGATGTCATGGTGGGCCTTTTTGGGGGATTAAATAAAGAGAAAAAGAAAAGGAATTGCCTCCCCCTCCCTTCTCTCTCCTCCTTCTCCCAATCGTGCGACTCCTTCGGCCCCTCTCCATCTTCTTCATCTTTTTCTTCTTTGAAAACCTAGCCAGCCGAAGAAGCCGCAAAGCAGCAACCAGTAGCTGCCGGAATGCCGCCGTAAGCCCACCGGAGGCCCTCGCACGTCCAGCCGCGCCTCCGCCTCCCTCTCTTCCCTCCTCCTGCCGATCGACCAGCTCTTTTCTTCCTCTCGGTTTGTGCCTTTCAAACCCAGAAATTTCAGAGGAGAACTAGCCGCAACCGTCGCCTCAGCCGCCGCATGCCATGCCCTTTCGCCCTCCTGCGCGCGCGCCGCCGTTGCACCCGCCCGCCCGTGTTTGGCCGAAGCCCAGCCCACCCTCGTCTGCATCTCGGTCCGCACTTGGTTCTTTGCTGCCGGAGCTTGTCCCCGCCACCGTGAGCCACTGTACGCCTCCGCCTCAGCCCGCCGGAGCTCCGCCTAGCCCTCTCGGCCCTTGCATGCCCCAACCGAACTCGGATCTACCCTTTCTTCGCCTTAAACCGCAGCGGACATCAGCAACCAAAAATGGGTATGGCAGCGGCTTCGTGGCCCGTTTTGGTCGGCTTCCCGACCTCGGAAGCTAGGCCCGCCTTGGAGTGAATCGATCCCCTCGGCGTCCCCGTCGATTTGAGCCGCTCGGATCACTAATCGGGTGAGTTTAACTCACTAATCCCTGCTTAGTAGGTTAATCACGTTTAAGGGGTGTTTAGATTAAACTAAGTAGGTTTAGGTGATTAGATTAGTTTATTTAAATGTTAAGTGGATTAAGGGAAGTAATTAGTTTAGTGAATAATTAATTAATGCTAAGTAAATGTTTGGATTAAAGTAATCTTGTTTAAGCCTTAAATTAATTATTTTAAATTAAATAATTAATTCGAATTTGTATTATTATTTATTATATTATTATAATATAATATTATTATATTTAATTTTCGGAATAAATTTAATTATTTATTATTTTCCGGAAAAATTTGGTGACCGGAATTTTATGATGATGATCGTGATGAAGTCCGTTTGTTTAATTGAGCTCCGATTTGAGCTAAATTGAATTTATTGTAATTAATTATTAATTTTCGAAATTAATTAATTAATTAATTAAATTTCGGAAATTAAGATTTAGATGGTGACGACCGAAATTCCATGCTCATTTATTAGTGCAGTCCGTTTATTTATTTGAGCGTTAATATGTGCTGAATAGAATTAATTGTGAATTTAGGATTTATTCCTAAATTATATGATTTTGGTTATTAATGGAGAAATAATCGGGCGTCGGTTTACAGCGCCAAAAATATGTAATGGGCTGATGAAATTGGTGGGATATTTTTAAGTAAAATTTTTATATTTTGGCTAAGGCCAACCGTGTACCCACACACGGCTATTTATCGTGAATGATAAAAATGATGAATTGACTATATGGTTGGAGTGGTATGCTATATCGGCCTTCGGGCGATATGTGAGCTTTGGGTGAGTAGTATACCGGTATACTATATTGACCTACGGACGATATGTCAGCTTTGGGTGAGTAGTATACCTAATCTATCAGCTTTGGGTGAGCATATACATAGTATACTATATCTATCAGCTTTGGGCGAGCTATGCTATCTATTATCAACTTTGGGTGAGCAGTCCTAGACTATGGTCGGACTTATAAATAGTATTGAATGTACCGACCAGGGAAAGGTCGTGGTGACATGTAATCGATTAAGTCGATTGATCGCTGAGTCGATCTGATTGGTGGAATGTGATTGTTTGCTGTAGTTATCGATATTATAATTGAACTAATGTGTAGGAAAGGAACTGATGCCAAGGTAAGCCTTTTGACCTGTGTTGTGCTTAGGCAGCCCTTATGGCGTATTGGCTTCCTAATTCGGTCTTAGTGGGGTAGAACTTGCTGAGACATAGTCTCATCTCGGTTTGGGAAAAAATATTTTAGGTCCCTAGATGACGATCGTGGAGGACCGGAAGTCCTGGAGTTCGGAAGGTGGAGGCTGAAGAATCGGCAAATGGGTCCGACTAGTGGATGTTAAGACATTCCCCTTTTTGATAAGCCGTTAATTTTGTAAACAGCTTAAGTTTGTAATTAACCAGTTTGTCTATAAAGACTCGTCTTGGTTTGAAAAATATGATCATACTTTTCTATCCCATTGTTTGATTGTTTGGGGATTTTATTAAGCTTCCGCATGCGTATATAAATGAATGGGTCGGCGACCTTCCTGGAACGTCGCAAATAAATCGACCAAGTAAGGGATGGGCGCGCGCCTGAGGATCGGGGCATGACATCCCCAGTTTAAGTGGTATCAAAGTGGGTCTGTGAATGGAGTGATAATGTGCGATTGTTCATGGGATAGTTAGTAGGAATGACTTTAAATTCATGCTGGTGCATGTCTGTGTTAGCTGGATGCTAGAATTGCTTGTTGTTTGGATCGCTCTGTTTCTAATTCGGTGTTGAATTGGAAACAGGTGCTAGTTGAGTAAAGCTACACCATGAGCGATCAGGAGCCGAGAGTTCCTAGGCAAAGGACCTTATCCTCAGTGACTCGGGCTAGAACGCTGGCAAGAGGCAGAGCCCGAGGCGGTCGTGGTAAAGCGCCAGCTGTGGCTAACGCTAGTGGTGAAGCACCACCTCCTATTGGTGCTAGGGTAGAAACCCCTGGTGATCCCGGGTTCGATGGGATCATGCGAGTATTGGAAGCAATGAATTTAAGGTTAGATCAGCAAACTGCTACTGTTGAAGCCGTTGCTCAGGCTGTCGCAATCACCGCTGTTGCCATCGCCACTGGAGCTGCCCCTACTGCTGCAGCTGCTGTTGTTCCCGCCGCTGTGAATGTTGAAGGCCCACCGAAGATTGTTGTCGCTGCAAGACCAATCCATAAGTTGGTGGAGCAATTCTTGAAATTAAACCCACCGTTGTTCACTAGGACAGGAGATCCCGAAGCTGTATCTTCATGGGTTTAGAAGCTTGAGAAAGCGTTTGCACTGCTAATGTGCAACGAGACTGAGAAGGTAATCTTAGCAACTTACCAGCTGGAGGGAGTTGCGAACACTTGTTGGATGACTACTCGTGAAACTATCTTCCCACAAGGTGTTGTCCAGGAGTGGAATACTTTCCTTGAAGCCTTCAATGACAAGTACTTTCTTTGAGACTGCTAGAGAGGTGAAGATGGCTGAATTCCAACGTCTTCGTCAGGGTTCCCAAACTGTTGATGAGTATGAGGCGAAGTTCGCTGAACTTTCGCGATATGCCCCAAAGTTGATTGAGAACCCAATAAACCGAGTGAGAAGATTTAGGGATGGGTTCAGGCCAGACTTGAGGAGCATACTGGTCTCCCTAGATTTAAGGACTTACAACGACATATACCGGAGAGCTCAGAAGATTGAGAAGGATCAAAACGAAAGAACCGCCTCTTCTGGATCGAGGTTTGTTCCAAGCAGAGATGCAATTCGTCAGGGAAAGAGACCCATGATTGGAGGTAGATTCCAGATCCCACCCAACAGGAAGGGTGGAATCGGAAAATCAGGGCCGAGTCAGAATGGCTAGTGTCACCTTTGTGGAAGACGGCATGGTACATCGCCGTGTCCTCGAAGGCCGGGTGTTTATTTTGGATGTGGCCAACAGGGCCACATGATCAGAGAATGTCCTAATCGACCAAGAGGACAACCACAGTTGCCGCCACCGCCACCGTTGGGTCAAAATAGGAGGTTTGCGCCGCAGATGGCACTGTAAGGTGGACTGAACAGGCCTCCAGCTCAGGGAAAGACGTATGCCATCAAGAGAGGACAGGCTGAGGATGCGCCTAATGTGATTGCAGGTACGATTTTGTTGAACAACCATGCTGCTTATGCTTTGTTTGGCCCTGGCGCCACTCATTCCTTTATAGTGGAGTAGTTTGTTAAGTTGATAAGATTAAGTCCTGAATTGTTGGAGTTAGTGGTTAGCATAACTACACCATTAAAGGATAAGATGTCAGTTGCATTGGGTTGTTCTGGTTGCAAGTTAGTGATTGGTGAGCGAGAGGGGAAAATAGATCTAATAATCCTAGCCATGTATGATTTCGATGTGATAATTGGCATGGACTGCTCACCAAGCAACGAGCTAAGATGGACTGCTATCGTAAATCGATTCCATTTAACCCGTTAGGGGGTGAAAGTTTCGAGTTTACTAGGAGTTGAGGAGGACCCTCGATTGCTTTGATCTCGTCGCTTGAGGCAACCCGTTTGTTAGACAGGGGTTGTCAAAGTTACTTGGCGACTGTCGAAGACATGACAGTTGAGGAGCTAAAGATTGAGGACATCTCAGTGGTTTGAGAGTTTCCGGATGTGTTTCCTAAGAAGTTGCCAGGTTTGTTGCATGAGAGAGAGAGAGAGAGATTGAGTTTGTGATTGAGTTAGTACCCGGGACGGAGTTGATCTCTAAGGCTCCCTACCGGATGGCGTTATCTGAGTTGAAAGAACTGAAGGTGAAGATGCAAGAGTTACTGGATAAAGGATTCATATGCCCGAGTGCATCGCCTTGGGGAGCACCAGTTCTGTTTGTGAAGAAGAAGGATGGTTCATTGCGCTTGTGCATTGACTACCGTCAACTCAATCAAGTGACGATCAAGAACAAGTATCCACTGTCGAGGATCGATGATTTGTTTGATCAGTTGCAAGGAGCGTCGATATTTTCTAAGATCGACTTGAGGACAGGGTATCATCAGTTGAGAATCAAGAAGGAGGACATACCGAAGTTGGCCTTTCGTACCCGATACGGCCATTATGAGTTTACTGTAATGCCGGTTGGCTTGACGAACGCCCTAGCTGCTTTTATGGATTTGATGAACCGTGTGTTCAAGGAGTATCTGGATCAGTTTATGATCGTGTTCATCGATGATATCCTGGTGTATTCAAAAAGTCTAGAGGAACACAAAAGACAGTTGAGGATAGTGCTACAGACTCTGAGGGACCATAAGCTGTATGCTAAGTTTAGTAAGTGTGAGTTTTGGTTAACTCGTGTGGCGTTCCTAGGTCATGTTATTTCAGGCGAAAGAATTTCAGTGGACCCGAGTAAAATAGAAGCCGTGATCAATTGGCCGAGACCGACGACAGTAACAGAGATCAGAAGTTTTTTGGGATTGGCAGGTTATTACAGACGGTTTGTGGAAGGTTTCTCATCGTTAGCGTCACCCTGATAAAGCTCTTGAAGAAAGAAAAATTCATCTGGACAGACAAGTGCAAGAATAGTTTTTAGGAGCTTAAAGAAAAGCTGACTACCGCACCTGTGCTGACAATTCCATCTGGCCCTGGAGGACTCGAGATCTACAGTGATGCGTCATTCAGAGGATTGGGTTGCGTGCTAATGCAACATAGTAGAGTCGTTGCATACGCCTCCCGTTAGTTGAGACCTTATGAGCAGAACTATCCAACGCATGACTTAGAACTCGTGGCAATCATCTTTGCCCTGAAGATTTGGAGACACTATTTGTGCGAAGAAAGATTCCAAATCTTCACTGACCATCAGAGTCTCAAGTATCTGTTCTCTCAAAAGGAGTTGAACATGAGGCAACGCCGATGGATGGAATTACTAAAAGACTATGACTGTGATATTCTGTATCACCCTGGAAAAGCAAATAAGGTCGCTGATGCATTGAGTCGGAAGTTTTCAGTCGCTCAAATGGTGCTCAAGGAATGGAGCTTATTTGAGAATGCTCGAGATTCGGTTTTCAAATTTGAAGTAGGCCACCTTTCGAATCTTATGGCCACCCTCAGAATTGAGCCGGAAATGCAGATCAGAATCAAGACGCTTCAGTGGACAGATCCTGAGATTCAGAAGATTCTGCATGAGAATACAGAAGAGGAATGCTAGCTTTCAGATTTTTTAGGATAGAACGCTGAGGTTCCAAGGACGATTGTGTGTACCTAACGATGTAGAGCTTAGAGAAGAGATTTTATCAGAAGCTCATCATAGCAATTACAGCATTCATCCTGGCAGTACGAAGATGTATTATAATTTGCGTCAACACTATTGGTGGTCAGGTATGAAGGCGGACATCGCCAAGCATGTCGCTAAGTGTTTGACGTGTTAGCAGGTAAAAGCTCAGCATTGCAAGCCGGGAGGACTTCTGCAATCTCTAGAGATCCCAGAATGGAAATGGGAGCATATCACGATGGATTTCGTGACCGGACTACCGAGGAGTCAGAAAGGTAATGATTCGATTTGGGTGGTAGTCGACAAATTGACAAAGTCAACTCACTTCATTGCAGTTCGAAAGGACCTTAGTTTGGATAGACACGCAGATCTATATGTACGACAGATAGTTCGTCTGCATGGAGTGCTGGTTACGATAACATCAGATAGAGACCTGAGATTTACTGTTGCTTTTTGCAAGAGCTTGCATAATGCTCTAGGTATAAAGCTTCAGTACAGTACGGCCTATCATCCTCAGATGGATGGCCAGTCTGAGAGGACAATTCAGACCCTTGAGGATATGCTGAGAGCTTGTGTAATAGACTTCAAAGGAAGTTGGGAAGATCAGCTTCATCTGGTAGAATTCACCTGCAACAATAGTTATCAACAGAGCATCCAGATGGCTCCATTCGAAGCGTTGTATGGCAGAGCATGCAGAATACCAGTGTGTTGGGACGAAGTCGGGGAAAGGAAAATCACAGGCCTAGAGTTGGTTCAGCAGTCAGTAGATGCCGTGGCAGTGATCAGAGGCAGATTAAAGACCGCTCAGAGTCGTCAGAAAAGTTATGCAGACAAGCGCCGGAGATTGTTAGAATTCCAAGTTGGTGATCACGTTTTTCTGAAGGTGTCACCAATGAGGAGAACTTCGCGCTTTGGCAAGAAGGGAAAACTGAGTTCGAGATACGTAGGTCCGTTTGAGATTCTTGAAAGAATTGGGAACCTAGCGTATCGTCTTGCGTTACCGCCAAAATTGGCGCAAGTGCATGATGTCTTTCACGTGTCGATGTTGAGGAAGTATGAGCCTGACATGACCCACGTGCTCAATTTTGAAGAATTGGACGTGGATGATCATGTGTCATACGTTGAAAGCCTGGTTCAGATTGTGGATCGAAAAGAGCAAGTCCTGCGTTCAAAGACCATCCCGTTGGTCAAAGTGGTCTGGCAACACCACGGTATTGAAGGAGCGACATGGGAGACTGAAGAGTCGATGAGAGAATTGTACCCCCACCTTTTTGCTTAAGTATTGTAAGGTTTAAATTTCAAGGACGAAATTTCTATAAGAGGGGAAGAATTGTGACATCCCGAGATCTAGGTTCTGATTTCGATCGAAATAGTTGGGCATTTCATCAACGCATTTATAGTTCTTTTCCCTGAACTGATCACTCATGGGATAGCTAGTTTATCAGGTGAAGCCGTTAAGGAATTTTAACGCATTAGACTTGAAAATTCGACCAGGAAACGACTGCTCGACCGTATAAATCTGCAAGAGATCATTACGACACAGTAAAATCGATTAGAAATCAGAGATAGGTTGACTCGACAAAGGCATGTGATTAAGTGTGGGTGATTCCACCTAATTGCTCAATTGTTGTCGATCGACATTAGACCGATTATTCTGTCGTTTCGATACCCCGTGTCTGTATTTGAAAACCTTGAGATTTCTACGATAATCAAGAGTCACTAATGTATCGAAGATGTACTTTGTGGCTTGAGAATAATCAACTACAGGTCAAATGCACGAAAATTTCCTAAAAGCTACCCGGTAGATTATGATGCACTAAATTCGCGTCGAATTGAAATTAACCGTGAAATCGAACCCGAATTCAGAAATCGAGAGTTCTGTCAAGTCACAATTCATTTTAGGAACGTCGACTCATCTCCGGAAGATTTTTCTACAACCGAGATTTTTGACGGAAAAGTAAAGTAAGGCCGTTTTTGTTTGAGATTGTCAAAGGGCCATTTTTGATCGAATCTTTGGGAAGCAAGTTGGATCATTTGATGGGGAAAAGTCATAAGAAGGTTGATGACACATGGGTTAATTTAATTGAGCTTCAATTGGATGGAATTGATTGAGAATTGATTTAATTAAGTGTACGAGATTTTATGCCACAGCGGAAAAAGAAATTGGACCCATTGGACTAAGATTGTGAGAAATTGGAGATAGTGGAACATGACATCATCAAATGATGTCATGGTGGGCCTTTTTGGGGGATTAAATAAAGAGAAAAAGAAAAGGAATTGCCTCCCCCTCCCTTCTCTCTTCTCCCTCTCCCAATCGTGCGACTCCTTCGGCCCCTCTCCATCTTCTTCATCTTCTTCTTCTTTGA
This sequence comes from Eucalyptus caleyi, assembly GCA_014182885.2. Lineage (NCBI taxonomy): Eukaryota > Viridiplantae > Streptophyta > Magnoliopsida > Myrtales > Myrtaceae > Eucalyptus > Eucalyptus caleyi. The sequence goes on along the minus strand of CM024467.2, from coordinate 1,722,430 downwards.
AAACCCAGCCAGCCGAAGAAGCTGCAAAGCAGCAACCAGCAGCCACCGGAACGACGCTGTAAGCCCACCGGAGGCCCTCGCACGTCCAGACGCGCCTCCGCCTCTCTCTCTTCCCTCCTGCCGCGGGTCGACCAGCTCTTCTCTTCCTCGTGGTTGTGCCTTTCAAACCCAAAAATTTCAGAAGAGAAGCCGCACGTCGCCTGGAGCCGCCGCACGCCGTCGCCGTTCGTCGCTCCTCACGCGCGCGCAACCGCTGCTCCTCGCCCGCCCGTGCTTGGCCGAAGCCCAGCCACCCTCGTCTATCTCGGTCCGCATGTTCCAGGAGTTGCCGGAGCTTGTCCCTGCCACCGTGAGCCACCGTACACCTCCGCCTCAGCCCACCGGAGCTCTGCCTAGCCCTCTCGACCCTTGCATGCCCCAACCGAACTCGGATCTACCCTTTCTCAGCCTTAAATCGCAGCGGACAGCAGCAACCAAAAATGGGTATGGCAGGGGCTTCGTGGCCCGTTTTGGTTGGCTTCCCGACCCCGGAAGCTAGGCCCGCCTTGGAGTGAATCGATCCCCTCGGCGTCCCCGTCGATTTGAGCTGCTCGGATCGCTAATCGGGTGAGTTTAACTCACTAATCCTTGCTTAGTAAGTTAATCACGTTTAAGGGGTGTTTAGATTAAACTAAGTAGGTTTAGGTGATTAGATTAGTTTATTTAAATGTTAAGTGGATTAAGGGAAGTAATTAGTTTAGTGAATAATTAATTAATGCTAAGTAAATGTTTGGATTAAAATAATCTTTTTAAGCCTTAATTAATTATTTTAAATTAAATAATTAATTCGAATTTGTACTATTATAATAATAATATAATATAATAATATTATATTTAATTTTCGGAATAAATTTAATTATTTATTATTTTTGAAATTTTGACCGGGATATTGAGCAGAATTTTATGCTGATGATCGTGGTGAAGTTCGTTTATTTAATTGAGCTCCGATTTGAGCTAAATGGAATTTATTGTAATTAATTATTAATTAATTAAATTTCAGAAATTAAGATTTGGATGGCCAACGACCGAAATTCCATGCTCATTATCGTAGTGTAGTCCATTTATTTATTTGAGCGTTAATTTGTGTTGAATTGAATTAATTGTGAATTTAGGATTTATTCCTAAATTATTGATTTTGGTTATTAATGGAGAAATAACCAGGGCGTCGATTTACAGTGCCAAAAATATGTAATGGGCTGATGAAATTGGTGGGATATTTTTAAGTAAAATTTTTATATTTTGGCTAAGACCAACCGTGTACCCACACACGGCTATTTATCGTGAATGGTAAAAATGATGAATTGACTATATGGTTGGAGTGGTATGCTATATCGGCCTTCGGGCGATATGTGAGCTTTGGGTGAGCAATATACCGGTATACTATATTGACCTACGGGCGATATGTCAGCTTTGGGTGAGCAGTATACCTAATCTATCAGTTTTGGGCGAGCATGTATAGTATATTAAATTGGCCCGGGGGCCCTAATCTATCAGCTTTGTGCGAGCATATACATAGTATACTATATCTATTAGCTTTGGGCGAGCTATGCCATCTATTATCAGCTTTGGGTGAGCAATCCTAGACTATGGTCGGACTTATAGATAGTATTGAATGTACCGACCAGGGAAAGGTCGTAGTGGCATGTAATCGATTAAGTCAATTGATCGCTGAGTCGATCTTATTGGTGGAATGTGATTGTTTGCTGTAGTTATCGATATTATAATTGAACTAATGTGCAGGAAAGGAATTGATCCCAAGGTAAGCCCTTTGACCTGTGTTGTGCTTAGGCAGCCCTTGTGGCGTATTGGCTTCCTAATTGGGTCTTAGTAGGGTAGAACTCGCTGAGACATAGTCTCATCCCGGTTTGGGGAAAAACATTTCAGGTCCCTAGATGACGATCGTGGAGGACCGGAAGTCCTGGAGTTCGGAAGGTGGAGGCTGAAGAATCGGCAAATGGGTCTGACTAGTGGATGTTAAGACAGTCCCCTTTTTGATAAGCCGTTAATTTTGTAAACAGCCTAAGTTTGTAATTAACCAGTTTGTCTATAAAGACTCGTTTTGGTTTGAAAAATATGATCCTACTTTTCTATCCCATTGTTTGATTGTCTGGGGATTTTATTAAGCTTCCGCATGCGTATATAAATGAATGGGTCGGCGACCTTCTTGGGACGTCGCAAATAAATCGACCAAGTAAGGGATAGACGCGCGCCCGAGGATCGGGGCGTGACATGACATGCAGAAAGCTTATGATAGAATCGAATTGGACTTCTGCAGGAATATTTATACAAAATGGGCTTTAGTGTTGACTGGGTGAAGTGGGTTATGCAATGCGTTACCACAGTGTCATATAGCATCAAGCTCAACGGTGAATCTTTACCCTACTTCAAGCCATCTTGGGGTATTCACTAGGGTGATCCTTTATCCCCATGTCTCTTTATTATTGTAGCTAATGTCCTATCTTATATGATGAAGGAAACAATCGCAGAGGATACAATACATGGCATCAAACTAAATCGGACTTGCCTAACCCTTTCTCACTTATTATTTGCAGACGACTCCATTTTCTTCCTAGATGGCACAGTGTGGGAATGTCAAAACTTGGCAACTATACTCCATCACTACTGCTATGCATCTAGTCAAGCCATAAACCTCAACAAATCAGGATTATTTTTCAGCAAAGGCTGTCCAGATAGCCTTAGAAGAAACATGTTATCGGCGCTGCGGGTTCCTGAAATAACGAAAACTGGGAAGTACTTAGGAATCCCTTCAGATTGGGGGATCTCAAAAAAAGATATTTTTGCATGGATATTGGCCAAGGTAAACTCAAAGTTGGAAAGAAAATTTGCTTTCAAGAGCTAGAAATGAGATTCTTCTCAAATCAGTAGTTCAGGCGATACCTCAATATACAATGTCAATCTTTAAAATCCCAATTTCCATTATCAAAGCAGTTGAGAGGAAAATTGCTAACTTCTGGTGGAGAAATACTAATAAGACATCTACTCTACATTGGCGAAAATGAGATCTTCTAAAAATGCGTAAGGGGAAGGCGGGCTTGGATTTAAGGATCTACTGGCTTTTAACACCACTATGCTAGGGAAACAAGCCTTGAGGATTTTTCAATGTCCGAATACACTTTGGAACCAACTCATAAAAGGTCTTTACTTCCCCAACTATGACTTTTGGCGAGTGGGGAAAGGTTCCCGTCCATCGTGGGATGGCAGAGCTTATTAGCTGGAAGAGACACAATTGCTCCCCAAGTTATATGGGCCGTGGGTAATGGACAAAAAATTTCAATTAGAGAGGATAAGTGGCTGAATATAGGACTAATTGGAGGAAGTCCAAGCCTAAATGAACCAAGCAAGGTCACTGAATTAATTGATTTTGAAGCTAGAATGTGGAAGGAAGACCTCTTGATGTCCCTATTTGATGAACCCCTAGTAGCAGTAATTAAAGCAATACCTCTTGGCCTTCCAACTACAGAAGACAAGCTGGTCTGGGCAAACAACAAATCAGGAACCTATACGGTCAAGAGTGGCTACTTTTCGAATAGGAAACCGGTTATTCATCGAGAATCGACGCCAACGACATCACACTAGTTCGACCCACTCACATGGAAGATTATTTGGAACTCCGTAGTGCAACCGAAAATAAAATTCTTCTTATGGAGTGCCTGCCAGAATGCACTTCCTCCCTTGGATAATCTCTATAGGAGAAAGATTGTACCTAAGCCGCTATGCCCAATATACAAGTTGGAACCTGAGACGATCAAGCACACCTTGCTGATTTGCCCCTAGACAACACAAATTTGGAATGAACCATCCCTGCAAGCACGCACAGATCGAGTGGGTTTGACAAGATTTGATGATTGGTTGTCAAAAAAATTTGCGGGACAAGGTAACTCACATAACTTCGAACTAGTTGCCACAGTTTTATGGTGTATATGGAAGGACCGCAACCAATTCCTATTCAGTAAACATACCCTAAACCGCACCAAACCCTGTTCAAAGCCACCATATCACAGGAGTGTTTCTCTGCTTGGAATAAAAAATATCTGAAAATGAATCAAGACCAACGTGAACATAAGAAGTGGCAACCTCCAGCCCTAGGAGTCCTTAAAGTTAATATAGATGCTTTGTTTGAAGGTACCTGCAATACCAGCAATTTGCCTAAAGGATATCCAGAGGAGGTTGGGCTTCCTTTTAAAACACCTCAGATCCTCCCCAATCTCCAACCCCCATCCGTGACATCATTCTACCTAACCATCATGATTTCCCAAGCTCTAATCTAAATCAGGATGCAGAGACGACTGAGAAAGAACATAGACCTATGTTGCCATGTAGAGATTTAACAAGTCCAATTTGGACCCAATGCCTACTTGGTCTGAACAGAGCTACACGTAGAGAACATCCCAGCTCGAGTTGAAGGAATACCCGCAAAGGCGCACCCACGATGCCAAGTGAAAGCCAAGTGTTGGACTATGGGAAACAACCCTTGCATCGAGGCTCAAATGGTGCTGGCCCCTCACCAACTACAAAGCCCAATAACCAAACCAGGAATGTCAAAGCCGACTCTAGAACACAGCCTTCGAGTAGGAGGAAGAACCAAATGCCATTTCCTGCTAGGAATGCCCGAGTGACAAAGATAGATAGGAATAGGCCTTACTTGATCGGCAGCGACGTTGATGATGGGTCGGACCAAATGGAGAGTGGTACTGGAACTACCCCGCTTCAGCTGCACAGCCAAAGAGCCAAATCGAGTGGTGGAAAGCTCCCCTTGCCCAGCAACACCTCAGACAAAATCTCTACCGCCCTTGTTACAGAGAAATATGACCTCAGATCCACAACTGGAAATGGGTCCGACCAATTGGAAATGCAGCTTGATTCCTAGATCTGCAATAGCAAATGCCTGCTTGATCTGCACAATGCAGGTGTCGTCCCAAAGGGTGGGCTTCCCCTAAGTCGCGACACCATCAAAGCCACATCTGCTGCCTCTGCTACCGAGGAACAAGAACTCAGATCTACCGGATCTGATTATCCAGCACCGCAATAGCACAGAAGAACCAACAATGACGCCCACTATGGCAGGCCTTGTGAATCAGAAGAGAGGGAAGGAAGCACGACCAACCAACGCATCCGCGATGTAGAGGACTGATGCGCCCCTTCTCCCGAACCAGATCTCACCAGACGAGCAGCTGGAAGGCATATAGATACGGCATTGTGCCAGGTCCCAACCAGAGAGACGGCAGAAGCATTCTTTGGTCCTCAACAAACAAGATCCACTTTTTTTGGTCCTCAGCAGACGAGATCAAGACCTCGGGCTTCTATTGCTTGTGTCTGCAAGGACTTTTTGGGTCAAATCAGAGATGGGTTTGCAAAGCATATTGAGTTAAGTTCAACTGAACAAGCGAAGGCCGTCGCTTTGGTTCAAACCCTAGATTTCATCTCTTCTGACCTAATCCCTAATTCCCCATAAAAAGAAATAGTAATTATGTCTGATTGTCAGATGGTGGTGGAGAGTGTTCTGTCCTCATCTGCTTTAAGCTGGTCAATGCAGCCTCTCGTGGACAGGGCCAAGCACAAAATGGAGACTCTTTCGGGTCTTACTTTAGCCCACTGCAGTAGGAATATTAATAGGGTTGCCGATTGGGTTGCTAAAGCCCAGCATTTTGGTTTCCTCCCTAGCAACTGGGCGAATAACCCCCCCTGCTCTTTTGGATTTACTTTGTACTGATGCAAATGTTGTATTAGCGCCGGCTTTTATCTAATAATATTAGTCTTCTTTCTCGTAAAAAAAAAAAAAAGAGTTATGTCTTGTCCGAAAAGACGACATAACTGGACAAAAATATTGCTTAATGCCTCTACTTACTGAACTTGGTAGCAGCTAGCTTGGCACTTCCCTTTTCATATATTAGACTCGTAGGTTCATAGTCGACCAAATACTGACTCGGTATTCTTGTAGATTATAGTTATTTTCTTCATGCTCTTGCAAGCTAGGTCTTATCAATTATGTTTTCTTTTTGGGCTCGTATTTTTTTTTTTTTAGAGACATTCTGGTATAAATTGGATAGAACTCTCTCAACGTCCTTAGATCAATATCATTTGAAGTAAGATTGACCTACATGCCCATGGGTCATCGGCTTCTTAGAAGCCTGAATTTACTTTGTTTTTAGGAAAATGACACTATAAGTGGGAGAATAACAATAGAAGTGTCAAAAGTTGTATATAACGTTCACTTTAGTGCCAAAAGTTATTTTCGAATGACTTTTTTTTAGGGAAATTTTTTTTGAATCACTTAAATGCCAACTCTGATTTGGATTGCTATAATTCCGACGTGGTCATATTTTATTAATTTCTTAGTTCTACGTAGCTCATCTCGCTCTCGTATTAGGTGTTAAATCCAACAAGAGGAAGTTCGTTAGCTTTACAGTGAAACTTCGTGAGGGAAACTTCAGAATAATTGCTTTATTGTGAAAAAAATTATCTCTCACTTATTCTGTAGTATCTTATCTTACTCTCCATTACAAATTTTAAAGTAATCTTGCCCCAGTTTGAGGAGTTGGGATTGTTTTTTTTGTTTTTTTTTTTAATAAAGAATGTAAGCAATTTTGCTCCAAGGTGTTAATTTTGGGCAAAGAATGTCATAGACGACGTCATTTAGAAGCAACTTTGCAAACAAGCCACATCAAGTGATTTATATTAGATATTATCAAGTCAAATTTTTCAGCCACACAAATTGCTGATTTTAGTAATATATATTTTTTGACATTCAACTAAACAGGAGAAAAAAAAATGTTATGGCATTAAGTAAGCACCACTCTCACAAAATCCTTACATCAATATTATTTAGCATAGGATTGACCTATAACCCAACTGTTGTACGTTTATTATGTGCCAATTGTTAGTCCGAAACTGGGACCAAAAGGGAATAAGCCTTGGGAGCCTTGGGGCCTTGGTAGTGGGTACCATGGAGAAGTGGCGCGGGTGGAGACATGATGGGACTCACCCTCAGGCTACGCGACTCCACCACTTTCCTCCTCTTCTTCTTCCCAAAATCATCGTCGGAATCAAGAACAATTGCCCCCTTGAGATTAAACCCGCCACCTAATGCTTTTCTTGGGGATCCCGTCTTGCCTTCTTCACTTCCACCTTCATTACACAATTTAAAGAGAACCTGGAGTGAGTCTATCAAGCCAGAGAAAGAATCATATGCTCATTTTCTATTAAGGCGAACTTTCTTGTCACGAGGAAAGAAGAAGAAGAAGAAGAAGAAGAACGATTATTGTACGTATTACCGGGGGCATTAGGAACATGTTGAGCAGGAAGCAAAGAGGCAATAGTCGGTGAAGCCAACAGATCCACCATGATGAGCAGATGTGCCGCTACTGCTATGGCCACCCACTTTCTCTCAATGCTCTTCTTCTTCGTCATTGCACTTGGACCACGCAAAATCACAATGCAATCACACTACGAGAGCGGTGACAATGAGCAACATATGATAGGCAAAGTCCTAAAGCAAAAGGACCAGATGGCTTGAATATGTAATGTAGCGAGATTCTTCGGCCCCACCAAGAAAGATGGCTTTGTGGAATTTATGGTTTGATCGAAGTCGGTCATCTCTTGACTCTAAGTCTACAATAGAGCCATAATTCCAATATATTGTGGCCCATCTGAACTTTTGGGAGGTTTCCTCATCCTTGCTCTCAAAATAATAGTCAGACTCTCGGATTCAAGCAACCATTTGTGGTCTGCTCCATCATTGACTCCATCTTTCTCGTGATGACCATAAAAGCTAGCAGTTAAGAATTTGCAAAAAATCTCTTCATGAGATCATTGAAAGCATAACGATAAATCAATAAATAAAAAGACATCCGTTTTTATAAAATTTCATGTTTTGATGGCTGGTTACTTCAATTGTCTGAAGAGAATCAATGATTATGTATTTGAAACAAGAATAATGCAAGAGCAAGAACGTTCAGAAGTGACTCCAATTTCTCCACCAATCAGTCCAGCCAAAACCCGACCAATCCACAATCTCCGCCATGGTCATTCTTCTCTCTCCAGCTCATATCGAAAACGCTAACACACGAAATGGGTATACAGCAATCCGTCCTGTTCGTTTTCGCAGACATTACAAATGAGAGAGACCTTGGGTTTTCTCGTTTTAGATATTCATGCTCATAAATTGTTCCGGTGAAATGGAATAACAAAGGTTGAGAATTAGCAAGATTTGCTGTTTCTTTTGTTTTCGCTGTTCAAAGAAGTCCATGTCGTGAACAGAAGATGGAGGAGGAAGAGAAGGCCAGAGAGAAGGAGCTAAATGATCCATTCAAGATTGCTGTCGGTCAGCCAAAAGTGTCAGTCGGTACGTAATTTCTACTCGAATCGTGATTACTCCGTACATTCAGCCTCTCTTCTCCTTTTATTTAGCTGCCATGCGTCCTATATTCAAGCTATCCTACAGTCCGATGATGATTTAACCTTATAATTATCATTGCCTTGTAGACCGTGTTAAAATCGTTTCATACGTTAGACTTCACAGGCCAAGTCCTGAGGATGATGAGTATGAAATGAACATCGCTTTTTTACCGAGGAAGTGCCCTATATCTTGACATGCACGGGATGTTTCCTTTCAAATCTAAAGTTCTTTGAAAATTCGGGCAAAGAGGAATGTGTAACCAAGTAAGCCTTTTTGAAAAGATTAGCGTGTAACAGATCATCTTAACTTTTGAAGACTGAACTCAGCCAACGATTTGGGATCGTGGCCGTGTTGACTGGGGTAACGAAAAGCTTCACCTACCGATGGATTATGGACTGGACATTCTTTGGCCCATTTGAAAATAAAGAAATGAGCTTTTCCCATAGTGCGTGCATGAATGCACATATTATGTCAATTTGGATTGCTACGTGAGCTCTAGCCGATTTCACACGCATTATAGAGGGTTGCAACCTAGAGTTTTGGAACTTATGACCTCAAACAGGAGATATGCAACAGGACCACTCAACTCAGAAAAATTTGCTTGACGTGAGGTATAAATAATAATATATAAAAGCTCTAACCTGGAAGGAAAAAAAAAAAAAAAAAACCTATTTTTTGCGTACTATCGTGAACTACCCAAAAACTGAGTTGGTTTTGTGCCAGTTCAAAGAGCAACCTCTTCAATACACGATTCCAATTTTTCATAATCAAGACTTCTAGGGTTGATTTCAGATTCCAGCCTCAGAACCTATCACCTCTAGTAGAGGAGATTATATCATTATTATTATTTTTTTTGGTAACCCAGGGAACCTCCATGCACCTTTTTGCGGCGGAGTAAACCCTGGGGTGAACTGGGCCACCACCACAGACCCAGCCACAGGTGAATCGCGCGTTTTGCAACCCCGAGGTTCGAACTCCTCCCCTGACGGATGGGTACTAAGTCCTAGTCCACCGAGGCCACCACGGGCGGTGGTATTATATCATTATTATATCAGAGAATGTTGCTCCAAATGGGCTGAGGTAAGCAGAACTGGCCCACTGACCGGAAAAGAGCTTAGGTTTCAAAGTGCAAAAATGGAATGTGGAAGTTGGACCCCTGTATGCAAACTAGAATTATATGTGGTCAAACTTCGGCCTATTATGTTTGATTTGGGCTCAACCCATCAACAGAAACTGGATTATTGCTTTAGCTTTAAAAAGGAATAATTGACAAATCACATGACCCGTGTACTATAAATCTCATCTTACTCGGTGTCATATGAGTAATGCATCTCATTCTTGCTTACTTGTTCCACCACATGTCATTGGCTTGTAGTGTGATCGTCACATTAGTTACTTACTCGGTGTCATTTGATCGTCTCATCAAAATGTGATTCTCTAAAAAAAAACAAAAAACTTACCCTTAATGCCATTGCTATGTCCCTCGCAAACTTAGTAACACGACCAATTTCTTGAGTTTACCCCTTTTTTTTCTTAATTTACAAATACACCCTTCATTATTAGATGAAACCCACAAAAAAGACGTAGTACTAGGTTATGTAGTTAAGTCTCACAAAAACCCAAATAGTATCTTAATTTTACTCGGTTAGAAGTACAAAAAGATACCATTATGTATGGAGAAATCAACCGTTGTTTTGGAGACATATGGCGGTAAATCCAAACATTTGGCTATTTCCTATTCCAAAAATTTTGACTTCGTCTATCTATAACAGGATATTACATTTTCTAGAATTTCGTTGGTTGGCCTTACTGCATCAACTATGATGATAGTCGTATAGATCCTGCTATCGTATTATTAAATTAGTTGTCTTTAACCAAGTGAGGGTAAAATTATATAAGTGGGCAGTCGTGAATTTAATTAGTTATGTTGGAGATGAATGAGCCTTGCACTTGAAGTGATGTTAATGTATAGTACCGAAAAAGATGAGCTTTTGCGACGTAACTCGACATGGATAATTGAACTTGGCAGCAGCTTGCTTGGCACTTGATGCACAAGTTGCGTAAAACTGATAACAGCTAACCTAATGGCACATTTTCCAGATCAATTTGCTGCATTAAACGGGATTCCAAATTCTTCCTTTTTCATTTATTAAATTAGTAGGTTTATACTCGACATTCAATAAGAGTTTATTTATTTTTTTACAATGTTGTGGATTGGGTTTCATTGTTTTTTTTTTTTTTTTTTTACTTTTTTTGGGCTCATGAATGTTTGATTTTGCTTTTCCAAAAAAAAAAATGTTTGATTTTGGAGATATTCTGGCGAGCCTATAGATTGACCTAGAGGCGCAAAGGTTATACATCTTTTATGGGATCAACAAACAAAGGTGATCCTCGCTCATTTTATTTTATGATAACCTCAACACTTTCTCAACTTGAAATTCCAAATCCTTATCAGTAAAGCAAATCGCGAGGTTTTCAAAGTAAAGCAATTGTTCAACAGGATTTCCTAACAAATACCTTCATGAGATGATACATGAGTTGATGACCAACGAAAGGGAAGAAAGAAACAACGAAAAACAGGCAGCTTTCCATTGGCATTAGAATCAAGCATGCGTGAGAGGAAGTTCGTTTGCTTTACTGTGCAAACTTTGTGAGGGAAACCTCAGATTAATTGCCTTATTGTGAAAACTTTATCTCTCGCTCACTCTGTGTCATCTTATCTTACTGTCCGTTCCAAAATTCGGAAAGTAATTTTGCCCCAATTTGAGGAATTAGGGTTGGGATTTTGTTTTGAAGACATAAGCAATTTTGCCCCAATCCAATTTGTTAATTTGGGGCAAACATTGTGGTAGACGATGTCATTTTGATGCAATTCTACTGACATGACTTTGCCAGTGAGGCACGTCGAGCGGTTTACATTAAATATTGTCACGCCAAGTCTGTCTCATAAATTGCTGATTGAAGTGATCGGGCTTTTTATTTATCAAAATGGTACTTGAGTAACTAAAAAGAAACGTTCAGGTGCTAAGTGAGCGCCAGTCTCACAAAATCCTCACATCAATACTATTTAGAGTAAGATCAACCTACGGCCAATTGATATAAGTCGTGCTATTTGGTCTCCCCAAGACGCGCATATCGGGATGCGGGGAGTGCGGAGACACGACAAGACTCTGCCTCAAGCTCCGCGACTCCACTGCTTTCCTGTTCTTCTTCTTCCCAAAATTAACGGAGGAATCAAGATCAATTGCCCCCTTGAGTTTGAACCCACCACCTAATGTTTTTTTTTTGGGGATCTCGTCTTGCCTTCTTCGCTTCCATCTTCATTACACAATTTAGAGAAATCCTAGAGTGAGTCTATCAAGCTGGAGAAAGAATCGGTCGCTAATTATCAACTAATGCGAACTTTCTCGCCATAAGGACTAAAAAAGAAGAAAGAAAGAAGAATGATGGTGATACTTGTTATCAGGGGCATCGAGAACATGTTAAGCAGGAAGCAAAGAGGCACTCGTTGGGGAAGGCAATAGATCTTTCATGATGACCAGATATGCCGTCACTGCCATGGCTGGACGAAGGTGCGATATATTTGGTATATAATCCAGTTTATTATAAGCGAACGAAGCATATCAACATCAGATACCACTTCATTCGAGATGTCTTAGTTAAGAGTAATGTTATTGTTAAAAAGATTCTACAGCAGATAACCCGGCAGACATAATGATTAAATCTGTTCTTTTGGCGAAACTCTGTTTGAGCTCTATTGGTGTATGTGGAGATTAAGCGCCCGATGGGACGTTGAGAGAGCAAGATGGATGATGACCCCTATATTTTGGCTTCAAACATTGGGCGAAGGTGGAGAATTGTTAAATTAATGTCTCGAGTTTGAATTTGGATAACGATTTGTTAAACCAATTTTTATTGGTGAAGATTTTTCCAAGCGGATTACAAATCGGATGAAGAAATCTTTTTTATTGGACTTTCTTTCGGACATGCAAAATAAGCCACGAAACAAGGAGGATATGAAAAAGAGGCACACTATATATTTTATTATCTATTTATCTTTAATGGAGATAAAAGAAAAATGACGAAAATGGAAGGTTTTCTTCCCCATCGTGCAGTGTACGAATCACTCTTTTAAAGACGGAAAGAGAAGTGGGGCTCAAGATCAAACTTTTGACTTTGGGTGCTTACGCCTAGGTTTTCTTTTCTTTCTGCAAATGATAGCCGCACATACAAGCCATAGTAGAAAGCCACAAGACAAGCTGAAGAGAGCCACGCACGAAGAGAGAAAAAGCGTACGAGTTCTTCGTTTCGGCATATGTAAAGTGTTCTACTTTAAGCTTGAATGCGTGGTAATTTTATGTAGTGAATTTATGTTCAAGTGAGTTGTTTATTTATAAATATTTTGGGTTTAAGATTAAATCTATGTGTGGAAAATACTCAAGCATATGAGCGATTGTAAATTCTGATTCTTCGATTATAGTGGATTATTTGCTGCTGGCTCTCCCGTAGACGTAGGTATCAATACTTGGACCGAATCACGTAAATTTCTAGTGTTCTTATTATTTCTCGTTTATTTCTCTAGTAATTTTGCATTAACGTAAATTGCAAGATTTTATCGTTTCCGCATATTATATTCCAATAGTGGCACTCAAGTAATTGAAAAAAAAATTATGGCTCTCTCACAAAGTCCTTAGATTAATATCATTTAGAGTAAGATTGACCTATAGGTCCAACTGTTATACATCTATTATGGGCCAACTGGTCAGCAAGGCCAGCCTTTTACTTCTGGAAGTAGTGGCACATAAAATACCTAATAGAGATCAACAACCATTGATAATGACCTGGCGTAGACATCTCATGGGCAAAGAAAGGAAAATGATACGGTCGATATGGATGGCTACGTTATTAGAAAAGGAGAGGCCCCATTGTCATGGATGGAGCCTAAATTGATGTGAGGGCGAGGGCATACGCAGCGAGGGCGGACACACAATGGGAGTCACCCTCAGGCTCCGCGGCTTCACTGCTGTTCTCCTCTTCTTCTTTCCAAAATCAATGTAGGAATCAAGGCCAATTGCCCCCTTGAGTTTGAACTCACCCCCTAAAGCTTTCCTTGGGGATCCTGTCTTGTCTTCTTCGCTTCCACCTTGATTGCACAATTTAGAGAAGGCTTAGAGTGAGTCTATGATGATTCCAACTGGAGAACGATTCCTATGTTTATTATATATTGAAGGTGAACTTTCTCGCCGTAGGGAAAGAAAAGGAATGATGATGATGATACGTATTACCAAGGGCATCGGGAACATGCCGAGTAGCAAGCAATGAGGCATTCGTTTGTGAAGGCAATAAATCTAGCGTAGTAAGCAGATATGCTGCCACTGCAAAGACCACCCACTTTCTCTCAATGATCTTCTTCGTCATCATCGCTCTTGGACAATGCGAAATCTCAATGCAATCACACTACGAGAGCGTCAATCATGAGCAATGGATCATAGGCAAAGTTCGAAGGTAAAGGGACTAGACAACTTGAATAAGTAATGTAACGAGATTCTTCAGTCTCGCTAAGACAAAATGGCTTTGTGGAATTTATGGTGTGATCCCAGTCAATGGCTCCGGATTTCTGCATTCCAACATTGAATCTATCTTTCCCGTGATGACCACGCTAGCTGAGTGGATGGCTTGTAGAATGGGTTGAGATTGTTTATAATGTTAGACTTGACAGGTCTAAATGCGAATGATATGTATGAAATGAATATAAATATTTCAACCAACAGGTGAGCTTTATTATAATGTGTCTGGGCCATCAAGCGTTCCATCAAATCGAACTTTGTTGAAAATTCAAGCAATTAACTCATTGAATAATGGGCCATCAACTTTCACATTACCAAACTAAGCACATACATTGCTGATTTGATCAAAATACAGCCCACAGATCATTTGAAGTCGACTCTTTCTCCAACTTAATGTTAAAAAAGACAAGCGTTTAAAATCATTTTGACTTTTGCTGACCAAACTCGGTGGATGATATGTGATGGTGGCCATAGACTTTGGAAACGACAAGATTCCCCGAATAATGAATCATGTGGATCGGACAATTTTTGGCTCGTTCCAACATAAAAAAATGAGTCGTTTCTATAATGTGCTTATGTATGTATGTGTATATATACATATAAAGCCAATCTAACAACTATGTAAATGGACTCAAAGTTGGATTCAAGTTCGAAGAATTTGAATTTTGTGTTCGCAAAACGTTGGATTCATATTTGTTCTAAATACATATCGTGTCAACTTGGATTTGTACGCAGCGTCAAACCAATTTTGAACTGGGATTCTGCAACTTTTTCCAGCGTCTCTTCGAGCCTCTACCAGGTACTTAGAATGTTGAAGCTGTAATGGGAGGCACCGTGCCATTTTTAATGAATTCTTGGTATATTTTCTTGCGGCTTCATTGCTTATCCCCCTGTGCAGCTTTTGCATGGTTGAAATGTGAAGGCGGTATAGAAGATTTTGAAAGCTTTCTTAAAAGCCATAACATCTGGACGAGGAGCGGAAGGCATTTTGGGGTTAGCCCTTCATATGTCCGAGTAAGCATGTTGGACCGTGATAGAACTTTTGGCTGTTTCGTTAAAAGGTTATCGCAGATCCATCTGTGATGATTATTAGTAGGAGCAAGATCTTTTGTACATCAAATTCCAAGCCCCAAGTCTGCAAGCTAGGATTCTTGTGCATTTATTCCAATTTTATTTAAATCCACTCGTGCCAAGTACGAGATGGCGGTGATTTTATTTGATTTATCGCTAAAATCCATCCTAAGCATGCAATACTATCTGTACCAAGGTCCGTCCATGCTAGTTATGAGTATGGGCAACCACTTGTGGACGCTAGATCTGTCTTGTGAGGAAACGACGAAGATTGTCTACTCCGTAATCAAATCCCTTACACATGTAAGCTTTTTTCTTTCTGGAATATCTTTGGTTCAATCAAAGTGAACCGTTGAACTCCATGTTGTGGATGATGGCATCACTGGGCCATTCACAATCAAGTGTTCACTGACTTGTGCATATTTTTCATTTAGCTCCTCTCATCCATGTCTGACATTCTCGAGAATGCTGGTTTTGAGAATTGTTGCATAATGTATTTGAAAGGAGCGACATTAATCTGCAATACCACGTGAAAATTTCGCTTGCTACGTGATGACAACAGAGGCAGAACGAGGGAAATCATCACGTTACATTGAATCTTATACCGGTCCAGCATCACGTAATGCGTTCTAATTTGCAGTTATATGCCGAGTATTAAAGGGAATTAAGAGAGACGGCATAACATACGAAACTCATGAAAGTGAGCGGTGCGAAAAAGCTCATAGTTTCCTAACACTTCAAATAACGAGATCATAACTCATGCTACGGTCCCTTTGTTTCGAAATTGGATAAGTCAAGATGGACACCAAAGAGCGGGCTGAATATGGTCCCAAGCGTGAGGTGACAGAGGCTTCTAGAGCCGTTTCCTGGCCATCGCCTTGAGTGCTCTCGTTTATCTTCCGTTCAGCAACCCGCCGAAGACTCGGTCATTCCCTCCAAGTGATGCTTCCCACTCCATCGAGGACGTTAAAATGTGAGAGTTCATGAACAATTTCTTTCATTTCCGGTTTGTTGAAAGCGTCGTCATTCAGACATCGCCAGGCCAAATCCGCTCTGTGGGGGCAAAAGCAAAAAATAGCAGGAGCATCAGTTTTTTTTTTTTTTTCCTTCAGGCTTGGTGGCGGGAACATCAGATTGACTCTTCAGTTCGTGTCCTGTTGCTATATTAATTGTAAGCTTTTTGTATGTATAAAATGTTTGCATAGAATAGTTTCGTATTGAAGAACTGTGACTCATTTGATGTTCTAAGATACAGAGAAATCGGTACATATGGATGGACCTGTCCGGCTATGGTAGACATGCTAATCACTTTAGATCTCGTCACATGGATATGGAACATAATAAATCAAGCATACTGGTGCAATTTTAAAAACCTCCTCAAAGGGGTAACTCCCTCTCACGTTACAATCTATGATTGCTTCCAAAGCATTTTGTGGTTTTTGGCTTTCGAAAATCGTTGTCATCTGGGAAAGGCAAATTAAGCGTTGAATCCTGAGATGGGAAGTTAACAAGCAAATAGTTTCCTTGTATGGCAGCTGATTTTGACTAAGGATATATGCGCCTTATGTTTCATTTCATGCGCTAATGGCATTTTGTATCCTTACAGTTGTAATGGGGAGATTCGATGATGGTATGTTGTATGTCATGTTTCAAAATTGGAAGGTGCATGTAGCATGCACTCTCTCGTGAAAGCTGCGTATAAAACCAGTTAAGATCGCAAAAATGCTGACTTACAGTTGATACTAGGGTCCTAAACTTACTTGGGTCCCCGTCATCACGAGCGAGTGCACACTGACCAGTTACTATTTCCACTAAAACCACTCCAAAAGCATAAACATCTCCTTTCGATGTCATTTGTAGCTCGCAGACGGACCTGCAGGGAAGCAGTAAGCTACAAAGTCGAGTCTGAGATGAAATGCATGATGTCCGAAAAAGTTTGCACCATCGGTAAGCATGTTTTCTCTGTTTCCCTTGTCATAGAAAAAGAGCAAAGTACCTACTCAGGCGGAATATAACCAGGTGTGCTGACTACACGCGTTGCAAATACTTCTTGTTCATTGGATCGTTCCACCAGTCTTGCGAGTCCAAAATCAGCTACCTGCCGACACAGCAAATCAACATCAGTCTAGGAGTTATATATCCTAGCAGCTTAAGGCAAAGGCAGAAAGCCTGGAAGGAAAATTCATGTGAAACTTCCGTCAAACCCACATCACTAAGAAGTGAATGCTCAAACCAGTTATCCATTACCTTTGCTCTGAGCCCCTGGTCAAGTAAAATATTACTTGTCTTGATGTCACGATGCACGTACCGCGCCTTGGTATGATCATGAATGTACTCAATTCCTCTTTCAGCATCAAGTGCTATATTTGCTCTCTGTCCAGGAGAGAGGTTGGGGACCTGCAAGAACTAGCAATTGAGTACCTTTTAACAATTTTTTTTTTCTTCTCCAGGCAGAAAAAGGAGGTAGATTTATTACTATTGTAACCTTTCAGTGAAGGATCATGAAGGTGGTCGTTCAGTGAGCCATTTGGAACATACTCATGGACCAAGTATAAATAGTTGTCACTGTTTGATTATCCAAGAAGCTCCACCTACAGAGCTAAAGAGATCAGTGAGATAGTAGCATGAACCTTCGCTTTTTCTTGATCACCATTTTGCATGAGAAATCTAAATCATGACCAAAATTTTTTTATTTTTTTATTTTTTTGGCCAGTAGATACTTACCACATTAATGTGATGTATTTTGCACAAAATTTAAGCTCAGCAAAGAACTCATTCGGCCGGCCGGATTTCATCTTCTTGACAGCAACTTCCTGAAATCGAGACAGGGCATGTTTGGTCTTAGGATAGGAAAGCAGATCATATTCCTGGATTGAGCTCCACGAAAAAAGGTGGAGAAAAGGTAAAAGCCTGACATGTGTATCATACCCGGTTCCCTAAAATACCATAATACACACTCCCATACCCTCCCTCTCCAATTCTCCGAGCATCATCAAAGTCTTTTGTAGCCTCGTACATATCCTCCAAGCTGTACATAACTGGTTTATCTGATTCAAATTTCACATCTGGGACAAGAATGATAGCTTCACGTAAGTGTATCAGATACTATGCATGCCTTGACTTGCCTTTCCTTAGAAAAACTCATGAAAGGTCACCATTTACTTGTCAGAGAAATAAAATTCAAAGTGGCTCTCTAAGGAAAGACAACTCTTTCAGTTTCTTCAGCTTGTATATGAGCCTCATCCTTTTCTGTTTAAATCAAAATTTTATCTCTAGTGCCATCTCGTGTCCCATAAATCTCACTTAAACTTAGGCCATCATGAGAAAATTCCCGATTTTTCAGTTACCTAACTGACCTTCAAAGTCCTTTTTGTGGAAGAGTTGTTTCAGTGGGGTAGTCTTCTGGGCATCTGAGCTCTTAGTTGTTGCCTCAGGATCTACTTGTCTACCTTTGCCCCTTTTGTTTCTCCTTTGATATAACAAAATCAGTATGCTCATCGATGCTAAAGTTACCACTGACAGGATCACTGCTATCTCAATCCACTTTTCATTTTCCCTAACGCATGATAACAAACTGTAAGTGGATGCAAGATATTTGGATGCAAAAAATGTTTGACACCACTCATGATTCCATATATGTCTACTGTATATTGTCCCTGACTTGATCCCGCTTTATTTTGGTCTTAACTTGCCTACAATCATTCTGTGAATGAAAATTTTAGGCCTTGCCATCTTAAAATGACAACAGAAGATCACTCTTAAACATAAAGAGAGAGTTCAGCTTACGTTGCTTGTGACCTTGAGTTGCCCTATTTTCCATAGGTACATACAGTACCCACCCGACATCTATATAACTAGGATCCTGAGTCAACTTTGGGTTCAGTTTCTCGACTTCACTCAAATTTGAGGACAGCAGATGGGCAATCTGTGATAGAGTGTCATGCTCTTGAGCCGTGTAAGTCATGATTTCTTGAGATCCTTCTTCCACACAACCGCACAAGAGATGCATAGTTACTGTATTTCCAACATTAAATAGTCCTCACCAGTAACATTATAAGCTTGTCCACTGTAGAAATCATTGTAGACTCTGGCAAATGAATCATCTGGTTTTACTTTCTAAGAAGTATCATAGGAATATCTGTTGGTGCCATTCAAGTATGTACAAGTGCATGGCACGGATACCAGATAATCCTGCTCTGCCCCGTGGATTATCGGTTTGATTTCTGACACGTTGACCGAGTAGAGGGAGGCTATTTCTTCTACGTGATGTCCTCTATAGATATGGTATAAGTAAGAATTGCATGATTGCAGTGCTTCAGAACATGGGAAAGGGCGCATGAGACTTGTCCTGCTGAACACACTAAGGGAGAGAGCAGTTCTGGAGATAAAAATCAGCGAGACAAGAGGCAGGAAGAATGTGCTGATAAAACGAGCCATTCTTTGATGAAGAACCAATCGGCAAATAAGCAAAATGCACCTTTGAGCCTAGAGCTGTCTTTTGCTTTGCATTTTGTTGCTTTGATGATGACTGACGAGAACATAGGGTACTGTAATTATGACCAATCCTTTTAAACCTGTTGAAGTATAGATAAACGAATATTCAGCTGCGCCTTTAGTTAGATCCTTGTCTTTTCCACCGGGTCAGTATCTTTTTGATCTCATTAAGGCTCCGTTCGTTTCACGAAAAATGTTTTCCGTCAAAACGTTTTCCAGACTTTTCGGCGTTCGTTTAATGGAAAATGAATTCCTAAGAGAAAATGTTTTCCATAAAAGAAAAAAAGTTTTTTAAATTGGAGGAAAATGTTTTTCACTTTTGAAAAGTGAAAAATATTTTCCCCACTTGATCTTTCTTGTCTTATATCCCTACAAATCCTCACTTCCTCATCTCCTTTCTTCTTCTTTTATTTGAATTATTTTTAATTTCCTTTTCTTTTTTTTTTTTAATTTCTTTTCTTTGTTTTCCATCTTCTTCTTTCTTGGCTAGTCATCAACTATCACCAGATGAACCTCAAGCTCGTTGATCTCAAGCTCGCGCTCATCGATCTGGCGAGTGCGAGCGTCTCGAGCTTAACGCTTGCGCTCGCTAATTTGGGGAGCGGAAAATATTTTCCGGTGTTCGGTAAGGAAAATATTTTCCGAAACATTTTCAGGTTTTAGCCAAACAACTGAAAATATTGTCATTTTCCTAGAAAATAACTTATGGGAAAATATTTTCCGAAAATGGCTTATTTTCCGCAAAATGAACGGACCCTAAATCTATACGCGACAGGTGCATGTTCTCTCTTATTAGCAATAACACAAACTGCTACATGTGTTTAAAGAAAGTTATGAAGAAGGGACACACCCTTTAGTTTAAGTTCTTTTCAGGC
The DNA here is from genome assembly GCA_014182885.2 of Eucalyptus caleyi. Classification (NCBI taxonomy): domain Eukaryota; kingdom Viridiplantae; phylum Streptophyta; class Magnoliopsida; order Myrtales; family Myrtaceae; genus Eucalyptus; species Eucalyptus caleyi. Next base: position 1,701,968 of record CM024467.2, on the reverse strand, counting down.
ATATTGTGGAAGGCCAAGGATGTCAAGGAGTGAGTTTGAGCACAAAAGTCCATCTTCTCGATACTAATTAGTCAGAATTGGCAGTGATTTGATATTATGGAATGTGATTAGGTGGTGCAAAAACGGAGGTGGAGGTCTAGTTTTGCTAAGTACTGGCACCATTTCCCTATATTACTAAGAACAATCTGAGGTAGCGGCAAGCACTCCGTTCCATTAACATCTCTTTCATATAGATCACATTCTTGCGATGATGATTTATGTATTAACATAAAAGATTTGATCATCTGTGCCTTCATTGCTATGTCTTTTAGCAGTGTGGAAGCTAGTCGTGTCTTGGTGTTCATGGAAGTATGTGGGCGAAATGAGACTTTCTCAGCCTATTTTATTGACACAAATTGCTGACAAGGGCACGTAATCTTAATACTGAAGTTGAAGCTTTAGGGCGTCGTGTGGAGATCTTTAATGAGACTTTTCTATTAGCTGGGTTCACTCCTATGTGGAGGAAGCCCAATGAGTTGCAAGCTCAAAAAGGGCTCGAGCCTATATGATAAGTTATATGAGGAAATAGGGTTTCTCACTATTTATATAAAGAGGTAGCTGCAAAAAAGGAAATAATAATAAGAGAAAAAGAGAAAGAAGAAAATCTGGGGTTTGGGGCAATATCTAATTTACATCAAGCTAATGTCGGAGGTTGATTTGTGGTTTGATTGAGCTGAAATTTTGTTAGCATGTTCGTGTCGCAATTTTATCGAATCTGAACAGTTTGATTTTTGTTTGAAGCTCCATACATCAGGTTTTTTATGGATTGATCAAAACCTGCATTTTTGGTTAGATTTATCTTTGATCCCTTGTGAAGTTTATGTGTATTGCTAAGAATTATGTTCTTGAGATGTTTGCTACTATGTACCTCTAGTATTTGCTAGAGAAGAACAATTTTGTTGATGGTGAAGAATTTTGGGTGGACTCCGGTCCCGTGGTTTTTTTATCTCCTCACATTAAGGAGGTTTTCCATGTAAAAAATTGTCTTGTGTTCGAGTGATTGATATTTATTTTACTCTAATATATCGATTCCTATTAAGTTTACACAAGAAAGGGAGGTTATTTTATTTCATTGCATTGATTCGATATTGTTCGAATTGATACTGTTCTCCCATTAGAGTGGTATCAGAGCATCTGGTTATTGCTTGATTTTTCTGTCTTGTGATAAATAATTGAAACGAATACGAGTAGAATGGTTACACTGAATGGTTCGAATTATCATATTTGGAAAGGGAAGATGGAAGATCTTCTATATGTGAAAGATTTTTATTTGCCCGTATTTGCCGAGGAGAAACTAGAGAATAAAATTGATGATGAATGGTCTATATTTCATCGTCAAGTGTGTGGTTATATCGGGCAGTGGGTAGATGATAATGTTTTGAACTATATTATTGAGGAAACACATGCATGCAGTTTATGGGATAAGCTCGAACAGTTATATGCTTGAAAGACTGGAATAATAAGTTATTTTTGATAAAATAGATGATGGCTTTAAGATATCATGATGGTACCCGTTTGATTGATCATTTAAATTCTTTTAAATGAATTATAAATCAGTTGGCTGCGATGGGAATCAAGTTTGATGATGAGATACAAGTACTATGGTTGCTTGGTACTTTGCCGGACTCTTAAGAGACGTTCCGAACATTTTTGTCTAATTCTGCCATAGATGGTACGATTACCATGGATTTGGCCAAAAGTAGTATTTTGAATGAAGAGATGAGAAGGAAGACACAAGGATCGTCCTCTTCACATTCTGATGCCTTGGTTGTTGAGAAAATGGGGAGAAGTGAATCTTGAGGTCTGAGAAATAGAGATAAAAGTTGAGATAAAAGTAGAGGTAAGTATAATAAATTTGCTAATGTTGAGTGCCATTATTGTCATTAGAAGGGACATATTTAGAGATTTTGTCGCCAGTTAAAAAGGGAGAAACAAAAAGGAGAAAGGTAAAGAGAAGAAAAGTGATAATGACAGTGATGACAATTGTGTTGCTACACTTAAAGAAGACTTTCTCACTATTTTTGATAGTGATGTGGTGAATTTTGTATCTCATGAGACTAGTTGAGTAATTGATAGTGGTGCATCTGTTCATGCTATGTCTCGTAGGGATTTCTTTACATCATACATGTTAGGTGACTTCGGATGTGTGAAGATGGGAAATAATGGACTAACTCAAGCTGTAGGCATCGGTGATGTGTGCCTAGAAACTAGCAATAACACAAGATTAGTATTGAATAATGTTAAATATATACCGATATCCGCTTGAATTTGATTTCTATAGGCAATTTGGATGATGAGGGGTATTGCATCACCTTCAGTAATGATTAATGGAAGCTCACCAAAGGTTCTCTTGTTGTGGCTAAAGGTGAAAAATATTCTTCGTTATACATTATGCAGGCAAAGTTGTCAATAGATAAAATTAATGCAGTAGACATCGAAGATGCAGCTGAATTATGGCATAAAAGGCTCAGTCACATCAATGAGAATGGTTTGTCTATATTGGCTTAGAAGAAGCTTCTTTCATGATTGAAAAGTTCAGTGCTAAAGAAGTGTGTTCACTGTTTAGCAGGAAAACAGAACATAGTTGCATTTAAAGGCTCACCTCCTTCAAGAAAGTTAGGTATACTGGAATTAGCGCATTCTGATGTTTGCGGTTCTATGAAAACAAAATCACTTGTTGACTCTCTTTATTTTGTTACTTTTATAGATGATTTTTCAAGGAAAATTTGGATTTATACCTTGAAAACTAAAGATCAAGTGTTAGATGCTTTTAAACAATTTCATACTTCAGTTGAGAGATAGACTGAAAAGAAATTGAATCAAAACTGATAACGGGGGAGAGTATATTGGACATTTTGATGAATATTGCAGACAACAAGGTATTCAACATCAAAAGATACCTCCCAAGACGCCTTAGTTAAATGGCTTAGTTGAGAGAATGAACAGAACACTGGTTGAAAGGGTAAGATGCTTACTTTCACAGTTAAAGTTACCTTGATCCTTTTGGGGTGAGGCTTTAAGTACAGTTGTGCATGTATTAAATCTTACTTCATGCGTTCCTTTAGAGTTTGATGTTCGTAATAGAGTTTGGACAGGCAAAGATGTTTCTTATGATTATTTACGTGTCTTTGGGTGTAAAACATTTGTGCATGTTCCCAAAGATGAGAGGTCTAAACTTGATGTGAAAACACGACAGTGTATATTTATTGGTTATGGACAGGATATGCTTGGCTACAAATTTATGATCCATTTGAAAAGAAAATTGTAAGAAGTAGAGACGTTATGTTTATGGAAGATCAAACAATAGAGGATATTGAGAAATTGAAGATGATTTTAGCACCACAGGTTAGTGATAATTTGATTGATTTGGATCCAGTTCCTCTTACAAATATTCCTACACAGGTTGATGAAGAGCAGCAGGAAGTCAATGTTCCAAATAACGTACATGTTCCTGAACATGTTGAAACATATTATAATATTTCTGAACCAGAGGCTTAATTAGATGTTCCACTGGATGTTCCAGTCCGGAGATCCGTTAGAGATCGACGACCTTCCACCAGGTATTTGGAAGATGAGTATGCATTATTGACTGATGCAGGTGAACTAGAGTGCTATGCAGAAGCAATAGAATATGAGTACAAAAGTAATTTGTTTGATGCTATGCGAGATGAGATGCAACCACTTTGTGATAATCATACTTTTGAGTTGGTGAAGTTACCTAAAAGTAAAAGAGCTTTGAAGAACAAGTGGGTATATAGGTTGAAGCAAGATGAACATACTTTACAACCATGGTACAAAGTTAGATTGGTTGTTAAGGGATTCAGTCAAAGAAAATGTATTGATTTTGATGATATATTTTCTCCGGTAGTAAAAATGTCTTCTATTCGTGTGGTACTAAGCTTGACAGCTAGCTTGAATTTGGAAATTGAGCAAATGTATGTTAAAACATTTTTCCTACATGGTGCCTTGGAGGAAGAGATATACATGGAACAACTTGAGGATTTCAAAGTGAAAGGGAAATAAGATTATGTGTGCAAATTGAAGAAAAATCTCTATGGCCTAAAACAAGCACCGAGGCAGTGGTACAAAAAGTTTGCGTCGATTATGATAGAATAGGACTATAAGAAGACTTTTTCGGATAACTGTGTGTTTGTCCAAAAATTTTCTGATGATGACTTTATTATTCTCTTACTTTATGTTAATGATATGCTAATTGTTGGCAGGAATGCATCAAGAATTGAGTTATTGAAGAAACAGTTGAGCAAGTCTTTTGCCATGAAAGATTTGGGCTCAGCAAAGTAGATTCTTAGCATTAGAATTACTTGAGACAGAAATGCTAAGAAGTATTTTTGTCGCAAGAGAAATATATCGAGAAAATATTTCAGGAATTTTACATGGACAAGGTTAAAGTGGTTAGTACTCTTCTTGTTGCCCACTTTAAGTTAAATATGAAGTAAGTCCTACGACTGATAAAGAGAAGAAAGATATGGAAAGTGTTCCATATGCCTCAGCTGTATGAAGCTTAATGCATGCAATGGTATGTACACGCTCAGACTTAGCGCACGCAGTTGGCATTGTTAGTCGATATTTGTCAAATCCAAGTAGAGAGCACTGGAATGCAGTGAAGTGGATTATGAGGTGTCTTTGGGGAACTTCAAATTTGAAACTCAATTTCAGGACTGGGAAACTGGAGTTAGTTGGATACACAAATTCCGACTTGGCAAGAGATATTGATACTCGTAAATCTACTTCTGGTTATTTGATTTCTTTTGTGGGTGGAGCTGTGTCATGGAAGTTAAGATTGTAGAAGTGTGTTGCACTTTCTACAACTGAAGCTGAATTTATTGCAGCGACTGAAGCTAGTAAAAAGATGTTATGGATGAAGAAGTTCTTAGAAGAACTTGGGTTCAAGCAAAAAAGGTATGTGCTATTTTGTGATAATCAAAGTGCAATTCATCTTGGTAAGAATTCATTTTTTCATTTTAGATTGAAATATATTGATGTTAGATATCATTGGATAAGAAATGTTCTAGATGAAAAGTTGTTGGAACTTGAGAAAATTCATATAGATCATAATGGCTTTGATATGATGATGAAGACTCTACCAAGAGAGAAGCTTGAACATTGCCGATTGATAGTAGAGATGGTGAATCCCTCCACATTGTCGTGAGGAGGTGATTTGTTAGTTGGGTTCACTCCTATGTGGAGGAAGTCCAATGAGTTGTAAGCCCAAAAAGGGCTTGAGCCTATATGATAAGTTATATGAGGAAATAGGGTTTCTCACTATCTATATAAAGAGGTAGCTGCAAAAAAGGAAATAACAACAAGAGAAAAAGAGAAAGTAGAAAATCTAGGGTTTTGGGCAATATCTGATTCACATCAAGTTGGTGTCGGAGGTCGATTCGTGGTCCGATTGAGCTAAAATTTTGTCAGCATGTTCGTGGGCGCAATTTTATTGAATCTGAATGGTTTGATTTTTGCTTGAAGCTCCATACATTAGGTTTTTCGTGGATTGATCAAAATTTACGTTTTTGGTCAGATTTATCTTTGATCTCTTGTGAAGTTTATGTGTATTACCAAGAATTATGTTCTTGAGGTATTTGTTGCTATGTACCTCTAATATTTGTTAGAGAAGAACAATTTTGTTGATAGTGAAGAATTTCGAGTGGACTCCGGTCCCATGGTTTTTTTTATCTCCTCACATTGAGGAGATTTTTCACGTAAAAAATCGTCTTGTGTTCACATGATTGGTATTTATTTTACTCTATTATATCGATTTCTATTAAGTTTACACAAGAGGAGAGATTATTTTATTCCACTGCATTGATTCGATATTGTTCGAATTGTTACTGTTCTCCTATCATTTTCCGAGCGGCAATGAGCCAAATTTATTTTCGTTATACAGCCAAATTTAACGGGACTTACGAGCTGATTGTTTAGCAGGCCATGCTCATTGCTTAATGCCTCTAGTTACTTAGCTTGGTAGCCGCTTTTCTTGGCACTTGATGTGTAAGTTTGGTAAAACTGATGACAAGCAACCGAACATAACGGTGCATTTTCTGATCAATTTTCTTCCATTTTCATTTATCAGACTAGTAGACTAGTAGGGTTATACTCGACATTCAATAGGAGTCTTGCACAAAGGTTTGTTAAACAATTCGAGCGACAGGTCTTTATTATATACCGATTCGGTATTCTTGCATATTGCGGTTGTTTTCTTCACGATCTTGCGGGCTGATCCTTATGTTGTCTTTTTGGGCTTGTGAATGTTTACTTTTGGAGATAATTAGCAAGACCTATAAATTGGATGGGCCTCTCTCAAAGTCATTAAATCAATATCATTTGGATTAAGATTGACCTATAGGCCGAACTGATATGCATCCATTATGGGCCAATTGGTCACCGGCTTTGCAAAGGCCAGCTTTTACTTTGTTTTTCGAAAAAAAGATACCATAAATATTATAAATTTTGTGCGGTACTCATTTCAATATCATAACTTCTTTCGATCACCTAAACATCACATTAGTGAAAAACCGATCACTTCAGTGTATTCGCCAACTTATTCCCATGGTTTATCGCACATTACTTTTTTTTTTTCCAGATAAAAATTATGAAGTCCAACTTGGACAAAGGGCAAGACAAAGTGACACTTTGATCAGAGAAAAACTAATTCTCTCTCTCTCTCTCTTTCTTTCTCTCTCTCTCTCTCTCTCTCTCTCTCTCTCCACACCAGGGCCGATCTTCGCTCGTCTTCAGAAAACCTCGGCACTTTTGCAATTTGAAATTCGAAAACTTCATCGGTACAGCAAATCGTGAGGTTTTCACAGTAAAGCACTTGTTCAGCATGATTTGCTGACAAATACCATTATGAGATGATACAGAGGGCGATGGCAGGAAGAAAGAAGGAAAGAAAACGATACAGGTTTTGTTGGCATTAGAATAGAGAATGCGTAAGTTCATTTGCTTTACTATGAAAAGTTGGTGTGGGAAAAGTCAGAGCAATTTCTTCACTTTGAAAACTTTATCTGTCGCTCACTCCGTGTCATCTTATTTTACTGTCCGTTGCATATTTCGTCAAGTAAATTTTCCCCAATTTTGAGGATTTGGGGCTGGGATTATAAGCAATTTTGCTCCGATCTGTTAATTTGGGGCAAACATTGTGATAAATGATGTCATTTAAAAGCAATTTTGCTGACTTTATTTTGCCGATGAGGCATATCAAATGGTTTACATTAAATATTGCCACGTCAGATTTTCAAGCCATGGAAATTACCAATTGAAATGATCTTTTTAAAAAAAAAAAAAATCAAAATGACACTCGAATAATTGTCAAAAAGAATTATGACAATAAGTGAGGCATATAATAAATGTATAAGAGTTGGGTTGTAGGTCAATCAAACTCTAAATAATATATATTGGTCTAAAATAGGCAGTATTATTACTAACGTTAAGTAGAAGTAGCGTTTTGCATAATATCAAAATACAACAGGTCACGCAAAAACAAAGGAGAGTTGTGAACCCAATCCAAAGGAAGTAAAGAAGCCCGATGGGCCTTCGCGGCCCAGTCTACTACTATGTTCGTACATTACTCCGTTCATTAGGGTTCGGATCCTGGGAGTGGTGAATATTATGATTAGGTGAGGGTGGAGACATGTTGCGACTCGTCCTCAGGCTACGTGACTCCATCACTTTCCTTTTCTTCTTCCCAAAATCAACGTAAGAATCAAGAACAATTGCCCCCTTGAGTTTGAACCAACCACCTAATGCTTTTCTTGGGGATCCTGTCTTGCCTTCTTTGCTTACACCTTCATTACACAATTTAGAGAAATCCTAGAGTGAGTCTATCGAGCTGGAGAAAGAATCATATGTTCATTATTAACAAATGTGATCTTTCTCACAATAAGGAAATAAGAAGAAGAAAAAAGAATGATGGTGATATGTATGACCTGGGGCATTGGGAACATGTTGAGCAGGAAGCAAAGAGGCAATCGTTGGTGAAGGCAATAGATCCACCATGATGAGCAGATATGCCACCACCGCTATCGCCACCCACTCTCTCTCGACAATGTTCTTTTTCACCATCGCTCTCGGACTAGGCAAGATCACATAGCAATCACACTACGAGAGTGGCAATGATGAGCAACAAATTATAGGCAAAGTTCGAAAGTTAAAGGACTAGATGGCTTGAATATATAATGTAGCGAGCTTCTTTAGTCCATGAAGAAAGATGGCTTTGTGGAATTCATGGTCTGATTGAACTCGTTCATCTCTTGACTCTTAAGTCTACAATAGAGCCATAATTCTAATGTATTGGGGCCCATCCAAACTTTTGGGGGGCTTCCTCGTCCTTGCCCTCAAAATTTAGTTAGTCTCTCATATTCGAGCAACCATTTGTGGTCTACTCCATCATTGACTTCGCCTCCCTCGTGATGACCACGCAAGGTAGTGGTCACGAATTTGTAGAAAATCTCTTCATAAGATCATCAAAAGCATAATGATATATTAATAAATTAGAAGATATCCGTTTTTGTAAAATTTTATGTTTTGGTGGTTGGTTACTTAAATTGTCTGAAGGGAATTGATGATTATGCATTTGAAATGGGAACAATGCAAGAGCAAGAACATTCAAAAGTGCCTCCAATCTCTCCACCGATGAGTCCAGCCAAAACCCGACCAATCCACAATCTTCGCCAAGGTCATTCTTCTCTCTCCAGATAAAAAACGCCAACACACAAAACAGGTATAGAGCAATCAAACCTGTTTGTTTTTGCAGACATTACAAATGAGATAGATCTTGGGTTCTCTCTTTTTAGATATTCATGTTGAGAAAATGTTCCGGATGAAATGGAATAATAATGGTTGAGAATTGGCAAGACTTGCTGTTTCTTTTCTTTTCGCTGTTCAAGGAAGTCCATGTCGTGAACAGAAGATGGAGGAGGTAGAGAAGGCCAGAGAGGAGCTAAATTATGTATTCAAGATTGTTGTCGGTCAACTAAAAGTGCCAATCAATATGTAATTTGTACTCGAATCGTGATTACTCCCTACTATTAGCCTCTCTTAGCCTTTTATTTAGCTACCTTGCATACTATACTCGAGCTATCCTACGGTCCAATGATGATTTAACCTTATAATTCTCATCGCCTTGGAGAAGGTGTTAGAATTGTTCGCTATGTCAGCTTCACGGGCCGAGTGCGGAGGATGATGAGTATGAAAAGAATATCACTATTCTACTGAGCAAGTGGCCGATATCTTGATGTGCACGGGACTTGACTCGTCAAATCTAAAGTTTGTTGAAAATTTGGGCAAAAAGAATGTGTAACCAATTAAATAGTCTTTTTTGAAAAAATAAGCGTGCAAAAGATCATCTTAACTTTTGATGACCGAACTCAAGGTATGATTTGGGATCGTGGTCGTGTTGACTTGGGTAATAAAAAGCTTTGCCTATCGATGGATTATGGATTGGACATCCTTTGACCCCTTTGAAAATAAAGATACGAGCTTTTTTCATATTGTGTGTATGAATGCACATATTGTGCTAATTTGGATAGTTACGTGATGTTTAACCATTTTCACACGCATTATAGAAAGTTGCAACCCATACATGAAACATGCAACAAGACTACTCAACTCAAAAGAATTTGCTTAACATGAGGTATAAAAGATCATCTTAACTTTTGATGATCGAACTCAGCGTGGACCACTCAACTCAAAAGAAAGAATTTGCTTAACATGAGGTATAACTAACAATAACAATAACAGACTACTCAACTCAAAAGAATTTGCTTAACATGAGGTATAAAAGATCATCTTAACTTTTGATGATCGAACTCAGCGTGGACCACTCAACTCAAAAGAAAGAATTTGCTTAACATGAGGTATAAACTAACAATAACAATAACAATAAGAAGAAGAAGAAGAAGAAGAAGAAGAAGAATAATAATAATAATAATAATAATAATAATAATAATAATAATAATAATAATAATAATAATAATAATAATAATAATAATAATAATAATAATAATAATAATAATAATAATAATAATAATAATAATAATAATAATAATAATAATAATAATAATAATAATAATAATAATAATAATAATAATAATAATAATAATAATAATAATAATAATAATAATAATAATAATAATAATAATAATAATAATAATAATAATAATAATAATAAATAATAATAATAATAATAATAATAATAATAATAATAATAATAATAATAATAATAATAATAATAATAATAATAATAATAATAATAATAATAATAATAATAATAATAATAATAATAATAATAATAATAATAATAATAATAATAATAATAATAATAATAATAATAATAATAATAATAATAATAATAATAAGCTCTAACTTGGAAAAAAAAAAAAAAAACTAGTTTTTGCATAGAATCATGAACTTGCCTAAAACCGACTGAGTTGCTTTTGTGCCGGTTTCAAGAGGACCCTCTTCAATACATGAACCCAATTTTTCATAATTGCGACTTAAGGGTTGGTTTTACGTTCCGACCTTGGAACCTAGCACTTTTAGTAGAGAAAATTATATCATTATATCGGGGAATGTCGCTCCAAATGGGCTAAGGTAAGTAGAACTGGCCCATTGATAGGAAAAGAGCTTAGGTTTCAAAGTGCAAATGGGTATAGAGCAATCAATCCTGTTTGTTTTTACGGACATTACAAACGAGAGAGCTCTTGGGTTCTCTTTTGAAATAGAGTTAATATCACGAAAAATCTCAAACTAGTATACTTATGACAAATTTATCACAAGCTAATTAAACCCCAAATTGATACACTTTTGACAAACTTACCCCAAACAGGTATACTTATGACAAATTTACTATATGTTATTTTCCATTAAATTTTAGTGTCAAAATGTTGAGTCGGATGATATGTGACAGTTGACTGGTGTACTAATTTGAGATTTTGCTCTTCATTTGCCATAGTTGATTGGTATTCCAATTTAAAATTTTATTCTCTGTTTGTCATAATTGTACCAACTTTGTGGTTTTTTGTGATACTAATCCAATACTAGTTTTGTGTTTTTGGAGGTAAAAAAAAAAATTAATTTATGATAAATTTATCACAAGTGTATCACTTTAGAGTTTTTGATGGTCAGTTGGGGTAAATTATCACAAGTGTATTAATTTTGAATTTTTTATGGTTAAAAATTAGTTTGGAATAAATTCGTCACGGATTTATCAATTTTGGATTTTTCATAATATTAACCCTTTAAAATATTCATGTTGAGAAGATGTTTTAGATGAAATAGCATAATAATGGTTGAGAATTGGCAAGATTTGTTGTTTCTTTTGTTTTCCCTGTTCAAAGAAGCCCCTGCCGTGAGCAAAAGGAGGAAGTAAAGGCCAGAGAGGAGTTAAATGATCTATTCAAGAGTGCCGTCAGTCAGCCAAAAGTACCAGTCGGTTTGTAATTTGTATTTGTATTGCGATTACTTCGTACTTTTAGCCTTTGATTTAGTTGCCTTGTGTCGAGGAATTGGAGTTGGGATTATAAGCAAGTGCACTAGTTTGTTAATTTGGTTCAAACATTGTTATAGACGATGTCATTTAGAAGCAATTGTACTGACTTTACTTAGCCAGCAAGGCATGTCAAATGGTTTATATTTAATATTGTCATGTTGGATTTTCCGGTCATGCAAATCGCTTTTGAAGTGATTTTTTTTTTTTTTTTTTTTTATAATCAAAATGGCACTCAAGTAATAAGAAAAACAAGGTTATGTGGTGCTAAGTAAGACGCTCACAAAATCCTTAGATTAATATTATTTAGATTGACCTACTGCTATATATCTATTATGGGTGAAATAATCCTTTGTCCGGTGGAGGAGGTGGGATCAGCATAAACTAGCTTCGCTTAAAATTGCGAAGCAGCAAGGGCGGAGACATTTTGGGATTGCCCTCAGGCTACGCGACTACTTTCTTCCTCTTCTTCTTCCTGAAATCAACGTAGGAATCAAGGCCTATGCCCCCTTGAGTTTGAACTCGCCACCTAATGCTTTTCTTGGGGATCCTGTCTCGCCTTCTTCTCTTACACCTTCTTCACACAATTTAGAGAAATCCTAGAACGAGTCTATCGAGCTGTAGAAAGAATCATATGTTCATTATTAAGTAATGCAAACTTTCTCACCATAAGGAAATAAGAAAGAAGAAAAAAGAATGATGGTGATATGTATTACCAGGGGCATCGGGAACATGATGAGCAAGAAGCAAAAGGCACTCGTTGGTGAAGGCAATAAATCCATCATTGATGAGCAGGTATGTCGCCATTGCTATCGCCACCCACTCTCTCTCGACGGTGTTCTTTTTCATCATTGCTCTCGGACTAGGCAAGATCACGATGCAATCACACTACGAGAGTGGCAATGATGAGCAACGGATCATAGGCAAAGTTCGAAAGTTAAAGGACTAGATGGCTTGAATATATAATGTAGCGAGTTTCTTTAGCTCATGAAGAAAGATGGCTCTGTGGAATTCTTGGTCTGATCGAACTTGTTCATCTCTTGACTCTGTTTGAACATAGCCATAATTCTAATGTAATGGGGCCCATCCAAACTTTTGGGAGGCTTTCGTCCTTGCCCTCAAAATTTAGGTAGTCTCTTGGATTGTGGTCTATTCCATCATTGATTTTATATCACGTCCCTGAACCTCGGGCACTAGCACATCCCTCGGTGGTCGACTAAAATTGCGACATTCCTAGGATGCATCGCCGACCCATTCATTTTATGCACATGCCGAAACGAATTAAATAGATACCCTAACAACCATCAAGCACTAGAATATTAAAAACACACGCCAACACATTTTTCACAAAATGCACTTTGTAAACATATTAGGTTCAAACCACCACCTGTAGTGGCCGTGTTGGTTAGAGCCCTGCTCCCTCACCGAGAGGGAAGGGGTTTGAAACCCTGCATCCCCATTTGCGCGACTCACCCATGGTTGGGTCTATGGTGGTGGCTCAATTGCCCCGAGTTTACACCGTTGGCTGCCGGCCGTATGGTGATTCCCGGGTCATTAAAAATAAGAGAGCTCTTGGGTTTTCTCTTTTTAATATTTATGTTCAGAATATCGAGTGCTTATATGTTCTCGAAGAAATGGATAGTAATACTAGAGAATTGGCAAGATTTTTTTTTCTTTTGTTTTCACCGTGAGAAGAAGAAAAAAGGACGTCAGAGAGGAGTCAAATGATCTATCCAAGTGCATGTAATTTGTACTCGTATTGTGATTTCTTCGTACTTTAAACCTCATTTAACCTTTTATTTTAGCTGTCTTTCATCCTATATTCGACTCTCTTAAAGTCGGATGATAATTTGATAATCATCATAACCTTATAGTTATCATCACTTAGTAAAATTTATTGAAATTGTTTACGGCGTTAGACTTGACAAGCCAAGTGTGGAGGATGACGAGTATGAAACGGATATAATTTTTTTTTAGTCGGACAAGTGCGCGTGTTACAATGTGTATGGACATCAGGCGTCATGTCAAATTTAAGGTTTGTTGAAAATTGAAAATTCAAGTAAAAAGGAATGGGTAACTAATTAAGTCTTATTGAAAAAGACGACCGTGCAAAGGATCATTTTAACTTTCGATGACCGAGCTCGATGGATAACCTGGGATGGTGGGCCGGTGGCCATGACTTGGATGAAGACAAGCTTCCCCTGCCGATGAATTGTGCAGCCGAAATTTTTTGTCCCATTCGCAATTGACGAAATGAGTCGTTTCTAGTGTGTTTATATATGAAAGTTGAAAGTACCTAATCGCGTACACTCATAGATAGAGCATATCTAGCGACTAGGTATCTACAAGTGCAAAGGCACAGATATCAGATAATCTTGCAAATGAGATTACAAGCTTCCCCACTGTACCTCTCATTGTTGACTGGCAAATGAATCGTCAGGTTGTACTCTGGAAGAAGTATCATAGGAGTATCTGTTGGTGCCATTCAGGTATCTACAAGTGCAAGGCACAGATACCAGATAATCTTGCTTCGCGCCGTGGATTATCGATTTGATTTCTGACACGTTGACCGAGTAGAGAGAGGCTATTTCTTCTACTGAAGTCCTCCAGAGACATGGTACAAGTAAGAATTGCACAATGGCGGCGCTTCAGAACATGGGAAAGAGTGCATAAGGCCTGTCTTGCTGAACACACTTAGGGAGAGAGTAGTTCTGAGAAAAAAAAAAATCAGCGAGGCAAGAGACGGGAAGAATTTGCTGATCGAACGAGCCATTCTTTGATGAGGAACCAATCGGCAAATAAACAAAATGTGCCTTTGAGCCTAGAGCTGTCTTTTGCTTTGCATGTTGTTGCTTTGATGATGACTGACGAGAACATAGGGTACTGTAATTATGACCAATCCTTTTAAACCTGTTGAAATATAGACAAAAGAACATTCAGGTGCGCCTTGAGCCGGATCCTTGTCTTTTCCACCGGGTCATTATCTTTCTGATCTTATTAAATCTGTATGTGACAAGTGCATGTTCTCTCTTAGCAACAGAACAAACTGCTACATGTGTTTAAAGAAAGTTCTGAAGAAAGCGACATGCCCTTTAGCTTAAGTTCTGTTCAGGCATATTGTGGAAGGCCAAGGATGTCAAGGAGGGAGTCTGAGCACAACAGTTCATCTTCTTGATACTGACTGGTCAGAATTGGCAGTGATTTGATATTATGGAATGTGATTAGGTGGTGCAAAAACTGGAGGTGGAGGTCTAATTCTGCTGGGTACTGGCACCATTTCTCAATATTACTTGGAACAATCTGAGGTAGCGGCAAGCGCTTCGTTCCATAAACATCTCTTTCATATACGTCACGTTTTTGCCATGATGATTAATGTATTAACATAAAAGATCTGAGCATATGCGTCTTCATTGCTATGTCTTTTAGCAGTGTGGAAGCTAGCCGTGTCTTGATGTTCATGGAAGTTAATGGGCAAAATGAGACTTTCTCGGCCTATTTTATTGCCACAAATTGCTAACAAGGGCGGCCAATCTCTATCAGAGCTGAAGTTTCACGGCGCCATGTGGAGATCTTTAACGAGAATTTTCGGGGTCGCAATGAGCCAAATTTATTTCATTACAGAGCCAAATTTAACGGGACTTACGAGCTAATTGTTTAGGAGGCGATGTACATTGCTTAATGCCTCTAGTTATTTTGCTTGGCAGCACCTTTGCTTGGCACTTGATGTGGAAGTTTGGTAAAACTGACAACAAGCAACCAAACATAACGGTACATTTTCTGATCAATTTGCTGCATTTGACATTGATTCAAAAATTTTCCGTTTTCATTTATCAGGCTAGTAGACTAGTAGGGTCATACTGGACGTTCAATAAGAGTCTTGCATATAGGTTTGTTAACCAATTCGGGCGACAGGTCTTTATATACCGATTCGGTATTCTTGCAGGTTGTAGTTGTTTTCTACACAATCTTGGGGGCCGGTCCTTATGTTTTCTTTCTGGGCTCTTGAATGTTTGCTTTTGGAGATATTTAAGCAAAACCTATAAATTGAATGGGGAGTAAGATTGACCTATAGGCCCAACTGAGATGCATCTATAAGGGGCTAATGGGTCATCGGCTTGTCAAAGGCCAGCTTTTATTTTGTTTTCTGAAAAAGGACACCACAAATATTATGACTTTTGTGCGGTACTCATTT
The DNA here is from genome assembly GCA_014182885.2 of Eucalyptus caleyi. NCBI lineage: Eukaryota > Viridiplantae > Streptophyta > Magnoliopsida > Myrtales > Myrtaceae > Eucalyptus > Eucalyptus caleyi. Next base: position 1,686,231 of record CM024467.2, on the reverse strand, counting down.
CGATATTATAACTTCTTTTTTCCAATCACCTGAACACCACATTAGTGAAAAACCGATCACTTCAATGCATTTACTAATCTATTTCGATGGTTCAGAATACATGACTTGTTTTTTTTTTAATAAAGAATATGAAGTCCAACATGAACAAAGGACTGGACAAAGTGACGCTTTCATCAGAGCAAAACTAATTCTCTCTATCTCCACACCAATGGCGATCCTCGCTCGCCTGCAGAAAACCTCAGCACTTTCGTAACTTGAAATTCGAAATCTTCATCAATAAAGCAAATCGTGAGGTTTCACAGTAAAGCACTTGTTCAGCATGATTTGCTAATAAATACCATTATGAGATGATACAGAGGATGATGGCACTAATGGCAGGAAGAAAGAAGGAAAGAAAACGATGCAGGTCTCATTGGCATTAGAATCAAGAATGCGTAAGTTCATTTGCTTTATTATGAAAACTTGATGAGGGAAAACCTCAGAATAATTCCTTCACTTTGAAAACTTGATCTCTCGCTCACTCCGTGTCATCTTATTTTACTGTCCGTTGCAAATTTCGGAAAGTAATTTTCGCCCAATTTGAGGAATTGGGGTTAGGATCATAAGCAATTTTGCTCCAATCTGTTAATTTGGGGCAAACGTTGTGATAGGTGACGTCATTTACTTTGCAAGCGAGCCACGTTGGACGGATTATATTAAATATTGTCACGCCGGATATTCAGGCCATTAAAATTGCGGACTGAAATGATCAATTTTTTTAATCAAAATAGCACTTGAATTATTGATAAAAAAAATTATGACAATAAGCGAGCGCCACTCTCACAAAATGCTTACACCAATATTATTTAGAGTAAGATTGACCTACAACCCAACTGTTATACATTTACCATGTGCCGATTGTTCATTCATGACTCCAAATAGGGGGCGAATCATGGCCGTGACGAATATTGTGATTAGGTGAGGGTGTAGACACGTTGGGACTTGCCCTCAGGCTACGTGAGTCGATTGCTTTCCTCCTCATCTTCTTCCCAAAATCAACGTTGGAATCAAGACCAATTGGCCCCTTGAATCTGAACCCACCACCTAATGCTTTTCTTGGGGATCCCATCCTGCCTTCTTCGCTTACACCTTCATTACACAATTTAGAGAAATCCTAGAGTGAGTCTATTGAGCTGGCAAAAGAATCACATGTTCATTATTAACTAATGCGAACTTTCTTACCATAAAGAAATAAAAAGAAGAAAAGAGAATGATGGTGATACATATTACTGGGGGCATCAGAAGCATGTTGAGCAGGAAGCAAAGAGGCACTCGTTGGTGAAGGCAATAGATCCACCATGATGAGTAGATATGCCGCCACTACTATTGCCACCCACTCTCTCTCAACTCTCTTCTTTTTCATCATAGCTCTCGAACCATGCAAAATCACAATGCAATCACACTATGAGAGTGGCGATGATGAGCAACGGATCATAGGCAAAGTTTGAAAGTTAAAGGACTGGACGGCTTGAATATATAATGTAGCGAGCTTCTTCATTTAGACCATCAAGGAAGATGGCCTTGTGGAATTCGTGGTTTGATCATAGTCATTCATCTCTTGACTCCGAGTCTACAACAGAGCCATAATTCCAATGTATCATGGCCCAATAATATTTTGGAGGTTTCCTCTTCCTTACCCCCAAACTTATAGTCAATCTCTCGAATAGTGGTCTATTCCATCATTGACTTCATCTCCCTCGTGATGACCACGCGAGCTAGCAGTCAAGAATTCGCAAAAAATCTCTTCATGAGATCAGTGAAAGCATAATAATAAATCAATAAATCAAAAGACTTCTGTTTTTGTAAATTTTCATTATTTTGATGGTTGGTTGCTTAAATTGTCTAAATGAAATCGATGATTGTGCATTTGAAATAAGAACGAGAGCAAGAACAAAAACACTTGAAAGCGCCCCCAATCTCTGCACCAACCGGTCCAGGCAAAACCCAACCAATCGACAACCTTTGCCAAGGTCATTGTTTTCTCTTAAGATCATATTGAAAACACTAACACGAGAAATCAGTATAAAAGTAATCGGTCCTGTTTGTTTTTGTGGACATTACAAATGAGAGAGCTCTTGGGTTTTCTTTTTAAATATTCACGTGGAGAAAATGTTTTGAATGAAATGGAATAACAACGGTAGAGAATTGGCAAGATTTGTTGTTGTTGTTCTTATTTTATTTTTCTATTCAAAGAGGTCCATGTCGTAAGTAGAAGAAGGAGGAAGACAAGGAGAAGGTCCAAAGGCCTGTTTGGTAAGCATCATGTTTTTTCTATTTATTTATTTTTCTGCTCTACAAAATATAAAAAAACATAAATTCATTTGATAATGTTAACTATTTTTTCTATTTTTCAAAATAGAAAAGTAATCAGAAAATAGATTTGGAATATAAAACAAGTAAAATGAATCTACTTCTTTGTTCTTGGGAAATGATATGAAAAAATTATTTCTGGACATAAATTATTTCTGAGAATAGAAGTATTACTAAACGTACCTAAATGATCTATTCAAGAGTATTGCAAATAAGCCAAAAATGCTAGTCAATATTAATTTGTACTTGTATAGTGATTAATTTTTTTAAACCTTTTATTTAGTTGCCTTGCGTCCTATATTCGAGCTATCCAACAGTCTGATGAAAGATGGCTTCGTGGAATTCATGGTTTGATCATAGTCATTCATCTCGACTCTAAGTCTACAATGGAGCCATATTTCCAATCTATCGTGGCCCATCTGAACTTTTGGGAGGTTTCCTTGCCCTTGCCCTCAAAATTATAGTCATCGCCGGATTTGACCAACCATTTGTGGTCTATTCCATCCTCGAGTCCATCTTCCTCGTGATGACCACGCGAGCTAGCGGTCAAGAATTTGCAGAAAATCTCTTCATGAGATCATTGAAAGCACAATGATAAAAATAAAAAATAAAAATCAGAAGACATCTGTTTCGGTAAAATTTCATGTTTCGATTGTTGGTTACTTAACTTGTCAAAAAGAAATTGATGATTATGCATTTGAAACAAGAACAAGAGCAAGAGTAAGAACCTTCAGAAGTGTGCTCAATCTCTCCACCTTTGGGCCTAGCCAAAGCCAGAACAATCGACAATTCTCCATTGAAGTCATTCTTTTCTCTTCAGCTCGTATTGAAAACGCTAACACGCGAAATGGGGAAAAATTACTAAAAAAAGTTCTAAATCCACTGTATTTGTACCAATTTAGTTCTAAATTTTTTAATTTGATCAATTTAGTCTGAAACGTTTTGACGTTTTATCAATTTAGTTTATTTGGTCAAGTTTGCTTAATGTGGATATTGGCTGTCTTATGTGGCACATCAATGTTGATATCAACAATTTTTTCATTTTTTTGAATTATATATTTATTTATTATTTCCTTTTTCCTATTCTTTTTATTTTATTTTATTATTATGGCTGGTGAGGGCTACAATGTTCTTGCTCAAATTTGGGTGAGATTAGGCGAGAGTTGTAACCCTTGCTGGCCACTATGAAAGGCAAAAATAGAAGGAAAAGAAAAGAAAAGAATAAAATTGTCCATGACAATACCAACTATGCTACTTAGAACAATCGACATCCATGTCAACAATTTTCAGTCAAAATTGACTGGATAGATAGACCGGCAAATTATCAAAGGTTTGAGACTAAATTGGCAAAATTAAAGATTAATGATTGAATTAACACGAAAGATGTAGTGCTAGGTTATGTAATTAAGTCTCACATAAAACGGAATTATATCTTGATTTTACTCGATTAGAAATATAAAAAGATACCATTATGAATAGAGAAATCACCCTCAATTTCGAAGACACATCGCAGCAAATCCAAACATTTGGCTATTTCCTATTCTAAAAATATTAATTTCATCTCTCAATAATACACGATACTACATTTTTCAGAATTTCATCGGTTGGGCTTACTGCGTCAAGGATGTGATAGTCATATAGACCTGGCTATCGTGCAATCAAATTAGTTCTCTTTAACTAAGAGAGGATGAAATTACGGAAGTGGGCAGTCATGAATTTAATTAGTTCTGTTGGAGATGCTTTGCACCCACTCTCACTCATCCCAAGCGCAAGAGGCTACTATACCTACCTACCCGGCGGTAGCCGGGATTGAAGTCCTAACATAGTGTCTACCTTTACTATCGTGTGGCTCCCAATTTCCCTGTCTATCTTTGTCTTTTCGACAAAAAGGGAATACGGAGGATAGCGCAGGGTCTCCCACCCCAGGGCAGAGCTCCCGCCTGTTTCCTTCTTAAGCCTTTTAAGGATCTCCTCAGGTCCAAAAGTGATGTTAACATGTAGTACCAAAAAAGATGAGCTTTCGAGAAAGACAACACATAACTCGACATGGATACTGTTTAATGCCTTTACTTACTGAACTTGGCACATCTAGCTTGGCGTTTGATGTACAAGTTGGGTAAAACCGACAACAAATCGCTAACCTAATGGGAATTTTCAGATCAATCTGCTGCATTAAAGGGGATTCGAAATTCGTCCTTTTTTCAATAATTAAATTAGTAGGACCATACTCAACATTCAGCAAGAGTCTTGTATATTGGTTTGTTAACCAATTTCGGCGACGAGTCTTTATATAACGATTTAGTATTCTTGCATATTGCGTTTATTTTTTCCATGATCTTTGCGGGGTGGGTCTTGTGTTTTCTTTTTGGGGTTTTGTTAATGTTTGGTTTTGCAGATACTCCGATAAGACTATAGTTTTTTTTTTTTTTTTTTGGTCGAAGGTGAGACTATAGATTAGACGGGCCTCTTTCAAAATCATTTAGAATAAGATTGACCTACAGGCCAACTATTATGCATAATGATGGGTCATCGGCCTCTCAAAGACCAACTTTTGCTTTGTTTAATATATATATATATATCACAAGTGTCATAATTTTTATACGACGCTTACTTCATTAATCATAATTATTTTTTCGATCACTGGAACACCATATTAGTAAAAAATCGCTTACTTTACTGTATTTGCCAACATATTTCGACATGATCTTTTCTAATGAAATTTAAGTCCAACGTGACATTTTTTGAAAAAAATATGAAGTCCAACGTGGACAAAGGACATGACGACGTGGCACTTGTGGCTGAAAGGACACTGTTTCATCCGAAGAAAAGCTGATTCTCTCCTCTGTCTTCTCTTTTACTCTCTCTCTCTCTCTCTCTCTCTCTCTCTGTGTGGGCGCAACAAGGGCGATCCTCTCTCATCTTCAGAGAACCTCAGAACTTTCGCAACGCAAAATTCCAAAACTTCATCAGTAAAAACAAATCACAAGGTTTCCATAATAAAGTAATTGGAAGGAAGGAAGGAAGGATATATATGTTTCCATCGGCATTAGCATCAAGAATGCCCGGAAGTTCATTTGCTTTTTAGTGAAAACTCCGTAAGGTAACACCCCGAAACACCCCTAAACAATTGCTTTACCGCATAAATTTCGTCCCTCGCTCATTATGAGCCATCTTATCTTAGTCTCCTTTGCAAATTTTGGGAAGTAATTTTCCCTCAATTTTAGAAATTGGGGGTGGGGTTTTTTGAAGAACATAAGCAATTTTGCTCCAATGAAGGAAACACATGTAGGAATAATTTTGCTGACTTCGTTTTGATGGCGAGTCACATCGGACAACTTATATTTAAATATCATCACGTTAGATTTTCCCGTCATGAAAATCGCCGATTGAAGTTATAGATTTTCTTATCAAAGTGGCACTCAAGTAATTGAAAAAAAAATTATGGCTTCCTCACAAAGTCCTTAGATCAAATATCATTTAGAGTAAGATTGACCAATAGGCCCAACTGTTACACATCTATTATGGACCAATAGAAGTAGTGGAACATAAAATACCTAAGATCAACAAGCATTGATAATGACTTGGCACAGACATTTCATGGGCAAAGAAAGGAAAATGATACGGTCGATATGGAGGGCTACGTTGTTAGATAAGAAGAGGCCTCATTGTCATGGACGGAGCCTAAATTGATGCGAGGGCGAGGGCGTACGTGGCGAGGGTGGACGCTCAGTGGGAGTGACCCTCAGGTTCCGCGACTCCACTACTTTCCTCCACTTATTCCTGAAATCAATGTAGGAATCAAGGCCAATTGCCCCCTTGAGTTTGAACCCACCACCTAAAGCTTTCACTGGGGATCCTGTCTTGTCTTCTTCGCTTCCACCTTGATTGCACAATTTACAGAAGGCTTAGAGTGAGTTTATGATGATTCCAACTGGAGAACGATTCCTATGTTTAGTATATACTTAAGGTGAACTTTCTCGTCATAAGGAAAGAAGAAGAAGAAGAATCATAATTGATGATATAGATTACCGGGGGCATTGGGAACATGCTGAGTAGGAAGCAAAGAGGCATTCATTTGCGAAGGCAATAAATCCAGCGTGATGAGCAAATATGCTGCCACTGCTATGACCACCTGCTTTCTCTCAATGCTCTTTTTCATCATCAATGTTTTCAGACAATGCGAAATCCCAATGCAATCACACTACGAGAGCGTCAATGACGAGCAATGGATCATAGGCAAAGTCCAAAAGTAAAGGGACTGGACAACTTGAATAAATAATGTAGCAAGATTCTTCAGTCTTAAATGGCTTTGTGGAATTTATGGTGTGATCCCAGTCAATGGCCCCGGTTTTCTGCATTCCAACATTGAATCTATCTCCCCCGTGATGACCACGCTAGCTGAGTGGATGGCTTGTAGAATGGGTTGAGATTGTTTATATTGTTAGACTTGACAGGTCTAAATGCGAATGATATGTATGAAATGAATATAAATATTTCAACCGACAGGTGAGCTTTATTATAACGTGTCTGGGCCATCAAGGGTTCCATCAAATCAAACTTTGTTGAAAATTCAAGCAATTAACCCATCGAATAATGGGCCATCAACTTTCACATTACCAAACTAAGCACATACATTGTTGATTTGATCAAAATACAGCCCACAGATCATTTGAAGTCGACTCTTTTCTCCAACTTAATGTTAAAAAAGACAAGCGTTTAAAAAAATCATTTTGACTTTTGCTGACCAAACTCGGTGGATGATATGTAATGGTGGCCATAGACTTTGGCAACGACAAGCTTCCCCGAATAATGAATCATGTGGATGGGACATTTTTTGGCTCGTTCCAACATAAAAAAAAATGAGTCGTTTCTATAATGTGCTTATGTATGTATGTGTATATATACATATAAAGCCAATCTAACAACTATGTAAATGGACTCAAAGTTGGATTCAAGTTTGAAGAACTTGAATTTTATGTTCGCGAAACGTTGGATTAATATTTGTTCTAAATACAAATCGTGTCAACTTGGATTTGTACGCAGCGTCAAACCAAATTTGAACCGGGATTCTGCAACTTTTTCCAGCGTCTCTTCGAGCCTCTACCAGGTACTTAGAATGTTGAAGCAGTAATGGGAGGCAACGTGCCCTTTTTAATGAATTCTTGGTATATTTTCTTGTGGCTTCATTGCTTATCCCCCTGTGCAGCTTTTGCATAGTTGAAATGTGAAGACTGTATAGAAGATTGTGAAAGCTTTCTTAAAAGCCATAACATCTGGACGAGGAGCGGAAGGCATTTTGGGGTTAGCCCTTCATATGTCCGAGTAAGCATGTTGGACCGTGATAGAACTTTTGGCCGTTATGTTAAAAGGTTATCGCAGATCCATCTGTGATGATTATTAGTGGGAGCAACATCTTTTGTACATCAAATTCCAACCCCCAAGTCTGCAGCTAGGATTCTTGTGCATTTATTCCAATTTTATTTAAATCCACTCTTGCCAAGTACGAGAGGGCGGTGATTTTATTCGATTTATCGCTAAAATCCATCCTAAGCATGCAATACTATCTGTACCAAGGCCCGTCCGTGCTAGTTATGAGTATGGGCAACCACTCGTGGACGCTAGATCCATCCATCTCGTGACATCCGTCTCGTGAGGAAATGACCAAGATTCTCTACTCGGTAATCAAATCCGTTGTACATGTAAGCTTCTTTCTTTATGGAATATCTTTGGTTCAATCAAGTGAACCGATGAACTCCATGTTGTGGATAGTCGCGTCACTGGGCCATTCACAATCAAGTGTTCACTGACTTGTGCATATTTTACATTTAGCTCCTCTGATCCATATCTGACATTCTCAAGTGTGCTGGTTTTGAGAATTGTTGCATAATGTATTTGAAAGGAGTAACATTAATTTGCAATACCAAGGGAAAATTTCGCTTGCTACTTGATGACAGAGTGGCAGAATGGTGGAAATCATCTTGGCACATTGAATCTTATGCCGAGTATTAAAGGAAAAAAAAAAAATATATGGCATGACATATTCACATTACGTCAGGTGTAACCATTCGCCTCGACGGAACCCATGAAAGTCTTAAGTGGTGCGAAAAAGCTCATAGTTTCCTGACACTTCAAATAACGAAAGCACAACTCATGCTGGGATCCCTTTGTTTCCAAATTGGATGAGCACCAAGGAGGCTTGCTGAAAGTGGCCCCAAGCGTGAGGTGGCAAAGGCTTTTAGAGCCGTTTCCTGGCCATTGCCGTGAGTGCTCTTGTTTATCTTCCGTTCAGCAACCCGCTGAAGACTCGGTCATTCCCTCCAAGTGATGCTTCCCACTCCATCGAGGACGTTAAAATGTGAGAGTTCATGAACAATTTCTTTAATTTCCGGTCTGTTGATAGCATCATCATTCAGACATCGCCAGGCCAAATCCGCCATCTGTGAGGCAAACACAAAATAGCAGAAGCATTGGTTTATTCTTTGTTTTTTCAGGCTTGGTGGCGGGAACACCGGATTAACCCTTCACTTCGTGTCCCGTTACCTTATCAATTGTAGGTTTTTTGTACAGTTAAAATGTTCGCATAGAATAGTTTCATATCGAAGAAATGTTTTTTTTTTTTTTTTGATACCCAGGGAACCCCGTCAGCCGTTCGTTGCCTTACGGCGGTACATAACCGCCAAGTACACCCTGGAGCGACGCTAGTGGAGGACCCACCACCCCGACATCACGCTTAAATCGCCGATGCTTCCCCTGGGGTTTGACCCCCTCACCTTTCTCCCAAGGCAAGGGATTCTTATCCAGTGGAGCCACCAAGGCCGGTGGTCATATCGAAGAAATGTTACTCGTTTGGTGTTCTAAGATACAGCAATCGGTGCATATGGATGGACCTGTCCTGATACGGTCGACATGCTGATCACTTTAGAACTCATCACATGGATATGAAACATAATAAATCAAGCATACTGGTGCAATTTCACTTACCTTAAAAATCTCCTCAAAGGGGTAACTCTCTCTCAAGTCACAATCTATGATTGCTTCCAAAGCATTTTGTGGTTTTTGGCCTTCGAAAATTGTTATCATCTGAGAAAGGCAAATTAAGCGGTGAATCCTGAGATGGGATGTTAGCAACAATTTCATGCAAATAGTTTCCTTGAATGGAAACCGATTCTGACTAAGGATATATGCGCTTTATGTTTCATTTCATGCGCTAATGGCATTTTGTATCCTTACAGTCTACAGTAATGGGGAGATTCAGTGATTGTATGTTGCACGTCATGTTTGAAAATTGGAAAGTGCACGTGCGCTCGCCTGTGAAAGCTGCGCAAAAAACCAGTTAAGATCGCAAAATGCTGACTTACGGTTGACACTAGGGTCCTAAAATTATTTGGGTCCCTATCATCACGAGCGAGTGCGCACTGGCAAGTGACTATTTCTGCTAAAACCACTCCAAAATCATATACATCTCCTTTCGATGTCATTTGCAGCTTGCGGAAGGACCTGCGGGGAAGCAGTAAGCTACAAAGTCGAGTCTGAGATGAAATGTATGGTGTCCAAAAAGTTTGCGCCATCGGTGAGCATGTTTTCTCTGTTTCCCTTGTCATAGAAAAAGAGCAAAGCACCTACTCAGGTGGAATATAACCAGGTGTGCCGAGGACACGCATTGCAAATACTTCTTGTTCATTGGATCGTTCCACCAGTCTTGCAAGTCCAAAAATCAGCCACCTGCCGACACAGCAAATCAACATCAGTCTAGGAGTTAAATATCCTAGCAGCTTAAGGCGAAGGCAGAAAGCCTGGAAGGGAACTTCATACGAAACTTCCATCAAACTCACATCACTGAGAAGTGAGTGCTCAAACCAGTTATCCATTACCTTTGCTCTGAGCCCCTGGTCAAGTAAAATGTTACTTGTTTTGATGTCACGATGCACGTAACGTGCCTTGGTATGATCATGAATGTACCCAATTCCTCTTGCAGCATCAAGTGCTATATTTGCTCTTGCTGTCCGTCCGGGAGAGAGGTTGGCGACCTGCAGGAAATAGCAATTGAGTACCTTCAACAATTTTTCTTTAAGTAGAAAAAGGAGGTAGATTTATTATTATTGTAACCTTTCAGCAAGGGATCATGAAGATGTTCGTTTAGTGAGCCATTTGGAACATACTCATATATTAAGTATAAATGGTTGTCACTGGTTGAATATTCAAGAAGCTCCACCTACAGAGCTAGAGAGATCAGTGAGATAGCAGCATATCCCTTCGCTCTCTCTTGATTACCAATTTGCATGAGAGATCTAAGTCATTACCAAACTTTTATTTTTATTTTTTGGCCAGTAGATACTTACCACATTAAGGTGATGTATTTTGCACAAAAATTTAAGCTCAGCAAAGAACTACTTCGACTGGCTGGATTTCATCTTCTTAACAGCAACTTCCTGAAATTGAGACAAGGCATGTTTGGTCTTAGGATAGGAAAGCAGATCAGTTCTGGATTGAGCTCCACGAAAAAAGTGGAGAAAAAGTAAAAGCCTGACATGTGTATCATACTTGGTTCCCTAAAATACACAATCCCATACCCTCCCTCTCCAATTCTCCGAGCATCATCGAAGTCTTTTGTAGCCTCGTACATATCCTCCAAGCTGTACATTGTAAGAATTTTCCTAATGTGGACTACATTAATTGATATTGTAATTTACTGTTTTTACGGCTATTGTAAAACAGAGCTGGTCTAAGGTGTGATAGAATGTTTCTTAATTAGTCTAATATGGGACTGGTTAGTGTGGGCTGAGTTGAGCTTGGCTCGTAATGAGGGGGTTTGGCTGGAAACTCTATAAATAGTGGTTAAGTCTCTCATCTAACCCTAATTCTCACATGTATCCTCACTTAATGGGCATTTACCTAACGTTACACGTGAGGGGGTTGCCTCATTGAGCCAGTGATACGGAAGGCAATAGATGAGAATGACTTGATACGTGGATCCCCTTGATAAGTGGGTAATCCATTTTCTGCTTTCGCTTTATATTCGACGGATCCCAAAATATGTGTGTTAATTTTTCTACTCAATTATGCATGTTCTTATTCTAGTTATGAAGATTTTAGGGTTGCACAATTTGCGTCCAACATGTGGTATCAGAGCAACCATAACCCTAGAACTCGAACACATAAGATTTGTGCCATAATTTGTGATTTTTGTGATTTTTTGTTCAATAAAAATAAAATTAAATCACAAATTCGGACTAGGCTCGATGAGACGAGCAAGACGGTCAGCGGCGCGTTGCCGGGGGAGGCCTCACGTGCCCCCACGCGTGGCCACGTGCCGCCAGGGCGTCGGAGACGCGCCCACGCGCCCTCACATGCTCCCATGCGCGGGGCGCGGCTCGCTCGTGCGCTCCACATGCCGCGCACTCAAGCAGCGCGTGGGGGCGTGTGGAGCCTCCGTTCGGCACGTGGCTGGCGGCGTTGGATTCGTAGGGCCGTCTTCTATCTTGTGGTGAATTTATTTTACATGTTTGATGATTTTATGGATGTTAAAATACATAACAAGCCATAAATACGTGTATTTTTAGTGTATTTTGCGTATTTTGTGACTTTGGAATACAAGTGATGAGTTACTAGTATGTTATCACATAAACATTATGAATGTGTATTTCATTAATAAAATCAAACTTTATTTTAAATTGAAACTTGCTTAATGAGATACAATCCGTATGGGATAGTATTTGAGTTATTTATTGAGCTAATGAGAAACAGCAAATGTTATAAAACTTTTGTTGCTCAAGTATACTCCTTGACACGCTGGTAATCTTTGAATGACGGACGTCTTAAGAACTCATGACCAAACTGATTGTATTGATTAACACATCTGTTGAATGTGGATAATGCATATCAGTTAAGTTATTGTATATTGTATCTAAACTTATTTGGTCACTGGTTAGTGTCTATCAAGTTAAATATTTTTTATGATTAAGAAGTATGATGTCATTTACACAAAACAATTGTATCTACTGTTATAGTTTAGATATTTGGTTCTGTGTTTTGACTCAATTTATAGGCCACTGGTTGATGCAATGATAATTTGTTACTTAAAATTAGCTAATAAATCAGTTATTGGCCTTGGAGTCATGTTTTGCCTTATGAAACTCATGAGTAATAGTTGATCAGCTATCAAGCTTGTCAATATGGAGTACCATGTATTGCTATTTATGTTAACTTGTGAGGGATCATTTGGATCGGCATTCTTTTAATGTTGTTCAAGTAATCAGTAATCGGGGTGCACAAGAGATACTTACTTTTATGTTATGAGAATTTTCTTGTGTTGCTATGATTGGTGATCTCATTATATATATATGATTAATTTTTATTAATGGATAAAGCAATATAATTAGCATGATATGTGATTTTTAGTGATAACATGCCCCTATCACTAAAGTTAAAATCACATGTATATGATGCATGTGAGTAGTAAAGTTTATATTCCTAGTATGAGAGAGTTTCAATGATTCAATTAAATAGTGACCACTAAAGTGGCACGCTTGATTGGGTTTGAGAAATTTCGATCTCGTATGCTGATTGGGATGTCTATTGGTCTAATGCGTGGTCATACTCCTAAATGAGGTGATTGTGTATTAGTTCATGGAGGAATACATGATGGTGTGGTAGAGGATTAACTAATCCCAATGGTTCATCTGCCCAAAGGTGATTAAATTCACGAAAATTAGAATATATTCTCATAACTGCTATCATGTGGGGAGTGTACAATTACATGTAATGTATTCTGCCCAAAAGTGATTATATGATTATGTGTGTAACTCTCTGGATGTGTACTTGTACGTCAAGTTACACAGTGCTCACACGATGCCAATTATATATATATTGCTTGTTTTTTAGTTACATTCTCTGTAATTAATAACTTCATTATTATTGAAGTTTTTACTGTTTCAAATTTTAAGTAGTTGACATATAATTTCCTGCTTGAGAAAATAACAATAGAATTTGCTTATTGTCCATGAAGCGTTCCATTCTTGAACACTTGAAAAGTGGCTTGTCTACTGACTACACTACTATAAGATGATGAAAGCCTTAATTGCTTGAAATTATGTCTTGTCTGATATTGAAATTAAGACACATCTGCAAAAATTGTGTTTAAGTCCTAATAGCATATACATCTCGTATATGGTTGAAAATGTTGTTTCCAAAAGTTTTCTATTTAAGGAATAATTTCACACATGTCTAAATGAATAGTTGAAAAGTTGACGATATTAATATTATGTCTACTCTTAACGGTTATCTAAAGACTTCTATAGATTACTATGAAAGTAAAATTACCGAGATAAAGAATAAAACAATTACAATTAGTCTTAAAAGGTTGTCAAGCTTAATAGTGGCCATGAGTATTTTGGTAAGTATGACAATGCGAAATAACTTAAATGGTCATTTGTCAAATACTTGGTAGATTTTGGGGTGGTAATTTAATTACCATGCCTGAAAATCCTGACAAAATGATTTGATCGAAAGGCATAAATGCACCATATTGAACATGGTGATGAGTATAATTAGCAAAACTAATTTATTTGGTCTTTTGTGGGCTAATATTTTGAAAGCAATATTTTCACATACAAAATGTATTTCTTATCAAAGTTATTTCATATACTTCTTTTGAGTTATAGACTGAACATAAATTATTTGAATCATATTAAATTTAGAGGTGCCATGCAGAAATGATGTTATCTAATTCAATATTAAGTGTGTTGGAATTTAGATTAACTTAGAATTATTTTGTATCTTACTCTGATTGTTCGAATGGGTATTAATTTTATGACCCCAAAGAAGGTACAAGAATTATGAAATCACATATTATAAAATTTCTATAGTTCGACGTAATTATAGAGGATAGTTGCTCTCAGACTATTAAGGATAATAGTGCGATGGGAGATCACTATGTCTTTGTCTTTGCCTATATAGACAATTGTGGTACAGACAATTGTAGAATCTCATATACCATAGACTAAACTTGTTGAGGTTTAAAGTACTATTCTTGATATAGTTTATAATGAAATTTCTTAAACCTCTCAAGTGTAAAATGAAGTGGTTGCAGCTTTATTAAGGAGATTTGTTAGGGAAAGACGATCAGTTATACCATCAGACTATATAGTCTATTTGTGAGAGCATGACTGCAATATCCACTATATGGTTGATCTAGTGGCATATTTATAAATGTCGTTTCTTATTCTTAATCAAGTATGTGATTAGATACCATAAAATGCGATATACAATTTATGAAACATCATAGTGTTTGGAAACTAACTTATTTACCTAAAGATCACAAGTTCATTAGTTGCATATTGGCGTACAAAATTAAAAGGATTTCAAAGGAAAATTGTGAAGTTTAAGATTAAATTGGTAATTAAAGTTTTTACTCTGAAAGATGGGTGGATAGTTTATAGTGAAGAAATAATTATTTCTTTATACTATTTTTTAAAGATTCTTTTAGAGTGAACGTGGCATTAATAATTTATTTTGATATGAAGTTACACCAAATAAATACAAAATCTATATTGTGCAATTGGAGGATTTTGCAACAGATATTTCAAGTAAACTTATGTGTAAATTGAAAAATCTTATTCATAGTTTTAAGCAAGTTTCTGGACAATATTATTAAAGTTTCATAGTGTTATTATTTTGTTCAATTGGGAACAAAGTAATGCAATATACTGCAAGGTCAGTAGGAGGAAATTTATTTTTTCTCATACTCTATGTACATGATATTTTGCTTATAAGTTGTGATATTGAGACATCTTATATCCTTTGTACTAAAGTCTGTAAGGATTGTTTTGGTCATATTTTATTAGATTTATCTCAGAAGACATTTGCTGATTGTATATTGGAAATATTCAATATACATCATTGCAAGTCAGGAATTGTTCCTGTTGTTAAGAGTGATGGACCGAATCTATCACATGTTCTTATTTAGATATTGAGAAAATCTAATTAAATGGTGTACCTTGTGTCAGTGCACTTAAAAGTATAATATGTGCTCAAATTTGCACTATACTAAATATTGTCTTTGTGATGGGACTTCTAGGCAGATATCAATTAAATCCATGACGTGATCACTGGGTTGCTGTCAAGAAGGTTTTAAGGTACTTAAAGAGGACATGAGATTATATGCTAATTTACAGACATGTTTAATTATTGCAGTTAGTAGGGTATTTAGATGTAAACTTTGCTGGTTGTTCTGATGACATGCAATCAATAACGGAATACATATTTATGTTAGCAGGAAGTACAGTAAATAAACTTCTATGTCATCTTCTATTATGTAAGCGGTGTTAATAATATTCTTTTAGGTTGTTACTTGAGCTTTTAGGCTCCGAACCTCATGAAGAAGTTAATCGTTTTAACTTTATGAATAGACCCATACGGTTGTATTGAGACAATAAGTTTGTAGTATTATTTATTTACTATAAAGGTCTCAATGAGTCTAAATATATGGTGGTAAAATTTTTTACCATAAAGAAACAGTACAGAAAGGTGACATAATAATATAACATATTTTCACAGATAATATGGTTGCAGATCCACTGATTAAAGGCCTACGCCTATGTGTATTTGAGCGACATGTCATTAGCATGGGCCTAGGAGCGTCATGAGATGCTGTTATTTAGTGGGAGCTGTGTTTTATTTTTCTTAAATAAAGTTTACATCTATTTTGTTACAATTTAGTAACACTTTGATATATATATATATGTCAACTTTTGCATTCAATAAATATTTTTGAATGAATTGTTATTATGTTGAATATATATATATATATAGTTGAAAGTCTCAAGGTATTGCTTAAACCTTGAGTGAAGGCTAGGGGCTTTCGGATATCCGGTTATTAGTCTTGTGCATATGTCTTGTGATATATAAAAAAAGGTTAATCGTAAGGACATAACATATGTGGATTCATTGGAACCATAAGACATTCTCTAGTGGCACAAGTTTTTTTGTGTTGCCTAAGGTAAGAGAATGGTGACTGACAAATGGGATATCTCTATGAGAGATGTTATCCATTTGCCACACTACCATATTGAATCCATATCAATAAAGTTGAGAGCGCTCGTGACCATGGAAGACTCTGTGTGTATACATGCAGTTATTACCATGATTTGGTGTTTAAGACTTTATGGGATAAGATTGACTATTAAGAATTATCTCTAGACCAATGTGCGCACATAATGTATGATTTCAATTAATATAGTCCAAGTGGGAGAATGTAAGAGTTTTCCTAATGTGGATTACATTAATTAATATTGTAATTTACTGTTTTTACGGCTACTGTAAAATAGGGCTGGTTTAAGGTAAGATAGAAAGTTTCTTAATTAGTCTAATATGGGGCTGGCTAGTGTGGGCCGAGTTGAGCCTGGCTCGTAATGAGGGGGCCTAGCTGGAAACTCTATAAATAGTGCTCAAGTTTTTCCTCTAACCCTAATTCTTACATGTATCATCACCTAAGGGGTGTTTACTTAATGCTACACGTGAGGGGGCCGCCTCATTGAGCCAGTGATATGGAGGGTAATAGAAGAGAATGACTTGATGCGTGGATCCCTTTGATAAGTAGGTAATCCCTTTTTCTGCTTCCGCTTTATGTTCGATGGATCCCAAAACATGTGTGTTAATTTTTCTACTCAATTATGCATGTTCTTGTTCTAGTTATGGAGATCTTGGGATTGCGCAATTTGTGTCCAACATACATAGTTGGTTTATCTGATTCAAATTTCACATCTGGGACAAGAATAATAGCTTCATGTAAGTGTATCAGATACTATGCATGCCTTCACTTGCCTTTTCTTAGATAAACTCATGAAAGTTCATCATTTACTTGTCAGAGAAATAAAATTCAAAGTGGCTCTCTGAGGAAAGACAATTCTTTCAGTTTCTTCAGCTTGTATATGAGCTCATACTTTTCTGTTTAATTCAAAATTTTATCTCTATGCCATATCATGTCCCGTATATCTCACTTGAACTCAAGCCATTGTGAGAAAATTCCCAATTTTTAATTCACCTGACCTTCAAAGTCCTTTTTGTGGAAGAGTTGTTTCAGTGGGGTAGTCTTCTGGGCATTTGAGCTCTTAGTTGTCGCCTCAGGATCTACTTGTCCAACGTTGCCCCTTTTGTGTCTCCTTTGATATAACAAAATCAGCACGCTCATCGATGCTAAAGTTATCACTGACAGGATCACTGCTATCTCAATCCACTTCTTCATTTTTCCTAACACATGATAACAAACTGTAAGTGGATGTAAGATATTTGGATGAAAAAAATGTCTGACACTACTCATGATTCCATTTATGTCTACTGTATATTGTCCCTGACTTGATCTCAATTTATTTCAGTCTTAACTTACCTACGATCATTCTGTAAATGAAAATTTTAGGCCTTGCAATCTTATAATCATAGCAGAAGATCACTCTTAAACAAAAAGAGAGAGTTCAGCTTACGTTGCTTGTGACCTTGAGTTGCTCTATTTTCCATAGGTATATACAGCACCCACCCGACATCTATGTAACTAGGATCCTGAGTCAACTTCGGGTTTAGTTTCTCGGCCTCACTCAAATTTGAGGACAGCAGATGGGCAATCTGTGATAGAGTGTCATGCTCTCGAACCGTGTAAGTCACGATTTCTTGAGATCCTTCTTCCACACAACCTCACAAGAGATGCATAATTACCATATTTCCAGCATTAAATACGTCCTCACCAGTGACATTATAAACTTGTCCACTGTAGAAATCATTGTAGACTCTGGCAAATGAATCATCTATCATAGGAGTATCTGTTGGTGCCATTCAGGTATGTACAAGTGCATGGCACAGATACCAGATAATCTTGCTCTGCCCCGTGGATTATCGTTTGATTTCTGATACGTTGACCGAGTAGAGAGAGGCTATTCCTTCTACGTGACGTCCTCCAGAGATATGGTACAAGTAAGAATTGCATGATTGCAGTGCTTCAGAACATGGGAAAGGGCGCATGAGACTTATCCTGCGCAACACACTAAGGGAGAGAGCAGTTCTGGAGATAAAAATCAGCGAGACAAGAGACAGGAAGAATTTGCTGATAAAACGAGCCTTTGATGAAGAACCAATCGGCAAATAAGCAAAATGCACCTTTGAGCCTAGAGCTGTCTTTTGCTTTGCATCTTGTTGCTCTGATGATGACTGACGAGAACATAGGGTACTGTAATTATGACCAATCCTTTTAAACCTTTTGAAATATATATAAAAGAATATTCAGCTGCGCCTTTAGCCAGATCCTTGTCTTTTTCATCGGGTCAGTATCTTTCTCATCTTATTAAATCTGTACGCGACAGGTGCATGTTCTCTCTTATTAGCAATAGAACAAACTGCTACATGTGTTTAAAGAAAGTTCTGAAGAAGGGACATGCCCTTTAGTTTAAGTTCTTTTCAGGCATATTGTGGAAGGCCAAGGATGTCAAGGAGTGAGTTTGAGCACAAAAGTCCATCTTCTTGATACTAATTAGTCAGAATTGGCAGTGATTTAAAAATTATGGAATGTGATTAGGTGGTGCAAAAACGGAGGTGGAGGTCTAGTTCTGCTAAGTATTGGCACCATTTCCCTATATTACTAAGAACAATCTGAGGTAGCGGCAAGCATTCCGTTCCATTAACATCTCTTTCATATAGGTCACATTTTTGCGATGATGATTTATGTATTAACATAAAAGATTTCATCATCTGTGTCTTCATTGCTATGTCTTTTAGCAGTGTGGAAGCTAGTCGCGTCTTGGTGTTCATGGAAGTATGTGGGCGAAATGAGACTTTCTCAGCCTATTTTATTGACACAAATTGCTGACAAGGGCACGTAATCTTAATATTGAAGCTGAAGCTTTATGGCGTCGTGTGGAGATCTTTAACGAGACTTTTCCGGGCGGCAATAAGCCAAATTTATTTTCGTTACAGAGCCAAATTTATTTTCGTTACAGAGCCATGCTCATTGCTTAATGCCTCTAGTTACTTAGCTTGGTAGCCGCTTTTCTTGGCACTTGATGTGTAAGTTTGGTAAAACTGATGACAAGCGACCGAACATAACGGTGCATTTTCTGATCAGTTTGCTGCATTTAACGTTGATTCAAAATTCTTCCGTTTTCATTTATCAGACTAGTAGACTAGTAGGGTTATACTCAACATTCAATAGGAGTCTTGCACAAAGGTTTGTTAAACAATTCGAGCGACAGGTCTTTATATATACTGATTCGGTAATCTTGCAGATTGCGGTTGTTTCCTTCACGATCTTGCGGGCCGGTCCTTACATTGTCTTTTCGGGCTTGTGAATGGTTACTTTTGGAGATATTTTAGCAAGACCTATAAAATGGATTGGCCTCTCTCAGAGTCATTAGATCAATATCATTTGGATTAAGATTGACCTATAGGCCGAACTGATATGCATCCATTATAGGCCAATTGGTCATCGGCTTTGCAAATGCCAGCTTTTACTTTGTTTTTCGGAAAAAAAGATATCATAAATATTATAAGTTTTGTGCGGTACTCATTTCACTATCATCTTTTTTTGGATCACCTAAACATCACATCAGTGAAAAACCGAACACTCGAGTGCATTCGCCAACTTATTCCTATGGTTTACAATACATGACTTTTTTTTTTTTTTCCAGATAAAAAATATGAAGTCCAACATGGACAAAGGGCAAGACAAAGTGACACTTTGATCAGAGAAAAACTAATTCTCTCTCTCTCTCTCTCTCTCTCTCTCTCTCTCCACACCAGGGGCGATCTTCGCTCGTCTTCATAAAACCTCGGCACTTTCGCAACTTGAAATTCGAAAACTTCATCGGTAAAGCAAATCGTGAGGTTTTCACAGTAAAGCACTTGTTCAGCATGGTTTGCAGACAAATACCATTATGAGATGATACAGAGGGCGATGGCAGGAAGAAAGAAGGAAAGAAAACGATACAGGTTTTGTTGGCATTAGAATAGAGAATGCGTAAGTTCATTTGCTTTACTATGAAAACTTGGTGGGGGAAAACCTCAGAACAATTCCTTCACTTTGAAAACTTTATCTCTCGCTCACTCCGTGTCATCTTATTTTACTGTCCGTTGCATATTTCGTCAAGTAAATTTTCCCCAATTTGAGGAATTGGGGCTGGGATTATAAGCAATTTTGCTCCGATCTGTTAATTTGGGGCAAACATTGTGATAAAAGATGTCAATTAGAAGCAATTTTGCTGACTTTATTTTGCCGATGAGGCATATCATATGGTTTATATTAAATATTGCCACGTCGGATTTTCAAGCCATGGAAATTAACAATTGAAATGATAGATTTTTTTGTTTTAAATCAAAAAATGGCCCTCGAATAATTGTCAAAAAGAATTATGACAATAAGTGAGCACCACTCTCACAAAATCCTTACACCAATATTATTTAGAGTAGGATTGACCTACAACCCAACTCTTATACATTTAGTATATGCCAACTGTTCGTACGTAACTCCGTTCAAAAGGGTACAGGATCATGGGCGTAGTACCGTAGTCCGTACAGGAACATGGGAGAAGTGAAAATTACGATTAGGTGAGTGTGGAGGCATGTCGGGACTCGCCCTCAGGCTACGCGACTCCATCGCTTTTCTCCTCTTCTTCTTCCCGAAATCAACATAAGAATCAAGACCAATTGCCCCCTTGAGTTTGAACCAACCACCTAATGCTTTTCTTGGGGATCCAGTCTTGCCTTCTTCGCTTACACCTTCATTACACAATTTAGAGAAATTCTAGAGTGAGTTTATCGAGCTGGAGAAAGAATCATATGTTCATTATTAACAAATGTGATCTTTCTCGTGATAAGGAAATAAGAAGAAGAAAAAGAATGATGGTGATATGTATGACCTGGGGCATCGCGAACATGTTGAGCAGGAAGCAAAGAGGCACTCGTTGGTGAAGGCAATAGATCCACCATGATGAGCAGATATGCCGCCACTGCTATCGCCACCCACTCTCTTGACAATGTTCTTTTTCACCATCGCTCTTGGACCAGGCAAGATCACATAACAATCACACTACGAGAGTGGCAATAATGAGCAACAAATCATAGGCAAAGTTTGAAAGTTAAAGGATTGGATGGCTTGAATATATAATGTAGCGAGCTTCTTTTGCCCATGAAGAAAGATGGCTTTGTGGAATTCATGGTCTAATCGAACTCGTTCATCTCTTGACTCTAAGTCTACAATAGAGCCATAATTCTAATGTATTGGGGCCCATCCAAACTTTTGGAAGGCTTCCTCGTCCTTGCCCTCAAAATTTAGTTAGTCTCTCGGATTCGAGCAACCATTTGTGGTCTACTCCATCATTGACTTCACCTCCCTCGTGATGACCACGCAAGGTAGTGGTCACGAATTTGTAGAAAATCTCTTCATAAGATCATCGAAAGCATGATGATATATCAATAAATTAGAAGATATCTGTTTTTGTAAAATTTCATGTTTCGGTGGTTGGTTATTTATATTGTCTGACGGGAATCGATGATTTTGAAACAGGAACAATGCAAGAGCAAGAACATTCAAAAGCGCCTCCAATCTCTCCACCAATCAGTCCAGCCAAAACCTGACCAATCCACAATCTTCGGCAAGGTCATTCTTCTCTCTCCAGCTCACATAAAAAACGCTCACACACAAAACAGGTATAGAGCAATCAAACCTGTTTGTTTTTGCAGACATTACAAATGAGAGAGATCTTGGGTTTTCTCTTTTTAGATATTCATGTTGAGAAAATGTTCCGGATAAAATGGAATAATAACGGTTGAGAATTGGCAAGATTTGCTGTTTCTTTTCTTTTCGCTGTTCAAGGAAGTCCATGTCGTCAACAGAAGATGGAGGAGGTAGAGAAGGCCAGAGAGGAGCTAAACGATGTATTCAAGATTGTTGTCGGTCAACCAAAAGTGCCAATCAATATGTAATTTGTACTCGAATCGTGATTACCCCTACTTTTAGCCTCTCTTAGCCTTTTATTTAGCTAACCTTGTGTCCTATATTCGAGCTATCCTACGGTCCAATGATGATTTAATCTATAATTCTCATCGCCTTGGAGAAGGTGTTAGAATTGTTCGTGTTAGAGAAAACTCCTTTATGATTTTGAAGCTGACAAAATCTTTTCAAAAGACTAGACTGAAGAGTTGCAGACTCAAGTGTTATAGTTTGAAGAACTCCAAACTTTACTGTCAAAATCTGAAGACCACTAGACTTTAATATCAAAGTTAGCCCTCATTGACAGTTTCTAGACCGAAGAATGAAGACTTATCCAGATGCAGGATTATCTTCAAGGATTCGATTCGTATGGTTTTTGGAAGACCTTATGACTAGATATAGCATCTATATGGTCAATTATCCTTATTGGAATCAATTCAGATAATCAAAATTTTTAAATGGCGAGTATATTTGGAAAGTTTTAATTATAGAAACCATGATCCTGATTGTATGGGCGCACATGATTGACGGGCTTTCATCTCGATCTTCAAATGACTCAAAATCTCCTTAATTGATTCTGTCCAATGGGTAGATTGGAAGAATTCATTTGAAAAGTGCCAACGGTCGTTTTGGCATGAAGGCGTATTTAGGGCGAACTTGCTAGTTGTTTGATAGAAAGAGCGTGAAAAAAAAAAATTTCAAAGTCTGAAGCTTCCTAATTCTTTGCTATTTCAATTGTCGAGCTCAATTTGTATTCAAAAGAGAAAGTAAATACTTGTGAGACTTCGCAAGAGTGTAGATAAGTCTCTGCACTTTGAAGCCAAGATCGTGAGATTGTAAAATCTCTTTTGATTCATAGTGGATTCCAGCTAGTAGACTGTCAGCGCGGAATGATGGACGTATGCTTGATCTAAGCCGAACCACTATAAACTATGTGTTCTCATTCTCTTCCATGAACTCTTTTATTTATTCGTAAATTGATTTAATTGCTAAACTTGCTCTAATCCATTACTTTGTAGATTTCATTTCGAAAGAAAAAGTGTTTATAAACGTTTCCGTAAAAATTTCTTTTAACACCTATTCACCCTCCTCTAGGTATTCATACTAACCCTTTCAGTTCGTTATGTTAGCTTCATGGGCCGAGTGCAAAGGATGATGAGTATGAAAAGAATATCAGTATTCTATTGAGCAAGTGGCCGATATCTTGATGTGCACGGGACTTGTCTCGTCAAATCTAAAGTTTGTTGAATATTTGGGCAAAAAGGAATATGTAACCAATTAAATAATCTTTTTTGAAAAAGATATGCGTGCAAAAGATCATCTTAACTTTTGATGACCGAACTCAGCGTATGATTTGGGATCGTGGTCATGTTGACTAGGGTAACAAAAAGCTTTGCCTATCGATGGATTATGGATTGGATATTCTAACCCATTAGAAAATAAAGATATGAGCTTTTTCCATATTGTGTGTGTGAATGCACATATTGTGTCAATTTGACTTGTTACGTGATGTTTAACCAGGTTCACACGCATTATAGAAAGTTGCAACCCAGACATGAGACATGTGATAAGACCACTCAATTCAAAAGAATTTGCTTAACATGAGGTAGTAATAGTAATAATAATAATACTAATAATAGTAGTAGTAGTAGTAGTAGTAGTAGTAGTGGTGGTAATAGTAATAGTAATAGTAATAATAATAATAATAATAATAATAATAATAATAATAATAATAATAATAATAATAATAATAATAATAATAATAATAATAATAATAATAATAATAATAATAATAATAATAATAATAATAATAATAATAGAAACTCTAACTTGGGGGAAAAAAACCTAATTTTTCGTAGGATCGTGAACTTACCTATAATTGACTGAGTTGGTTTCGTGCCGATTTCAAAAGCACCTTCTTCAATAAACGATTCCAATTTTTCATTATCGAGACTTATAAGGTTGATTTCAGGTTCCAAACTTGGCACCTATTGCCTCTAGTAAAGAAGATTATATCATTATATTAGGGAATGTTGCTCCAAATGGGCCGAGGTAAGCAAAACTGGCCCATTGACAAGAAAAAGAGCTTAGGTAAGTGCAAATGGGTATAGAGCAATAGCTCTTGTTTGTTTTTTGGACATTAAAAACGAGAGAGCTCTAGAGTTTTCTCTTTTGAAATTGGGTTAGTACCACGAAAAACTACAAATTGATATATTTATAATAAATTTATCCAAAATTAATTTCTTGACCATCAACAGTTCCAAATTGGTACACATTTGATATATTTACCTCAAATTGAGATATTTGTAACAAATTTA
This sequence comes from Eucalyptus caleyi, assembly GCA_014182885.2. Lineage (NCBI taxonomy): Eukaryota > Viridiplantae > Streptophyta > Magnoliopsida > Myrtales > Myrtaceae > Eucalyptus > Eucalyptus caleyi. Next base: position 1,661,598 of record CM024467.2, on the reverse strand, counting down.
ACCTAAAGTAATTTTTAACCACCAAAAATCCCAAACCGGTATACATTTGACAACAAAAAACTGGTATACTTGTGATAAATTTACCATATTTTAGTTTCCGTTAAATTTTATTATCAAATTGCTGAGTTAGATAATATGTGACAGTTAAGCGACGTACTAGCTTGAGATTTTAGTCTTCGTTTGTCATAATTATACTGGTTTTGTGATTTTTTTTTATGGTATTAATCCAATATACTAATTTGGGGTTTCTAGCTATAAAAAAATTTAATTTGAGATAAATTTATCACAAGTATATTTGTTTAGAATTTTTATGGTCATTTGAGGTAAACTTGTCACATGTATATCTTTTGGATTTTTTGCGATCAAAAAATTAGTTTGGCTTAAATTTATTACAAGTATACCAATTTAGAGTTTTTCGTGGTATTAATCTTTTAAAATATTCATGTTGAGAAAATGTTCCGGATGAAATGGAATAATAACGGTTGAGAATTAGCATGATTTGCTGTTTCTTTTGTTTTCGCTGTTCAAAGAAGTCCCTGTCGTGGGCAGAAGAAGGAGGAAGTGAAGGCTAGAGAGCTAAATGATCCATTCAGGAGTGCTGTCAGTCAGCCAAAATTGCCAATCACCATGTAATTTGTACTTGTATTGCAAATACCTTCGTACTTTTAGCCTCTTTTAGCCTTTTATTTAGCGGCCTTGCATCCTATATTTGAGCTATCCTATAGTCTGATGATAATTTTATAATCATCAGCTCGTAGAACCTGTTGAAATTGTTTATGATGTTGGACTTAACGGGCCAACGCGGAGGATGATGAGTATGAAATAAAAATCACTATTTTATCATACAAATGCCCTAAATCAAGATGTGCATGGGACATCCGACGTCCTGTCAAATCTAAAGTTTGTTGAAAATATGGGAAAAAAAGGGATATGTAGTCAGCTAAATAGTATTGTTCAAAAAGGCAAGCATGCAAAGGATAATTTTGACTTTTGATGACCAAACTCGCTGTATGATCTGTGATCACGACCGTGTTGATTGCGATAATGACAAGCTTCGCCTTTTGATGGTGACTATGGACTGAATATTCTTTGGCCCATTCGAAAATAAAGAAATGAGTCATTTATATGTATGAAGTTAGCAACCAAGCCTGATGAAATATCACAAAGTACTTGATCACATACACTCAGATATAAAGCATATTTAGCTGGAAAACTACCAAAAAAAGTCATAAACATATCACACTTGTGTCAGTTTAGTCCTAAACCTTTTTAATTTATCAATTGAATCCTAAAATTTTTTTAGGATTTATCAATGTAGTACTTTTGATTGATTTTAGCTAGAATTGCTAATGTGGACTAAACTAAACAAACTAGTCTTATGCAAAGCCATGAATCGTCCTATAATTGGCCAAGTCAATTCTGTGCCGGTTCCACGAGCACCTTGTTCAATACACAGTTCCAATTTATTAAAATCGAGACCTATAGGATTGGTTTTAGGTTACAGCCTTGAAACTGATTACCTCTAGTAGAGCAAATTATGTCATTACATCAGGAAATGTTGCTCCAAATCGGTAGAGATAAGTAGAATGAGCCCACTGACACAATCGCCATAGCTCGCATACTGTGAATCTTGTCTTACTTGGCACCATATGTGTCATGGTCTCACTTTTGATTGGTCTGTTGCATCACGCATCATTGTTTTTTTGTGTGATCATCATATGAATTACTTGTGCCAAAGATAGGGCAATTAACTGATGCGGTCCATTAAAATGCGATATATGCCATTGCTTCATCCCTCGCAAACTTATTAACAGGAATTTTTCTTTTTGAATTTAGCTTCTTTTTTTTGAATTTACGAATACAGCCAATCGAACACACATCATTATTGGGTGAAACCCGCTCAAAATTCGTAGTACTAGGTCATGCAATTAAGTCTCGTACAAAACCCAATAATATCTTCTTGCTCGATTAGAAGTATAAAAATATACCATTATGTTTAGAGAAATCACCTTTAGTTTTGGAGACACGTGGCGGGAAATCAAAACAATTGGCTATTTTTCATTCTAGAAATAGTGGTCATCTCTTTATATTACATTTTCTAGAATTCATTGATTGGCCTTACCGTGTCAAGGATGACGCAAGTCGTATAATCCGACTATCGTATTATTAAATTAGTTCTATCTGACTAAGCGAGGATGAAATCATGAAACTGGGCAGTCTTGAATTTAATTAATTCTGTTGGAGATGGATAAGATTTGAAATTGAAGCGGTGTTAACATCTAGTACCAAGAAATAATAGCTTTTGAGATGATTTATGTCTTGTCCGAAAAGACGACATAACTGGAACAAATATTGCTTAATTACTGAACTTGGTAGCAGCTAGCTCAGCACTTGATGTACACGTTTGGTAAAGTTGATAACAAGCAGCTAGCTTGGCACTTCGTTTTTCATTTATTAGACTAGTAGGTTCATGCTTGACATTCTATAAGGGCTTTGCCTAGTGGTTCGCTAATGAATTTTGGCAACGGGTCTTTATATACCGACTCGGTATTCTTGTAGATTATAGTTATTTTCTTTATGATCTTGCAAGCTAGGTCTTATCACTTATGTTTTCTTTTTGGGCTCGCGAATTTTTTTCTTTTGGAAATATTCTGGTGAGCCTATAGATTGGATAGAACTCTTTCAATGTCCTTAGATCAATATCATTTGAAGCGAGATCGACCTACATGCCCATGGGTCATCAGCTTGTCGGAGGCCTGAATTTACTTTGTTTTCAAGGAAAATGACACTATATCTGGGAAAATAACATTAGAAGTGTAAAAAATTATGTACAACGCTTACTTTAATATCAAAAGTTTTTTTTTTTTTCAGGCCCCAATTTGAGGAATTGGGATTTTTTTTTTTTTTTTTCCCAAAGAACGTAAACAATTTTGCTCCAATTTGTTAATTTGGGGCAAAGAATGTGAAAGACAACGCTATTTAGAAGCAACTTTACAGGCAAGCCATGTCAGGCAATTTATATTAGATATCGTCAAGTCGAATTTTTTGGCCACACAATTCGCCGATTTTAGTAATTGATATTTTTTGACATTTAAGTAATCAGAAAAAAAAAATTACAGCATTAAGTAAGCGCCACTCTCACAAAATCTTTACATCAATATTATTTAGAGTAGGATTGACCTATAACCCAACTGTTATACATTTATTAAGTGTAGAGAAATTAACCTTAGTTTTGGCAACGCGTGGCTGTTAACATAAACATTAGGCTATTTCCTATTTTAAAAAGAGTGATTTCTCTCCATAACATGGGATCATATTCTTCTAGAATTTCATTGGTTTGCCTTACATGTCAGTCGAATAAATTCAGCTATTGGACTATCAACTTTGTACTCTTTAATGAAGTGAGGATTTCGACCAAAAAAAAAAAAAATGAAGTGAGGATTAACCTAAACCGTTCTATTGGAGATGAACGAGCTTTGAATTTCAAGTTATGTTCATATACAGTACCAAAAAAGGATGAGCTTTCGAGACAATTTACGTCTTGTCTGAACGTTAATATTGCTTAATGCCTCAACTTACTGAGCTTGGCAGCAGCTTAGCTAGGCACTTATGTACTTGTTTGGTAAAACTGATAAACAAGCTATTAACCTAACGGGACATTTTCAGATCAATTTGCCGCATTAGACGTGATTCAGAATTTTTAAAATTTTTTTATCAGACTAGTAGGTTCATTCTCGACATTCAATAAGAGCCTTGCATAGCTGTTCATTAACCAATTTCGGCAACGAGCCTTTTATACACTCGGTATTCTTGCATATTGCAATTATTTTCTTCACGATCTTGCAGGCTGGTCATATGTTTTCTTTTTCGGCTCGTGAATGTTTGTTTTGGAGATATTCTGACGAGCCTATGGACGGGCCTCTCTCAAAGTCGATAGATCAATGTCATTTGGAGTAAGATTAATCTACAGAACCAACTGACATGCATCTATTATGGGACAACAGATCATCGGCTTCTCAAAAGCCAGCTTTTACTTCGATTTTGGGAAATTGACATAACAGATACTGAAATTTTCGTATGATACTTACTTCAATGCCAATTTTTTTTTTTTTTTGAGTCACTTGAGCAAAATATCAATGAAAAACTGATCACTTCATTGCAGCCGCCAACATATTCCTGCAATTTGTAATATGTGACCTTTTTTAATGAATTAATTCCAACGTGGCCTTTTTTTAAAATTTATTTAAAGAAAACGTGCAACATAACATGGACGAAGGACAAGTCAAAGGGACATTTGTGGCTAAAACCACGTTGTTTTGTCAGAGAATAAATTGAAAAGACCACCAAAAACCTTCGACTTTTTTTTTATGACATGAAAAATCCTGAACTTTACCAATCGTGACACATTTACCCTAAAAAAATTTTCGTAACACAAAAAACTATGAACTTCTATTTGTGTGACACATTTCCCCTAAACTATAGAGTATTTTGGTCTTCTTACTTTTTAAAAAAAATTTCTTTTTTTTTCTTCTTCTTTTTCTTCTCTCTTCCCTCCGCTGGCCATGGCAGAGCCGGCGGAGGGAAGCTGGTGTTCGGCAAGGGCAACCCCTCGCTAGGCCCTCGTTAGCGTCGAGCGAGGGCCTCCCTCCCTAGATTTGGCGAGGGCACCTCTCACTTGACATTGGTGAGGGCTGTCCTCGCCCAACACAGACGAGGGCGGCCTTTGTCAGTGTCTCAGGTGAAGGTGGCCTTCGTTGGCGTTAGGCGCCCCTCGCCTACTAGACCAGCCAAGCGCCACCCTCACTTGATACCGGTGAGGGCGGCCTAGCTAACCCAGGCGAGGGCGACCCTTGCTCAACGTCAATGAGGGCAGCCCTTGCCGGATGCCAACTTTCCTTCGTTGGCTCCGCCATGGCTAATGCAGGGAAGAGAGAAGAAAGAAAAAAAAAAAAAAAAGAAGCAAAAAACATAAAATAAAATAAAAAAGACGAAAATGCCATTGGTGGGGTAAATGTGTCATAATTTGCAAAGTTTGGGGTAAATTTGTCACTTTGGGCAAAGTTTGAGGTTTTTGGTAGTCTTTTCCCAAGAAAAAAAAAATCTTATTCTCTCTTGCTTTGTCTTCTTCTTTACTCACTCTGTTTCTTTCTCTCTCTCGCTCCACAAAAAAGGCGTTCCTCGTTCATTTTCTAATAACCTCAACACTTTCTCAACTTGAAATTCCAAATCCTTATCAGTAAAGCAAATCGCGAGGTTTTCAAAGTAAAGCAATTGTTCAACAGGATTTGCTAACAAATACCTTCATGAGATGATACATGAGTTGATGGCTAACAAAAGAGAAGAAAGAAGGAACGAAAACAGACAGCTTTCCATTGGCGTTAGAATCGAGCATGCGTTAGAGGAAGTTCGTTTCTTTTACTGTGCAAACTTTGTGAGGGATACCTCAGAACAATTGCTTTATTGTGAAACTTCATCTATCGGTCACCCTATGTCATCTTATCTTACTGTCCGTTGCAAAATTCGGAAAGTAATTTTGCCCCAATTTGAGGATTTGGGGTTGGGGTTTTGTTTTGAAGAACATAAGCAATTTTGCTCCAATTTGTTAATTTGGGGAAAACATTGTGATAGACAATGTCATTTAGATGCAATTTTGCTGCCTTTACTTTGCCGGTAAGGCACGTCGAATGGTTTACATTAAATATTTTCACGTCAGATCTGTCACACGAATCGCGATTGAAGTGATCAGTTCTTTTATTTATCAAAATGACACTCGAGTAATTGACAAAAGAAAAGTTCAGGTGCTAAGTGAGTGCAACTCACAAAACCCTCACATCAATAAGATTTAGAGTAAGATCAACCTACGGCCAATTGTTATAAGTCGTTCGTTTGCCAACTGGTCGTTGGTACCCCCCAAAAGAAGTGACCTCTTTGAAGCGAGGGTGAGGGCCAACGACCCTACGCCCATTGGCATGCGGGGCGGGGAGAGGGACGCCAAGACTTTTCCTCGGGCTACGCGACTCCACTGCTTTCCTCCTCTTCTTCTTCCCGAAATCAACATACGAATCATGACTAATTGCCCCCTTGAGTTTGAACCCACCACCTAATGCTTTTATTGGGATTCCCGTCTTGCCTTCTTCGCTTCCATCTTCATTACACGATTTAGAGAATTCCTTGAGTGAGTCTATCAAGTCGGAATAAGAATCATACACTAATTATCAACTAATGAGAACTTTCTCGCCATAAGGAAAGAAGAAGAAAGAATAATGATGGCGATACGTGTTACCAGGGGCATCAAGAACATGTTGAGCAGGAAGCAAAGAGGCACGTGTTAGTGAAGACAATAGATCCACCATGATGAGTACATATGCCGCCACTGCTATTGCCATCCACTTTCTCTCGACGATCTTCTTTTTCATCATTGCTCTTGAACCGTGCAAAAACACAATGCAATCACACTATGAGAGTGGCGGCGATGAGCAATGGATCATAGGCAGAGTCCGAAAGTGAAAGGACCAGATGGCTTGAATAAATAATGTAGCAAGGTTCTTTTTCCCCACCAAGAAAGATGGCTTTGTGGAATTCATGATTTGATCAAAGTCGTTTATCTCTTGACTTGAATCTACAATAAAGCCACAATTCCAATGTATTGTGGCTCATCTAAACTTTTGGGAGGCTTCCTCATCCTTGCCCTAAAAATTATAGTCGTCTCCAGATTTGATCAACCATTTGTGGTTTATTCCATCATTGACTTCATCTTTCTCGTGATGACCACACAAGCTAGCAGTTGAGAATTTGCAAAAAATCCCTTCAGGAGATCATTGAAAGCACAATGATGAATCAATAAATTAAAAAGACTGTTTTTGTAAAATTTCATGTTTTGATGGTTGGTTATTTAAATTGTCTGAAGGGAATTGATGACTATGCATTTGAAACTAGAGAAGGAGCGTTTAGAAATGCCTCCAATCTCTCCACCAATCAGTCCAGCCAAAACCCGACCAATCCATAATCTCCGCCAAGTTCATTCTTCTCTCTTCAGCTCATATCGAAAATGCGAACACACGAAATTGGTATAGAGTAATCAGTCCCGTTTCTTTTTGTGGACATTACAAATGAGAGAGATCTTGGGTTTTCTTTTTTTAGATATTCATGTTTAGGAAATGTTCCTAATAAAATGGAATAATAGTGGTTGAGAATTGGCAATATTTGGTGTTTCTTTTGTTTTTGCTATTCAAAGAAGTCCATGCCGTGAACAGAAGATGGAGGAAGAGAAGGCGAGAGAGAAGGAGCTAAATGATCTATTCAAGATTACTGTCGGTCAGCTAAAAGTGCCGATTTGTATGTAATTTGTACTCGAATCATGATAACGCCGTACTTTTAGCCTCTCTTAGCCTTTTATTTAGTTGCCTTGCATCCTGTATTCGAGCTATCCTATAGTCTGATCCGATGATGATTTAACCTTATAATTATCATCGCCGTGCAGACCATGTTAAAACGGTTTGCTATGTTAGACTTCACGGGCCAAGTCCGAAGAATGATGAGTATGAAACGAATATCGCTATTCTACTAGGCAAGTGCCCTATATCTTGACGTGCATGGGACGTGTCCCGTCAAATATAATGTTCATTGAAAAGTCGGACAAAAAGAATGTGTAACCAATTAAATAGCCTTTTTAAAAACATAAGCATGTAGAAAATCATCTTAACTTTGAATGACTGAACTGAGCGTGTGATTTGGCATCGTGGCCGTGTTGACTGGGGTAATGAAAAGCTTCACCTCCCGATGGATTATGAATTGAATATTCTTTGGCCCATTTGAAAATAAAGAAAGGAGCTTTTCCCGTAGTGTGTGTATGAATGCACATGTTGTGTCAATTTGGATTGCTACTTGAGGTCTAACCAATTTCACACTCATTATAGAGAGTTGCAAACTAGAGTTTTGGAACCTATGACCTCAAACATAAGATATGCAATAGGACCACTTAACTCAAAAGAATTTGCCTAACATGAGGTATAAATAATAATATACAAAAGCTCTAACTTGAAAGAGGGGGAAAAAGCCCAGTTTTTATGTAGTATCGTGAACTAGCCTAAAACCGATTGAGTTGATTTTGTGCTCGTTCCAAGAGCACCCTCTTCAATTCATGATTCCAAATTTTCATAATCGAGACTTATAGGGTTGGTTTCAAATTTCGCCCCTCGAACCTATCACATGTTAGGGAAATCCCTTATAATGTTTTGAAGATGATAAAATAAATCAAAGGCTACTGACGTGTTTAATGGTTGAGTAACAGACTATACAGATGATAGAATATGTAAAGAATATTGTCTAAAGCCTATTATGAAGATTTCCAGACTTCTGTGTCAAAGTTTGAAGATTGTCAGACTTTAGTGTCAAAGTCTGTTTTACATCAAAAGTTTGCCTACTTTGACAAATTACAGACTGAACGTGAATGAAGAACCAGAAGACAGACTTTATACTGAAGCTGAATTTATTCAGACTGTATCCAGACCTTAAAGCTAAATCTGTTTAGAAGCAAAATATGCTCAGACTCAGATTGTAAAATCTATCGCACTCAGACTCAGATTGTAAAGTCTATTGCTCTCAGACTTTACATCTAGAACGAAACAAAATGTAACACAAGCCCTAAATGTATAACGGCTAGTGATCTGGTTTGGATTCTACATCAAGATTGATTTGATTGACTCAATCTAATTGATTGACAATTAGATCTTGAAGACAAGAACTTTTTATACGAAAAAGCTCTACTTATGGAAACCAAGATTTTGTTTGTATAGGTGATCATAATCAATTTGGGATTTTACTTTTGTCACTCATGGCTACCAAATCTTTTAGATACATATCTGTCTAATGGGTAGATTGGAAGACGATCCTTGAGATACTGTCCAATGGCTAGTTTGGAAGTGGATGAGTATTTAAGAAGATCAATGACTAATGAGCAAGTAAGAGACGAAGTGTAGAATTTATAATTCCAAAGTCTGAGCGACCTTCGATTATACACTTGTCTCTTGTGAGCTTAAATATTTGTGATCGTGAGAGAAATACCAAAAGAGTGACTTAGTGAGATAGTGTTATTTACTACTAAGTGTTTGCACTCAAAGTTGTAATCTCTTGTTGATTGCATAGTGAAATCCAGCCAATAAAGCTGTTAGCGTGGAAGAGTGAACGTAGGTTTGATCTAAGCTGAACCACTATAAACCTTGTATTCTTATTCTCTTCCTTGAACTCCTTTATTTTGTTCGTAATTCTATTTAACTGCTAAAGTCTGATCTCGTTCAAAGTCTGCTGCTCTTCAGACTCAATTTCAAAAGTATGTTATTCTTTAGACTCAATTTCAGAAGAAAAATATTTCTACTGTTCTTTGCGAAAAATTTTCTTCACATCCCTCTAGGTGTTCACACTAGCACTTTCATCACCTCTAGTAGAGGAGATTATATCATTATTATATTAGGGAATATTGCTCCAAATGGGCTGAGGTAAGCAGAACTGGCCCACTGACTGGAAAAGAACTTAGGTTTTAAAGTGCAAATGGAACATGGAAGCTCGACCCCTATATGCAAACCAAAATCATATGTGGTCAAATCTGGGCCTTTCGTGTTTGATTTAGGCTTAACCCATCAATAGCAATTGGACTATTTCTTTAACTTTAAAAAGGAATAATCGACGAATCACCATAAACCATGTGTTATAAATTTTATCTTACTTGGCGTTATATGTGTCATGCATATCACTTTTGCTTGACTTGTTCCCCCGCACTCCATTATTAAATGAAACCCAAACAAAAGACCTAGTACTAGGTTATTTAGTTAAGTCTCACAAAAACCCAATAGTATTTTAATTTTACTAGTCATAAACCTATTGCAATTGTGTCAATTTAATACTAACTTATTTTTTTTACCAATTAAGTCCTAAAAATCTTACAATTATTCTTGATTAGTCCATATGGCCAAAATTGGCTAGCTAGCGTTGATGTGGCAGCCAACCGGCGTTGGTGACCTTTTTTTTAATAATATTTTATATTTTGAAATATTTTAAAATCTTTTTTTACTTTTTTTTTTTATCTTTTTCCTTCTCCCTCTCCCTCCTTCCTCCTCCTCTCCTCCTCCCTCCTTCTTCCTTTGGCTCTGGTGATCGACCAGAGGGGAGGGTTGGTTGGTCACCGGACTAAGGCGGCCAGGCTAGCTCACCAAATCTGGCGAGGGGGGCCTCACCATTGCCGAGTCTGGCGAGGCGATCCGGCGAGCTCACCTTGCCAGTTGGCGAGCTCGCGCCTAGCGACGATGTGGCGAGCCCCCGCAAGATCTGGCGAGGGGGGCTTGCCATCGCGTCTGGCAAGGCCCTCCTCGCCAGATCTAGCGAGGGCTCACCTCGCCTAGTGAATGCAAGGCGAGCCCTCGCTAGATCCGGCAGGGGCTCGCCCTGCCATCCCTAGGTGCGAGCTCGCCCATCGACGAGGCGAGCCCGCTAGATCGCCTTAGTCCGGCGATCAGCCAGCCTAGCCGATTGCTGGAGCCAAAGAAAGGAGGAGGGAGGTGGGAGGAAGACAAAAGAGGGAGAAGGGGGAAAAAGATAAAAGATTTAATAAAATATTACTAAAAAAAGGTTGTCGGCTGCCACGCCAGCACTGGCTGAGTAATTTTGGCCAGATAGATTGTTCATGAATAATTATAAGAGGTTTAGGACTCAACTAGTCAAAAAAATAAGTTTAGGACTGAACTGAGACAATTGCAATAAGTTTATGACTTTTTTGGTAATTTTCCCACTCAGTTAGAAGTATGAAAAGATACCATTATGTATAGACAAATCAACCTTTGTTCTGGAGACATATGGCGGTAAATCCAAACATTTGGCTATTTCCTATTCCAAAAATTTTGGCTTCGTCTCCCTATAAAAGGATGTTACATTTTCTAGAATTTCATTGGTTGGCCTTACTATGTCAAGGATGATGGTAGTCGTGTAGATCCGGCTATCGTATTGTTAAATTAGTTGTCTTTAACCAAGTGAGGATAAAATTATATAGGTGGGCAGTCGTGAATTTAATTAGTTCTGTTGGAGATGAATGAGCTTTGAACTTGAAGTGTATGTTAATGTATAGTACCGAAAAGAGGAGCTTTTGAGACGTAACTCGACATGGATAATTGAACTTCGTAGCAGCTTGCTTCGCACTTGATGCACAAGTTGCGTAAAACTGATAACAGCTAACCTAATGGCACATATTCCAGATCAATTTGCTGCATTAAACGGGATTCCAAATTCTTCCTTTTTCATTTATTAAATTAGTAGGTTTGTACTCGACATTCAATAAGAGTTTATTTACATTTTTACAATGTTGTGGATTGGGCTCTATGTTTTATTTTATTTTTTGTTTTTGGGGGCTCATGAATGTTTGATTTTGGAGGTATTCTGGTGAGCCTATAGATTGGCCTAGAGGCGTAAAGGTTATACATCTTTTATGGAATCAACAAACAAACGCGATCCTCGCTCATTTTCTGATAACCTCAACACTTTCTCAACTTGAAATTCCAAATCCTTATCAGTAAAGCAAATCGCGAGGTTTTCAAAGTAAAGCAATTGTTCAACAGGATTTGCTAACAAATACCTTCATGAGATGATACATGAGTTGATGGCCAACGAAAGGGAAGAAAGAAAGAACGAAAACAGACAGCTTTCCATTGGCATTAGAATCGAGCATGCGTGAGAGGAAGTTCGTTTGCTTTACTGTGCAAACTTTGTGAGGGAAACCTCAGAATAATTGCCTTATTGTGAAAACTTTATCTCTCGCTCACTCTGTGTCATCTTATCTTACTGTCCGTTGCAAAATTCAGAAAGTAATTTTGCCCCGATTTGAGGAATTGGGGTTGGGATTTTGTTTTGAAGACATAAGCAATTTTGCCCCAATCCAATTTGTTAATTTGGGGCAAACATTGTGGTAGACGATGTCATTTAGATGCAATTCTGCTGACTTTGCTTTGCCAGTGAGGCACGTCGAGCGGTTTACATTAAATATTGTCATGCCAAGTCTGTCTCATAAATTGCTGATTGAAGTGATCGGGCTTTTTATTTATCAAAATGGTACTTGAGTAACTAAGAAAAGAAAAGTTCAGGTGCTAAGTGAGCGCCCCTCTCACAAAATCCTCACATCAATACTATTTAGAGTAAGATCAACCTACGGCCAATTGATATAAGTCGTGCTATTTGGTCCCCCCAAGACACGCGCATATCGGGATGCGGGGAGTGCGGAGACACGACGAGACTCTGCCTCAAGCTCCGCGACTCCACTGCTTTCCTGTTCTTCCCAAAATTAACGGAGGAATCATGATCAATTGCCGCCTTGAGTTTGAACCCACCACCTAATGTTTTTTTTTTTTTTTTTTGGGGGGGGATCTCGTCTTGCCTTCTTCGCTTCCATCTTCATTACACAATTTAGAGAAATCCTAGAGTGAGTCTATCAAGCTGGAGAAAGAATCAGACGCTAATTATCAACTAATGCGAGCTTTCTCGCCATAAGGACTAAAAAAGAAGAGTGAAGAAAGAAGAATGATGGTGATACTTGTTATCAGGGGCACCAAGAACATGTTAAGTAGGAAGCAAAGAGGCACTCGCTGGGGAAGGCAATAGATCTATCATGATGACCAAGTATGCCGTCACTGCCATGGCTGGACGAAGATGCGATATATTTGGCATATAATCCAGTTTATCACGAGCGAACTAAACATATCAACATCAGCTACCACTTCATCTGAGATGTCTTAGTTAAGGATAATGTTTTTGTCAAAAAGATTGCTACAACAGATAACTGGTAGAAATGATGACTAAGTTTGTTTCCTTGGCGAAATTCAAGCTTTGCTTGAGCTTTATTAGTATCTATGGAGAGTGAGCACACCGTCGGGGCATTGGGAGCGCAACATGATGATGAACACTATAACTTGGCTTCAAATATCGAGCCAAAGTGGAGAATTGTTAAATTAATATCTCAAGTTTGAATTTGGATAACAAGTTGTTAAACCGAATTTTATCGGTGAAGATTTTTCCAAGCGGATTATAAATCGGATGAAAAAATCTTTTTTTTATTGAACTTTCTTTCGGACGTGCAAAATAAGCCACGAAACAAGGAGGATATGTTTGATCATTAGAAGAAAAAAAAAAGGGGGCACGCTATATATTTTATTATCTATTTATCTTTAAGGGAGATAAAAGAAAAATGAAGAAAAAGGAAGGTTTTCTTCCCCATCGTGCAGTGTACAAATCCTCTTTTAAAGAAGGAAAGAGAAGTGGGGCCCAAGGTCAAACTTTTGATTTTGGGCACACACACGCCTAGGTTTTCTTTTCTTTATGCAAGTGATAGCCACACATACAAGCCACAGTAGAAAGCCACAAGACAAGCTAAAGAGAGCCGCGCATGAAGAGAGAAAAAGCACACGAGTTCTTTGTTTCGGCATAATGTGCGGTAATTTTATGCAGTAAGTTTATATCCAAATGAGTTATTTATTTATAAATACTTTGGATTTGAGGTTAAATTTAGGTGTAGAAAACACTCGAGCGTATAAGCGATTGTAAACTATAATTCTTCGATTATAGTGGATTATTTGCCGTTGCCTCTCCCCGTGAATGTAGGTACCGATACTTAGATCGAATAATGTAAATTTCTGGTGTCCTTATTATTTCTCGTTTATTTCTCCAGTGATTTTGTGTTGTCGTAAATTGTAATTGTCTTTTTCGCGTATTATATTCCAATAGTGGCACTATATTCCAATAGTGGCACTCAAGTAATTGACAAAAAATTATGGCTCTCTCACAAAGTCCTTAGATTAATATCATTTAGAGTAAGATTGGCCCATAGGTCCAACTGTTATACATCTATTATGGGCCAACTGGTCATCCGCTTCGCAAGGCCAGCCTTTTACTTCTGGAAGTAGTGGAACATAAAATACCTAATAGAGATCAACAACCATTGATAATGACCTGGCGTAGACATCTCATGGGCAAAGAAAGGAAAATGGTACGGTCGATATGGATGGCTACGTTATTAGAAAAGGAGAGGCCCCACTGTCATGGATGGAGCCTAAATTGATGTGAGGGCGAGGGCGTACGCGGCGAGGGCGGACGCACAATGGGAGTCACCCTCAGGCTCCGCGGCTTCACTGCTGTTCTCTTCTTCTTTCCAAAATCAATGTAGGAATCAAGGCCAATTGCCCCCTTGAGTTTGAACTCACCCCCTAAAGCTTTCCTTGGGGATCCTGTCTTGTCTTCTTCGCTTCCACCTTGATTGCACAATTTAGAGAAGGCTATGATGATTCCAATAGGAGAACGATTCCTATGTTTATTATGTATTGAAGGTGAACTTTCTCGCCATAGGGAAAGAAGAAGAATGATGATGATGATGATGATGATGATATGTATTACCAAGGGCATTGGGAACATGCTGAGTAGCAAGCAATGAGGCATTCGTTTGTGAAGGCAATAAATCTAGCGTGATGAGCAGATATGCTGCCACTGCAAAGACCACCTACTTTCTCTCAATGCTCTTCTTCGTCATCATCGCTCTCGGACAATGCGAAATCTCAATGCAATCACACTATGAGAGCGTCAATCATGAGCAATGGATCATAGGCAAAGTTCGAAGGTAAAGGGACTAAACAACTTGAATAAATAATGTAGCGAGATTCCTCAGTCTCGCTAAGCCAAAATGGCTTTGTGGAATTTATGGTGTGATCCCAGTCAATGGCTCCGATTTTCCATTCCAACATTGAATCTATCTCCCCCGTGATGACCACGCTAGCTGAGTGGATGGCTTGTAGAATGGGTTGAGATTGTTTATAATGTTAGACTTGATAATGTTAGACTTGACAGGTCTAAATGCGAAAGATATGTATGAAATGAATATAAATATTTCAACCGACAAGTGAGAATTATTATAATGTGTCTGGGCCATCAAGCGTTCCATCAAATCGAACTTTGTTGAAAATTCAAGCAATTAATCCATTGAATAATGGGCCATCAACTTTCACACTACCAAACTAAGCACATACATTGTTGATTTGATCAAAATACAGCCCCAGATCATTTGAAGTCGACTCTTTCTCCAACTTAATGTTAAAAAAGACAAGCGTTTAAAAATCATTTTGACTTTTGCTGACCAAACTCGGTGGATGATATGTGATGGTGGCCATAGACTTTGGCAACGACAAGCTTCCCCGAATAATGAATCATGTGGATCGGACATTTTTTGGCTCGTTCCAACATAAAAAAATGAGTCGTTTCTATAATGTGCTTATGTATGTATGTGTATATATACATATAAAGCCAATCTAACAACTATGTAAATGGACTCAAAGTTGGATTCTGATATTTCTAGTACGAGTACCTAGAGGGGGGGTGAATAGGTATACAAAGATTTTTCTTGATAATTTATGTATACTTGCGCAATACTTAGACAGTTGAAGGATTTGCGGAAAATAATAATCAATGTATGACTAAGTAAGGAAAGAGAGAATTAAACACGCGGTTTATAGTGGTTCGGCTTGATTCAAGCCTACGTCCACTCTTCTGCACTGACAGCCAATTTGGCTGGATTCCACTATGAATAAAGAGATGTTACAGTGTTGATCTTCCTTGATTTCTCAGTGTAGATGATCTACCACACTCGCTCAAGGTATCACCAAGTATAAACACTCTCCGTGTATACAATTTCGCTTAGACTGTATCGACTAATAATCAAGGTGCTTCAGACTCTGGAATTTTTCTATCAATCACGTACTCAAACAACTAGAACGTCTTCCTTTTTATACTCCTTTATGCCATCATACCGTTGGCACTTACCAAAGGAATTCCTCCAATCTACCCGTTGGACGGAATCAATCAAGAAGATCATTCGAGCTATAAAAGGAACCTGACGATAGCCCATCAATCCTGTTCGCCCATACAATCAGGATCTTGGTTTCCAAGAACAGAATATTCCAAGAATACTTCGTCGACCATCGGATCTTCAATTGATCTAGATACGAACAAAAGAATCTGTTATATTTATCCAACCAAAAGATCTTCTCCAGACGATAGGATTAAATCCTCAACCATATACTTCGGCTCTGGATTTCCTTCGTCATTGGATCAGAAAGACTGTCAATGAGAATAGTCTTGAGTCTTGAGTCTTAAGTCTCGAATCTTGAGTCTTGAATCTTGAGTCTGGTAGTCAGAAAGTCTTCAGACTTTAAACTAGACGATCTGCAGATACCCAGACTAGATTGAAGGAAACGTTTTGTCAGCTTCAAAATATTTTGGAACGATTTCTCCAACAATCTCCCCCTTTTTGATGGTGACAAAAATTTCCTGTAGATTTGAACCACTTTGACCTGCAAAAACATTTCTCAAGCAATATGGCAATCTCATAAAGATTAACAAAGCAACCAGACTCTGCATCCACAGAAAATTGGTTAGTCTTTCATGAGTAATACCATATAACAACACTTGATATGAATGCAAACAGTCAACATTAAAATCCACAGCCAATTCAATCAAGTTCAAGTTCACACCCAAGATTGCTCAAGTCATAAACAAACATAAAAAAAAACTTAAAGTCAAAGAAAGTTGAAGAAAGTTGGTTGGTTGGTTGGTTCAAATTGCTTCTCCCCCTTTTTGTCAACATTAAAAGGTAAGAAAGAAGTCATGTCTGCTTGAGAATGCGCACAATCTGGAAATCTCCCATGGACTGGACTACTCCTTCTAGCCTCTTCAAGTCTTCCCTTAGTTGAGCTACCTCTTCTCCCTTGGCATTGGTTTGAAGTTGCAAAGCGAGGTCTTTCATTTTATCCTCCAGGGTAACTGAAGATGCTTGTCCAGCATTCTTCAAGGCTTGAATTTCACAGTCCAGAGCATAGATTTGGCCACACATTTCCAGAAGAACATCCATAATACGACGAAAATCTGCAGAATTGTCCGTCTGAGTACTTGCATTTGCTCTTTCCGATGGAGTGAATGCAGGCGATGGCGCTTCTGTATAGTCTTGCAGATTCGGTGTTGACGTATCGTGTCCTTCTTCAGCCTGAATTTCTTCTGGTTCTGCTGGAGATTGTCGTGGACCTTCACTATTGGCAGCATGAGGTGTGGACCTTTCTTGCTCGCCAACTCCCCCTGTCTCTAGGACATCAAAAGGGGAAGAGTGATGATCATGCTCTTCTGTATCTTGATTCTCCTTCTCTCCAGATTCAGCTGCAGACTTTTCTTGCTCTTCTTCTCCTTCTTCTTCAGCTTTTTTCTCCTTCTCTCGCTGCTCTTCTTCTTCTCTGTTCTTGGCTTGCTCCTCTTCTTCTCTCTGTTTCTTCTGTTGTTTTGTTGATTGGGGAACAAAACGTCTTGTCCTTATCAAGGCAGAGATAGTGAGATCTTCCTCCTCATCTTCATCTTCATCCTCCAAGATGAGAGTTCTCTTCTTTTTGGATGGGGCACCAATGGCTTCCTTTCCCTTTCTCTTTGAAGCAGACGGAACTGGAGTCTTCACTCTGAATTTCTCCATTGCCTTAGAAAGTTCTTTCAGACGCATCTTTGTCAACATCTTTAAACCTACCACCATCTTATCGCACGGTCGAACACAAAGAGTGTGTGGAGGTTCAATATTCATGTGTCTGAAGATCTTGGTCACCAGACCTGGATAAGGCAATTGTCCCTTGTCTTTCAACATTGCTCTGTACATGTGAAAGAGAATAGTGTGAGGAAGAGAGAATTTCTTTCCTGAGTTGATTGCGTACATCAATTTTGCTTATGAGTTAGACACATCAGTCTTTGATGTAGACTTGGGCCTAATGCAATTGATCACAATTTTGTGCAGCACAATATTGATGGCACGCATCCTTGAATAGATGATTTTTCCCTCAATATCTCTATCTTCAACAAGGTCCATTGTGGCACGAGCAACTAAGACTTTGACTGGTTGATAACGTCCTCGTTCAACTCCAATTATATCCGCCAACATATCCACATCCAACACATAATCCTGATCTCGAACACTGAAAGATATTCTATTCGCATCGATAAAGCTAAGATTTGAATAGAAATATGCGATCGATTGTGCATATCCGTCCGTGGTGTCAGTACAAAAACGTTCCAGTTGAAGCAGACTGAACTTCTCTCTCAAGTTCACATTCACAGCATCCAAGAAATCGAAGTCGACACTCCTAGGGTTTATCACCCCTCGTTTCAATAGTCTGAAAAACAAATTTTCCTGTTCTTTTGATTTGAACAACTCCATCCTCTTTCCCTTCACCTTCGCAGCAACACCCATTCTCGGTTGAAAATCAGTGAACATTTTGTCATCGTCGTTCCCATCAGTCAAATTTGGGCCCGACATCCGAGGATCACTGGGAATATTCGCAAGTGCTTCCTCTGCTTTACCTTTGGGAGCAATTCCCAAATCCTCCATTTTCTTCAGAAAGATATACTCATTCCCATAGTTCTTTTCTTTAAGAAAATCATCCACATATTTCATCAGAGTCGCAGTACTTTTCAACACACGGTAAAGTTTGTAAATAAACGAGGGTTTTTGGACTCTTACTGGGTCTGCGTCCTTGATTATCTCTTCTTCTGGATGTTGACCCGCACCTTGTGGGGTAGAAGGCGTTGAGTGACGTGGTTGAGAATGAGTCGGGTTCTGATGCTGACTCGATAATTCTTCCTCTTCTGTGAGATCGAAGTGGGTAGGTCCCTCCTTCATCCTCTGTGGTCCCCTTGTCGCGATTCTTGAGGACTTCCTCGAAGACGACATCCTTCTTGTTGCTAAAAGATTTCTTTGCTTGCTTTCTCAAGAAAAGATGACAACTTTCTCAAGGATGAACTCAAAGTAGAAACTAGTTTGAGAGGAGAATGCTTTTAGGGTTTTGAAGATTGAAGGTGAAAACTGTATATATATAACTCAGTTTTGAAAATGGGAAGTTCAATCGATACAAGGAAAGTGTACGAATACCTCTTTTCGAAATCGATAATTGCCAAAATTAATCCTTTTGAAAAGACAAGTTTTTCAATTTTCACGACTACAAAATAACTTAACGAAAGATCATACCTTTTCGAGTTTAGATAACAACTTACAGTCTATAGTCATCAACGTTTGAGTCTGAGATATTTGAGTCTGAGAGATTTGAGTCTGACGGTCATCAGCTTTCTGAGTCTGAAGGTTGGAGAGTCTCTAGACTTTAACTTCTTCGAGCTTCAAAATGTTGAGTTTGGAACGGATAAAATCGAATTGATTTTTCTCCAAAGGCTTTGTGAATATATCCGCTAGTTGACTTTTTGAATCAACAAATTGAATCGAGATTTCTTCACATTGAATATGATCTCTAATAAAGTGATGTCGAATTTCTATATGCTTTGCTCTTGAATGAAGAATTGGATTTTTGGTGAGATTGATTGTGCTGGTGTTGTCACATATGATTTTTGTGCATGAGTCTTCAATCCCAAAGTCTTGTAGCTGTTGTTTTATCCATAGAATTTGCGAATAGCAGCTTCCAAGGGCTACATACTCTGCTTCTGTTGTTGAGAGAGCTACAGTGTTTTGTTTCCTTGAAAACCAAGACACTGTCCTGCTTCCAAGCAACTGGCAAGTTCCTGAAGTACTCTTTCTATCGACTCTGCAGCCGGCCAGATCTGCGTCTGAATATCCCAGAAGATTAAATTCTCCCTTCTTAGGATACCAAAGACCAATGCTTGAAGATGAAGCAACGTATTTAATAATACGTTTTGCAGCACTGAGATGGGATTCTCTAGGATCTAATTGAAACCTAGCATAGATGCAAACACTCAACAAAATGTCAGGTCTAGAAGCAGTAAGATAAAGAAGTGAACCGATGATGCTCCTGTACGGCTTTTGATCAACTTTCTTCCATTCCTCATCTTTGTCTATCTTCAAAGAACTTGACATTGGTATATTAGTCTTCTTGCAATTTTCCAATCCAAATCTTTTGACAAGATCATTAGCATATTTTTTTTGGTAAATGAAAGTTCCTTCCTTCAATTGCTTTATTTGAAGACCAAGAAAGAATGTTAATTCTCCCATAATACTCATTTCAAACTCATCCTGCATAGACTTAGAAAATTTCTTGCAGAGACTTTCATTAGAGGATCCAAAAATAATATCATCCACATATATTTGAACAAGTAAAAGACTTTTGTTTTCCTTTTTGATAAATAAAGTAGTATCTACTTTACCTTTGACAAAACCATTATGTAATAAGAACTTACTTAGTCTGTCGTACCAAGCTCGAGGTGCTTGCTTTAGACCATACAAGGCCTTTTCAGTCCAAGGCGAGTCTAGCTTCTTTAGGTCTTCAAATCCAGGCGGTTGTTCCACATAAACTTCCTCTTGGATAAATCCATTTAGGAAAGCACTTTTGACATCCATTTGGAATAACCTGAAATTTTTGAAACAAGCAAACGCAAGTAATAGACGAATAGCTTCTAACCTTGCTACAGGAGCGTAAGTCTCATCATAGTCTATTCCTTCTTCTTGCGTGTATCCCTTGGCCACGAGTCTTGCTTTATTCCGTACGACTTTTCCCTTTTCATTCATCTTGTTTTTGAACACCCATTTGGCTCCAATAACAGTTTTACCTTTTGGTTTAGATGTCAATTCCCAGACATCGTTAATGTTGAACTGTCTGAGCTCTTCTTGCATAGCTTCGATCCAGCTTTCATCAGATAAAGCTTCTTCTATGCTTTTTGGTTCAATTTTAGAGATGAGAGTCACAGCACTAGATTCTTCCCATCTTTTGGATCTAGTGCGAATTCCTTCATTAATTTCGTCGATGATGAGATCTTTAGGATGATTGGACTTGTGCTTCCAGTTATTGGTTGATTTGTCTGGATGATGATCTCTTTCTTTATCTTCATGAACATCTTGACGCTGGTCTTCCAGAGTCTGAGATACTTTTTGAGTTGTAAGCTTTGGAAGGTCTGGAGCAGGTTCAGACTCTTCATATTAAGTCTGACTGGATTCATCTTGCGTAGAGTCTTGAAATTTGACATTCATTGACTCCTCCACCGTCTGGCTCTTCTTGTTATAGACTCTGTAGGCTTTGCTTGATGTAGAATATCCAAGGAATATGCCTTCATCTGATCTTTCTTCAAACTTACTAACTCGATCTTTTGCATTTTTCAATATAAAGCATTTGCAACCGAACACATGAAAGTATGAAACAATAGGCTTCTTACCTTTGAATAATTCATAAGGAGTTTTCTCAAGAATAGGTCTTAGGAAGACTCTGTTGATGATATAGCATGCTGTTGAAACAGTTTCAGCCCAAAATCGTGAAGAAATTTTGCTTTCAATTAAAAGAGTTCTAGCCATTTCTTGAAGAGATCTATTCTTTCTTTCCACAACTCCATTTTGCTGAGGAGTGTATGGAGAGGAGAATACATGTTTAAAACCAGATTCATCACACAATTTTGTGAAATCTTGATTTTCGAATTCACCTCCATGATCTGTTTTTATACTTGAGATAACACATCCTTTTTCATTTTGAACCTTTTTAGCAAATTTTTCAAAATACAAAAAGGTTTCTGACTTACTTGCAAGGAAATATACCCAAGTAAAGCGAGAGAAATCATCCACAATTACTAAGCAGTATTTCTTACCTCCAATACTCTAAGTTCTGGTTGGTCCGAAGAGATCCATATGCAGCAACTGTAGTACATGATTAGTAGAGACATGATTTATTTGCTTAAATGAATTTCTTACCTGTTTTCTCAGAATACAAGGTGTGCATGGATCGGACTTTTGATATGGTAATTTGGGTAGACCTCGAACAAGCTGCTTTGATGAGATTTTGGCTAATTGCTTCATATTGACATGGCCAAGCTTTCTATGCCATAAGCTCGCTTCATCTTGAATTGAGATTAGACATTGTGATTCATTTAATTTCATGTCTAAGAGGTAGATGTTTCCATGTCTTCGACCATGAAAGACTGAGTAGAGTCTTTACTAATTCCATAGCAAATTCCTTCTTGAAAGGAGATCTTGAAACCAGTATCACACAGTTGGCTAATGCTGAGGAGGTTATAGTTGAGTCCTTCCACTAGAAAAACATTGCTTATTGTGAGATTTCCAATTTTCACAGTTCCAAATCCCACAATGCTTCATTTGCCGTTTCCTCCAAATGAAACATTTCCACCATTTACTTGAACAAGCTTTACGAAGCACTTTGAGTCTCCTGTCATGTGTCTTGAACATCCGCTGTCAAGATACCATTTTATCTTTTTCTTGACGGAGACCTGCATTTAAAAGAGAGTCTCAAGTTTTCTTTGGTACCCAAATTTTCTTGGGTCCTTTGGTGTTAGTAGGATAAGCATTATTAGGCCATACTTTCTTACCAGGCTTCCAAACCATGGGACACTCTTTTTCAAAGTGATCCTTCGTTATTACACTTTGAACACCTTAGAGCATTTTGACCTACAGACTTTACAAAAACTTTCTTGAAATGATTTTTGTAAGCCTCTCTCGACGGTCTTTTCTTAATTCTTTCTTTAACTTTAGGAAAATCAATCAAGGGAATTGTTTCCGCTGTCATGCCTAGACCAGACTTATTGAAGTAAGGTCTTTGAACTGAAAGAACTTTTTCAAGCTTTTCGGATCCTATCGAAAATTTCTTTGAAATATTTGATAAGTCCGTTTTAAGAAAACATTTTCTTTCAAAAGATCATCTTCTTTTTCTTTAAGAGTAGAAACATGTAGGTCTAGACTTTTAACTCTTTCTTCTAGAATGACTTCCTTTTGTTTTAGAGCTGAGTTTTCCTTTTTAAGTTCGGAAATCCTTTTGAGAGAAGTTTTAAGACCGAAACACAGTTCATCAATATATTTAGAAACTTTGACAGGAATTTTAAAAATACTTACCTCAAATTCACTGCTCGAGTCCGATCCGAGAATCTGAAGTCAGTGTATCCGAATGTGCCATCAAACATATGTTGGCATATTCATTATCACTTTCTTCACATTCGTATAACTCCGTGTTTCGGCTTTGAGAGCTTTTCGAAACTTCTCAGCTTTTCCTCTTTTCTTCTTTAAGAGGACAAGTTAGGTCGATGTGTCCCTTCTTCTTACATTCGAAGCAGACTACATCTTTGTTTGGTTCCTCATCATCAACAGACTTGGTCTGCTGTCTCTGGAAACTTTGTTTCTTTGAGTTGAACCTTCTGCCTTTTCTATTCAGTTTTCTGAATCTTCTTATCATGAGGGCTCGCTCCTCATCGTCCATATCATCTTCAGAATCTGCATCATCAGAATCATCGTTTGATTTTAATGTAATAGATTTCTTACCTCTTGGATCTTCGTCTTCATTAATTCGTTCCACTTCATATGATTGAAGAGTTCCAACCAGCTCGTCGACAGATAGAGGCATAATTCTTTGCGTCTCTCTTATTGAAGTCTTTATATGATTCCACTCCTTGGAGAGTCCACGCAGTAGCTTGTTCACCTTCATGGGATCAGAAATTTTTTGTCCTTGGTTCTCAAGACCATTGACAATATCTGTAAAACGACTAAACATGTCAGTTATAGATTCTCCTGGTTTCATTTTGAAGGCTTCATATTGACCAAGGAGAATGTTGATTCTGGTCTCCTTCACTCGATCTGTTCCTTCATAGGTGATGTGTAAGCTATCCCATACTTCTTTTGCTGTAATACAAGAAGATATTCTGTTATATTCAGTTGGAGATAAGGCACAATATAAAGAGTAAATTGCTTTTGCATCGAGTGCTTGTCTCTTGTTTATTTCTTCCTGAGTCATTCCGCTGACATCAACAGTTTCTTTTCCTCTTTCAGAGATTGATGCAGTAGTAGGAGTGATTCCTCTTTCCACAACGTCCCATTCCAGAGGATCCTTGGATCGTAGGAAAGCTTTCATCTTGTTCTTCCAGATGTTGTAATCCTTTCCGTCAAAGTAGGGTGGTCTGGTATTGCTTTGCCCTTCCATCAGCCCTGGTGCTAGCATACTAGCCATGGATCTTTTACTCTGAAGTAAAACACTTCAAACAAAGTAAGAACACATGCTCTGATACCAATTGATATTGCTAGTACGAGTACCTAGAGGGGGGTGAATAGGTATACAAAGATTTTTCTTGATAATTTATGTATACTTGCGCAACACTTAGACAGTTGAAGGATTTGCGGAAAATAATAATCAATGTATGACTAAGTAAGGAAAGAGAGAATTAAACACGCGGTTTATAGTGGTTCGGCTTGATTCAAGCCTACGTCCACTCTTCTGCACTGACAGCCAATTTGGCTGGATTCCACTATGAACAAAGAGATGTTATAGTGTTGATCTTCCTTGATTTCTCGGTGTAGATGATCTACCACACTCGCTCAAGGTATCACCAAGTATAAACACTCTCTGTGTATACAATTTCGCTCAGACTGTATCGACTAATAATCAAGGTGCTTCTGACTTTGGAATTTTTCTATCAATCACGTACTCAAACAACTAGAACGTCTTCCTTTTTATACTCCTTTATGCCATCATACCGTTGGCACTTACCAAAGGAATTCCTCCAATCTACCCATTGGACGGAATCAATCAAGAAGATCATTCGAGCTATAAAAGGAACCTGACGATAGCCCATCAATCTTGTTCGCCCATACAATCAGGATCTTAGTTTCCAAGAATAGAACATTCCAAGAATACTTCGTTGACCATCGGATCTTCAATTGATCTAGATACGAACAAAAGAATCCGTTATATTTATCCAACCAAAAGATCTTCTCCTTATATTTATCCAATCAAAAGATCTTCTCCAGACGATAGGATTAAATCCTCAACCATATACTTCGGCTTTGGATTTCCTTCGTCATTGGATCAGAAAGACTGTCAATGAGAATAGTCTTGAGTCTTGAGTCTTAAGTCTCGAATCTTGAGTCTGTTAGTAAGAAAGTCTTCAGACTTTAAACTAGACGATCTGCCGATACCCAGACTAGATTGAAGGAAACGTTTTGTCAGCTTCAAAATATTCTGGAACGATTTCCCCAACAGATTCAATTTTGAAGAATTTGAATTTTATGTTCGCAAAACGTTGGATTAATATTTGTTGTAAATACATATCGTGTCAACTTGGATTTGTACGCAGCGTCAAACCAATTTTGAATCGGGATTCTGGAACTTTTTCCAGCGTCTCTTCGAGCGTCTACCAGGTACTTAGAATGTTGAAGCTGTAACGGGAGGCACCGTGCCATTTTTAATGAATTCTTGGTATATTTTCTTGTGGCTTCATTGCCTATCCCCCTGTGCAGCTTTTGCATGGTTGAACTTGTGAAGATGAAGAACTAGATGAGAAGTATGAAGATGAACAAATGCAGATGGAGATGAAGAATAGAATCTAGAATAGAGTAACCAATTCTGGAAGTGCTTCGTAATTCATTGTATCAAAGTATCGTTGTAGTACACAGTATCTGAAACAACAACAATGAATATAGAACCTCTATTCTTCCTCCTCTGCTCTATCTTACTTGTATCTCTTGAATTGAAACCTTCATCAACTGATCATTCCTCTGAGGCTTTCATTTGATACTGTGATGCAGAGCATCCATGGAGTATATCTCTCTCTTCTTCTGTTTCTTCTGTTTCTCTCTCTCTACCTTCTCTCCTTTTTCTTATTATATATCCCTTCTTCTTTTTCTATCGAGGAAGAAGTACTTTTCCTAGTAACAGAGAAAATTGAATATTGTTAATAAGGAAAACAGAATACAACTAACTGATTACACCTTACAGCACATGTGTTAGTTTTTGGATTTATATAACTTGGCGATCCATGTCATTTTCCATTTTAGGCGTCTCCTTCATTGATGTCGATCCAAGCTGGTCTTCATTATGAGATCTTCACTGTTGATCATCATCTCTTTGTAGTTTGCTGCATCCATCATCTCTTTGTAGTTTGCTGCATCGCCAAGTCCTCTGCTTTCTTTTGTTTCTTGTTTTTCAACACGTGCTGCTCTTCTTCTTCAACTCTATTCCTTTATATTTAACATCTCCTTTCAAATTGGGAAGGGTGAAGGATCCCATTCCCAATTTGGTGCGAAGAGACATATGAGCTGATCGGGAGAGGGATTTAGTGAAAATGTCAGCTAACTGAAAATGGCTGGGAATGTGTTGGACCTGAATGGAACCATAAGACACCTTTTCACGAACGAAGTGAAAATCAACTTCAATGTGCTTTGTGCAAGCATGTAATATTGGATTTGTTGTGAGGGAAATAGCTAATTTGTTGTCACAAAATGAAGATCTAGCTGCTGCAAGAGGAATACCAATATCATGTAATACAAAGCTGATCCAAGTTAGTTAAGCTGTTGTAGAAGCAAGTGCCCGATACTCTGCTTCTGTGGAGGATCTTGAAACAGTGGATTGTTTCTTGGCTGACCAAGAAATCAAATTAGAGCCAAGAAAAGTGCAGAAATCTGTAGTAGATCGTCGAGTGGTAGGACATCCTGCCCAATCAGCATCTGAAAAGCCATAGAGACTTGTTGAACTCTTGGAGTGGAGATAGAATCCAAGGTGGACAGTCCCTTTGACATATCAAAGGACTCTTTTTAATTGATGAAAGTCTGCCACCGTTGGATGTTGCATCTTTTGACAGAGAAGATTTGTTGCAAAAGCTAGATCTGGTCGAGTTATTGTTAAGTATTGAAGACCACCTACCAAGCTTCTGTATTCAACAGGATCTGTGAGCTGAGTTTTAGCATTGGCCATGAGAACTGATCGAAGTGGCAAGGGTGTTGAGATTGGTTTGCAATCGGCCATATGAGCTCGTGTAAGTAAGTCAATAGCATATTTTGTTTGGCATAGAAATAAATCCCGTGAGGTACGTTTGGCTTCAATGCCTAAGTAGTGAAGATATCCAAGGTCCTTCATATGGAAATGAAGACTGAGCTTTTGGATCAATGTGGTTAAGAGTTGAGGTGAGCTACTTGCAAAGATGATGTCATCAACATATAGCAGCAACAATACTATATGTGACTCAGTATGAAGAATAAATAAGGAGGGATCAGTTGTGCTACAGAAAAAACCATTTCAAGAAGAAAGTTGCTGAACTTATCGAACCAGGCTCTTGGAGCTTGTCGAAGGCCATATAAGGACTTGTGAAGTAGACAGACATGACTCGATTTTTGAGGATGTATGAAGCTAGGAGGCTGTTCCATATAGACAGTTTCATTCAAGTCTCCAAGAAGAAAGGCATTTTTCACATCAAGTTGGTGTATTGGCCATTGTTTCATTAGAGCTATGGACAGTACAATGCGAATTGTTGCATGTTTCACAACAGGGCTGAAAGTCTCAGTAAAGTCAAGTCCTGCTTCTTGATGAAAGCCTTTGGCTATTAGTCGAGCCTTTAGCCTGTCAAGACTACCATCAGGTGCCAGTTTGGTTTTAAAGACCCACTTATAGCCTACGACATTCATCTGGTTTGT
Organism: Eucalyptus caleyi; assembly: GCA_014182885.2. NCBI lineage: Eukaryota > Viridiplantae > Streptophyta > Magnoliopsida > Myrtales > Myrtaceae > Eucalyptus > Eucalyptus caleyi. Next base: position 1,634,150 of record CM024467.2, on the reverse strand, counting down.
TCTTGGAACCAGTGTCCAGGTGTGATTGTCATACAGAGCACTCATTTCTTCTTGCATTGCACTATACCAGGCTTTATCAGCCAATGCTGACTTAATGGATCTTGGTTCCATGGGAACTCGATACTCAGCCAAACAAGCATATTTTGAATTTGGCTTAATAATACCTGATTTCAGTCGAGTCTACATATGATGAACAACATGATTACTTTGAGAAGAGGATAGACCAGGATTGTGTTGTTCTGGTTCAGGGCTAAAATTAGTAGGTAGTGCATTTTGTGAAGATGAAGAACTGGAATTTTGATGCTCATGATCAGTATAGATATTTGGAACCACAACACCTGGAGAGGTAGATACTGGTTGTGTTTCTATGATGAAGTCATTTTGCATTGGTGCTAATGAAGTAGCTTGTGGCATCTGTTCACTATATAGATGATCATTATAATAACCATCCATAATAGGATGATACTGACTTGTGCTCGCTAACTGATGAAGAGGGCTGGTGTTTGTTGTGTCAGTATTTGGAGGTTTGAGCAATTGTACTTCTCCAATCCATTGTTTATATAAAGGTGTATACTGTCCATACTCGTTGATCACCTTCTTTCTGAAAGGAAATAGTGTTTCATCAAAGACCACATGCCTACTGATATATATGCGATTATCAGTAGGTACAAGACATCAATACCCTTTATGCAGTTCACTGTATCCCAGAAATACACACGTAAGAGATCGAGGATCAAATTTGTGTTTTGTGTATGGTCTTAAGCATGGATAACATGCACAACCAAACACCCTTAAATGATCATACTGTGGCTGACTATTATGAATCTTGTTATAGGGTGTATCCATCTTTAGTTTTGGTGTAGGAAGTATATTTACAATGTAATTTGCTGTGACAAAGGCATCCACCCAAAACTTTAGTTGAACCTTGGAGTGATATAACATGGCTAATCCCAGTTCTACAAAGTGGCGATGTTTTCTCTCTAAAACCCCATTCTGTTCTGGAGTGTGTGGACAGGATAGGTGTTGTTTTATGCCACAATTCTGCAGATGACATTGGAATATGTAACTTACAAACTCTCCTCCTCCATCACTTTGGAAGATTTTGATTTGATGATTGTATTGTTTTTCAACTAATTTCTGAAATTGAACAAAGATATCATAGAACTCAGACTTCAACTTCATGGGATATAGCCATCTATATCGTGAGAAACTGTCAACAAAAATCACATAGTATCTGAACTTTTGAAATGAATTGATTGGTGAGGGTCCCCAAATGTCACAGTGAATCTTTTCCAATGGCAAATTCGATGTAGAATCTGATAATGAAAAAGAAAGAGCTGTACTTTTTGCTATTTGACAGATGCTGCAAACATTTGAAGAGGTTGAATTAAAGTGAATTAGCTTATGATGTTGCAGATATTTCACTATCTGAGAATTTGTATGAGCAAGCCTCTGGTGCCATATGTCTTCATCCACGGTTTTCTGCCTTTGAGTAAAAAAAGCTGCTGTAGTTTGTGTATCAACTTGATAGAGGCCTCTAGTCTTCCTTCCAAGCTTGACTGTTACTTTGGTATTGTTGTCCTTCACATAAACACCAATTTTGTCAAAGATAAATGAGCAAGGATAGTCATTTGTGAGCTTAGAAATTGAAAGAAGATTATTCTTTATTTTTGGTACTATTAGAACATCATTGAGTGGTAATGTATTACCTTATGTATTTAGACAGGTGTTACCAATATGTGTAACAGGTAAACACGATCCATTTCCTACCATCACAGTATCAGGTCCTTGGTATTTAGAAAAGGTATGAAGAATACCAGGATTAGCACTGATGTGAGCTGTAGCACCAGTATCAGGGTACCATTCACTTCCTTTTGGATCTTCAATATGCATTGTTGTCAATGCTGCTGGAATATCTTCTGCTTGATAAGAGTTGTCAAAGCAATACCAGCAACGAAGAGCATCGTGCCCAGTTTGTTTACATATTTGGCATTCCAATCTAGCAGTGCCTGTGTCTTTCTCATCCTGCGGATTTTTACTTGAGTTTAATGAGAAAGAAGGATAAGATTTGGTATTCTGATACCTTTGAGAGTAAGTGGCATAGGGTCGAAATCCCTGATTAGCTGTAGAGAAGGTATTTCTTTGTCTGAAGTGCTTATCTCCTTGCCCTTGAATTGGGACATCTCCTCCATAATTCTGATTTCTTTCAGTATAACTAAATCCTCGACCTCTATTATTAGCAGCTTTGCCACCACCATAACTGCGGCCACCCCTGTAACTTCCTCTTTGAGCTATAAATCCATAGGTTTGAGAAATATATTCTCCATCAGTATTCTCTTTAGGCTGCATCTAAGATTGTCTCTGCCCAAAATAGGCTAAGTTGGGATTGAACTGACTTCTGGAATAAGTCTTCATCCTTGACTCAAACCTTTCTAGCTAAGCAATAACCTCATCATAATCAGGTTGAGGCTTTAAACAATATATGGTGGTTCGAAGATTTTCATATTCAGGGCCTAAACCTTCCAACACACCAAAAATTTTGGTTATTTCATCCACAGGTTTGCCTATTGCATTCAACTGATCACATATAGATTTGTATTCTCTGAGATAAACAGAGAGAGTTTGATCAAGCTTCTAGCAGGATTGTAGTTTCCCTCTAAGTTCGAATTCCCTAGCAATTGATTTTTGTGTAAATCACTTTAGAAGTGTTTGCCATACTTCAAAAGATGTCTCTAAACCAATTATTAGGCTCAAAATACTCTCAGTGACAGCTCCACCGATCCAAGACGATACCAACTGGTCTGTTCTTGTCCAGTCAGCATAGTCAAGATTAACAAGTTCAGATTCACAGCCTTCAACATCATTTTGCAGCATTTGAGGAGGTGAAAGAATATCACCATCAATGAAACCAAAGAGCTCTTGACTTTTCAGAAATCTTTGGACCTGAGCTTGCTACAACATAAAGTTATCTTCGGCAAGTTTGATTGTGACAAAATTCGAGATGTTCACATGTATTGGAAAAGGATACTTTGGTGTTCTTATTGCCATTGTCACAAACTTTCAGGTTGAGAGAGAAGATATCAGTAATACTGATGAATTCTTATATGCTTACCATAAGACTTGAAGTTGTTGTTGCTTCAGATTCTTCATTTTAACACAAATAGCAACTTCTGAATGAAACTTTCCATCAGATACAATAAATCAACCATGGCTCTGATACCATGTGGAGATGAAGAACTAGATGAGAAGTATGAAGATGAACAAATGCAGATGGAGATGAAGAATAAAATCTAGAATAGAGTAACCGATTCTAGAAGTGCTTCATATTTCATTGTATCAAAGTATCATTGTAGTACAAAGTATCTGAAACAACAACAATGAATATATGTGGAATCCCAAAAAATTCAAAGTCAAGTTATAAGGTGTGTTAAAGCCTCTAATTAGGTAATGAAAATTACCTATGGTTTATGCTTTAGCCATTAGTCTTTTTTTCAAGATTATGTGATTTGTGCTTATGTTCATGAGATTTTAAATATTGTAGATTAATAATGATAATCTATGCTTGGCCATGCACTTTATAAATTAAATTTCTATAAATAAAAAAATGTCACAAGACTTTGGCCATGTGGAAATTAAAATTTAAAAATTTATGGAAGAGATTATAAAAAAAGGGGGAAAAGTTAATTTTTATTTGGTTGGGCCTTAGGCCCATTGGCCGAAGCTTTGATGGGCCAAGCTAGTCGGCCCAATTAGGCCCGCGAAAGGGGGGCTTCTGTCGCCGGCCCATTGAGGCCCAAGGAGGTGTGGCCGTCGGCCACAAAAGGAGGCCCAAGGGAGGCCCAAGCCCAAAAGCCCAAGCCCATGCATGTGTTGTGACAAGTGGCAAGAAGGATGGCATGCATTGGCCAATTGAAAGACAAAGCAATGATTACTAATGATGAGGTTTAGGGGGGAATAAAAGGGAAGAGAGAGAGAGAGAGAGAGAGGTGGCCGGTTGCTTCATTCGGCCAAGAGAGGGAGAGAGAGAGAGGGAGATCGTGCGAGAGAGAGGGAGAGTGGCCGAGAGGGAGGAGAAGCCGAGGAGGAGCCGCCGTCCGTCCGCCGTGTTCGCCGCCGTGTGCCGTCGTTTGTGTGGTCTAGAGGCAAGTTGGGGTCCTTTGATGCTCTTGCATGTGTGTGTGTTACATGTATGTTTGGTATAGTGTCGAATTTGAGTGATTGGAAGGGGGAAACCGAAGCTTGGATGGCTTGTTCTTGAGTGGTGTTGCTGTTTTCGCTTGAACAGTTTGAGTCAGAATGTTGTGTGAGCTTGCATGCATGTTTAGAGTTCGATTTTGACCTTAATCTCTTCATGAAAGTTGTAGCTAACATCTTAAAATACAACATAATAAAATTTGGTGGAAAATTATGGAGATTTAAGGGGTTAAACTCTCATTCTATGGAAACCTCAGATCTGGAACGATTTCACTGACATCTTGTTGGATTTGTGGTTGCATGTTGATTTGTGCTAAGAATATCTCTTTGATTTCTTGATCAAAGTTGTAGGGGACATCTTAAACTACAATATACTCAAATTTTAAGTGAAATGAACAAGTATAACCCAGTAAATCGACTAAATCTTGGAGACGGTAATTCTGGAGATGTATTACAGGACACCCGAGACTTCATGGACCTAAATGACGACTATAATATGGTTATTTGATTTAGATCTCTGCATGAAACTTGCAGAGAACATCTTGATGTAGAACATATCTAAATTTCAGAGGAAACGAAGAAGAAAAGGTAGGTGAAAACTTGGTATTTCGGAGAAGCATGTGCTGGACGATTCGGTGTTGGATCCAGAAGCTTTGTGTGACTTTAGAAAATAATCTAGGAAGAATATGACTTGGAAGTCTTCATGAAAGATGTATGTAAATGTCTTGGCTATAACTTGGAAAAATTTCGTAATTTTTGAAGGTCGTGTGGATATTTTAATCGAATTTCTTCGGAGACTGTGCATTCTGGTTTCTTCTGAAAATTTCATGCTATTTTGTGTGAATTATGAATTTGTGTGGAATTCTCATTGGCCGTGTATTTTGCATGAAATTATTATCCTATTTTATTATTTATTACTTGCCTTAATTTTATGATTTTTAAGATTATATAAATAATTAAATTTAATATTTTTGAAAATGGCACAAGCTGGAATTTAAGTAAATGTAAAAGAACATGATAAATGGATTATTTTAATTAGCATAAATTTCATGAATTTTATTTTATAAATAATCGCACCATGTAGTATGTGTGATGAGGTCTTGATGTATGCGTTGAGATGCATGTGTGAATTCAATGTTGAACATGATTTTTGGTTGCCATTGCATCATATGCCATACTAAATTAAGACCGAAATTGGTGAACATGGATAATGAAAAATGAGGAGATTGTTGTGGCGGATGATAATTCCCTGGGAGTATCAGGATGCCTGGGATGGGGGGTGCCGGAAGCCGGATTGTATTGAGATACAAGGCCGGATGGTCCTCGGGAGTGTCGAGATGCCTGGAAAGTGGGGGTGCCGAAAGCCTCGTCGGAGGTCTTTGCCCGAGAGGATGCCTCGTGACGCCAGTTGGGGTGCGAGATGCCCGACTAGGGAGTGTAAATACCGGAAGCCCTGTCGGTCTTTGCCCGAGGGGAATGCCTCGTGATGCCAGTTGGGATGTGAGATGCCCGAAATGTGGGGGGCCGGATGCCCGGTGGCCTGGAATGGCTGAATGTTGGAGGTTTTTCTCGCATGGGATGCGAGTGTAAAATATGAGATGAAATTGATGATTCGAGGAAGGGTGATGTGGTGATCAAACTAAAAGCTAAAAGTGGAAATTGAACCATGCATGATATGATATGGCATGATGATATGCATGATGACATGCATATATGTGTGATAAGATGATGCCATGATGATGATGACATGTGTGATAAAATGATGCCATGATGATGATTACATGTATATGGTATGATGGTGTCATGTATATGATGATGATGATATGTGTGTGATAAAATAATGTCACGATAACGATGATATGAGTATGACATGAAGATACACATGTATGTGTTATGATTGTGGTGATGATGCATGATGATATACGCATGGCTTCAAGGTAAGTAATGCCTGTAATGCATGTATGACTTGTATGATGTATTAAGTGGTTATTGGATTCTTTTACCTGCTGAGTGATTGTACTCACCCCTTTTGGGGACCAACATTTCAGATTAGCAGCATGCTGCTTTCTGCCGTTATGCGGGGCGTATTTTACGGCATATCTTCGAATGTAGAGGTCGAGTGCGAGGAGTTTGACTGTTCTTCTGTTCCTGGTCTTATGTATATTTGAGTGCGCTGTCTAGTTATGTACGACGTGGGCCTGGCTGGGGGCCCTGTTGTCCAGGAGTTCATATCTGTCCATGTTCGACGCGATGGAGTAATGCGTGGGATGCTGCCGCCACCACCGCCCGATGCACTGGGATAGGTGTGAGGGCCATGCGTGACGAGTAGGAGCTGGATTTTTTTTTGGGATCGTTAGCCGACACTGATGATGGGGATTGTGCACGCGAGTTGTAGAGGGTCGAGGGTTCTTTTTGGGGTTTTAGGTTGGATGTGGCTGAGTCCTGGCTTTTCCTTTTGATGTACCGACCCAAAAGAAGTTCCATCTTGAAAATATATGTAAATAAAATGTCGTGGCTTGTCTATAAAATCAAAATGATTAGTGGTGTGTATTTGTATTATGGTTGCTGGAGGAAGAGATGGTGATGTTTTATTTTGCTTCCGCTGATGAGTCGCGCTGGGACCGTTTTAAAAAAAAAAAATGTGTCTACTAATTATGACGCCTCTTCTAAGAAGAAAGGTAATAAGGTGTAACATTGGCGCTTGTGGCGACCTGCGAAGGGTTCGAGGTGCCACAATATAGAACCTCTATTCTTCCTCCTCTGCTCTATCTTACTTGTATCTCTTGAATTGAAACCTTCAGCAATTGATCATTCCTTCTAGGCTTTCATTTGATACTGTGATGCAAAGAATCCATGGAGGATATCTCTCTCGTCTTTTGTTTCTTCTGTTTCTCTCTCTCTACCTTCTCTCCTTTTTCTTATTATATATCCCTTCTTCTTTTTCTATCGAGGAAGAAGTACTTTTCCTAGTAACAGAGAAAACTGAATATTGTTCATAAGGAAAACAGAATACAACTAACTGATTACACCTTACAGCACACGTGTTAGTTTTTGGATTTATATAACTTGGCGATCCATGTCATTTTCCATTTCAGGCGTCTCCTTCATTGATGTCGATCCAAGCTGGTCTTCATTATGAGATCTTCACTGTTGATCATTATCTCTTTGTAGTTTGCTGCATCGCCAAGTCCTCTGCTTTCTTTTGTTTCTTGTTTTTCAACACGTGCTGTTCTTCTTCTTCAACTCTGTTCCTTTACATTTAACAGAAATGTGAAGGCGGTATAGAAGATTTTGAAAGCTTTCTCAAAAGCCATAATATCTGGACGAGGAGCGGAAGGCATTTTGGGGTTAGCCCTTCATATGTCCGAGTAAGCATGTTGGACTGTGATAGAACTTTTGGCTGTTATGTTAAACGGTTATCGCAGATCCATCTGTGATGATTATTAGTGGGAGCAAGATCTTTTGTACATCAAATTCCAACCCCCAAGTCTGCAGCTAGGATTCTTGTGCATTTATTCCAATTTTATTTAAATCCACTCGTGCCAAGTACGAGAGGGCGGTGATTTTATTCGATTTATCGCTAAAATCTATCCTAAGCATGCAATACTATCTGTACCAAGGCACGTCCGTCCTAGTTATGAGTATGGGCAACCACTCGTGGACGCTAGATCCATCCATCTCGTGACATCCGTCTCGTGAGGAAATGACCAAGATTCTCTACTCGGTAATCAAATCCGTTGTACATGTAAGCTTCTTTCTTAATGGAATATCTTTGGTTCAATCAAGTGAACCAATGAACTCCATGTTGTGGATAGTCGCGTCACTGGGCCATTCACAATCAAGTGTTCACTGACTTGTGCATATTTTACATTATCCATATCTGACATTCTCAAGTGTGCTGGTTTTGAGAATTGTTGCATAATGTATTTGAAAGGAGTAACATTAATTTGCAATACCATGGGAAAATTTCGCTTGCTACTTGATGACAGAGTGGCAGAATGGTGGAAATCATCTTGGCACATTGAATCTTATGCCGAGTATTAAAGGAAAAAGAGAGATGGCATGACATATTCACATTACGTCAGGTGTAACCATTCGCCTCGACGGAACCCTTGAAAGTCTAAGTGGTGCGAAAAAGCTCATAGTTTCCTGACACTTCAAATAACGAAAGCACAACTCATGCTGGGATCCCTTTGTTTCCAAATTGGATGAGCACCAAAGAGGCTTGCTGAAAGTGGCCCCAAGCGTGAGGTGGCAAAGGCTTTTAGAGCCGTTTCCTGGCCATTGCCGTGAGTGCTCTTGTTTATCTTCTGTTCAGCAACCCGCTGAAGACTCGGTCATTCCCTCCAAGTGATGCTTCCCACTCCATCGAGGACGTTAAAATGTGAGAGTTCATGAACAATTTCTTTAATTTCGGTCGGTCTGCTATCAGTGATAGCATCATCATTCAGACATCGCCAGGCCAAATCCGCCATCTGTGAGGCAAACACAAAATAGCAGAAGCATTGGTTTATTCTTTGTTTTTTCAGGCTTGGTGGCGGGAACACTGGATTAACCCTTCACTTCGTGTCCCGTTACCTTATCAATTGTAGGGTACAGTTTTTTGTACAGTTAAAATGTTCGCATAGAATAGTTTCATATCTGGGGTTTGAAGAAATGTTACATATCGAAGTTTGGTGTTCTAAGATACAGAAATCGGTGCATATGGATGGACCTGTCCTGATACGGTCGACATGCTGATCACTTTAGAACTCATCACATGGATATGAAACATAATAAATCAAGCATACTGGTTCAATTTCACTTACCTTAAAAACCTCCTCAAAGGGGTAACTCTCTCTCAAGTCACAATCTATGATTGCTTCCAAAGCATTTTGTGGTTTTTGGCCTTCGAAAATTGTTATCATCTGAGAAAGGCAAATTAAGCGGTGAATCCTGAGATGGGATGTTAGCAACAATTTCATGCAAATAGTTTCCTTGATGGAAACCGATTCTGACTAAGGATATATGCGCTTTATGTTTCATTTCATGCGCTAATGGCGTTTTGTATCCTTACAGTCTACAGTAATGGGGAGATTCAGTAATTGTATGTTGCACGTCATGTTTGAAAATTGGAAAGTGCACGTGCGCTCGCCTGTGAAAGCTGCGTAAAAAACCAGTTAAGATCGCAAAATGCTGACTTACGGTTGACACTAGGGTCCTAAAATTATTTGGGTCCCTATCATCAAGAGCGAGTGCGCACTGGCCAGTGACTATTTCTGCTAAAACCACTCCAAAATCATATACATCTCCTTTCGATGTCATTTGCAGCTTGTGGAAGGACCTGCGGGGAAGCAGTAAGCTACAAAGTCGAGTCTGAGATGAAATGTATGGTGTCCAAAAAAGTTTGCGCCATCGGTGAGCATGTTTTCTCTGTTTCCCTTGTCATAGAAAAAGAGCAAAGCACCTACTCAGGTGGAATATAACCAGGTGTGCCGAGTACACGCATTGCAAATACTTCTTGTTCATTGGATCGTTCCACCAGTCTTGCGAGTCCAAAATCAGCCACCTGCCGACACAGCAAATCAACATCAGTCTAGGAGTTAAATATCCTAGCAGCTTAAGGCGAAGGCAGAAAGCCTGGAAGGGAACTTCATACGAAACTTCCATCAAACTCACATCACTGAGAAGTGAGTGCTCAAACCAGTTATCCATTACCTTTGCTCTGAGCCCCTGGTCAAGTAAAATGTTACTTGTCTTGATGTCATGATGCACGTAACGTGCCTTGGTATGATCATGAATGTACCGAATTCCTCTTGCAGTATCAAGTGCTATATTTTCTCTTGCCGTCCGTCCAGGAGAGAGGTTGGTGACCTGCAGGAAATAGCAATTGAGTACCTTCAACAATTTTTCTTTAAGTAGAAAAAGGAGGTAGATTTATTATTATTGTAACCTTTCAGCAAAGGATCATGAAGATGTTCGTTTAGTGAGCCATTTGGAACATACTCATATACCAAGTATAAATGGTTGTCACTGCTTGAATATTCAAGAAGCTCCACCTACAGAGCTAGAGAGATCAGTGAGATAGCAGCATATCCCTTCGCTCTCTCTTGATTACTAATTTGCATGAGAGATCTAAATCATTACCAAACTTTTCTTTTTATTTTTTGGCCAGTAGATACTTACCACATTAAGGTGATGTATTTTGCACAAAACTTTAAGCTCAGCAAAGTAGGATAGGAAAGCAGATCATTGTTCTGGATTGAGCCCCAAGAAAGAAAGTGGAGAAAAAGTAAAAGCCTGACATGTGTATCATACCTGGTTCCCTAAAATGCTATAATACACATTCCCATACCCTCCCTCTCCAATTCTCCGAGCATCATCAAAGTCTTTTGTAGCCTCGTACATATCCTCCAAGCTGTACATAACTGGTTTATATGATTCAAATTTCACATCTGGGACAAGAATAATAGCTTCATGTAAGTGTATCAGATACTATGCATGCCTTCACTTGCCTTTTCTTAGATAAACTCATGAAAGTTCATCATTTACTTGTCAGAGAAATAAAATTCAAAGTGGCTCTCTGAGGAAAGACAATTCTTTCAGTTTCTTCAGCTTGGATATGAGCTCATACTTTTCTGTTTAATTCAAAATTTTATCTCTATGCCATATCATGTCCCATATATCTCACTTGAACTCAGGCCATTGTGAGAAAATTCCCAATTTTTAATTCACCTAACTGACCTTCAAAGTCCTTTTTGTGGAAGAGTTGTTTCAGTGGGGTAGTCTTCTGGGCATTTGAGCTCTTAGTTGTCGCCTCAGGATCTACTTGTCCAACGTTGCCCCTTCTGTGTCTCCTTTGATATAACAAAATCAGCACGCTCATCGATGCTAAAGTTACCACTGACAGGATCACTGCTATCTCAATCCACTTCTTCATTTTTCCTAACACATGATAACAAACTGTAAGTGGATGTAAGATATTTGGATGAAAAAAATGTCTGACACTACTCATGATTCCATTTATGTCTACTGTATATTGTCCCTGACTTGATCTCAATTTATTTCAGTCTTAACTTACCTACGATCATTCTGTAAATGAAAATTTTAGGCCTTGCAATCTTCTAATGATAGCAGAAGATCACTCTTAAACATAAAGAGAGAGTTCAGCTTACGTTGCTTGTGACCTTGAGTTGCTCTATTTTCCATAGATATATACGGCACCCACCCGACATCTATGTAACTAGGATCCTGAGTCAACTTCGGGTTTAGTTTCTCGACCTCACTCAAATTTGAGGACAGCAGATGGGCAATCTGTGATAGAGTGTCATGCTCTCGAACCGTGCAAGTCACGATTTCTTGAGATCCTTCTTCCACACAACCTCACAAGAGATGCATAATTACCATATTTCCAGCATTAAATACGTCCTCACCAATGACATTATAAACTTGTCCACTGTAGAAATCATTGTAGACTCTGGCAAATGAATAATCTGGTTTTACTTTGTAAGAAGTATCATAGGAGTATCTGTTCGTGCCATTCAGGTATGTACAAGTGCATGGCACAGATACCAGATAATCTTGCTCTGCCCTGTGGATTATCGGTTTGATTTCTGACACGTTGACTGAGTAGAGAGAGGCTATTTCTTCTACGTGACGTCCTCCAGAGATATGGTACAAGTAAGAATTGCATGATTGAAGTGCTTCAGAACATGGGAAAGGGCGCATGAGACTTGTCCTGCTGAACACACTAAGGGAGAGAGCAGTTCTGGAGATAAAAATCAGCGAGACAAGAGACAGGAAGAACTTGCTTATAAAACGAGCCTCCTTTGATGAAGAACCAATCGGCAAATAAGCAAAATGCACCTTTGAGCCTAGAGCTGTCTTTTGCTTTGCATCTTGTTGCTCTGATGATGACTGACGAGAACATAGGGTACTGTAATTATGACCAATCCTTTTAAACCTGTTGAAATATATATAAAAGAATATTCAGCTGCGCCTTTAGCCAGATCCTTGTCTTTTCCACCGGGTCATTATCTTTCTGATCTTATTAAATCTGTACGCGGCAGGTGCATGTTCTCTCTTATTAGCAATAGAACAAACTGCTACATGTGTTTAAAGAAAGTTCTGAAGGAGGGACATACCCTTTAGTTTAAGTTCTTTTCAGGCATATTGTGGAAGGCCAAGGATGTCAAGGAGTGAGTTTGAGTACAAAAGTCCATCTTCTTGATACTAATTAGTCAGAATTGGCAGTGATTTGATATTATGGAATGTGATTAGGTGGTGCAAAAACGGAGGTGGAGGTCTAGTTCTGCTAAGTACTGGCACCATTTCCCTATATTACTAAGATCAGTCTGAGGTAGCGGCAAGCACTCTGTTCCATCAACATCTCTTTCATATAGATCACATTTTTGTGTTGATGATTTATGTATTAACATAAAAGATTTGATCATCTGTGTCTTCATTGCTATGTCTTTTAGCAGTGTGGAAGCCAGCCGCGTCTTGGTGTTCATGGAAGTATATGGGCGAAATGAGACTTTCTCAGCCTATCTTATTGACACAAATTGCTGACAAGGGCACGTAATCTTAATATTGAAGCTGAAGCTTTATGGCGTCGTGTGGAGATCTTTGACGAGACTTTTCCGGGCGGCAATGAGCCAAATTTATTTTCGTTACAGAGCCAAATTTAACGAGACTTACGAGCTGATTGTTTAGCAGGCCATGCTCATTGCTTAGTGCCTCTAGTTACTTAGCTTGGTAGCCGCTTTTCTTGGCACTTGATGTGTAAGTTTGGTAAAACTGATGACAAGCAACCGAACATAACGGTGCATTTTCTGATCAATTTGCTGCATTTAACGTTGATTCAAAATTCTTCGATTTTCATTTATCAGACTAGTAGACTAGTAGGGTTATACTCGACATTCAATAGGAGTCTTGCACAAAGGTTTGTTAAACAATTCGAGTGACAGGTCTTTATATATACCGATTCGGTATTCTTGCATATTGCGGTTGTTTTCTTCACGATCTTGTGGGCCGGTCCTTACATTGTCTTTTCGGGCTTGTGAATGGTTACTTTTGGAGATATTTTAGCAAGACCTATAAAATGGATCGGCCTCTCTCAAAGTCATTAGATCAATATCATTTGGATTAAGATTGACCTATAGGCCGAACTGATATGCATCCCTTATGGGCCAATTGGTCATCGGCTTTGCAAATGCCAGCTTTTACTTTGTTTTTTGGAAAAAAAGATATCATAAATATTATAAATTTTGTGCGGTGCTCATTTCACTATCATCTTTTTTTCGATCACCTAAACATCACATCAGTGAAAAACCGAACACTTGAGTGCATTCGCCAACTTATTCCTATGGTTTACAATACATGACTTTTTTTTTTTTTCCAGATAAAAAATATGAAGTCCAACATGGACAAAGGGCAAGACAAAGTGATACTTTGATCAGAGAAAAACTAATTCTCTCTCTCTCTCTCCACACCAGGGGCGATCTTCCCTCGTCTTCATAAAACCTCGGCACTTTCGCAACTTGAAATTCGAAAACTTCATCGGTAAAGCAAATCGTGAGGTTTTCACAGTAAAGCACTTGTTCAGCATGATTTGCAGACAGATACCATTATGAGATGATACAGAGGGCGATGGCAGGAAGAAAGAACGAAAGAAAACGATGGCAGGAAGAAAGAAGGAAAGAAAACGATACAGGTTTTGTTGGCATTAGAATAGAGAATGCGTAAGTTCATTTGCTTTACTATGAAAACTTGTTGGGGGAAAACGTCAGAACAATTTCTTCACTTTGAAAACTTTATCTCTCGCTCACTCCGTGTCATCTTATTTTACTGTCCGTTGCATATTTCGTCAAGTAAATTTTCCCCAATTTGAGGAATTGGGGCTGGGATTATAAGCAATTTTGCTCCGATCTGTTAATTTTGGGCAAACATTGTGATAAATGATGTTTAGAAGCAATTTTGCCAACTTTATTTTGCTGATGAGGCATATTAGATGGTTTATATTAAATATCGCCACGTCGGATTTTCAAGCCATGAAAATTACCAATTGAAATGATCGATTTAAAAATAAAAAATCAAAATGGCACTCGAATAATTGTCAAAAAGAATTATGACAACCACTCTCACAAACTCCTTACACCAATATTATTTAGAGTAGAATTGACCTACAACCCAACTCTTATACATTTATTATATGCCAACGGTTCGTACGTAACTCCATTCTTAAGGGGTCCGGGACCAGTGAGTATCAGGATTAGGTGAGGGTGGAGACTTGTCAAGACTCGCCCTCAAGCTATGCGACTCCATCGCTTTCTTCCTCTTCTTCTTCCCGAAATCAACGTAGGAATCAAGACCAATTGCCCCCTTGAGTTTGAACCAACCACCTAATGCTTTTTTCTTGGGGATCCTGTCTTGCCTTCTTCGCTTACACCTTCATTACACAATTTAGAGAAATCCTAGAGTGAGTCTATCGAGCTAGAGAAAGAATCATATGTTCATTATTAACAAATGTGATCTTTCTCGCGATAAGGAAATAAGAAGAAGAAAAAAGAATGATGGTGATATGTATGACCTGGGGCATCGGGAACATGTTGAGCAGGAAGCAAAGAGGCACTCGTTGGTGAAGGTAATATGTGACATCCCAAATTTCACCGGCCTTCATTAGTGTAATTAGATCATTAGGAACTTAGAGTAATTAGATTGGGTCAGAAATTGAACCCAATGGATCGTGAGAAATGTGTGGGCTTGAGAAATAAGTGGGCCACACGAATTGGACTTGAGAAGTCTAATGAAAGATTATTGGCTTGGACTTGGCTTGAAGTGGGCCAAGGTTTGGAATTATTAGATTTGTAGATTTAGCTTAGTGGGCCAAATTGTTATAGCTTAAGCTTGTTGTGCCAGAGATGAATATTTAGGCCCGAATGATTTTATTTTATAGATTATAGTTATGATAACTTGATTAATGTTTATAATGCTAATATCAATTTCTAGCTTTAGCATTTTTGTGGTGAATCCTTTATAGACTAACATTGACTAGTCGATATGTTATGTCATGACTTTGTATAATTACAAAAGGATTGAAATCAAGTAGAAACAAAAGAAA
Organism: Eucalyptus caleyi; assembly: GCA_014182885.2. Lineage (NCBI taxonomy): Eukaryota > Viridiplantae > Streptophyta > Magnoliopsida > Myrtales > Myrtaceae > Eucalyptus > Eucalyptus caleyi. The sequence continues at coordinate 1,618,855 of CM024467.2, read as the reverse complement.
TCAATTGAAAAACATTAGAAACTAATGAACCGACTAATGACATGGATTATAAGCAAATTGAATTTGAGACAACAAACTTAGAGGCCACGACACTTCTCTCTCTTCTCTCTTTGTTTTTCCTCTTCACCCACGGTTTTGATTCCCACGAACTGAGACATGCAAACTTAAGGAACATAATCATTAGAAAATCTCATCATTAGTCTAGCCTAGGGATTAGCTTTGTAGACCTATTTCCCCCTTAAGTTTCGTAACCCTCTCTCTCTCTCTCTCTCTCTCTCTCTCTCTCTCTCTCTCCATACAAAAATCGAAAAACCCATCTTCATCTTCTTCTTTCTGTTTTTCTCTCAATCGTGCGGTGAAACCAGAAGAACCAGCGATTTCTTCTACTTGCATGCGAGACTTTGGTGTTGATCTTGAAGCATCTTTGTGTTGTCTAATAGCTGAACAAGGTAAGGAAAGATATAACTCTAAATTGAAAGTTATCCATTGTTTTGTCAAGAAAACTTGCGGGTCAATCCAAACAGTGAATGATTTCATTTGTAGTTGTTGTTTTGTGGTTAATCTAAGCTAAGTAAGTGTTAGATTAAAGGTAGAAGCCATTGCATGTTGTTTTTTAGCCTTGCATGTTTCGGAATCTAAGTGTGAGTATGCTGTTTTGTCGAGTGAAGTGATGAAATGGATGCCGAGTGGATGGATATGGTGTATACTGTGATGAGCGAACTCATGGATGCAACAACACTTCGAGCCAAGTTGTGGATTGATTATTTGATAGAGAAAGACATGCCGAAGGTGCCTTAAGTTGTTGTGATTAGGCATTGAAGTATTGTAGAAGAAGTTTGTGAAAAGATAAGTGGTTTAGCCAAGTTAGAAGTAAAGGAAATCGTGTACCTATTCTGTTCTAGGTGAAAAAGGTTATGGAGTCTTTTGTTCTGTGTCATTTTCTCTATGTATGTTAATGGAAATAAGAAAGAAACCATTCTACATGATAGAACATCTATAAGATCAAGTTATACACGTAGCTATAACCATATAAATATAAAAACATAGAGATAGAAGTGAATTTAGTAAAATTAGTATACTGTTCTTGTGAGAAACGGTTTGACCTTTACTGATTATACGAATATTCTGTATTTACCTAGTTAGAATTTGACTTCTAATTCTTAATGAAAATTGTAGAACACATCTTAAGGAATGATTTGTCAAAATTTGGGATTAAATAGAGAAGAATTGGCTAGTAAAACAATTTTCTTTGTAGACATAAAATTTGGACGTTGGTACAGGGTGCTAGTAAAGATTATGGCAATTGTTACTCTTAATACAGTGAGAATTAGACTTAAGTTTATTCACAGGAATTGTTATTCTATGTCTCAAATATCACATACTAAAATTTGGTAGTATTTTGACAAGAATTGATATACCTTCTATGTCCGAAACCGAAACTGTACATTTAGCTAGTAAACTGTCTGGACCCGAGAACATATATTAGATGTTGTGTCTTTTATATTAGGCTTTTGTGATGCACGTATAGTCTAATAAACCTCATAATATATGTTATTCATATAAGAGTAAGTCTCATATTTTATTTGAGATATATAAGTGCATATAGTATCATGCGTGTGCAATAAGTGCGGTGCATAATGCTTGATTATGGGGTAAATATCTGTTCGCGATGGAATGGGACATGACGTAATGTATTTTATCTTATAATTTGAACACGCACGTGTGCTAGGTTCATGAGAGTTAGGTATATAGTTAGATACTTTGGAGTCTTTTCTTTTGCATATGATAAATGCATTAATCAAATGTGTGGTGGTGTGAAATGTGTGCATAAGTGAGTGAATGAACCCATCGGTACTGAGATACCAGTGATTCCCCCGGAAGTTTGGGATGCCCTTGCTGAGTGGTCTTAGATGCCTCAGTAGAGAGATACTGAGATGCCTCGGAGTGAGATGCCCTTGTGTGTGATCAAGGATGCCTTGGTTGTGTGATACTGAGATGTCTCGGAGTGAGATACCCTTGTTGAGTGGTCTTGGGAGGACATCGGTTGAGTGATGCCGGGATGCCTCAAAGTGAGATTCCCATGATAGAAATATTGTGGAAGTCCAAATAAGGTAACTTCCAGAAGTGACTCGATTGGGCCGGTTGAATTCCAGTTTGTGATTGATCGAGGGTGGATCATGTGCACACTAAATATAATTCCATTTGGCGAGTGAGTCCATTTATTATTGTTGCATTACATCTTGATATGAGATTGAGTTTGAGAAATGTAAGCATAGAAATTGATACTCATAAGTTGATTATATACATAATGTGTTAATATCCAATTGTTTATGCTTGTGATATACTTCCTTTAGCATGCTAAATTGTTTGATGATTCTTTTGTAATCTTGAAGGCTATGGATTGTTTAAGTTAGAGTTTTATCATTCTTTACTGGGCAAGGTTGTTTGCTCATACCTTACATTTTCAGATTGATAGCATGGATGTACTGCCAGTAGCTCGATATGGGGCGGTAGTGCGTCTTGATGTTTCTCTTCATGACATGTATGATCCCGACATTGACATGGTTTTCTCCAAGTATGAGGCTACTTTATGGCTAGATGATAGTAGAGCCGACTTGACATCAATGACATTCGTTGCATGGTTTATCAACCATGAAGGGGAGATATTTGGCCCTTTACCCTTTGGAGCAAGAGGACCTGGAGCGGGGATGGATGGCGCCCAGATGCCTTAGATTGTGTAGAGGCTGATTGACTTTTGTTTTTTGTTAGATGCGGGCTTGTGTGGGAACTCGTGGAGTAGACACCCTCACCCTTTATCCCTGACTTTTGTTATGCCTTACTTTTGTTATGTATATGTTGTATATATAGGCGATGAACATGGAAAGAGTGTAGGTTGATAAATTTTGTAAGCCCTGATGATGATAAGTAGAAATGAAGCTTCTCATGTTCTTGTTTATGTGCATGAATGAATCATTTGGCCAATACCTAAAATTGAAGATAGAGTGTTTGCAAGATAACCTCATAATATCAACTTAAGATTTCAAATAATCCATGTTATACCTGCTAACCTTCAATGGTAAACACTATAGGTTATCTAAAGGAGTTTACAAATTAGGCAAGATAATAATGATAAATTGTAATTCCACGTGCGCTTAGTACGTGATGACTTGGGACGTCACACAATAGATCCACCATGATGAGCAGATATGCCACCACAGCTATCGCCACCCACTCTCTCTCAACAATGTTCTTTTTCACCATCGCTCTCGGACCAAGCAAGATCACACAGCAATCACACTACGAGAGTGGCAATGATAAGCAACAAATCATAGGCAAAGTTTGAAAGTTAAAGGACTGGATGGCTTGAATATATAATGTAGCGAGCTTCTTTAGCCCATGAAGAAAGATGGCTTTGTGGAATTCATGGTCTGATCAAACTTGTTCATCTCTTGACTCTAAGTCTACAATAGAGCCATAATTCTAATGTATTGGGGCCCATCCAAACTTTTGGGAGGCTTCCTCTATGGCACCCCTCGAACGGCCCTCGAACCGTTAGGGTCGCCACAGTTCGATTACCATTTGCTTGACCTGATAACATGTCACTATGATACCATTCCAAGTGTAGCGGATTCATACAACCTAGGGGTTTACATTTTTTTTTTTATCGGTCCCTTGCGCAGTTCATATAATGGAAGCATATCCAACAACTCCCTTCACTATAATAAGAAAACGATGCACACCAACTAAACATTTATAAATAAAAACCAAACACTTTTATTTACTTAAACCATATAGACATCATTAAATCGGTACATCAAAATGTCATAGTCTTCTATACTCGGCTATACTTCAAAAGATGACCGACATCTCCTCCTTAGTCATATACTTAAGGTCCATCGATCAGTGTCGGCATCCAAAAGTTCCTTCATTTGCTATCCTCCTCTTCACGGTCATATCTAACCAGTTGATCTATCTACCGCTAGCAGTAGCAGCAGAGGTATCTTATCTAGTATGAAATGTTATTCCCCAAAAGGGGTGGATACAACCACTCAATAGTAAAGATCCACCAAACTACTTAATGCGTCAAACAGAACAATCAAGACATCATAAACAAAGCACATATCATTCATGCCTTCAAGCATTCCTCACCTTACAGCCATGCATATATCACCATACGACATGCATGATTCACCATGCACTTGTACTCATATTATCAAGCAGCCATGCATACATCATCATACAACGTGTATATTCCACCATGCACTCATCATTAAATAACCATGCATATATCATTATGTAACGTGCATATCCCACCATGCACTCATCATTAAATAGCCATACATACATCATTATGTAATGTGCATATCTCACCATGCACTCATCATTAAATAGCCATGCATCTATCACCATGCCACATGTACACATCCATGCGCATAATTCATATCATCCATGCTATCATGTATACATCCCCATGAGATCCATTCAAACTTTCATGATCACATTCTCAATGTCAAATAGCATCAATTTACTTTCATAAGCAACTCATGCATCATGCCATATGTATACACCCATGCACATGATTCAATTTCAATAATTATCTTTCACATGGATCTTATCGTTTTCCTTCTAGGGAACAATGTTTGCATCCCTCAATTTATCGCTTGCACCCAACTTGGCATCGCGAGGAACCTCCAGGCATGTATTCAAAATACAACCGGGCATCCGACACCCCCACATTCTGGGCATCTTGCATCCCAACTAGCATCACGAGGTATCCCCCCGGCACACACCTCCGGGGCTTCCGGAATTACGTAACAACATACCACCTAGCACTCCCCCTGGAATTACGTACCGTATACCACCAGGCATCTCAAAACTCCCAAGAACATCTAGGCATGTATCGTAATACAACCGGACATCCAAAGGATATCAACTCATTTGAACCTCTGGGCATCTCGACACTCCCGGGGCATCGTCAGCTCCCACCTCCGACGGTATCGTCATTATCACAATGTATATTCACATATATGTCTCATTTTTAACATGGCATTTGATGCAACAATATCATAGATCTAAACCATTTTTTGATGTCACATGATATGCCAAACATCACTATATATATGCAGTATGCATAACATCCTTGATATCACATTTCATAAAGAAGTTCATTGGTTTTTAAAACTAGAACCAATTTTCGAATAAAACAGAATGCACTTCTTTAGTGAAATTCTTGGAAAATTAGTAAATAATCTCAATAAATTCTAAGAATTTAACATGATGTAAACAAGATCCAAAGAAAGATATTTCATGAAGAACACCATGTCAAAAAGTTCCACATCAATCATATAGATCCATACATCACAGCAAAAGAAATTCTAGCACTACTTTTGCACAGTTTCGAAAATAATTTTGATTGAACCCTCAAATGTACTCAGAAAATTCTGAAATTTGGATAAGTTGTAGTTAAGATCAATATCTACAAGTATCATGAAGGAACCGAAGTCCAATTCGTTCCATATTAAAAGTTAAAGAAAGCTTACTTTCCTGTTTTCAGGTTTATCTTTTCCAAACTATCATTATTCAAAGAAACTCGATTCTTCGACTTATATATGTTCATTTATTCAAATTTTTCAGTATGTTATTCCTCAGAATATTAAATACAACTTTCATTAAGAACATATGATCAAATTTTTACCACATGATTTTATAAAAATCACGGAGTCTTACTAGGTCGAAGTAATATTTTCCAGATCCGGTTTTCTAAAAGAAAAACGATTTCACCAACTTTTCTTTCTTATTTTCCTCTGAATTTTTGATATGTTTTACCTCAAGAAGTCTAATACAACTTTCATTAAGAGATCAAGGTAATATTTTTTTAAAAAGAAATCACTTATAGTCCACGAAATCAGTGAAGCTCAGTACAACATTTCCAGATCTAACGTGTTCAAAGGAAAAATCGTTTCACCAAGAAAAACTTGTTCATTTTATGTTAAATTTGATTATGTTAATCTTCAAGATGTTTTCTACAACTCTCATGAAGAGGTCGAAGTGAAATTTCAAGTAAAAAGTGACATGCAACACACGAAATCACCAAGAGGTCAACAAAACAGTTTCCAGATCTAACATTTTCGTAGAAAAAGGATTTCACCCCTCAATAATCATCCATTTTGTCTCAAATATTAGTATGTTATATGTCAAGATGTTCTCTACAACTTTCATGAAGAGGTAGAAGTGAAATTTCAAATAAAAAGTCACATGCAACCCCCAAACTCGTGAACAATCAAGCTGATTTTCCAGAAACAGCATGCAAGACCAACAAACCTCTCCCCAAAGCTCCGAAATTGCACCACTTACCACAACCACGATTTATCATCTTCTACACACACTTTACAGCAAGCAAATGGTAGGTTTTAAGACTCTACTTGCCTTAGATTCAAGCACAAAAACAGCAACAAACAATGACAAAGCAGCAACGAATGGCAGATGAACGGGCAGACGAACTCTCTTCCTCTCTGGTTTGGTTTCCTCTCAAACTCTCTCTCGGTCTCTCCTGCCTTCATACGAAACCCCCTCCCCTTTTGTTCTTTGATTAATAGTTAATCACCCTTTCTTTTGCATGCAGGTGACAAGTATTTGCTTTGCATGCTCCTCATTTTGTATGGGGGACACTTGTCCCCAAGAAGGAGACAAGTGTCTCCCTTGCCGAAGACACTTGGAGGAGGGCATGCGGCTCCTCCTCCCCCCTCCATGTGTCAACAGCCCAATGGGCTTCATGGGCCTGGCTTTGGGCCGAAGTGGTGGGGGTCTTGGGCTGGGTTTTTGGGCTAGCTTGGCCCAAGAATTTCGGCCCACTAACCTTTTAATAATCTATTAACATTTTCCACTTAAATAAATACCTAACTTGCAAAAATAATAAGGCCATAAAACTTGTAGTCACAAATCCATAAATTTCAATTTATAATGCACGTGGCCAATGATAGAATTTTCTTTCCTATCACATAATTATCCATTAATAGCTTGGCCATAAATCTTATTGCAAATTATGGATTAAATGGCCATAAAATAACTTGATGGTACTTCCATCACCTATTCATAGACTTTAATGTAACTAGAGGTCGTCATGAATTTTTGAGATGCCACATCCTCATCCTTGCCTTTAAAATTTAGTTAGTCTCTCGGATTCAAGCAACCATTTGCAGTCTACTCCATCATTGACTTCACCTCCCTTGTGATGACCACGCAAGGTAGTGGTCACGAATTTGTAGAAAATCTCTTCATAAGATCATCAAAAGCATAACGATATATCAATAATTTAGAAGATATCTGTTTTTGTAAAATTTCATGTTTCAGTGGTCGGTTACTTAAATTGTTTGAAGAAAATCGATGATTATGCATTTGAAACAAGAACAACGAAACAGCAAGAACATTCAAAAGTGCCTCCAATCTCTCCACCAATCAGTCCAACCAAAACCTGACCAATCCACAATCTTCACCAAGGTCATGCTTCTCTCTCCAGCTCATATAAAAAATGCTAACACACAAAATGGGTATAGAGCAATCAAACCTGTTTGTTTTTGTAGACATTACAAATGAGAGAGATCTTGGGTTTTCTCTTTTTAGATATTCAAGTTAAGAAAATGTTCCGGATGAAATGGAATAATAACGGTTGAGAATTGGCAAGGCTTGCTGTTTCTTTTCTTTTCGCTGTTCAAGGAAGTCCATGTCGGGAACAGAAGATGGAGGTAGAGAAGGCTAGAGAGGAGCTAAATTATGTATTCAAGATTGTTGTCGGTCAACCAAAAGTGCCAATCAATATGTAATTTGTACTCGAGTCGTGATTACTCCCTACTTTTAGCCTCTCTTTGCCTTTTATTTAGCTAACCTTGCGTCCTATATTCGAGCTATCCTATGGTCCAATGATGATTTAACCTTATAATTCTCATCGCCTTGGAGAAGGTGTTAGAATTGTTCGTGTTAGAAGAAACTCCTTTATGATTTTGAAGTTGACAAAATCTTTCCAAAAGACTAGTCTGACGACTTGCAGACTCAAGTGTTATAGTCTGAAGAACTCCAGACTCTACTGTCAAAATCTGAAGACCGCTAGACTTCAATCTCAAAATCTGCCCTCATTGATAGTTTCTAGACTGAAGAATGAAAACTTATCCAGATGCGGGATTATCTTCAAAGATTCGATTCGTATGGTTTTTGGAAGACCTTATGACTGGATATAGCATATATATGGTCAATTATCCTTATTGGAATCAATTCGGATAATCAAATCTTTTGAATGGCGAGTATACTTGGAAAATTCTACTTATAGAAACCACGATCCTGATTGTATGGGCATATAGGATTGACGGGCTTTCATCTCGATCTTCAAATGATTCGAAATCTCCTTAATTGATTCTGTCCAACAGGTAGATTAGAAGAATTCATTTGGAAAGTGCCAACGGTCATTTTGGCATGAAGGAGTATTTAAGGCGAACTTGCTAGTTGTTCGATAGAGAGAGCGTGAAATTTTTTTTTCAAAGTCTAAAGCTTCCTAATTCTTTGCTATTTCAATTGTTGAGCTCAATTTGTATTCAAAAGAGAAAGTAAATACTTGTGAGACTTCGCAAAAGTGTAGATGAGTCTCTGCACTTTGAAGCCAAGATCGTGAGATTGTAAAATCTCTTTTGATTCATGGTGGATTCCAACCAGTAGATTGTCAGCGCAGGAGGATGAAGATAGGCTTGATTTAAGCCAAATCACTATAAAATCTGTGTTCTCATTCTCTTCCATGAACTCTTTTATTTATTCGTAAACTTATTTAATTGCTGAACTTACTCTAATCCATTACTTTGTAGATTCCATTTCAAAAGAAAAGGTGTTTATAAACGTTTCCGTAAAAATTTCTTTTAACACCTATTCACTCTCCTCTAGGTGTTCATACTAACCATTTCAGTTCGTTAAGTTAGCTTCATGGGCCGAGTGCAGAGGATGATGAGTATGAAAAGAATATCACTATTCTATTGAGCAAGTGGCCGATATCTTGATGTGCATGGGACTTGTCTCGTCAAATCTAAAGTTTGTTGAAAATTTGGGCAAAAAGGAATGTGTAATCAATAAAATAATCTATTTTGAAAACGATAAGCGTGCAAAAGATCATCTTAACTTTTGATGACCGAACTCAGCGTATGATTTGGGATCGTGGTCGTGTTGACTTGGGTAACAAAAAGCTTTGCCTATCGATGAATTATGGATTGGATATTCTAACTCATTAGAAAATAAAGATATGAGTTTTTTTCCATATTGTGTGTGTGAATGCACATATTGTGTCAATTTGACTTGTTACGTGATGTTTAACTAGTTTCACATGCATTATAGAAAGTTGCAACCCAGATATGAGACATGCGATAAGACCACTCAATTCAAAAGAATTTGCTTAACATGAGGTAATAATAATAATAATAATAATAATAATAATAATAATAATAATAATAATAATAATAATAATAATAATAATAATAATAATAACAACAGAAACTCTAACTTGGGGAGAAAAACCTACTTTTTACGTAGAATCGTGAACTTGCCTAAAATTGACTGAGTTGGTTTCGTGCCGGTTTCAAAAGAACCTTCTTCAATAAACGATTCCAATTTTTCATTATTGAGACTTATAAGGTTGATTTCAGGTTCCAACCTTCGCACCTATTGCCTCTAGTAAAGAAGGTTATATCATTATATTAGGGAATGTTGCTCCAAATGGGCCGAGGTAAGCAAAACTGGCCCATTGACAGGAGAAAGAGCTTAGGTAAGTGCAAATGGGTATAGAGCAATAGCTCTTGTTTGTTTTTGTGGAAATTAAAAACAAGAGAGCTCTAGAGTTTTCTCTTTTGAAATTGGGTTAATATCACGAAAAACCTCAAATTAATGTAATTATAATAAATTTATCCAAAACTAATTTTTTGACCTTGAACAATTCCAAATCGGTACACCTTTGTTATATTTACCTCAAATTGTTATACTTGTAATAAATTTACCCTAAAATGATTTTTTAATCACCAAAAACCCCAAACCGGTACACCTTTGACAACAAAAAACCGGTATACTTGTAATAAATTTAGCATATTTTAGTTTCCGTTAAATTTTATTATCAAATTGTTGAGTTGAATAATACGTGACAGTTAATTGGCGTACTAACTTGAGATTTTGCTCTTCGTTTGTCACAGTTATACCCGTTTTGTGATTTTTTTATGGTATTAATCCAATATACTAATTTGGGGTTTATGGCTATAAAAAAATTTAATTTGAGATAAATTTATCACAAGTATATCAGTTTAGGATTTTTTTTTTTTTTTTTATGGTCATTTGAGGTAAACTTGTCACATGTATACCTTTTGGATTTTTTGCGGTCAAAAAATTAGTTTGGGTTAAATTTATTACAAGTATACAAATTTAAAGTTTTTCGTGGTATTAATCTTTTAAAATATTAATGTTGAGAAAATGTTCCGGATGAAATGGAATAATAATGGTTGAGAATTAGCATGATTTGCTGTTTCTTTTGTTTTCACTGTTCAAAGAAGTCCCTGTCGTGGGCAGAAGGAGGAGGAAGTGAAGGCTAGAGAGCTAAATGATCCATTCAGGAATGCTGTCAGTCAGCCAAAATTGCCAATCACCATGTAATTTGTACTTGTATTGCAAATACCTTCGTACTTTTAGCCTTTTATTTAGCGGCCTTGCATCCTATATTTGAGCTATCCTATAGTCTGATGATAATTTTTTATAATCATCACAACCTTATGATTGTCATCACCTTGTAGAACCTGTTGAAATTGTTTATGATGTTGGACTTAACGGGCCAACGCGGAGGATGATGAGTATGAAATAAAAATCACTATTTTATCATACAAGTGCCCTATATCAAGATGTGCATGGGACATCCGGCGTCCTGTCAAATCTAAAGTTTGTTGAAAATATGGGGAAAAAGGGATATGTAGCCAGTTAAATAGTATTGTTCAAAAAGACAAGCATGCAAAAGATAATTTTGACTTTTGATGACCAAACTCGCTGTATGACCTGTGATCACGACCGTGTTGATTGCGATAATGACAAGCTTCGCCTTTTGATGGACTATGGACTGAATATTCTTTGGCCCATTCGAAAATAAAGAAATGAGTCATTTATATGTATGAAGTTAGCAACCAAGCCTGATGAAATATCAGAAAGTACTTGATCACATACACTCAGATATAAAGCATATTTAGCAGGAAAACTATCCAAAAAAGTCATAAACATATCACATTTGTACCAGTTTAGTCTTAAACTTTTTTAATTTATCAATTGAATCCTAAAGTTTTTTAGGATTTATCAATGTAGTACTTCTGATTGATTTTAGCTAGAATGCTAATGTGGACTAAACTCAAAAAACTAGTCTTATGCAAAGCCATGAATTGTCCTAAAATTGGCCAAGTCAATTCTATGCCGGTTCCACGAGCACCTTGTTCAATACACGGTTCCAATTTTTTAAAATCGAGACCTATAGGATTGGTTTTAGGTTGCGGCCTTCAAACTGATTACCTCTAGTAGAGCAAATTATGTCATTACATCAGGAAATGTTGATCCAAATGGGTAGAGATAAGTAGAATGAGCCCACTGACACGATCGCCATAGTTCGCATACTGTGAATCTTGTCTTACTTGGCACCATATGTGTCATGGTCTCACTTTTGATTGGTTTGTTGCATAGCGTATCGTTGCTTTTTTGTGTGATCATCATATGAATTACTTGTGCCAAAGATAGGGCGATTAACTGATGTGGTCCATTGACATGTGATATATGTCATTGCTTCATCCCTCGCAAACTTATTAACACGAATTTTTTTTTTTTTTTTTTGAATTTAGCTTTTTGTTTTTTTAATTTACGAATACAGCCAATTGAACACACATCATTATTGGGTGAAACCCGCTCAAAATTCGTAGTACTAGGTCATGCAATTAAGTCTCGTACAAAACCCAATGATATCTTCTTGCTCGATTAGAAGTACAAAAATATACCGTTATGTTTAGAGAAATAACCTTTAGTTTTGGAGACACGTGGCGGGAAATCAAAACAATTGGCTATTTTTAATTCTAGAAATAGTGGTCATCTCTTTATATTACATTTTCTAATTCATTGATTGGCCTTACCGTGTCAAGGATGACGCGAGTCGTATAATCCGACTATCGTATTATTAAATTAGTTCTATCTGACTAAGCGAGGATGAAATCATGAAACTGGGCAGTCTTGAATTTAATTAATTCTGTTGGAGATGGATAAGATTTGAAATTGAAGCGGTGTTAACATCTAGTACCAAGAAATAATAGCTTTTGAGATTATTTATGTCTTGTCCGAAAAGACGACATAACTGGAAAAAATATCGCTTAATTACTGAACTTGGTAGCAGCTAGCTCGGCACTTGATGTACACGTTAGGTAAAGTTGATAACAAGCAGCTAGATTGGCACTTCGTTTTTCATTTATTAGACTAGTAGGTTCATGCTCGACATTCTATAAGGGCTTTGCCTAGTGGTTCGCTAATAAATTTTGGCAACGAGTCTTTATATACAGACTCAGTATTCTTGTAGACTATAGTTATTTTCTTCATGATCTTGCAAGCTAGGTCTTATCACTTATGTTTTCTTTTTGGGCTCGCGAATTTTTTCTTTTGGAGATATTCTGGTGAGCCTATAGATTGGATAGAACTCTCTCAACGTCCTTAGATCAATATCATTTGAAGCGAGATCGACCTACATGCCCATGGGTCATCAGCTTGTCGGAGGCCTGAATTTACTTTGTTTTCAAGAAAAATGACACTATAGTGGGGAAAATAACATCAGAAGTGTCAAAAGTTATGTACGACGCTTACTTTAATATCAATTTTTTTTTCCAAATCACTTCCTTTTTTTAGGACAAAATTTTTTCAGATCACTTAAGTGTCAACTCCAATTTAAATAGTCGGAAATCCGATATGGCCATATTTTATTAATTTATCAGTTCTGTGCGACTCATCTTGCTCTCATATTGGGTGTTAACTCCAACAAGAGGAAGTTTGTTAGCTTTACAGTGAAAACTTCATGAGGGAAACTTCAGAAATGCTTTATTATGAAAAATTTATCTCTCGCTTACTCTATATCATTCTATCTCACTATCCATTGCAAGCTCTAAAGTAATCTTGCCCCAATTTGAAGAATTGGGATTTTTTTTTTCCCAAAGAACGTAAGCAATTTTGCTCCAATTTGTTAATTTGGGGCAAAGAATGTGAAAGACAACGCTATTTAGAAGCAACTTTACAGGCAAGCCATGTCAGGCAATTTATATTAGATATTGTCAAGTCGAATTTTTTGGCCACACAATTTGCCGACTTTAGTAATCGATATTTTTTGACATTTAAGTAATCAGAAAAAAAAAATGTTACAGCATTAAGTAAGCGCCACAAATCCTTACATCAATATTATTTAGAGTAGGATTGACCTATAACCCAACTGTTATACATTTATTAAGTGTAGAGAAATTAACCTTAGTTTTGGCAACGCATGGCCGTTAACATAAACATTAGGCTATTTCCTATTTTAAAAAGAGTGATTTCATCTCTCCATAACATGGGATCATATTCTTCTAGAAGTTCATTGGTTTGCCTTAAATGTCAGTCGAATAAATTCAGCTATTGGACTATCAACTTTGTACTCTTTAATGAAGTGAGGATTAACCTAAATCGTTCTATTGGAGATGAACGAGCTTTGAATTTCAAGTTATATTCATAAATAGTACCAAAAAAGGATGAGCTTTTGAGACAATTTACGTCTTGTCTGAACGTTAATATTGCTTAATGCCTCTACTAACTGAGCTTGGCAGCAGCTTAGCTAGGCACTTGATGTACTTGTTTGGTAAAACTGATAAACAAGCTATTAACCTAACGGGACATTTTCAGATCAATTTGCCGCATTAGACGTGATTCAGAATTTTTACATTATTTTTTATCAGACTAGTAGGTTCATTCTCGACGTTCAATAAGAGCCTTGCATAGCTGTTCATTAACCAATTTCGGCAACGAGCCTTTTATATACTCGGTATTCTTGCATATTGCAATTATTTTTTCTTCACGATCTTGCAGGCTGGTCATATGTTTTCTTTTTCGGCTCGTGAATGTTTGTTTTGGAGATATTCTGACGAGCCTATAGACGGGCCTCTCTCAAAGTCAATAGATCAATGTCATTTGGAGTAAGATTAATCTACAGAACCAACAGACATGCATCTATTATGGGCCAACAGATCATCGGCTTCTCAAAAGCCAGCTTTTACTTCATTTTGGGAAATTGACATAACAGATTTCGTATGATACTTACTTCAATGTCAATTTTTTTTTTTTTGAGTCACTTGAGCAAAATATCAATGAAAAACTGATCACTTCATTGCAGCCGCCAAGATATTCCTGCAATTTGTAATACGTGACTTTTTTTAATGAATTAATTCCAACGTGGCCTTTTTTTTAAAATTTATTTAAAGAAAACGTGCAGCATAACATGGACGAAGGACAAGTCAAAGAGACATTTGTGGCTAAAACCACGTTGTTTTGTCAAAGAATAAATTGAAAAGATGACCAAAAACCTCAAACTTTTTTTTTTATGACATGAAAAATCCTGAACTTTGCCAATCGTGACATTTTTACCTCAAATTTTTTTTCGTAACACAAAAAACCATGAACTTCTATCCGTGTGACACATTTCCCCTAAACTATAGGGCATTTTGGTCTTCTTACTTTTTTAATTTTTTTTCTTTTTTTTTCTTCTTCTTCTCTCTTCCCTCCGCCGGCCATGGCGGAGCCGGCGGAGGGAAGCCAATGTCCGGCAAGGGCTGCCCTTGCCGGCGTCGGGTGAGGGTCGCCCTCACCTAGGCTAGCTAGGGCTGCCCTCATGGTGTCAAGTGAGGGGCCCTCAGCTAGGTTGGGCGAGGGCCTCCCTCACCAGATCTGGCAAGGGCACCCCTCGCTTGACACAGGCAAGGGCCTCCCTCACTCGATGCCAGCGAGGGCAACCCCTCGCTAGGCCCTCATTAGCATCAAGCGAGGGCCGTCCTTGCCCAACACAAACGAGGGTGGCCTTTGTCGGTGTCTCAGGCGAAGGCGGCCTTCATTGGCGTTAGGTGCCCCTCGCCTGCCAGACCAGCCAAGTGCCACCCTCGCTTGATGTCGGTGAGGGCAGCCCTAGCTAGCCCAAGCGACGGCGACCCTTGCCCTAAGTCGACGAGGGCAACCCTCGCCGGATGCCAGCTTTCCTCCGTTGGCTCCGCCATGGTCGATGGAGGGAAGAGTGAAGAAAGAAAAAAAAGGAAAAACATAAAATAAAAAAGAAAAAGACGAAAATGTCATTGGTGAGGTAAATGTGTCATAATTTGCAAAGTTTGGGGTTTTTCACATCATAAAAAAAAGTTTGGGGTAAACTTGTCACTTTGGGCAAAGTTTGGGATTTTTGGTGGTCTTTTCCCAAGAAAAAAAAATCTTATTCTCTCTTGCTTTGTCTTCTTCTTTACTCACTCTATTTCTTTCTCTCTCTCGCTCCACAAAAAAGGCGATCCTCGTCCATTTTCTAATAACCTCAACACTTTCTCAACTTGAAATTCCAAATCCTTATCAGTAAAGCAAATCGCGAGGTTTTCAAAGTAAAGCAATTGTTCAACAGGATTTGCTAACAAATACCTTCATGAGATGATACATGAGTTGATGGCTAACAAAAGGGAAGAAAGAAGGAACGAAAACAGACAGCTTTCCATTGGCGTTAGAATCGAGCATGGTTAGAGGAAGTTCGTTTGCTTTACTGTGCAAACTTTGTGATGGAAACCTCAGAACAATTGCTTTATTGTGAAAACTTCATCTATCGGTCACCCTATGTCATCTTATCTTACTGTCCGTTGCAAAATTCGGAAAGTAATTTTGCCCCAATTTGAGGATTTGGGGATGGGGTTTTGTTTTGAAGAACATAAGCAATTTTGCTCCAATTTGTTAATTTGGGGAAAACATTGTGATAGACAATGTCATTTAGATGCAATTTTGCTGCCTTTACTTTGCCGGTAAGGCACGTCGAATGGTTTACATTAAATATTTTCACGTCAGATCTGTCACACAAATCGCGATTGAAGTGATCAGTTCTTTTATTTATTAAAATGACACTCGAGTAATTGACAAAAGAAAAGTTCAGGTGCTAAGTGAGTGCAACTCTCACAAAACCCTCACATCAATAAGATTTAGAGTAAGATCAACCTACGGCCAATCGTTATAAGTCGTTCGTGTGCCAACTGGTCGTTGGTGCCCCCCAAAAGAAGGGTCCTCTTTGAAGTGAGGGCGAGGGCGAGGGCGAGGGCGAGGGCGAGGGTGAGGGTGAGGGCGAAAGTGAGGGCCAACGAACATACGCCCGGCAGCATCCGGGGCGGGCAGAGGGTCGCCAAGACTTTTCCTCAGGCTACGCGACTCCACTGCTTTCCTCCTCTTCTTCTTCCCGAAATCAACATACGAATCAAGACTAATTGCCCCCTTGAGTTTAAACCCACCACCTAATGCTTTTATTGGGATTCCCGTCTTGCCTTCTTCGCTTCCATCTTCATTACACGATTTAGAGAATTCCTAGGGTGAGTCTATCAAGTCGGAATAAGAATCATACGCTAATTATCAACTAATGAGAACTTTCTCGCCATAAGGAAAGAAGAAGAAAGAATAATGATGGTGATACGTGTTACCAGGGGCATCAAGAACATGTTGAGCAGGAAGCAAAGAGGCATGCGTTAGTGAAGACAATAGATCCACCATGATGAGTACATATGCCGCCACTGCTATGGCCACCCACTTTCTCTCGACGGTCTTCTTTTTCATCATTTCTCTCAAACCGTGCAAAAACACAATGCAATCACACTATGAGAGTGGCGACGATGAGCAATGGATCATAGGCAGAGTCTGAAAGTGAAAGGACCAGATGGCTTGAATATATAAAGTAGCAAGGTTCTTTTTCCCCACCAAGAAAGATGGCTTGGTGGAATTCATGGTTTGATCAAAGTCGTTCATCTCTTGACTTGAGTCTCCAACAAAGCCACAATTCCAATGTATTGTGGCCCATCTAAACTTTTGGGAGGCTTCCTCATCCTTGCCCTAAAAATTATAGTCGTCTCCAGATTTGATCAACCATTAGTGGTCTATTCCATCATTGACTTCGTCTTTCTCGTGATGACCACACAAGCTAGCAGTTGAGAATTTGCAAAAAAATCCCTTCAGGAGATCATTGAAAGCACAATGATGAATCAATAAATTAAAAGACTGTTTTTGTAAAATTTCATGTTTCGATGGTTAGTTACTTAAATTGTCTGAAGGGAATTGATGACTATGCATTTGAAACTAGAGAAAGAGCGTTTAGAAATGCCTCCAACCTCTCCACCAATCAGCAGCCAAAACCCGACCAATCCACAATCTCCGCCAAGTTCATTCTTCTCTCTTCAGCTCATATCGAAAATGCTAACACACGAAATTGGTATAGAGTAATCAGTCCCGTTTCTTTTTGTGGACATTACAAATGAGAGAGATCTTGGGTTTTCTCTTTTTAGATATTTATGTTCAGGAAATGTTCCTGATGAAATGGAATAATAGCGGTTGAGAATTGGCAATATTTGGTGTTTCTTTTGTTTTTGCTATTCAAAGAAGTCCATGCCGTGAACAGAAGATGGAGGAGGAGAAGGCGAGAGAGAAGGAGCTAAATGATCTATTCAAGATTACTGTCGGTCAGCTAAAAGTGCCGATTGGTATGTAATTTGTACTCGAATCCTGATAACGCCGTATTTTAGCCTCTCTTAGCCTTTTATTTAGTTGCCTTGCATCCTGTATTCGAGCTATCCTATACTCTGATCCGATGATGATTTAACCTTATAATTATCATCGCCGTGCAGACCATGTTAAAACGGTTTGCTATGTTAGACTTCACGGGCCAAGTCCGAAGAATGATGAGTATGAAACGAATATCGCTATTTTACTAGGCAAGTGCCCTATATCTTGACGTGCATGGGACGTGTCCCGTCAAATATAATGTTCATTGAAAAGTCGGACAAAAAGAATGTGTAACCAATTAAATAGCCTTTTTAAAAACATAAGCATGTAGAAAATCATCTTAACTTTGAATGACTGAACTGAGCGTGTGATTTGGCATCGTGGCCGTGTTGACTGGGGTAATGAAAAGCTTCACCTGCCGATGGATTATGAATTGAATATTCTTTGGCCCATTTGAAAATAAAGAAAGGAGCTTTTCCCGTAGTGTGTGTATGAATGCACATGTTGTGTCAATTTGGATTGCTACTTGAGGTCTAACCAATTTCACACTTGCAACCTAGAGTTTTGGAACCTATGACCTCAAACATAAGATATGCAATAGGACCACTTAACTCAAAAGAATTTGCCTAACATGAGGTATAAATAATAATATACAAAAGCTCTAACTTGAAAGAGGGGGAAAAAACCCAGTTTTTGTGTAGTATCGTGAACTAGCCTAAAACCGACTAAGTTGATTTTGTGCCCGTTCCAAGAGCACCCTCTTCAATTCACGATTCCAAATTTTCATAATCGAGACTTATAGGGTTGGTTTCAAATTTCGCCCCTAGAACCTATCACATGTTAGGGAAATCCCTTATGATGTTTTGAATATGATAAAATAAATCAAAAGCTACTAACGTGTTTAATGGTTGAGTAACACACTATGCATATGATAGAATATGTAAAGAATATTGTCTAAAGTCTATTTTGAAAATTTCCAGACTTCTGTGTCAAAGTTTGAAGATTGTCAGACTTTAGTCTCAAGGTCTATTTTACATCAAAAGTCTACCTACTTTGACAAATTCCAGACTGGACGTGAATGAAGAACCATAAGATAGACTTTATGCTGAAGCTGAATTTATTCAGACTGTATCCAGACCTTAAAGCTAAATTTGTTCAGAAGAAAAATATGCTTAGACTCAGATTGTAAAGTCTATTACTCTCAAACTTTACATCCAGAACGAAACAAAATGTAACACAAGTCCTAAATATATAACGGCTAGTGATTTGGTTTGGATTCTACATCAAGATTGATTTGATTGACTCAATATAATTGATTGACAATTAGATTTTGAAGACAAGAACTTTCTATACGAAGAAGCTCTACTTATGGAAATGTCGCGACCTAATTTTCGCGGGTTTACCACCTAAAACTAGGTTAATGGATTACTAAGTTTTTAAGCTTAGCTCGGGCTCTCCCAAACCCATACCAATTCACGACTTAGGTTTGAATTCTTAATATGCAAATAATTTTCAATCAGGAGTCGCCACTAATCTATTTTTGGTGGGTCGATTAGAAACCCAAGTAAAGTAATGAGAGATTTACTTTACTTCTACGAACCAGAGATTTATGAGTTCGGGGACTTGATTACACCAGACTATTCTAGTGCCCTTTCGGTACCTTTTTATTTCATTTTCAACAAAATGTTTGGCAATTGTATTGATTTTAATTTAACTTCCTAACATGTGAGGTGATCATACGTGTGCGCATACCACCAATTTAACACTCAAGAAAGCAATTTAATATTGCAAAACATACCTAGAAGCAACGAAAGCATCTGCATTGCTAAATCAGAATTCACATTAGCAGCCCTAAATATGATTTCTAATTAACACGCAATTTCAATTTTTGTTTTCACTTTATTTAATGAAAATCATGACTTATGCAATGCATGTAATCTAATATGACATGTCAGCATGACCTAAACTATATGACATGAAGAAATGCAATAATTAAATGCAATCTCAATGATCTAATTCTAATGACATGCAATGCGATGCAATGACATACAAAATTATTTAAACTAAAATGACATGCAACATACAATTTAGTATGCGGGTTATATGTCATGCGATATTTATTAAATGACTTAGTCTAATGACGAGGAAGTTCTAATTAAATGAAACCAATAAAAACTAAATGACGTGCATTTGATATTTCTATGCAAAAATGATCTAGCTAGATTAAAATTCTATCTAATTTAAACTAAGGATCAAGTCACATTAAATCCTAATTTAAACTAAGATATTATCTTAATCTAACATGCAATTTATCTAATATGCAATGACGTGCAAAAAATGTCCTAATATAACATGATATATGTATGATGATTTTTGTTTTTTTTTATTAATTTCGAAATTAAAATTTCCATGTAATTAAAAATGCAACTTAAATTAAACAGAAACTAAAAATCCTAAATGAATGCATTTTTAGTTTTTTTGGTTTTTTATATTTTCCGAACTGAAATCCCTATCCTAGATATGCCGATAACAAAAAATATTCCAAAATAAACTGAATCCTAATTCAAATATTTTTTAGATTTTTAGTGGCATTATCAACTAAATATTAAATCTAAACAACCAAGATATTCAATCAAATAAAGGATTAAAATAATCGAAAAAAAATAACCCGTTGTCTCACAAGTCAAATTAACGATTATCCTAACCCTAATTATCACAACAAAGAGTTCAAAATAACTAAAAATCCGATTCGAATTCTTACGGATCAAATTAATAATTATATTGATTCAGTACTTAAAAAACTATAAACAAACCCCAAAAATTAATGTAATTAAAAAATAACCCGACATCTTACGGGTCAAATTAATAATTACAATAAGTTTAGGGATAACTCTTGCGAATAATGCCTACAAGATTCATAAAGTAAACATTGTGATCCAATTAAATAACTAAACTAAAGAATATAAACAAAATAAAGTAAAATAAATGAAAAAAAGAAAAAACTACCTAATCGGACTTTCTTTTCCTGTTGCTTTTCTTTTCTCTGTTTTTCTTTTCCAGCACCACTCGTGGATCTCCAAGGGGAATCGACGAATCGGCTCGGCAACCGGCGTCGGTCCGGCGGGGCAGCTGCGGCGAAGGGAAAGCACGGTTGGTCGCGTGTCGGGCGGGGACGGGGACGGCACGGGAGCAGCAACAGCAAAAACCCGTGGAGCAAGGGCGCTCGGGCGGAGGACTCGGGGGACACTCCGGCGTCTCGAACCAGCAACTCGTGGGCGAGATCGGCTCGGGCTGCAACGACGTTGTCGCTCGGGCGGAGCTGATCGTGGTCAGATCAGGGGCGGAGCTCGGGCACTGGGCTCGCAAGGGGGGGTCGCGGGTGCTCACGGACAGAGGTGGCCGGCGAAGATACAGCAACAGCGGAGCGTCGGTTTGGCGTGAGCAGCGCGGCTGGGCGGCGGTGTGAGCTTGCGGAGACGGAAACCGAGGGAGTCCGGCGGTGCGGCGGTGCGGCGGCAAGCGATCGCGGGCGAAACGGCGTGCGGCTGACGGTGGGGCGGTGGTGCGTTGGAGAGTGGCTCGACTCGAGCTTGGGTCGTCGCGAGGCAAGGCGTTGAGGCGCGGCGCGGCGCGGCGTCGGGGAAGGACGATGGCGGAAGCTTCGCGGATGGAGGTTGCAGAGGAGAGGCAGTGATTTGGGGAAGATGGTGAATAGTAGGGGTCAAATCACCCCTTTACTTTTCTCCTCTCTCTCCCTCTCTCTCACGTCACTCTCCTTCTTCCTTCGTACTCCTTCTCTCTTTTTACTTTCAAACTCCACGGATGGCTTCTCTCTCTTCCTTCACTTTTTACTTCTTTGTCTTCTTTTTTTCGACGAAGAGAAAAAAAACCCCCCCTTTAAAAACCCTACGTACACACCCTTTTATAGGCCAAGATAAAATGCAATCTTTTTGTGAATATTTCATCCGACGAAAAGATTGTCTATAACCTCCTAATCAAAATATTTTATTCTCCTTATCTCCAAAATATTTTCTACTGATTTTTAAAGATAAGATCATAACCCCGATTTTCTTAAATTCTGAAAATCCTCATTTCAAATCTCAATTTTAGAAAATGGGCTTGGGCCAATTTGTACTCTCCATGGGCTTAGTCCGACCTGTTAATTTAAAACTCAAAAACACCAATTCGACCCATCCGCCACCGGTCCAGTAAATAAAATGCAAAATATGCAAACTAAATGTAGCTATGCAATTAATTTTTTTAGGGATAAAATTAATCCCTAATTTTTATGTAATAAATGACTAAATGGATCGCCAAAATTTAGGTGTCAACAGGAAACTAAGATTCTGTTTGTATGGGCAATCAGAATCAACTTGGGATTCTACTTTTGTCACTCAACGGCTACCAAATCTTTTAGATACAGATCTGTCCAATGGATAGATTGGAAGACGATCCTCGAGATATTGTCCAACGGCTAGTTTGGAAGTGGAGGAGTATTTAAGGAGATCAATGACTGATGAGCAAGTAAGAGACGAAGTGTAGAATTTATAATTTCAAAGTCTGAGTGACCTTCGATTATACACTTGTCTCTTGTGAGGTTAAATATTTGTGATCGTGAGATAAATACCAAAAGAGTGACTTAGTGAAATAGTGTTATTTACTACTAAGTGTTTGCATTCAAAGTTGTAATCTCTTGTTAATTGCATAGTGGAATCCAACCAAGAAGGCTGTTAGTGTGGAAGAGTGGATGTAGGCTTGATCTAAGCTGAACCACTATAAATCTTGTGTTCTTATTCTCTTCCTTAAACTCCTTTATTTTGTTCGTAATTCTATTTAACTGCTAAAGTCTGATCTCGTTCAAAGTCTGTTGCTCTTGAAACTCAGTTTCAAAAGTATGTTATTCTTCAAACTCAATTTCAGAAGAAAAATATTTCTACTGTTCTTTACGAAAAAATTTCTTCACACCCCTCTTGGTGTTCATACTAGCACTTTCATCACCTTTAGTAGAGAAGATTATATCATTATTATATTAAGGAATATTGCTCCAAATGGGCTAAGGTAAGCAAAACTGGCCCACCGACTGGAAAAGAACTTAGGTTTCAAAGTGCAAATGGAACATGGAAGCTCGACCCCTGTATGCAAACCAAAATCATATGTGGTCAAATCTGGGCCTTTCGTGTTTGATTTGGGCTTAATCCATCAACAGCAATTGGACTATTTCTTTAACTTTAAAAAGGAATAATCGACGAATCACCATAAACCATGTGTTATAAATTTTATCTTACTTGGCGTTATATGTGTCATGCATATCACTTTTGCTTGACTTGTTCCCCCACACTCCATTATTAAATGAAACCCAAACAAAAGACCTAGTACTAGGTTATTTAGTTAAGTCTCACAAAAACCCAATAGTATCTTAATTTTACTAGTCATAAACCTATTGCAATTGTGTTAATTTAATACTAACTTATTTTGTTTACCAATTAAGTCCTAAAAATCTTACAATTATTCTCGATTAGTCCATCTGGCCAAAATTGGCTAGCCAGCGTTGATGTGGCAGCCAACCAATGCTTTGGTGACCTTTTTTTTTTTTTTAATAATATCTTATTTTTTGAAATATTTTATTGATTTTATTGATTTTTTAAAATCTTTTTTTCCCTTTTTTATCTTTTTTTTTTTCCTTCTCCCTCTCCCTCCCTCCTCCTCTCCTCCTCCTCCTTCTTCCTTTGGCTCCGGCGACCAGCCAAAGGGGAGGGTTGGTTGGTCGCCGGACTAAGGTGGCCAGACTAGCTCACCAAATCTGGTGAGGGGGGCCTCACCGTCGCCAAGTTTGGCGAGGTGATTTGGCAGGCTCGCCTTGCCAGTTGGCGAGCTCGTGCCTAGCTACAATGGGGCGAGCCCCCGCAAGATCTGGCAAGGGGGGCTTGTCGTCGCATCTGGCAAGGCCCTCCTTGTCGGATCTAGCGAGGGCTCACCTCGCCCAGTGAATGCGAGGCGAGCCCTCGCTAGATTCGGTAGGGGCTCGCCCTGCTGTCATTAGGCGCGAGCTCACCCACTAGCAAGGCGAGCCTGCTAGATTGCCTTAGTCCAGCGATCGGCCAGCCTAGCCGATTGCTAGAGCTAAAGAAAGGAGGAGGGAGGTGGGAGGAAGACAGAAGAGGGAGAAGGGGAAAAAAGAAGAAAAATATTTTTTTAAAAAAGATAAAAAAAAATTAATAAAATATTACTAGAAAAAAGTTGTCGGCTGCCACGCCAGCACCGGCTGAGTAATTTTGGCCGATAGACCGGTCGGGAATAATTATAAGAGGTTTAGGACTCAACTGGTCAAAAAAATAAGTTTAGGACTGAACTAAGATAATTGCAATAAGTTTATGACTTTTTTGGTAATTTTCCCACTCAGTTAGAAGTATGAAAAGATACCATTATGTATAGACAAATCAACCTTTGTTCTGGAGACATATGGCGGTAAATCCAAACATTTGGCTATTTCCTATTCCAAAAATTTTGGCTTCGTCTCCCTATAAAAGGATGTTACATTTTCTAGAATTGCATTGGTTGGTCTTACTGTGTCAAAGATGATGATAGTCGTGTAGATCTGGCTATCGTATTGTTAAATTAGTTGTCTTTAACCAAGTGAGGATAAAATTATATAAGTGGGCAATCATGAATTTAATTAGTTATGTTGGAGATGAATGAGTTTTTTTTTTTTTTTGATCAAAAAAGATAATATATATTGATAAAGCGTCACGTGGGAAAGACAAAGCAACCCTGAGCAAGGGCATCATTACGGAGGATATCGAGCATGACTTGGGGCGGGGAGACAAACCAAGTGGAAGAGAGGGATCTGTAGCCATGGGCCTTTTCTGCCCAATCTGCTAGGGTATTAGCCTCCCAACGGCAGTGCTGCACATGGAGATGAGAGAATCGGCAAAGGAGATCGAAGCATTCGGCAAAGAGGTCACGGCACTCCCACGGCCGCAGGCGACCCCGATTTAGGGTTTCAACAAGGGTGATGCTGTCGAACTCCACAAGCAGGTTAGAATCTGTTAACTCTTGCTGAATCATATCGATGAGAGACAAAATTAACGCCTGGATCTCGATCTCGAGAGCAGAGGAGGCAGAGACAGAGCGAGTGATACCACCGAGCAATCGACCCGAGTGGTCGCGGGCCAAACTAGCAATCGATCCTCTATGAGTCGCCGTGGGAAAGGAGCCGTTTAGATTGATCTTCAGCGTGCCCGCCGGGGGGGTGGGGTTGCCAAGACCGATTAGGGTCAACTAAGAGGAATGGCCCTTGAATTCCTTTTGATGGACTCGTTTTTGGAGAGAGGCCAGGGCAAAAGCAAAATCTATAACCTGATCTGGGGACATCCGAAAGCGGCAAAAGAGGAAGTTGTTCCGCGCCTTCCAGATTTCCCAAAAAGGCTTGCGATCTGCTCAAAATCTAGTAAGCCTCTGTTCTAATTGAGGAAATTAGCCAACCATGAGTCCATTCGGTTAGGGTTATAAGCAAAAATATTGATTCGTACTTTGGAATGAGTCCATATGCGTTGAGTCCAAGGGCAATGTAAAAAGAGGTGTTCTGTTGTTTCTGGGGAGGCAGAGGAACAGAGACCACAGACTGGGTTTTGAATGATCCTTCTATGGAATAGATTGTCCCTAGTTAGTAATGCGTTCTGACATACTGACCATAAAAAATTACGAATCTTGGGTGCTGTCTGTGCTTTCCATATCTTTTTCCAAACAAGTTTCGGTGGTTGATAGGAAGAGGAGGCCTGAGTTTACCTACTGGTATGTAGATTGATGAATAACGTTGTAGCCACTCTTGACAGAATAGATGCCATCCTGTGTGCCTGTCCATATGAGTTTATCTACTGTAGATTGTGGCCAAAGTTTTAACTGGATGATCTGCTATACAGTGGAGTCATCAAAGAAACGATTGAGCAGAGCGATATTCCAGTCATTCGAAGAGGGGCATATCAGACCAGCAACGATGTGGGGTTCATCACGGGGAGCAGGACCACCCAGAATTCCAACAGGTAACCATCTATCCTCACGGACTTTGATTGATTGGCCATTCCCCACTGACCATTGAAGGTTTGGACTAATAGAATCTCTTCCTAACATGATGCTCAGCCAACCCCAGGAAGGTCTGTGACCTCTGTCCGCATGCCAGAAGGTTTTGAAAGGAAAGTACAAACCTTTAAAGACACGGCTCCACAACGACGAAGGATCTTGGAACAATCTCCATGCCTGCTTGCCCAGGAGAGCCTTGTTAAAGGTCAGAAAATCTCGGAAGCCCATACCACCAGTATCTTTTTTGGCTTTTAATAGATCCCATTGTTTCCAATGAATGCCAGATTTATTGTTGTTTGTTTGCCACCAAAACCTGGAAATTTTTTGTTCAATGGATCTGCATATTGAGACCGGGATCTTAAATATAGGCATAGCATATTGAGGTAGGGATTGAACAACCGATTTTAAAAGAACCTCCTTGCCCCCTTTTGAAATGAAAGATTCTTTCCATCCCTCTAGTTTTGCATTAACCCTGTCAAAGAGCCAAGCAAACATATTCTTTTTTGAAGAGCCCCAATTAGAAGGTAATCCTAGGTACTTACCAGATTTTTCCAAAATAGGAACCCGAAGTTCACTAGCCAGGTTAACTAGAAGAGGCTGAGGGCATGATTTCCCCATAAATAGACCTGATTTGTTTCTGTTAATGGCTTGACTAGTGGCTAAGCAGTATTGATTGAGGATGTTACCGAGATTTTGATATTCACTAGTTGTACCCTCCACAAAAAAGATAGAATCATCAGCGAAAAGTAGATGAGATAAAACAGGGCACCATCGATTGAGCCTTATACCCCTTAGAGAGCCCATGTCCACAGCTTGTAGGATAAGAGAGGAGAGCAAATTAGCCACCAGGATAAATAAATAGGGAGAGAGAGAATCGCCCTAGCGTAGACCCCGAGATGGCTGAAAGGTAGGTAGCAGTTCGCCATTAAATTTAACACTAAAAGAGGTTGAAGAGACACAGTGCATAATCCAGGAGATCCATTTGGCTTGGAAACCCCAACTGATAAAGATAGGCAGCCAAGAAATCCCACTCCACCCTGTCATAGGCCTTTTTCATATCCACTTTCAATATTCCCTGAAACTTTTTCTTTTTGGTGCGAGTTTTGATTTGGTGTAGAACCTCCTGAACAATGAGTATGTTGTCTTGTATTTGTCTGCCTGAGACAAAGGCACTCTGTTCTTGGGAGATTAGCTTAGGTAGGCAAGTTTTCAGGCGATTTGCTAAGATTTTGATATATGATTTTGTAACTAAAGTTACATAAACTAATCGGACGGAACTGATCTAACCTTTCAGGGTTTGGAAGCTTAGGGATTAGCGAGATGGAGGTCCTGTTGATTTCTGCCGGCAGCACTCCCGAACTGAAGAAAGTATGGACTATACGATAAACGTCCTCCTGAATAATATCCTAGTGGTGGTGATAGAAGAGGCCATTCAAGCTATCAGGACCCGGGGCATTGGTTGCGCCCAGCTGAAAGGTAGCCTGTTTTACCTCTTCCCGTGTAAGTTCAGTAGTCAGTAAAGCATTCATGTCAGCTGTAACTACCGTAGGACATTGAGCGAGAATAGGACGAAAATCCCTAGGGCCTTCGGAAGTATACAGGTCCCTGAAAAAATCGAAAGTCATTTGTTTAAGCTGGTTGGGGTCGCGGATCCAGTTCTCATTGCTGTCCTTTAAGGTGCTGATGGTATTTCTTTTTCTACGTTGGATAGTCGTGGCATGAAAAAATCTCGTGTTTTTATCCCCACACTGCAACCATTTGATGCGAGACCGCATCGCCCAGTAGTGCTCTTCTTGAGACCATATGTTCTGAATTTGCGTCTTCAAAGAATTGATGTGAATGTTATTATGATCGATGACAGGTTGGTTGGTGCATTGCTGAAGCTGCTGCTAAAGGAGAGGAAGTTGACGATGGCCCGCTATGAATTTATGACTACTCCATCGCGACAAGGCCGCCGAGGTAGCCCGGAGCTTCTTGGAGATTGTAGCATTAACGAGGGAGGAAGAAGACCAGGTGTCGGAAACCACCCTGTGGCAGTCAGGATCTTACAGCCAGAAAGATTTAAAGGTAAATAATCTCTTCTTCTTTGCTGCATTGAGATCAATAGTAAGTAGAAGTGGACTGTGATCCGATGCAATAGCAAGTAAGGCTGTAACTTCTGCATTCGCAAAGGTCACTCGCCAGTCAACTATACATAATGCACGATCAAGCCTTTCTTTGATGATAGCATCACCACTACGCTGATTAACCCACGTATAGGCACAGCCCTTAGTCTCCATGTCCAACAAAGCACAATCATGTAGCATTTCTTTGAAGGAGTTTAAGCGATACTGATCTGCTGGTTTCTGCCCTAGCTTTTCCCAATGATGTAAAACCTCATTGAAATCACCAATGCAGAGCCAAGGCAGAGTATGTAAGAGGCTGAGCCGCCTCAAGTCAGCCTAGAAAGGGAGTCTTTGGCTATAGACAGTAGGAGCATGTAGGTAGGTAGTACACATAGGGGAAAGGTAGCTATCATCAGAACATATAGCATCGATGAAATAGGAACTGTGAGCAATAACTGAGAGAGAAACAGAGTCCCGCCAAAAAAGAACCATGCCCCTAGCCAAACCGATAGGATTAACTACAAATCTATTAGGATAATGCAGCCGCCGTTGAATATTTATAATAACATGTTCCTGGTTCCGAGTCTCCATCAAAAAGATAATATTGGGCCGATCTTGAGCCACTAAGGCTCTCAGGGCTTGAACTGTCAGGGAATTGCCCAATCCCTAACAGTTCCAACTTAATATCCTCATTTGTCCATAGGTGGCTTTTTCGGGCAAGCCACCACAGCCCAATCCTTAGCCCTTGGGGCCTCCAGTATTGGTGTATCTAAGAGTAGACTCTCATCAAGAGTGTCAAGTGGGATGGAACGAGAGTGATACGGCGAAAAACGCCTAGCCTTTTTTGTGGGATTTGGCTTTGTAATCAAGTGTGAATGTTTAGTCTTCTTAGAGGAAGAAGTCTCTACCGTGGAATGGGAATAATCATATTTTTGTGCTGGTGCAGGGTGGGAAGGAAACAAGACCATAGGCTCTGGTGAGGAGTGTAGCTTCTGAGTTGGTCGAGCCTCCATTGGAGGGGTTTGTTGATAGACCTCACAAGGAGCAGCAGGGAGTAAGAGTAGACCTGATGGAGGAGTTTCAGGTACGGTTTCTTCGAAAGTTTCTGGAGGGGTTGTAGAGTCGTAAAAAACTTGCCAGAAAGGGCTGTGTTCCCTTACATCAACCCGAAGCCACTGTCCATAGTAGAGTTGATCCCTGCTATCAAATTTAGCATCCTCGTAGGGAATGTCCTTGCAATATGATGCATAGTGACCAATAATTCCACAGGAATAGCAGTAGTGAGGTAAACGTTCGTAACCAAAATCGAGCCATATGTTTTTCCCCGCTATTCGAATAAGTTTTCCAGGTTTTAGAGGCTCTGTGAGGCTGAGTTCCACTTTTGCTCGCACAACTCTGATTGGTGATTTATCCTTAGATTCTATGCGGACCTCCAGAACCTTACCCACTTCACTCACAACCTTGCTAACAAGTTGAGGCATACATCGCTCTAGAGGGAGGCCAAATACTTGGACCCAAAATGCACAACATGTGAAATCATAACAGTGGAAGGGAGTATTCGAGGTCCAGGGCTTAAGAATGACCAGATTACTAGAAAATAACCAGGGACCAGTATCTAACACACGTTGTTTTTCTGCTTTCGAGTTAAATTTGATAACGTATAGACCTTCCTCCCTCTGTGAAACCTCAAAATTCTCTGTGCGCCAGACACGATTCATTGTATGCTGAAAAGCAGGGAGATTGACAGTAGAAGTAGAGAGAATCTTCCCTATTAGACATAACTTACATTCCTCGAGCTTTGCTGCAGGGGCCTCGTCTTCCCAGACTTCAATTGGCTTAGGAGTCCATAAACGACCCAACCGACTGCAAAGAGCGGCAAGTCGGGCGTCCTCTCCCTGAGACGAAGACTCCATCCGAAGAGAAACTCTACTGTAGGGTGGTATCAGCACAGAACAGAGAGCGAACCAAGTGAGAAGCCATCCATGCAAAGAGATGATGGTAAATCGGGAACATGCAAGTTGAGAATTACAGAAATTTGGGAGCGACAACAGAAAGAAGACAAGTTAGAGAGAGCGATGAGACCAGAACACAGAGGAGATGAAGAGGGAAAAGAAGAAAGATGGAGAGGACCCAGGGGGACAGAAGTCTGCATCCACGAAAGTATGGATGGAAAACAAGTTCGGAGGGGGCCATCATCCGAAATTCCTTCCATTAGCTGCAGGAAAACAAGAAACCCAGACGCGGAGATGGAGAAAGAAAACGGAGCTCGGCACAGACGCGAGGAAAATCTCTACATGGGCGAGAGAGGAAAATCTCTACATAGGCGAGAGCGCTTATGGTCTACGACTGGTTTGATTGATCAACCACCATGGGAGTCTTTCATGTAAAATTTCTCGACAAACTCGGAATCAGTAGGGGCCCCTTTAAACTTGAAGTGTATGTTAATGTATAGCACCGAAAAAGATGAGCTTTTGAGACGTAACTAGACATGGATAATTGAACTTCGTAGCAGCTTGCTTCGCGCTTGATGCACAAGTTGCGTAAAACTGATAACAGCTAACCTAATGGCACCTATTCCAGATCAATTTGCTGCATTAAACGGGATTCCAAATTCTTCCTTTTTCATTTATTAAATTAGTAGGTTTGTACTCGACATTCAATAAGAGTTTATTTACTTTTTTACAATGTCGTGGATTGGGCTCTATGTTTTATTTTTTTTTAAATTTTTGGGGGCTCATGAATGTTTGATTTTGGAGATATTCTGGTGAGCCTATAGATTGGCCTAGAGGCGTAAAGGTTATACATCTTTTATGGGATCAACAAACAAACGCGATCCTCGCTCATTTTCTGATAACCTCAACACTTTCTCAACTTGAAATTCCAAATCCTTATCAGTAAAGCAAATCGCGAGGTTTTCAAAGTAAAGCAATTGTTCAACAGGATTCGCTAACAAAAAGCAATTGTTCAACAGGATTTGCTAACAAATACCTTCATGAGATGATACATGAGTTGATGGCCAACAAAAGGGAAGAAAGAAAGAACGAAAACAGACAGCTTTCCATTGGCATTAGAATGGAGCATGCGTGAGAGGAAGTTCGTTTGCTTTACTGTGCAAACTTTGTGAGGGAAACCTCATAATAATTGCCTTATTGTGAAAACTTTATATCTTGCTCACTCGGTGTCATCTTATCTCACTGTCCATTGCAAAATTCGGAAAGTAATTTTGCCCCAATTTGAGGAATTGGGGTTGGGATTTTGTTTTGAAGACATAAGCAATTTTGCCCCAATCCAATTTGTTAATTTGGGGCAAACATTGTGGTAGACGATGTCATTTAGATGCAATTCTGCTGACTTTACTTTGCCAGTTAGGCACGTCGAGCGGTTTACATTAAATATTGTCACGCCAAGTCTGTCTCATAAATTGCTGATTGAAGTGATCGGGCTTTTTATTTATCAAAATGGTACTTGAGTAACTAAGAAAAGAAAAGTTCAGGTGCTAAGGGAGCGCCACTCTCACAAAATCCTCACATCGATACTATTTAGAGTAAGATCAACCTACGGCCAATTGATATAAGTCGTGCTATTTGGTTCCCCCAAGACACGCGCATATCGGGATGCGGGGAGTGCGGGACACGACGAGACTCTGCCTCAAGCTCCGCGACTCCACTGCTTTCCTGTTCTTCTTCCCAAAATTAACGGAGGAATCAAGATCAATTGCTCCCTTGAGTTTGAACCCACCACCTAATGTTTTTTTTTTGGGGGATCTCATCTTGCCTTCTTCGCTTCCATCTTCATTACACAATTTAGAAAAATCCTAGAGTGAGTCTATCAAGCAGTAGAAAGAATCAGACGCTAATTATCAACTAATGCGAACTTTCTCGCCATAAGGACTAAAAAAGAAGAAAGAAGAAAGAAGAATGATGGTGATACTTTTTAGCAGGGGCATCAAGAACATGTTTAAGCAGGAAGCAAAGAGGCACTCGTTGGGGAAGGCAATAGATCTATCGTGATGACCAGATATGCTGTCACTGCCATGGCTGGATGAAAGTGTGATATATTTGGCATATAATCCAATTTATCACGAGCAAACGAAGCATATCAACATCAAGTACTACTGCATTCGAGATGTCTTAGTTAAGGGTAATGTTATTGTCAAAAAGATTGTTGCAGCAGATAACTCGGCAT
The DNA here is from genome assembly GCA_014182885.2 of Eucalyptus caleyi. Lineage (NCBI taxonomy): Eukaryota > Viridiplantae > Streptophyta > Magnoliopsida > Myrtales > Myrtaceae > Eucalyptus > Eucalyptus caleyi. The sequence continues at coordinate 1,586,672 of CM024467.2, read as the reverse complement.
ACATGATGACTAAATTTGTTCCTTTGGCGAAACTTAGGCTCTGCGTGAGTTCTATTGGCATAGTAATCGCATGTTGGGGCGTTGGAAAAGCAACATGGATGATTAGCACTATAACTTGGCTTCAAACATTAAGCCAAGGTGAATAATTGTTAAATTAATGTCTCGAGTTTGAATTTGGATAAAGATTTGTTAAATTGAATCTTATTGGTGAAGATTTTTCCAAGCGGATTACAAATTAGATGAAGAAATCTTTTTTTTATTGGACTTTCTTTCAGACATGCAAAATAAGCCACAAAACAAGGAGGATATGTTTTATCACTAGAAGACAAAAAAAGGGGCACACTATATATTTTATTATCTATTTATCTTTAAGGGAGATAAAAGAAAAATGAAGAAAAATGAAGGTTTTCTTCCCCATCGTGCAATGTACGAATCCCTCTTTCAAAGAAGGAAAGAGAAGTGGGGCCCAAGGTTGAACTTTTGACTTTGGGCACACACACGCCTAGGTTTTCTTTTCTTTCTGCAAGTGATGGCCGCACATACAAGCCGCAGTAGAAAGCCACAAGACAAGTTGAAGAGAGCCACGCATGAAGAGAGAAAAAAGCATACAAGTTCTTCATTTCGGCACACGTAAAGTGTTCTGCTTTAAGCTTGAATATGCGGTAATTTTATGCAGTGAGTTTATGTCCAAGTAAGTTGTTTATTTATAATTACTTTGGGTTTGAGATTAAATCTAGATGTGGAAAACACTCGAGCGTGTGAGCAATTGTAAACTCTGATTATTTGATTATAGTGGATTATTTGCTGCTGACTCTCCCCGTTGACGTATGTACCGATACTTAGACCAAACCACATAAATTTCTGGTATTCTTATTATTTCTCGTTTATTTCTTTGGTGATTTTTCGTTGACGTAAATTGCAAGATCCTATCGTTTCCGCGTATTATATTCCAATAGTGGCACTCAAGTAATTGAAAAAAAATTATGGCTCTCTCACAAAGTCCTTAGATTAATATCATTTAGAGTAAGATTGACCTATAGGTCCAACTGTTATACATCTATTATGGGCCAACTGGTCATCCGCTTCGCCAGGCCAGCCTGTTACTTCTAGAAGTCGTGGAACATACAATACCTAATAGAGATCAACGAGCATTGATAATGACCTGGCGTATACATCTCATGGGCAAAGAAAGGAAAATGATACGGTCGATATGGATGGCTACGTTATTAGAAGAGAGGCCCTATTGTCATGGATGGAGCCTAAATTGATGCGAGGGCGAGGGCGTACGCGGCGAGGGCGGACGCACAATGGGAGTCACCCTCAGGCTCCGCGGCTTCACTGCTGTTCTCCTCTTCTTCTTTCCAAAATCAATGTAGGAATCAAGGCCAATTGCCCCCTTGAGTTTGAACTCACCCCTTAAAGCTTTCCTTGGGGATCCTGTCTTGTCTTCTTCGCTTCCACCTTGATTGCACAATTTAGAGAAGGCTTAGAGTGAGTCTATGATGATTCCAACTGGAGAACGATTCCTACGTTTATTACATACTGAAGGTGAACTTTCTCGCCATAGGGAAAGAAGAAGAATGATGATGATGATATGTACTACCAAGGGCATCGGGAACATGCTGAGTAGCAAGCAATGAGGCATTCGTTTGTGAAGGCAATAAATCCAGCGTGATGAGCAAATATGCTGCCACTGCAATGACCACCCACTTTCTCTCAATGCTCTTCTTCGTCATCATCGCTCTCGGACAATGCGAAATCTCAATGCAATCACACTACGAGAGCGTCAATGATGAGCAATGGATCATAGGCAAAGTTCGAAGGTAAAAGGACTAGACAACTTTGAATAAATAATGTAGCGAGATTCTTCAGCCTCACTAAGACAAAATGGCCTTGTGGAATTTATGGTGTGATCCCAGTCGATGGCTCTGATTTTCTGCCTTCCAACATTGAATTTATCTCCCCCGTGATGAAGACGCTAGCTGAGTGGATGGCTTGTAGAATGGGTTGAGAGTGTTTATAACGTTAGACTTGACAGTTCTAAATGCGAATGATATGTGTGAAATGAATATAAATATTTCAACTAATAGGCAAGCTTTATTGTCACGCCTTGATCCTTCGAATGCGTGTCCATCCCTTGGTGGTCGATTAATTTGTGACGTCTTAGGACGCGTCGCCAACCCATTCATTTTAATGCGCATGCGGAAGCAAATAATTAATCCCCAGACAACAGAAATGTGGGATAGGAAAGCAAGGCCAAAAATTTTCGAAAACCACAACACACTTATATACAAATCAAACTAAGTCATATACAATATTAACCGATATATACAAGGTCTACAAAAAAAAAGGGGGGGGGGGTAGAGGGCTACAGATCCTCTACACATTCGATCCCTCAACAGAAGGTTCCGGGTCTCTAGATTTGGGGACTTTGGATCTACCACTGCTCCACTAGGAGGGTTTGTTGTGCCTTTACCAAAAGCAACTTCCAGCACCAATATAGGGACCTTGGATTCCGATAGTCAACCAAAACAGGATTTGCTAACAAATACCTTCATGAGATGATACATGAGTTGATGGCCAACGAAAGGGAAGAAAGAAACAACGAAAAACAAACAGCTTTCCATTGGCATTAGAATCAAGCATGCGTGAGAGGAAGTTCGTTTGCTTTACTGTGCAAACTTTGTGAGGGAAACCTCAGAATAATTGCCTTATTGTGAAAACTTTATCTCTCGCTCACTCTGTGTCATCTTATCTTACTGTCCGTTGCAAATTTCAAAAAGTAATTTTGCCCCAATTTGCGGAATTGGGGTTGGGGTTTTGTTTTGAAGACATAAGCAATTTTGCTCCAATTTGTTAATTTGGGGCAAACATTGTGATAGACGACGTCATTTAGATGCAATTTTGCTGACTTTGCTTTGCCGGTGAGGCACATTGAGTGGTTTACATTAAATATTGTCACGCCAGATCTGTCCCACAAATTGCCGATTGAAGTGATCGGGCTTTTTATTTATCAAAATGGCACTCGAGTAATCAAGAAAAGAAAAAATCAGGTGCTAAGTGAGTACCACTCTCACAAAATCCTCACATCAATACTATTCAGGGTAAGATCAACCTATGGCCAATCGATATAAGTCGTGCTATTTGGTCATCCCCCCCGGCCACCCCAAAAAAAAGACATATGCATATCGGGATGTAGGGAGTGCGGAGACACGACGGGACTCTGCCTCAAGCTCCGCGACTCCACTGCTTTCCTCTTCTTCTTCTTTGCCCAAAATCAATGGAGCAATCAAGATCAATTGCCCCTTTGAGTTTGAACCCACCACCTAATGCTTTTCTTGGGCATCCCATCTTGCCTTCTTCCCTTCCATCTTCATTACACAATTTAGAGAAATCCTATAGTGAGTCTATCAAGCTGGAGAAAGAACCAGACGCTAATTATCTATCGTGACCTAAATTTCGGGTGCACCACCTAAAATTAGGCTAATGGACTACTAAGTCTAACTTAGCTCGGGCTCTCCCAAGCCCATACCAATTCGCGACTTAGTTCAAATATTTAGCATGCAAAAGGGAGTCGCCACTAATTAGTTTACAATAGGTCGATTAGACACGTAAGTAAAATAATAGGAAAATTATCTTACTTCTACAAACCAGAGACTTTATGAGTTCAGGAACTTGGTTACGCCAGATTTCTCTTTTATTTTGAAAAAAATATTTTGTAGGCAGCTTGAATTGATTTTAATTTATCTCCCTAACATGTGAGGTGGTCATGTGGATGCGTAAACCACTAATTTAACACCCAAATAAAGCAGTGAATAAATTGCAGGATTTACCTCATGGTAACGAAAGCATCTGTAGTGTTAGATCAAAATTCACATCAGCTATCCTAGATATGATTTATAATTAACACGAAATCACTCAATCTTTTTTAAAAGAATTTTCTCTTGTTTAATTAAATCTAATTATATGCAATGCAATCTAAGCAAATGACCTAATTCTAATGACGAGCAATCTCTAACTAAATGGACCTAGTAACAATCAATAAATGACATGCATTTTATGAGCTTAATTTTATATGATGTGCACATGACATTTTTATTTTCTTAAAAAGCATGCAATCTATCCAAAATATTTATCTAAGCTTAAAGTTAAATATGCAATTTTGTCCTAATATGCAATAACGTGCAAAGAATGCCCTAATTTTAGTTTTTCTTTTTATTTCTTTTGAAATTCGAATTAAAATTGACACATAATTAAACATGCAATTAAAAAAAAACTAACATCTAAATGAGTGCATTTTTTAAATTTTTATTTTTTTCAAAGACTCGAAATAAAAGACGAAGTAAAAAATCTATAATCTTCACTTTTTTTCCTCTCTCGACATGCAGAGCTCCAATCTACCGACAATGGTAGTTTACATCTGTTTTTTCAAACCCTAATCAGTAAATTGAACCCCTTGCTTCCTTCCATTGCTGCAATGGCAATTACGCTCACACAGTTTCCTTTCCTTGGCTATGGTGACCCTTTCTTCCATGGATTTCAAGCTCTTCGCTAATTCCATTCGTGGGCATCCTCTCTGTTAAACCCATCTTTTGCTTCCTCTTTGTTTTATCTGCTACTGCCCCTGAGTTATGGGTTATTTCCAATTCTCTCCCCCATCAATTCGGTCATCTTTTTCTTCTTCACCTGAAGCTCTCCTCTTTACCTATTTGCCAAATTTCCCCAATCGTATATCAATTTAGTCACCCTTTATTCCATCGGAATTCCAGTTTTCAAAAATTATATTGCATGTCAACTTCCTTCCTTACCTCTTCAAAACTCTAAATTGGGGTGTCTATTATGGCCTCTCACGACCAAGTGGAGACATCACGCCTCACTACCCTTTGTAACAGACCTGGCCAACTATGGTTCGAGCAGGAAATCGACATATGGGACAAGTCGCCATCCCTGGAAAAAATCGAGGAGTGCAAGAGGATATTAGTTGGTAAGATTTTCTCAAATCCTTCTATCAATTTTCCGGCATTCCAAAATACAATGAAGCACGCTTGGTGCACAGAACAGGTAGAGATCACCCAACAGGAAACGGGCATCTATGTGGCTAAGTTCAAATTAGAAAGTGATAAACAAAGAGTACAAGAGGGTGGATGTGGCTATTTTCTAGTAACTTGGTGATTTTTTCAGTCTCGGAAGCCAAACACACCCCTATATTGTTATGATTTTTCCACATGTGTATTATGGGTCCAAGTCTTCGACCTCCCCCTAGAGTGGTGCACAGATCAAATGTTAAGTAAAGCTATTAAATGCATTGGGAGAATGCTGGAAGTGAAAGTTGACACAAAGGAGGAGTTAGGGTTGAAATTAACTTAAGCGATCTTTTGAAAACGGGGCAATTGATTCGTTTAGATGGAAAAGCTTTTTGGCTCGATTTCCACTATGAACGGCTTCCTCATTTTGTTACTCATGTAGACAAATAAGGCATTATGCAATGTACTGTCAGGACATACCTTTTACTGAAGTTAAGATGGCAGGAAAAGAGAAGATGGCTTTCGGTCAATGGTTACGTGCTGAAGTTAAGGAGAACAGTCCGTACTGGCGGACTTTCTATGAAGGAAAGTCTCCCTCAGATGAGTCTGCTGAAGTGATTCTAGAAACTCCTCCAATTATGACCTCTAAGTTTCCTGCTCTGCCCCCTCCTGAAGATGTCGCTAAAAAACCTCCACCTAAACCAACTGTGCCTCCATCCAAATTGACTGAAAGTATTCAACAGCACTGTCATCAAGAAGGAACAATAAAGGGGAATATCGTGACTACTGATTTGATCCATTTCTCATCTAAAATGAAAGGTATCCAACAAGCCCTTCTCCCTATAACAGCAATGGGCACAAGCATTCCAATGAAACAAAAACTACCTCCTGTTGAAGCAGTGGATGTTCTACTTCAGCATCATATTCATACTGCTTTGCCCCCTCCAATGACGGCTACTTCAGATGGAGTGATGATCCCTGGACCTGTCAAGCACAAAGGAAATCGAGATAAAACTATAGCAACTGTGACTACCAAGAAATTGAAACATTCTAGACTAGTTACCAAAACAGGGATAGCCAAGAAACTCAAGAGGTACAACCCTTACGATTTGTGTTCTCATAGCTCTGAGTGTTTTGAAGACAACCAACTACTTGATACCCCTGTCTTAATGGCTGAAGAAGTTGCAACTAGGCTGAGGTGGCTTGCCTGAAAAAGCCACCAGTAGCAAAATGAAACTCCTCTACTGGAACTGTTGAGGACTTGGCTCTCCTCTTACGGTTCAAGCCCTAAAGGCCCTTGTGGCCAAAGAGAAGCCCGATGTGATTTTTTTGATGGAAACAAAGAATAGAGAGCTAGTTCTTTCAAGAATTTAGAGACGATTTCAGTTTCCTAACTCTCATATCATCAATCTAGTGGGCATAGCTAAAGGTTTGGCCATGTTTTGGCATTCTAATATATCTCTATGGGTGGATCTAACTACTCAGGACTTTATCGATTCCATATGTATAGAGACAGGGAGAGGAATACCTATGCGACTGACCTGTTTATACGCACCAGCAACTCTTCAACTGTCCCAACCCTTATGGACAGCCCTTCGATGAATCGCTTCCACCAACTCTTTACCTTGGGTTTGCACAGGGGACTTCAATGAAATAACCTATCACTGGGAGAAAGTAGGTAAACGATCACCTGATTTTTCTCGTATACAATCCTTTAGAGAAGTTCTACACAATTGCGCATTGATGGACATAGAAAGCAAGGGATGCGCTTTTACCTGGATGAACAACCGAGAGAGGGATGACTTGGTTGAAGAAAGATTGGACAGGGTTCTTTGCAACTGGAACTGGAGGATCACTTTCCTTGAGGCTGAAGTGTTCGCTTTACCAGCAGTGGGTTCGGACCACAGCCCTTTGTTGCTTACTACTAAAGCAAAACTGTGTAGCAAAGGGAAGTCCTTCAAATTCGAAGCTTATTGGTTGCAGGATCATGCTTGTCAAGATGTCATAGAAAAGGCTTGGTCTTCAGCCAGAGCAAAAGGCTACAACCTGCCATACAAATTAAAACAGGTCAGTTGGGCTCTCTTGAAGTGGAGTAGAGTCGCTTTCTCTCAAGCCAATGAATAGATAGTAACTTTACAGTAGCGACTACAATCTTTAACAAATCAGACACATAGCCTCTATGACAAACAGCTCGTCACTACATTGAAAGATAAGCTACACAACACTTGGCAACAGGAGGAACAGTACTGGGCTATGCGCTCTAGGATAAATTGGCTTCGATGGGGTGATAAAAATACTAAGTTCTTTCATGCCACTACTATCCAGCACAAAAACAGAAACAAAATCAAAATTCTGCTAGATGACAATCAAAGATGGGTTAGAGATGATCATCTTCTCAAGGAAATGACAATGGAATTCTTTTCCAAACTCTACAAAACAGAGGGCTATCGCGACTATGGGCTGATTATTGACAAATGTGAATGTGTTGTTACAAATGCTATGAATGCTAAACTAACTTCAGCAATTACTCGTGAGGAAGTTCAAATAGCCACTTTCCAGCTGGGGAAAACTCAAGCTCCGGGTCCTGATGGATTCAACGATCTTTTTTATCAAAATCACTGGGACATCTTACAAGATGAAGTTTATTTATCGATGCAACAATTTTTTCAATCTGGTTTGATGCCCTCGAAAGTAAACCGAACCATTATCACACTCATACCAAAAGTCCCTAACCTAGAATGTCTAGACTAGTACCGACCTATTAGTCTTTGTAATTATGCCTACAAAATAATTTCCAAGGTGCTCGCCATCCAACTGAAACATTTCCTTCCTAACCTGATACCTATAGAACAAAGTGCATTTGTGAGTGGTCGTAAAATCCAGGATAATATTTTAATTGTGAAGGAGGTACTTCATTAGCTAAAGACAAGAACTAGAAAGAGAAAATTTCAAGCTGTTGTCAAGATGGACATGAAAAAGGCGTATGACAATGTTGAGTGGCATTTCCTCATAGATTATCTACTCAAGTTAAGATTCCATTCTACTTGGGTACAGTGGGTAATGCAGTGCATCACTACAGTCTCCATAAGTGTCAAGTTTAATGGGGAACAACTAAATTACTTCCACCCAACGAGAGGCATTCAATAGGGAGACCCTCTATCACCCTATCTTTTTATCCTGATGTCGAATGTGCTGACAACACTCATCCATCAAGCTCTCCATATGGGAAATCTTAAGGGTATCCAACTGAACAGGTAGTGTCCAACTCTGACTCATTTATTTTTTGCCGATGACGCTATATTTTTCCTAGATGGGTCAGTACAAGAATGCCAAGAACTAGCCAACATTCTAAACTAGTATTGTCTAGCTACGGGACAAGCAATCAATCGGAACAAGTCGGGCATCTTCTTTAGTAAAGAGTGCCTTGACAGACTTAAGGATAGCTTAGCACAGGAAATCAAAATCCCGGTGTTAGCAAAAACGGGGAAATACCTTGGTATCCTGTCGGACTGGGGAAGATCCAAATGAGATATGTTTGCTTGGATACTAGGGAAAGTCAATGCAAAACTTGATGGATGGAAAGAAAGTCTAATTTCTAAAGGTGGTAAGGAGATTCTTATAAAAACTATTGTACAGGCAATCCCACAATACGCTATGTCAATTTTCAAAATCTCTGTTTCGCTTTGTAAGTCCATTGAAAAAAAGATTGCACAGTTCTAGTGGCAAAATGACAGCCGAAAGTCAGGAATACACTGGAAGAACTAGGAAGCATTGAAGAACGGGAAGGAAATGGGAGGACTTGGGTTTCGAGACCTCATTGCTTTAAATAAAGCTATGTTAGGCAAACAAGCCTGGCAACTAATATAGCAACCTACTTCTTTGTGGAGCAAGCTCTTTCAAGGTCTTTATTTTCATTCACAGGATTTCTTAAATGCCTCCAAAGGTACTTGACCTTCCTGGGGTTGGCAGAGCATACTAGTTGGATGGGATTCCATTTTATCAAAGATTCAATGGCCGGTCAGAGATGGAACTAGCATAAAAATTCATGAGGATCAATGGCTTCCTAGAGGTAAAATAGGCGGAATAGCTACTGCAGAAGAACCTGAAAGAGTTGCTGAACCGATTGATACAAAAACCAACCTATAGAATGTGCCTTTACTACATCATCTCTTTGATGCTGAGACTATAGCAGAAATCCTCAAGATCCCCATTAGACCTCATTATGTGGCAAATCAGATCATTTGGTTGTGTACAATTCGAGGTGAGTTTACTGTGAAAAGTGCTTATCGTGCTATTCAGCAGGCAGCATCTACTACTAATTTAAACAAAGCGTCTTCTTCATATCAACCTCCAAAGCACCTCTGGAAAAACATATGGAAACTCAAAATCACTCCTAAAATTATATTTTTCCTTTGGTCTTTATGCCAGAATGCTTTGCCTACTAAGGACAACCTATTCCGCAAAAAAATTAGTGTTGATCCTATCTATTCTCTATGCTCAACTCAGCAACCAGAAACTTTGGAACACTTATTTTTATTATGTCCATGGACCTCACAAGTTTGGTCTCACCCCCAAATCAGCATTCCTATATTACCCTCAGATATTCATCGCATAGAGGTTTGGATTGCCAACCTATTTGAACATAGGAACATCTTACCTGGTATGGAGCTTCTCACCACACTATTATGGCAAATCTGGAAATCGTGCAACAGATCTATCTTCTACCAACAGAGTCCAAATCCCTCATATGTTGTTGCCGTCGCACTTGCCCAAGCTCGCACGACTCAAATTGTCTCTGTTCCTGTCCATGGGGTCGGATCAACTCGAAGAAATCCAAATCCAGGCACATCGTGGAGGCCCCCCGATCTAGGAGTCCTGAAGATCAATATAGATGGGGCTTTTCAGCCAGGAAGCACCACAGGATCAGTCGCCTGCCTCTGTCGTAATCATAATGGTACATTGATTGAAGGATTCACAAATACCCTACCTGCTTCATCAGCGTTGCAGGTGGAGATCCAGGCACTGAGTGTAACCCTACATCACTTGATGAATGCCAACAAGACTAAGGATCCTCTTATTATCGAGTCGGACTGTCTCATGATGGTTGAAACGGTGCAAGATTTTCAAGCATCGCCATGGGAGGTTAGTCCGCCGATCGCTATGCTCCCCTGTTTCCATCGTATGCTTGTTAGGTTTTGCAGAAGAGACGCAAACTTTGCTGCAGATTGGGCTGCTAAGGTCCACAGCAATGGCTCCTTGCCTTCAACTTAGGCTCTTTTACCCCCCAATCCCTTGTTAGACCTTCTTGCTTTCGACGCTATTGAAGCGGGATGCACTTTTCATTTCAACTAATGCAAAGTTTATTTTCGACCAAAAAAAAAAAGACTTGAAATAAATAAATCTTATATTCTAGATATGCAAGATAACCCTAAAACGAGGAATATTCTAAAGAGAACCTAATCCTAATTCAATTTTTTTTTTTTTTGGATTTTTTTCTTTTTATGAAAACAAAATTGACTCAAACGACACAACAACACATCCAACAAGATAAGATTGATATCCAAAATTGACGAATCATATCCCGCACATGGGATCAGATTGGTCAATTTTAAATAAAACCACGAATCAAACCTCGAGTGTGAGATTGGATTGGCGATTTTTCGTGCGATTGCAAGTCAGATTTCGGGCACGAAAATCGGACTGTCAATCATATGCACGTTGTGAAATTAGGGATTAATCCCTAATTTAAAATGCTACTCAAGTTGCGAATATCACGTCGGGGATTTCAACCGGGTGCATCAAGGAATATTTTGGAAATCAAATTAGACAAGATTTTTACCTAATCTGAATACTTCTCATGTTGGTGTGGACTTCTCGGATCGAGCTTGTCGGTGGCCGTGCGGTGGCTTGGCTTGACGGAGTGCTTCTTGGCAAGGAGAGACAATCACGGTCGAGTGTGTCGCAGTTATTGGGCACGCGAGAAGACGAGTTGCTGCAGGAGTTTATTGACGTAGTCGGTCTTGGACCGCAATGAACGGCAGAAACATTCTGAATTCCGAGGACTGCACCTGCACCCACAGAATACACTTAAACCTAATCCGACTTTTTACCACTTGTAGTCTCTTTGTTCGCATATGGTCCTCGTGCACTCCTCTAGGAAATTTTTACCACTTCTTTCATGAATCACCCCTGCAGGCCAAAAGAAATTTCTTATTTCTTTCTTCTATTTTAACAATAACCTCCAGTGGACATAACGTGCGAGAATTTCTGCCACAAATACACGAAATCGGAACTTGTCCTAGTGATTGATCGGGTGAACGTGGAGGACCTCAGTCACCAACGGCATGAAGGAACTGCTAGGTCAAGCGAGACATTGACGTCGATGGTGTTGATGGGGCTCGCCAAGGCAGAGCCGCGACAAGTTTGGAGTTAGTCGTGACTTGGTGATGCTCTCCAACGGGCACCACCCAAGGGGTGCCCAACGGTTCACGGCCAAGGATAATCCACGGGCTGCTGGCTTGCTGTGGATGGAGTCCCGAGCGGTGTCTCATGGACTCAAGGATGAACGGCAAAGGGGCTGTTTGCCAATATGGCTCGGCTCAAGAGTCTGCTAGTGAATCTCACTTGACAACCTGCAAAACAGAAACTCGATGTTTCTAGTTCGACGGCTGCTGCTAGTGGCACTTGTGGCGAGGATTGTCGTTTGAAGGTTTACGGCTTGGTTGTATAGGGACTCCTCGGAAGCAGTTGGTCATTGGCTAGAAGCAATGGCGCTAGGATTGCGGAGTTGGAGGAACCCGTGGACTGGGAATCGTGGTGATGGACTCGGCTATGCACCTCTTAATTCTCTCACCTGTTGCCAAGAAGAGAGTTCCTTCTCTTGTTCTTGTATTTCATGGCCGTATATTATCCATTGCGTGGCCCCCTTTGAAGCCTGGTGTTGAATACGATGGTGGGTGGTTGCCTTGACTGAGTTGCCTCCTTCCTCTCGGTTTTGTCTCTTTTCACGACTTATGGCCGTGTGTTTCTCTAATTTGTTCTCTGCGATTCTCCCCTACTGACCAAAAGTGTCCTCTCCTTTTATGGAGAACGGCTAGGGCTGGTAAAAGGAAAGCCCAAAATCCACTTTCCTTCTTCTGATCCTTGCATATCATGCATATAGAAGCCGATTCTTCTTTATTTCCTGTTTTTTTTATTGACTGAATATTGCTCCAACTTCGAATCGTGAGAATCAAGTTTCTTCTTTATTTTATTTCATGATGCACACACCTCCTGTTCTTTGCCAATCTACTCTTTTTCTTTTTCTTTTTTTCTTGTGACTCACCAAATCAACAATACTTTATTATTTTCTTTCTCACTTTGTTATTTCCTTATACTTTCCAGACGACCCACTTCCTCTAATTGACCTTTTCTTTCCTTTTTTTCATTCAACCACGTGAATATATCCGAATTCTCATGATCATCATAATATTGCTCGTTATATTTCCTAATTTGAAGTATTGCACGTGGAGAGCATATATCGATTTCAACCTCATTAAAGGAATAATGGGCTTACATGAACGTCAAGTTCAGCCGAATTTTCATTACCGTGGGCTTTGAGCTTAGAACCATCAAGTTGAACCCATTCGTCGCTGTTTCAATGCAAACGGAACAAAAAAATGCTCCTAAAACTATATGCTATGCAATTTAATTCTAATATTTTTGTTTAGGGGTTAAAAATTAATCCCTAATTTTTTACGTAATAAATAAATGACCGAGTCATTAGAATTTAGGTGTCAACATTATACTTTCTTGTCATAAGGAATAAAAAAGAAGAAAGAAGAAGGATGGTGATACTTTTTACCAGGGGCATCAGGAACATGTTGAGCAGGAGGCCAAGAGACACTCGTTGGTGAAGGCAAAGATCCATCATGATGACCAGATATGCCGCCACTGCCATTGCCGCCCACTTTCTCTCGGTGCTGCTCTTCTTCATCATCGCTCTCAGACCATGTAAAGTCACAATGCAATGGCTTTGTGGAATTCATGGTGTGAGATTTTCAACCTCATTAAGAGAAAATGGCTTTGTGGAATTCATGGTGTGATCCATCTTCCTCGGGATGACCACGCAAGCTGACTGGATTGCTTGTAGAATGCGTTAAGATTGTTTGTAAGGTTAAAGTTGACGGTTCATGTGCGGATGATACTTATGAAATGAATATCAATGTTTCAATGAACGGGTGCGCTTTATTATAATGTGTTTAGAGCATCAAGCGTTCCATCCAATTGAAGTTTGTTGATAATCCGAGCAATTAACCCATTGAATAATGGGCCATCAACTTTCATATTACCAATCTAAGCACAAATATTATTGATTTGATCAAAATGCATTCCACAGTCACCTGAAACCAACTCTTTTTCCAACTAAATGATCAGAAAGACAAGTGTGCAAAAAATCACTTTGACTTTTGATGACGAACTCCGTGAATGATCTGTGCTTGTGGCCATCGACTTGGATGACGACGAGCTTCCCCGACCAATGAATCGTGTGGATCGGACATTTTTTGAGTCATTTCTATAGTATGCGTATGCATGTATGCGTGTATACACACAGCGCCTATCTACCAACAACATAAATGGGTTCGAAGTTGGATTCATGTTTAAAGAATTTGAAATTAGTATTTGCATGAGCAAATAGCAAGGTTTTCATAGTTGTCGCAACCTACCCTCCAATGGCCCCTAAAGAGAAATAGGTTCCAGGGGTATTTGCTCATAAGACAGTCTGAATGATCCATTGAATTGAATAATTCTAAGGATCCAAACGGTCCATCAATTAGAAACCCTATATCTCGCGTGGTATTGGATGTTTCATTTTCTTAATAGCCTAAGAATTTTCTAGGAGCAATCACCAGCCATTTGGGACCAATTAGAAACCAAACGAGATGTAGGAAATTCATCTCATTTTCTACACAACTAAGTATTTTAAGCACGGGGACTTGATTATGCTAATTAACTAGTGCCATTTCAATACTTAAGCTTGATTATTTGTCAACTGAAGTGTCCTAATAGTTTTTTTATCTAATTATGAATCCTAAAGTTCTTAAATGCGGATCCCTAGAGTGCCATAACTTACGAAAGGTACACTTAAGTGCCAAAATCGGAGCAAAATGGCTCACTTGAGTGCCAATCCGGCCAAATTGCATATGTGGCATTTTTCCGACAAAGCGAGTGCAAAACGATGCCGTTTTGCACGCTGACGTGGCCAAATAATGAAAAAACGACGTCATTTTGGGCTAACGTGGTAAAAAATAATATAAAAATTAATTAAACTTAGTTAAAATATTTTAAAATAATAATTTTAAAATTAAAAAATTAAAAAGAAAAAAATGGGGGAGGCGACTGAGGGCTGCCTCCCCGCCGTCACCGGGAAGGGCCGGCGACAGAGGGGGGAGGATCAGCTGGGGTCACCAAGCCCTGGCCAAGGGCCGGTGACCCTGACTGACCGGCGACGAGGGCTCGTGAGCCCTCGCCCCAGATCAGGGCAAGGGTTGCAGCCCTCACCCAGATCCGACGAAGGCTCGCAGCTCTTACCTAGATCCCCCGGGGGGGAAGGAGGAGGAAGAAAAAAAGGGGGGGAAGGAGGAGGAGGGAAACATCCGGCAGCGAGGGCTAAGGCCGCCGAGCCCTAGCTGAGGGCCGGCGACCCCAGCCGACCAGTGGCGAGGGCCTGCGTGCCCTTGCCCAGATCTGAGGCGAGGGCACGCAGGCCCTCGCCATCGGTCGGCCGGCCAAGGGCTGACCCTCCCCCACCTTCCGGCGACGGCGGGGAGGCGATGGCGGCGAGGGCTCAGCCCTCAGCCGCCAACTGCCTTCCTCCTCCCTCGTTTCCAGTTTTTTTTTTTTAAGAAATATAAATTATTTTATTATTTTATTTTAAATTAAATTAAATTAATTTGTATATTATATTAAAATTCAAATTATGTCAAAACGACGTCGTTTTGGCCGATTTAAGTTTTCTGGCCAACAGTCGAAACGACGTCATTTTGGGTAAATTAGAGCTGACTCAGCTCTCCGGCGAGCCACCTCGGCGAGAAATACTAATATTTAAATGTCACGTATGATTTCCAGTTGGCTTCACCGGAGGTGGCACTCAGGTATCCCACTTTTCTTCAAATGTGGCAAGTGTACCTTTCGTAAGTTATGGCACTTAAGTGTCCTTTTGGGTAAAGTTATGGCACTTGTGGTGTACTTTTCTCCTAAAGTTCTTGTCCGCTAAGTATTCATATGATGTTCAATGCTTATTATAATAACCTAACTATTCAACTAAAGCAGACAAATCACAACATGTGAAAATAATAGAAAAGAATCACAGTCAATTTGGTCTAAGAAAGCAATGAGGAGCGAGTAAAAAGTGTCAACTAAGTCGTATAGATACGGCTATCGTGCAATTAAATTAGTTTTCTTTAACTATGAGAGGATTAAATTACGGATGTGGGCAATCGTGAATTTAATTATTTCTGTTGGAGATGAATGAGCTTTGAACTTGGAGTGATGTTAATATGCAGTACCAAAAAGGATGATCTTTTGAGAAAGACAAGACATAACTCGACATGGATACTGCTTAATGCCTCTACTTACTGAACTTGGCACAACTAGCTTGGCACTTGATGTACAAGTTGAGTAAAACTGATAACAAACCGCTAACCTGATGGGACATTTTCAGATCAATTTGCTGCATTAAACGGGGTTCAAAATTCGTTCTTCTTTCAATAATTAAATTAGTGGGACCATACTCGACATTCAGCAAAAGTCTTGTATATTGGTTCGTTAACCAATTTCAGCAACGAGTCTTTATATAACGATTTAGTATACTTTCATGTTGCGGTTATTTTCTTCATGATCTTGCGGGGTGGGTCCTATGTTTTCTTTTTGGGCTTGTGAATGTTTGGTTTTGCATATAATTTGGAGAGACTATAAATTAGACGGGTCTCTTTTAAAGTCCTTAAATCAATATCACTTAAAGTAAGATTGACCTATAGGCCCAACTATTATGCATAACAATGGGTCACCGGCTATTGAAAGGCGAGCTTTTATTTTGTTTTAAGAAAAAACACGTCATGAGTATTATAACTCTCGCATAGTGCTCACTTCATTGACAATAACGTTTTCTTTATCATCTAAAAATCGATCACTTGACTGCATTTGCCAACTATTCTGATGATGCATCCTACATAACTTTTTCTAATGAAATTTATGTCCAACATGGCACTTTTTTAAAAAGATTGAAGTCCAACGTGGACAAAGGACATGAAGACGTGGCACTTGTGGCTAAAAGGACACTGTTTCATCCGAAGAAAAGCTGATTCTCTCCTCTGTCTTCTCCTTTACTCTCTCTCTCTCTCTCCCCTCCCCCCGGGCCACAAGGGCGATCCTCTCTCATCTTCAGAAAACCTCAGAACTTTCGCAACGCGAAATTCCAAAACTTCATCAGTGAAACAAATCACAAGGTTTCCACAATAAAGCGATTGGGAAGAAAGAAAGAAAGCATATACGTTTTATCGACATTAGCATCAAGAATGCCTAATAGGAAGTTCATTTGCTTTTTAGTGAAAACTCCATGAGGGACACCTCGAAACAATTGCTTTACTGCAAAAACTTCGTCTCTCGCTCATTCTGAGCCATCTTATCTTACTCTCCATTGCAAATTTTGGGAAGTAATTTCACCCAATTTGAGAAATTGGGGGTGGGTTTTTTTAAGAACATAAGCAATTTTTGATGTGTGCATAGCCAAGTGATTCTGGGATGTAGAAATCTTTGTGGTTTAGTGTATGGGATAGTGTGTATACATGGATGGATATTGAAGGATGAAATGCGAATGCAAGGATAGAAAACGACCACCACCAAAGTATGAATGACACACCACCAACAAAGGATTAGAATCAGGATCGATGAAGTTCACCACCGAGACTTAAAGGACGAAAAACCCACCAAGGATAAAGGACTTCAGGATTGAGAAACTCACCACCAAGATCTAAAGGAAATCCACCGGTTGAGGATAGAGCACTTCTTGACTCACCACCAAGGATTTATCCACTTTCTAAGGATAAAGAGACCGAAATAGGAGATATCCACCCTCTGAAAATATTCACTCATACAGAGAAAATATCAAATATTATTCATCAATCATCTAATCTCCCATGCAATGGAGAGGTCTTCCTCTAAGTATAAGAGAGATGATATCTAGGGAACTACTGAAACATTAAAGGACTTGGGAACTAGAAAGCAAAATAAAGAGCCTAGGGACTTAGAACTTTTACTTTTGAAACTTACATAACATTAAAGATACCTAGGAACTTAGGAATGCAATAAATGTTATGGAAACTTACACTCTTGATTCTTCATTCTTCCAGAATTCGTGCTTCCACCTTGACTAGAAGATAATCATCTTAAAAACTCATCAAATATCCCTGGAAATTACCCAAAATAGCCTCCCATCAATAGGTTATTGTTTGGCCTTGAATCCGGCATATAATATGATGATTCGACAACTCCATAATCATTTTTATGATCAATAGCTTTCTCCATTAATAATTTCATTTATGGACCCATCGAGTCACATTGTTCCCATATTATTTCTTGGCTTGGATCACAATTGATAGTGTTGACTTCGTCGATGAAGCTAAGTCGGATGCTCCCGCATCATCCTCCCTGAGTTGTTTAAGATTCGTCCTCAAAATTGAGAAATCTTCACCCTCCAACTAAGGAGAAAGGTCTCCCACATTAAAAGTTGTTGAAACTCCAAACTCTCCAGGAAGATCAATCTTATAAGCATTGTCACCAATTCGCTCGATAAATTTGAATGGGCCATCAGCTCTAGGCATGAGCTTGTCCTTTCGACGAGATGGAAATTTCTCCTTCCTCAAATGACCTTCCTCAAATGAAACCATACAAGATCACCTAGTTGAAATTGAGCCTTCTTTTGATGTTGGTTAGCTTTCTTCTTGTAAGACTTATTGGCTTTCTCAATCTTTGATGGAATTTGCTCATAAAGCTTCTTCATCGATTCAGCTCTTTCTTTACCATTTAAGTTCACTTGCGAGTTGGATGGAATTGGAATCAAATCTATCGGTGTGAGAAGGTTAATTCCATACACAACTTCAAAAGGCGATTGACCCACAATATAACTCAGTGATCAAACATAGGTAAATTCAACATGCACAACCTTCAAATCGCAATCTTTTAAATATTTACTCGTCATGCTTCAAAGAAGAGTGGTGAGAGTACAATTGATTACCTCCGTTTGGCCATCGGTTTGGGGATGACAATTGTGCTAAATAAGAGTTTAGTTCCAACCATCCTACATAGTGTCTTCCAGAAGTAACTCAAGAACTTAGAATCACGATCCAACACGATAGTCTTCAGTACTCCATGAAGGTGAATATTCTTTTTGAAATATAATTCAGCAATATGAGAAGCATCATCTGTCTTATGACATGGTACGAAATGGCCCATTTTAGAGAACCAATTGATGACCGCCGTGATGGCATCTTTTCTCCTTTGAGTTCTTAGAAGAGTCACAATAAAATTCATACTAACATCTTCCCAGAGCTGCAATGGAACTAGAAGTGGGGTATAAAACCCTTGATGAAAATGGTTTTTTTCTTGTTGACAAGTTGCACACCTCGATATGATAACAAGCACATCTCCATTCATCTTTGGCCAATAAAAGTGCTCTTAAAGAACTTCAAGAATTTTGTTAACACAAAGTGACTGGTCAATCCACCACCATGTGCCTCACAAATCAATAACTCTTGAAAGGAACTCTTAGGCACACATAATCGATTTCCTTTAAAAATAAACCCATCTTGTACAAAATAAGTACCTTGAACTCCTTGCTTACAGTTGTCAATGATAGATGAGAACTCTGGACCTTCAAAATATAATTCCTTTATCGATTGGAAACCAAGAATCCTAGAGTCCAAAACAGCAAACATAGAATATCTTCTTGATAAAGCATCCACTACAACATTAGTGTAGCCTGGTTTATATTTTGAGACAAATTAAAGGGATTGAAGAAATTCTACCTATTTGGCATGTCTCGAATTGAGTTTGCGTTGGCCCTAATAAATTTAAGGGCTTCATGATCAGAGTGAAGAATAAATTGCTTTGGCCTCAAACAATGACTGCAATGATCAAGATATCCAACAATGACATAGAATTCATTATCATAAGTTGAATAATTCTTCTTTGAATCAGTCAACTTCTCACTAAAACATGCCGAAGGTTTTTGGGCTTATACAAGAACAACGCCAATGCCAAGTCTGCTTGCATCACATTTAACTTCAAATACTTTATTGAAATCAGGGAGGGCAAGAATAGGGGACTCACAAATTTTTTGCTTGATTATCTCAAAGGCATTTTGAGTAGCCCTTTTCTATTCAAAAGAACCCTTCCTCATGCATTTGGTAATTGGAGCCATGATGGTATTAGAAATAGACTGCGGAATCGGCCAAGTCTTCATTGGCTACGTTTGGTGACGTTTCTGTTCAAAAATTGTTCCAAGGAACAGAAATAGAAAAAACTATTTTTGTTCCTGGGAACAATTTTTGAACAGAAGAATGCATCTGGTAACTGCACAAAATTTCTGTTCTTGGAATAGAAAAAGAACAAAAACACGTTTAGTAAAATTTTATAATTTTTTTGTTTCTTTTAATTTAAAAAAAAAAAAAATTATTTTTCTCCCTTTGGCCGATCGCCGACTTCAGCCATGGCCAATGATCGACCGATGAGGGCCGGCGGCCTCGCCCAGCCATGGCGAGGCTCGCCGGTGACACTCCGACGAGGTCCAGTCGCCGACCATGGCCGAGGCCGGCAACCAGCCAAAGAAAAAAGAAGAAAAAAAGAAAGAGAAGGAAAAAATAGGAGAGAGAAAAATTGTTTTTCGGAAGTGTTTCTGGAAACAAGAAACAAATTTTTCTTGTTTCTTGTTTCTATTCCAAATTTGTTACCGAGAACAAAAAAAAATAGATTTTTTATTCCTAGTAACAAAAGTGTAAACAAACGTATTTCTGTTCTTTTTTTTTGTTCCCCATAACAAAGGAATAGAAATTGTGTTCAGGGAAACAAAAAAAGAACACAAACAAATAGGCCCATAGCTTCCACCTTGGATTGATTGGTGGAGATCCCATTTTTTGGAAAAAACCACATGGCCAAGGAATATGATGCTTACAGAGAATAACTCACATTTCTCCATTTTGGCATAGAGTTTTTGTTTTCTCAAGACTTTGAAACTTGCTTCAAGTGGGATATCCTCGTTCTTGCTATAAACAAGAATATCATCGAAGTATAGAACAACAAATTGACTAATAAAGGAACGAAAAAGCTCATTCATAAGTCGCATGAAGGTACTCGGAGCATATGATAATCCAAATGCCATAACCAACCATTCATAGAGGCCTTCTCTAGTTTTGAAAGCCGTCTTCCATTCATCTCCTTCTCGCATTCTGACTTGGTCATAGTCACTTCGCAAATCTATTTTTGAGAACATCATAGAATCATATAATTCATCAAACATATCATCAAGTCTAGGTATAGGATACCTATAATTACTGGTGATGCTGTTGGTAGCTCAGCTATCGACACACATATAGAATGAACCATCTTTCTTAGGCACGAGTAGGGCTAGAACAGAACATGGGCTCATGCTTTCTCGAACATACCCTTCGTCGATAAGTCTATCGACTTGTCATTACAACTCCTATATTTCTTCCGGATTGCATCAATAAGCTGGTTTGTTTGGTAGAGGAGCACTAGGTAGTAAATTGATGTGATGCTCAATACCTCTTATTGGGGGTGATCTAGGTGGTAACTCCTCTAGGAACACATCTGCAAATTCTTTTAACAAGGAATGCATTTTTGGGTGTATGGGTTACTCTATCTCACTCTTTTTCTCCACCATAAGCAAACCAAATACATTATTTTGTTTGCTAATGGCTCTCTCAACCCATGTTTCACTCAAGACCATATTTTCTTTACTTGTATTTCCCTCCTTAGGTTGATTATTACATATCATGGAAGGAATCAATGGCATGAGGATAGTGCACTTTTGTTCCTTCTTAAATGAGTATGTGTTCTTACGTCCATCATGCATAACATTTCTATCATATTGCCAAGGTCTTCCCAATAACAAGTGGCATGCGTCCATGGGAATTACATCACACAGAACTTGATATCGATAATTCTTTCCAATAGAAAATGATATGAGAGCTCTTTTGGTTACCTTGAGATCATTTCCTTAACTGAGCCATTGGAGCTTGTACAATTAAGGATGTTTAGTTGTTAGAAACTTCAATTTATCGACCAAGGTTGTCGATGTGGGGTTGGTGCAACTCCCGCCATCAATGATTACCGAACATACCTTCCTATTAATAGTGCAACGGGTGTGAAAGGTGTTCTCCCTTTGCTCATTCTTATCAAGAGAAACTTCATCATGTAATGTTCTTCAAATAATCAATAACTCGCCATCATAAGCTTTCTCCATAATCTCCTCTTCTTTTTCAAATTCGGAACCATTTTGGTCCAGATTATTCTCAGCCTCTTGAAGTGCCAAATTGATCTCCTTGATTTTTTGAAGAGTCATAACTCTTTGAGTAGGACAATTAGTTTACTTATGCCCATACCATGGCACTTGAAGCATTTCCTTGCATCACCATCAGGTGTCTTTTGAACTTCTTTAAAAGGCTCAACAAACTTCTCCTTGCCTTTGTCTTTTTGGTTGACACACTCTCGTCCTTGCTAGAAGAGGCACCCTTAAAGTAAGATGTCCCCTTTATTGAGGTTCTAGAAGAAAACCTCTTGCCGTTCTTCAATTGCTTTTCCACCTTTATTGCGAACTTACATACGTCTTCAAAGGACCAATAAGGTTGAAGTTTAACCAAAATCAATAATTTCCCAATTCATATCACCAAGGAAACAAGCGATGGTTTGCTCCAGAACTTCTTGAACTTTGCACCTTACCTTGAGTTGTTTAAATTCCCTAACGTATTCTTCAATACTCATCCCTTGTTGTCTTAGGAAATTAAGCTTGAGGAACAAGTCTTGCTTGTGGTTGTTGGGCAAGAACCTCTTCTTCATTAACTTCTTGAGTTTTTCCCAAGACTTGATTTGGCCTTTTTCTTCTCTAACTCATTAATGCTTTAGATTCTCCCACCAAAGAGAGGCATACTTTGTCAATTTAAGGACAACAACCTTGCAACTCTTCTTGTCGAGTAGGACTTGAATTCAAACACACATTCAGTTGTGTGCAACCAATCAACAAAGTTGTCGAGATTGAGGCTTCCTTCAAAATTAAGGCACCTCCACTTTGATATCACATTTAGTCTCCTTATGCCTCCCTCTTCTTCTCTCAATTCGATAATCAGAATCACTAGAGTTACCTCCAGTGGCATCAAAGCCACCATTAGAACTTTAACGAGAATCCGAGTCATCATGTTGATGTCAATAATTAGGACACCTTGCTAGTTGTCCTTGTGTCATCGGATCCTCTAGAAGATTGAGGACTCGCTCCATTTGTTGATGGAGATTATGTGTTGCACGATCTCGCCTTTCACTGTGTGCTTGCTTCAAAGTTAGACCTCTTGGAACTGGATCATTCATGTTGAATATGAATTGATTAACAAAAAGAAATCACTCAAAATGAATTCAACCTTAAGCTTTAATACCAACTTGGTGTGTGCATGGGCGAGTGATTTTGGGATGTAGGGATTTTTGTAGTTAAATATATGGGATGGTGTGTATATGGGGATGGATATCGAATGATGAAATGCAAAAGCATGGATAGAAAACAATCGCCGCCAAGGTATAAAGGACACGCCACTAACCTAGGATTAGAATCAAGATCGATGAAGCTCACCACCAAAGTTTAAAAGACGAACCACCTACCAAGGATAAAGGACTTCGAGATGGAGAAGCTCACCACTGGGGCCTAAAAGAAATCCATTAGTCAAGGATAAAATGTTTCTTAGCTCACCACTAAAGAGTAATCCATTCTTTAAGGATAAAGAGACTAAAATAGGAGATATCTACTCTCCGAAGATATTCACTCATACAGACAAAATCTCAAGTATTTTCATTCATCAATCTAGTCTTCTATACAATGGAGAGGTATTCCTCTAAGTATAAGAGAGACGATATCTAGGGAACTACTGAAACATTAAAGAACTTGGGAACTAGAAAGCAAAATAAAGAGCCTAGGGATTTACAGCTTTAACTCTGGAAACTTACATAGCATTAAAGATGCCTAGGAACTTAGGAATGCAATAATTGATATGGAAACTTGCACTGTTAATTCTTCTATCTTCCAAAATTCGTGCTCCCACCTTGACCAGAAGATAACCATCTTGAAAGCTCATTGAACATCCCTGGAAATTACCCAAAATAGCCTCCCATTGATAGGTTAATGTTCGGCCTTGAATCCGGCATATAATATGATGATTCAACAACTCCATAATCATTTTTATGATTGATAGTTTTCTCCATTGATAATTTCATTTATGAACCCATGGAATCACATTGTGCCCAAATTCTTTCTTGACTTGGATCGCCATTGATAGTGTCGAGTTCGTTGATGGAGCCAAGTTAGATGCTACGGCATCAAATTTTATCCCCAATGGGGGCAAATATGTGTAGGAATAATTTTGCTTAGTTCAATTTGATGGCAAGTCACGTCGGGCAATTTATATTTAAATATTATCACTTCAGATTTTACCATCATGAAAATCGCCAATTGAAGTGATAGATTTTCTCACCAAAGTGGCACTTAAGTAATTGAAAAAAAAAATATGGCTCTCTCACAAAGTCCTTAGATCAATATCATTTAGAGTAAGATTGACCTATAGGCCCAACTATTATGCATCTATTATGGGCCAACTGGTCATCGGCTTCTCAAGGCCGGCCTTTTACTTTTGGAAACAGTGGAATATAATATACCTAAGAGAGATCAACAAGCATTGATAATGACCTGGCACACATATTTCATGGGCAAAGAAAGAAAATGATGCGGTCAATATGGATGTCTAAGTTATTAGATAAGGAGAAGCTGCAGTGTCAACATTAAAATTCAAATTTTGGGGCAAAACAACGCTGTTTTGCATCTCTGTTATTGAGTCAGCTTTCTAACATGCCATGTGGACCAGTTATATTATTGAAAAAAAATGCCATATCGGATTTCAAGCCACCTTCATTGGATTTGGCACTTAAATGTCCCAGTTTTCCAAAAAAAAAAATGGCCCTTAAGTGCAACTTTTGGAAGTTTTGGCATTTAAGTGTTCACTTATGTCAAGTTTTGGCACTTATGCTATACTTTAGCCCCAAAATATATCTTAATTTCACTTTATTATAAGTATAAAAAGATGCCATTATGTATAAAGAACCTAGTGAATCCAAACATTAGGTTATTTCCCATTTAAAAAAAAAAAGTGATGTCGTCTCTCCATAATATGATATCATATTCTTCTATAATTTCATTGGTTTGCCTTAGATTCAGATAAATCCATTGTACTATTAAATTAGTTCTAATGAAATGAGGATTATATTATGAAAGTGGGAAGTCGCTAATCTAATTCGTTCTCTTGGAGATGAATGGCCTTTGAACTTCAAGTGATGTTCATATATGGTACCCAAAAAGAGGAACTTCTGGTAATAAAAAATATAAAAATTCTGTTCATATCAACTTATGAAGGATCTGGATTTACATCTTCTTTATGCTGGTTCTTCATTTAGCCTTGGAGGGAGCAGACATCTTTTTTAAGAGAATTCCTTTCCATTTCCTGAACTCATCTTCCTTTTCTTCTTCACCATCGAACCATCTTCAGGATCTGGGCTCCTTCACCTTCATCTTCCAATCCTGGATTCTCGGTTCTCCTTTTCTGTTGATGGTCAGCAACTATATCCAGATTCTTTCTCCATCATTCAAGTTCATCTCCTCCATTTTTACATCCTGACCTCTATCTGCGGCTGCTAAACTTTCTAAGCAGCCCATTTTCATTTAGTTGGCTCATTTTCATCCGCTTTGTTGGCACAAACTTCAGCCGCTTGTGCTGATTCTGCTCTCCATTACAAGATTTAGTTCTTAATTTTGGCCCAAAATCATTGGTATGATTAGGGTTTAAAGAAGAGAGCAAAATTGAGCCAATCTGTCCACGGTTTTCTTAAATATGGGGCTTTTCATGGTAACGACATCATTTTAGGTTTTTTTTTTTTTCACTAAATTTCCCATGTAAAATTTCAAGCAAGCCAAGTCAATTGAAAATAATGTTAAAAAATTGCCTTGTTAGATTTCCGGTATCTGCAATCAGAGTTGACATTTAAGTGATCATTTTTTTACAATGGCGGCACTAAATTTTTTATATTAAAGTAAGCATTGCACAAAACTTTTGGCATTTCTAATGTCCTTGTATTTACAATTAATGCATGGATTTTCATTGCATTCAATGACTAAGATGTAGTATCTGAGGACGGAAAAGAATTCAGCTTGAAGTGGGGGAACACAATATACCTCAAACGAATCAACAAGCATTGATAATGACTTGGCTTTGAGATTTCATGGGCGAGACAGGAAAATTACATAGTTGATACGGATGTCCAAGTTGTTAGATGAGGCGTGGAGAAGGGTGGTGTCGGGGAATATCGGCACGCGGCGAGGGCAGAGACACGATGGGACTCTCCCTCAAGCTCCGTGACTCCACTGCTTTCCTGTTCTTCTTCTTCCCAAAATCAACGTAGAAATCAAGATTAATTGCCCCCTTAAGTTTGAATCCACCACCTAATGCTTTTCTTGGGGATCCCGTCTTGCCATCTTTGCTTCCGCCTTGATTACACAATTTAGAGAAAACCTAGAGTGAGTCTATCAAGCAAGAGAAAGAATCATACACTCATTATCTATTAAGGCGAACTTTCTCGCCATAAGAAGAAGAAGAAGAATGGTGATACGTATTACCAAGGGCATCAAGAACATGTTGAGCAGGAAGAAAAGAGGCACTTGTTAGTGAAGGCAATAGATCCACCATGAAAAGCAGATATGTCACCATTGCTATCGCTGCCCACTTTCTCTCGATGCTCTTCTTTTTCATCATCCCTCTCGGACCGTGCAAAATCGCAATGCAATCACACTATGAAGGTGGCAATGATGAGCTATAGATCATAGGCAAAGTCCAAAAGTTAAAAGGACTAGGCGGCTTGAATAAATAATGTAGAAAGATTTTTTAGCCCCACCAAGCAAGATGGCTTTGTGGAATTCATGGTTTGACCACAGTTGTTCATCTCTTGACTCTGAGTCTACAACGGAGCCATAATTCCAATGTATCGTGGCCCATCTGAACTTCCAGGAGGCTTCCTCGTCCTTGCCCTCAAAATTATAGTCAGTCTCTCAAATTCAAGCTACCATTTGCAGTGTATTCCATCACTGACTTCATCTCCCTCGTGATGACCACGCAAGTAGCAGTCAAGAATTTGTAGAAAATCTTTTCTGGAGATCATTGAAAGCATAATGATAAATCAATGAATCAAAAGACATCTATTTTTGTAAAATTTCATGTTTAGATGGCTGATTACTTAAATTGTCTGAAGGGATATGCACTTGAAACAAGAACAAGAGCTAGAGCAAGAACGTTCAGAAGTGCCCCCAAGCCCCAATCTCTCTCCCAATCGGTCTAGCCAAAGCCCGACCAATCGACAATCCCTGCCAAGGTCATTTTTCTCTCTTTAGCTCATATAAAAAAACGCTAACACGCGAAATGGGTATAGAGCAATCGGTCTTGTTTGTTTTTGCGAACATTACAAATGAGAGAGCTGTTGGGGTTTTATATATAAATGTATATTCATGTTGAGAAAATGTTCCGGATGAAATCGAATTATAATGGTTGAGAATTTGCAAGATTTGCTGTTTCTTTTGTTTTGTTTTCGTTGTTCAAAGAAGTCCATGTCATGAACAAAAGAAGAAGGAAGAGAAGGCCAGAGAGAAGGAGCTAAATGATCTACTTAAGAGCACCGTCAGCCAGCCAAAAGAACTAGTTGGTACGTAATTTGTACTTGTATTGTGATTACTCCATACTTTTAGCCTCTTTTAGCCTTTTATTTAGCTGCCCTGCGTTGTATATTTGAGCTATCCTATAGTCCGATGATAATTTGATAATCATCATAACCTTATAGTTGTCATCACCTTGTAGAACAAGTTAAAATTGTTTACTATGTTAGACTTCAGGGCCGAGCTTGGAGGATGATGATTATAAAACGAATATCAGTGTTTTACCGGGCAACTGCCCTATTGCATTATGTGGATAGGATGATAGGTGTCCCGTAAAATCAAAAGTTGGCTGATAATTCGGACCAGAAAAAAAACTGTGTAACGAATTAAGTAGTCTCACTGAAAAAGACAAGCATGCAAAACATTATCTTGACTTTCGATCACCAAACCCGGTGTATGATTTGTGATCATAGCCGTGTTGACTGGGATAACAACAATCTTCACCTACCAATGGATTATAAATTGAACTTTCTTTGGCCCATTCGAAAATAAAGAAATGAGTCATTTCTATGGGGTATGTGTGTAATACATATCATGTCAATTTGGATTGCCACGTGATTTCTAACCGACTTCTAGAGGTGAGGCATCGGTCAAGGGTCAATCTTGGACCGACCCTAGACCGGCCCAACCCTGCTGGTCCTAGTTCGATTCCCAAAGAGACTAAGTCGGTCTTTGCTCCTAAAATTCTTGGACCAGCATTGTACGGGTTGGTCCTCAGTCCTGAGAGTTCCAGGTTAGTCCAACCCGGATATATATATATATATATATATTATAATTTTTTTATATAGAGAAAATCTTAAAATAAACGGCGTCAATAACATTAAACATCTCTTTAGTTAGGAGTTCAAGTAATTTTACATTGTTCTTTAATAACTTAGGTTTTTAATGTCTTTTACAGTATCAATAGTCATAATTTACGAATGATGAAAATGTTTTTGTGAAGAGTCCCATAGCGTCCAAAAAGGCACATTATAGCATCCTCCTCTACAATTTGTTCTCCTCTATCTTATTTGTCCTCTTAGTCTTCAATTTGCTTAAATCTAAAAAAACAACTTCTTCACTTGCCTCGCTTGCTTTGGGTCACTTGTGCCGCTCGCCGCTCGATGCTCGCTTGGCTTATTGCTCCTTGCTTGATATTCGATACTCATTTTGTTTGACGCTCGCCCCACTTGACCCTCACCACTTGCCTTCCTTAGCTAACCTTGCTCACTATCGAACCCATTAGATCGGTACAGTCCTCGGTTGCCCTTTTAAGAAGCACAAAAAATGAAATAAAAAAATTATTGGTTAGTCATGTGTTGACTTTGAAATCGGACCAAACCTATTGAGTCAATCTGGTATTCAATCACCTTTTTAAGGAGCACAAAAATGAAATAAAAAATTATCAGTCAGTCCCAAGTTGATCCTGGATCGAACCAAACCCATTGGATTAGTCCGGTCCTTAGTCCCAAGCTCAATAGGGTCGGTCCTCGGTCCCAAAAATTAAGGACCAGCACTATGCGGATTAGTCCTAGAGTTAGGGGATGGACCAGCCCAACCCGAACCATGCTCACCCCTACCGATTTCATATGCTTTGTAAGGAGTTGCAACCTAAGCGGGGGGAAAATTACCAAAAAAATCATAAACCTATTACAATTATGCCGATTCAATTCGAAACTTTTTTTTTTATGCCAATTCAATTCTAAACATTTTGCATTTGTGCCAGTTGAGTTCGTCCAACCAATTTTGGCCGATCAACACTAAAATAGCACTGCCGGTACTGACATGTCATCACCGGTAGTGCCACATCAGTGCTAGCAAGCCAAAATTAGTGAATAGACTCAATTAACACAAATACAAAAATTTTAAAACTAAATTGGCAAAAAAAAATTAAGATTGAATTGACACAATTGTAATTTAGGACTTTTTTAGTAATTCTCTCACCTATAGGATTGGAACCTATGACTTCAAAAATGAGATATTTTAACTGGGTCATTCAACTCAAAACAGTTTGCTTAAAGGGGAGGTATAAATAATAATAATATATAATAGCTCCAACCTAGAAAAAGAAAAAACCTGGCTTTGTGCAGAATTGTGAACCAGCCAAAAACCGACTGAGTTGGTTTCATGCTGGTTCCAAGAGCACCTTGTTCAGTACATGGTTCCAATTTTTCAAAATCGAGACTTATAGGGTTGGATCTAAATTCTGGCCTTGCTCCAAATGGACCAAGGTAAGCAAAACAGGAGGTTTCAAAGTGCAAATTGAATGTGGAAGCTGGACTCCTGTACGCACACCATAATTATATGTGATTAAATTTGGACCCACTATGTTTGATTTGAGCTTAACCTACCAACAGCAATTGAACTATTGCTCAAGCTTTAAAACAGAATAATCGACAAAGCACCATAACCCATGTGTAATACGTGTCATATATGTCCCTTTTGATTGACTTGTTCCACCACATGTCACTGCCTTTTGGTGTGATCATCACATTAATTATTTCCTCTAAAGGTAGGGAGATCAACCTATGTGGTCTCATTAAAATGTGATTTCCTCCCAAAAAAAAAACTTACGGCATATGCCATTGCTTTATCCCTTGGAAACTTATTAGCATGAAGAATTTCTTGAATTTACTTCTTCTTCTTTTTTTGTCTTAATTTATGTATACATC
Source organism: Eucalyptus caleyi (assembly GCA_014182885.2). Taxonomy (NCBI): domain Eukaryota; kingdom Viridiplantae; phylum Streptophyta; class Magnoliopsida; order Myrtales; family Myrtaceae; genus Eucalyptus; species Eucalyptus caleyi. The sequence goes on along the minus strand of CM024467.2, from coordinate 1,556,937 downwards.
CAATCAAACACACCTCATTATTGGGTGAAACCCACTTGAAAGAACACAGTGCTAGGTTACGTAATCGAGTCTCGCACAATACCCAATATATATCTTAATTTTATTTGATTAGAAGTATAAAAAGATACCATTATGTATAGAGAACCTCAATTTTGGTGACGCATGGCGGTGAATCCAAACATTAGGCTATTTCTTTTCAAATATAGTGATGTCTGTTGGAGAAATCTTCTTTATTTGTTTTGAAGCTGACAAAACGTTTCCATCAGTCTAGTCCGAAAACTTGCAGACTCTTTCGTCAAAGTCTAAAGACCGCCAGACTCAAGATTTAAAGTCTGCCCTCATTGACAGTTTCTAGTCCAACGAAAAAGACTTATCCAGAATCAAGTATTTCTTTAAGGATTTGATTCAAGCGATTAAAAAAGTTCTCACAACTGGAGATAGCATCTCAAGATCTATTATTCGTTTTGAAATCAATACGAGTAATTTAGATCTGTTGATTAGCGAAGTATACTTGGAATGTTCTACTTATGGAAACCTAGATCCTAATTGTATGGGCGAGTAGGATTGGTGGGCTATCATCACATTCCTTAAGTAACTTGAGATCTCCCTAATTGATTCTGTCCAACGGGTAGATTAGAAGAATTCTTTTGGAAGGTGCCAACGATTATGAAGGCATGGAGGAATATATAAGGAAAACGCTCTAGTTATTTGAGGGCGTACGCAATAGATAAATTCCAAAATCTGAAGCTCCTTGTTCTTTGTTGATTCAATTGTTGAGCAAAAATTTGTACTCACAAGAGAGTTTAGACATTTGTGAGACCTTGAGGAAGTGTAGCAAAGTCTCTACATTGTGGAATCAAGAACATTATACTATAACGACTCTTTTAATTCATAGCAAAATCCAGCTGGTGGGCTATCAATACGGGAGAGTGAACGTAGATTTGGATTAAGCCGAACCACTATAAACCTTGTGTTCTTATTCTCTTCCCTAAACTATTTTATTTTGCATGTAACTCTATTTAATTATTAGAGTATGATTCCCTCTACAAAGTCTATTATCAACCAGACTCAGGTTAAAAGTAAAGTTTTATACTTATTTTGCAAAAGTTGTTTTCGCACATATTCACCCCCTTTCTAGGTGCTCGTACTAGTATTATCAATTGGTATCAGAGCCTGTTTACTCATCTAAATTGAATTGTTTTTACTTCAAAGTTAAAGATCCATGGCTAGTATGTTGGCTCCAGGTTTGGTTGAAAGACAAAGCAACACCAGACCGCCTTATTTTAAAGGAAATGATTACAACATATGGAAAAATAAGATGAAAGCATTTCTAAGATCGAAAAATCCTCTATAATGGGATGTGGTAGACAAAGGAATCATTCCTAAGCCACAACAGTCTCAAAAATGGGAAAAGAAGTTGCAGAGACCAACGAGATGACTCGAGAAGAGATAACCAAGAGACAAGCTCTTGATGCAAAAGCAATTTACTCATTATATTGTGCATTATCTCCTACTGAATATAACATAATATTTTCTTGTGAAATAGCTAAAGAAGTCTGGGATAGGCTGCACATCACCTATGAAAGAACCAATCGAGTGAAAGAAACAAGAATTAATATTCTGCTCTGCCAATATGAAGCTTTCAAGATGAAACCAAGAGAATCTATCACTGACATGTTTAGTCATTTTACAGAAATCATAAATGGTATTAAGTATCAAGGTCAACCAATCTCAGGACCCATGAAGATTAACAAAATGTTGCGTGGACTTTCCAAAGATTGGAACCACGTAAAGACATCAATAAGGGAGACACAAAGAATCATGCCACTCTCCGTTGACGAATTGGTTGACACTCTTCAGTCTTATGAAGTGGAGCAAATCAATGAAGATGAAGATCACAAAGGTAAAAAGTCAATTGCTTTAAAATCTAATGATGACTTTGATGTTATAGATTTTGAAGACGATATGGATCATGAAGAACTTGCTCTCATGATAAAAAGGTTCAGAAAATTGAATAAAAATAGAAGAAGATTCAATAAGAAGAAACAAAGCTCTCAAAAGTTTCAAAATAAATCAGCTGAGAACGATGAATCCAATAAAGATGTGATTTGTCTTAAATGCAAGAAAAATGGACATATCAGACCCAACCGTCCCTTGCTAAAGAAAAAGAAAGGAAAAACTGAGAAATACAAAAGGGCACTCAAAGCAAAAACTTGGAGTGATACCAAATGCGAAGAGAGTGATGATGATTATGCTAATATTTTTTTAATGGCAAAATCAAAATCAAATTCAGACTCAAACTCAGATAGTGAAATCGAGGTAAGTAATTTAAAAATTCCTACTAAAGTCTCTAAATATATTGATCTCAAAACCTCTCTCAAGAGGATTTCCGAGCTAAAAAGGGAAAAAAATTCTACACTAAAGCAACAGGAAATTGTTTGGAAAGAAAAGTTCGAAAATTTAGATAAAAGTTTTATTACTTTGAAAAAAATACAGACTCTCTTTCAAAAGAGAATACACTTTTGAAAAATGATATTTCAAGTATTTCAAAAAGGTTTTCTGTAGGATCTGAGATATTTGAAAAGATTATTTCAGCACAAATACCTTACTTTAACAAATCAGTCTTAGGAATGACTTCTGAAACCATTCCTCTAATTGATTTTCCAAAAGTAAAAGAAAGAATTAAACAAAGACCTATAAAAGTCTTCTATAGAAATCATTTTCAAAAAGTCTTTGTAAAACCTGTTGGTCGTGGTGCTCTTAAACGTTCTAAGTGCAACAGCTCAGAACACTTTGAGAAAGAATATCTCATCGTTTGGAAACCTATTAAGAAAGATTGGGCAAAAACCGTATATTGCACTAACTTCATTGAACCCAAGAAAGTGCGAGTACCAAAGAAAGCTTGAATTTCTTTTTTAAATGCAAATCACTATCAAGAAAAAGGTTAAATGGTATTTGGATAGTGGATGCTCAAGACATATAACAGAAGATTCAAGTTGTTTCATAAAACTTATGCAAGTTAATAGTGGAAAAGTTTCTTTTGGTGGAAATAGCAAAGGAAGAATTGTCGAATGCAGAACAGCAAAGATTGGAAGTCTCACAATCAACAATGTCTCCTTAGTAAAATGACTCAATTACAATTTGCTGAGTATCAATCAACTGTGCGACACGGGGTTCAAAATCAATTTTCAAGAAGGAATATGTTCAGGAACCAATAAAGACTTCTCTCAGACTTTCACTAGGTGAAGACATGGGAAAATTTATCTTTTGGATATCAAACCAGAAAAATCTCAATGTCTAATTTCAATTCAAGATGAAGCTAATATCTGGCATCGAAAACTTGGCCATATCAACATAAAGCAAATTGCCAAGATCTCTTCAAATAAGCTTGTTCGTGGACTACCCAACCTAACATACCAAAAATATGAATTATGCACACCATGTGTGTTGGGAAAATAGGTTAGAAGTTCTTTCAAACCAATAAATCAAGTTTCCACTAATCATATGCTGCAACTCCTACATATGGATCTCTTCGGACCAACTAGAACTCAAAGCGTTAGTGGAAAGAGATATTGCCTAGTAATAGTGGATGATTATTCACGATTTACTTGGGTATACTTTCTTATAAGTAAGTCTGAAACCTTCTCTTATTTTTTAAAGTTTGCTAAAAAAATACAGAATGAGAAAGGGTATGCTATTTCAAGTATACGGATAGACCATGAAGGTGAGTTTGAAAATCAATATTTTGCTCAATTCTGTGATGAATCTGGTTTTCAACATATGTTCTCCTCTGTATACACTCCATAACAAAATGGAATTGTGGAAAGAAGAATAAATCATTGCAAGAAATGGCTAGAACACTTTTAATTGAAAGCAACATTTCTTATCGTTTTTAGGCTGAAGCAGTTTCTACGGCATGTTATATCATTAACAGAGTTTTCTTAAGGCCGATTCTAGAGAAAACTCCCTATGAGTTCTTCAAAGGAAAGAAGTCAATTGTTTCCTATTTTCATGTATTTGGTTGCAAATGTTTTATATTGAAAAATGCAAATGATCGAATTAGTAAGTTTGAAGAAAAATCAGACGAAGGAATCTTCCTTGGATATTCAACCACCAGCAAAGCTTACAGAGTATATAATAAGAAGACTCAATCTGTGGATGAATCAATAAATGTCAAATTTCAAGACTTCTTACAAAATCAATCGATTCAGACTCAACCAAAAGAATCTGAACCTGCTCCAGACTCTACAAAATCTAATTCCCTAGAAGCAGCTCAGACTACAGAAGGTCAACAACGAACGAACATTAAAGAATCAAATGAAGAAAAAGATCAGCAATCTGTCAGACCAACCAGCAACCGGAAGCATAAGTCCAGTCATCCCAAAGAACTCACTATTTATGACATTGATGAAGGGATTTGTACAAGATCCAAAAGGCGTGAAGAGTTTAGCGCTGTGGCTCTTATTTCTAAAGTAGAATCCAAAAGAAGAAGCTTTATTTGATGAAAGTTGGATTAAAGATATGCAAGAAGAACTCAGGCAGTCAGTTCAGTATTAAAAATGTTTGGGAATTAAATCATAAACCAAAAGGTAAATCTCTTATTGGAGCTAAATGGGTTTTCAAGAACAATATGGATGAAAAAGGAAAAGTTATAAGGAACAAAGCAAGACTCGTGGCCAAAGAATATATGTAAGAAGAATAGATAAACTATGATGAGACTTATGCGCCAGTATTGTCCTAATCCATTTATCGTTTATGAGATATCCTTGTTTGATTGAATATTGTCTTGCAGGTCAAAAGTATCCAAATCTGCAAGAAAGTTTTGTCACTATCAAAAAGGGGGAGATTGTTGGAGAAATCTTATTTATTTGTTTTTAAGCTAACAAAACGTTTCCATCAATCTAGTCTGAAGACTGCAGACTCTTTCGTCAAAGTCTGAAGATCGCCAGACTCAAGATTTAAAGTCTGCCCTCATTAATAGTTTCTAGTCCAACAAAGAAGACTTATCCAGAATCGAGTATTTCTTTAAGGATTTGATTCGAGCGGCTAAAGAAGTTCTCATGACTAGAGATAGCATCTCAAAATCTATTATTCATTTTGAAATCAATAAGAGTAATTTGGATCCGTTGATTAGAGAAGTATACTTGGAAAGTTCTACTTATGGAAATCTAGATCCTGATTATATGGGCGAGTACGATTGGTGGGTTATCATCACATTCCTTAAGTAACTCGAGATCTCCCTAATTGATTCTGTCCAACGGGTAGATTAGAAGAACTCCTTTGGAAGGTGCCAACGGTTATAAAGGTATGGATGAGTATATAAGGAAGAAGCTCTAGTTATTTGAGGGTGTGCGCAATAGATAAATTCTAAAGTCTGAAGCTCATTTTTCTTTGCTAATTCAATTGTTGAGCAAAAAATTGTACTCAAAAAAGAGTTTAGACATTTGTGAGACCTTAAGGAAGTGTAGCAGAGTCTCTATACTGTGGAATCAAGAACGTGATACTATAACGACTCTTTTGATTCATAGTGAAATCCAATCAGTGGGCTATCAGTGCGGGAGAGTGGATGTAGACTTGGATTAAGCCAAACCACTATAAACCTTGTGCTCTTATTCTCTTCCCTGAACTCTTTTATTTTGCTCGTAACTATATTTAATTGTTAAAGTCTAATTTCCTCTACAAAGTCTATTGTCAACCAAACTCAGGTTAAAAGTAAAGTTTTATACTATATTTTGCAAAAGTTGTTTCCGCGCCTATTTATCCCCCTCTAGGTGCTCGTATTAGCATTATCAATGTCATCTCTCCATAACATGATATCATATTCTTCTAGATGGTTTGCCTTGGATGTCAAATAAATCTGACTATTGTACTATCAAATCATTTCTAATGAAGTGAGGATGACATTATGAAAGTAGGAAGTCATAAATCTAATTAGTTGTTTTGGAGATGAACGGCCTTTGAACTTCAGGTGATGTTCATATATAGTACCAAAAAAGATGAGCTTTTGAGACGAGTTATGTCTTGTCTAAATGGACACGGAAATGGTTAATGTCTCTACCTACTGAACTTCATATCAGCTAGCTTGGCACTTGATGTACACTTTTGATCAAATCAAAAACAAGCAGCTAACCTAACGGAACACTTTCAGATCGATTTGCTACATTAAACGAGATTCAAAATTCTTACCTTTTCTTTTATCAAACTAAAAGAATCATTTCAACCAAAAAAAAAAAAAAAATAGTAGATTCATACTCGACATTCAATAATATCAGTTCACAAACCGATCACTGTGATGTGCTTTTATATATTGATTCAATATTCTTATAGGTAGTAGTTATTTTCTTCACGATCTTGTGGGTGGAATCTTATGTTTTCCTTTTAGGCCAGTGAATGTTTGCCTTTTGGCGAGCTTGTGGATTGGACGCGCCTCTCTCAAAGTACTTAGAGTAATATCATTCAAAGTAAAATTGTCCTATAGGCCCAACCGTTACGCATCTATTATGGGTCAATGGGTCAGCGGCTTCTCAAAGGCCAACTTTTAATTCCTTTTGGAGAAAATGATATTATGAATATCATAACTTTCATACGATACTCACTTCAATACCATAACTTTATTTTCAATCACTTAAGCATCACATTAGTGAAAAATTGATTACTTCAATGCATCCACTAACATACTTGTCTTATGTTACATTTTGAATAAAATTTAAGCCCAACATGCCAACCGAAAAAAATAAATAATAATAATAATAAATAAAAAGAGAAGAAGAAGTCCAACGTGAATAAAGGATGAGAAGACATGGCACTTGTGGCTAAAAGGATGTTGTTTCATCCTAAGAAAACTCTCTCTCTCCTATGTCTTTTCCTTTACTCTCAATGCTCTTCTTTTTCATCATCACTCTCGGTGCGTGACATCATCTTATGCAAATCATTGTCAAAATATAACCGCCATGTCTTTTCGATGCATCACTTCCAAAAGTAGTACAAATACACTTACCTCTTTTCATTTTTCAATTCTCGCGCAAGAAGTATGATAACATTCTCAAAAAGCTAGCTACGTCAATATGGACAACCCAAATAATCAATGACACGGTTAATCGACAAGATCTACCTAGTAAATTAGTGACTTAGTTGGAATTACAAAAATACCACTTTCTAGTTTAATTTCATTATTTCTACTTTTATACTCTCGAATCTTACGGAAGTCAATTAATCACAACCTCATCATGTAAAGACTCATCGGTTCAAACCAAACATAATGATTCAATAAGTAATCATTAGAACTTTCTCACACTTAATATCAAAGTTCAAACCAAATTAACAATCAAGTCAAAGGTACTAAGTAGATTGATCTAACTTAATTCCTAGAGTTTTCACTTACCTTAAACAAAAGGCTTGAATAGCTCAAAGCTTTAGTCACCTTTAAAGCAAAATAATAAAGAATAAGGAATAGCAATTCTCGACCTTATAACAAATTGAAGCGGAAGCCCAAAAATTTACCTTAAAATACTTGAAATATTGAACTGGAAGCTTTAGAAATACAATCATGGAACAAGAGTAGGAAAGGAAAGAGAAGGAAAAGTGACAATGAACTCTCTTTCATTGCAAGAGTGGGTTGAAGCTCTCTCTATTTGGACCTTGCATACTTGAAGTGGCTTCATACGATCAAGAGGGGATACTCTCGAAAGACTTACTTGAGTTACAAAGGGATACAAATGTTTAACTAAGGTTAAAAGGAACGAAAACTTTGGGATAAAAAAACTAGGTTGAGATTCAATGAGATGTATTCAAATTGGAAAGTGACAAATAGCTCAACTATATGGTTCCAAGGTAGGTTTTTTGATAAATTGTTGAGATATCAAGCAAATAAGCATGTAAAAGAGAAAATCAACATCCATTTTAAGCATTTATAAGTCAGAAAAATATTTTGATCCCCTTAGAACATTCAACAAAATTATCGAACGCTAGAAAAGACTTAACTTAGTAAATCTCCAACCTACCACACATGATACATAAATTCGGAACATATCGGTCTCTGTTAACTAATGTGGCAATACATATTTCATTGCCACCCTAAATAACCGATCCAATAGTAATTATTTAGTAATTTAATCCTAATGGAATCACTTATGGAAAACTACAGGTGCGAAAAATACAATTGGGGCCTTCCACTACTACCATGTTAAAATCCGACTAAAATTTCCACTGGCGAAATTTATCAAATATCAATTGATATAGGAATTTCCGGATGTCATAGATATGGGAGGCGATGGCCAACAAAAGGGAAGAAAGAAAGAAAGAAACCTATTCGAGTTTTATTGGCATTATAATCAAGAATGCGTACGAGGAAGTTTGTTTGCTTTACCATGAAAACAAGAACTAGTAAGCGTTCTATAAAAAATTTTACACTTCTAGTTTCCTTATGCCTACATTCAATCCATGGATTTTCATTGTATTCGACGACTAACATGCAATATCCAAGGAAGGAAAAGAGTTCAGCTCGAAGTGGGGGAACCCAATATACCTCAGAGGGATCAACAAGCATTGATAATGGCTTGTCATTGAGATTTCATGGGCGAGAAAGGAAAATTACATGGTTGATATGGATGTCTAAGTTATTAGACGAGGCGAGGAGGAGGCTGGCAGTGATGAATGTTAGGGCTATAACTATCATATAGAGGGGTAAACAGGTGATTAAACGGAATTTAAAAACAATAGAATTCAATATTACAAACGAACAATGTCTAAAGATGAACTACGCACTGATCAGGCTTTATTGTGTGTAATAAATAAAATAAATGAGAAATTAAAGGATGGAGAAAATTGCAGGCACACAACAATTATAGTGGTCTGGCTTATGATAAGCCTATATCCACCCTTCCACGCTAACAACCTATTATCTGGATTTCCTAAAAAATCAATCAAATGTTACAAAGTATGAATACTTCTTTACTCAAGTACGTGTGATCTTATCTTCTGAACTCACACAGTCACTCTTAAACAACAACCCCAAAGATTTATAGTTACGGTTCATCAAGACAAGTGTATGAAGGTCGAGGCTCTCTTTGAACTTCGGAATTGTAAACTTCAGATCTTGTTGTTCCTTCACCACCATGATCTCTTTTTATACTCCTCAATTTCCAAAATGACCATTGGACAATATTTTTAAGGATCATTGATTCAGTCAACTCATTGGACTTGAATGAGATGAGAAGATATTATTGCAGCTTAGATTGCAAGATTAGAGCCTCTCTTAATTTTTCTACCCACACAAGAAAGGTTGAGTTTCCATAAGTAGCGGTTTTCATTAGGAAAGAACATCTCGTCTCAAGATGATTGTCAAATGAGTCGTGAATCCTTACAAACAAGAGGATTACATTGATATTTATCCTTCATGGATAGATAGAAAATCAATACATATAAGGATAGAAATCCAAGCCAATTACTAGCCGTTGCGCTCCATAAAAACCAGACTAATTCTGAAGATCTTCATCATCTAGGAATACTTCACATAACATCTGAAGATGTACATCGCCTTGACAACACTCATGCAAGCTTTACTATTGTCCTTATAATTTAATTAACACCAACGTCTTTGACATAGACAACCAGAACAGCATGATTAGTTTCTAAGTTTAAGGATATTCAAAACAAAGTCTGAACATCGTTTCTTCAAGAATTTCACCTGAAAGTACTTTTGTCAAATTCAATTGAAATGTATGGAAGGTTTCGTCAATTTTCAAAATATATTGAGAAGGTTTTTCAATGATCTCCCATTTTTTTTATGATGACAAAACTTTCCATGCAACCAAGAGGATTGGAAGCTTTGACCTCAAACATGAGGCATGCAACAAGACCACACAACTCATAAGAGTTTACTTAACATGAGGTATAAGTATTAGAGTATAATAGGTCCCGCCTAGTTCTTGCGCAGAAGAGGGAATGGGCTTAGAATTGACCGAGTCGCTTTTGTGCTGGTTCCAAAGGCCACCCCGTTCAGTACATGATTCCATTTTGGGGTTGATTATAGGTTCTGGCCTTGGAATCGATCACCTACAATAGAAGATTACATTATTACATGAGGAAATGTTGCTCCAAACAGGCCAAGATAAGCAGAATGGGCCCACCGACACAAAAGGAGTTTAGCTTTCTAAGTGAAAATTGAACGTGGAAGTCGAACTCTCGTATGCAAACCAGTATCTGGGCCCAAATTTGGGCCTATTATGTTCAATGTAACCCACCAACAACAGACCGAAGGAAAAAAAAAAACCACCAGCAACAATTAAACTATTGCTCTATAGATCACACCACATGGCTTTGGGGGAGAAGTACACTATCAATGCCATAACTTGTGTACGGCACTCATTTTTTGTGCCAAAAGTTTCCGTTAGATCACTTAAGTGCCAAATCGGAGGAAAAACAATCACTTTGGTGCCATCGGCGACAGATTCAAACCAAAATGATTACGTGGCTTTTATATTTAAAAACACAAAATCGAGAAGCCTTTTAAACGACATTGTTTTCCGTCTTCCTTAAGAAAACGACATCGTTTTGCCGTCCTACATGAATGGCCTCACAAAAACGACGTCGCACAACTCATTTGGGGATTTTTTTTTTTATTTGGGGATTGAAATTAGGGTTTTTTTGTCCGCCGTTGTTTAACCACCATCGCTTGGCCGCCGTCCCTTGGCCACTATCGATCGGCCGCCATCCCTCGACCTCAATCGTAGTTGCTTGCCACAGCAAGACAAAAAAAAAAAAAATCGAACAAAAAATCCCAAGGGAGGGGTAGATGTCGATGGCGAGGGCGGAGGAGGGGATGGCAGGGCCACAGCCGCCACCGCCGTCACAGCTAGCTTTGTCGACGACCTCCATGGCATTCCAGATCTTCGCGGCTACCATTGGCCGGATCACTTGTGCTTCTGGAGATTCTTCGAGCTCATGCTTCCTTTGCAGCCGGCGATATTCCTTGGGAAAAGGCGATGGTGGGGCTGAGATTCGGGGATTTGAAAGGTCGACAAGGTGATTAAAAATGGGGGAAAACTACTGGGGGAGGGTGGAGGCGAGTGCATGGTTTCTTTTCTGGAAAACTGCTGATGTTGTGCTAGTGCGCTGCTGGTGTTGCTGGTGCTGTTCTTCGGAGAAGAAAACAACACCTTCTCTCTCTCAATTTGGGCATTTAGGGTTTTGAATTTGAGGGAAAGACACAAAACGACGTTGTTTTGTTGTTTAAATGCTGACTATACTCTCCGGCGAACCACATTAATTTTAAAAATTAATAATAAAAAAGTGTCACATCGGATTTCCGGCCAACCAGATCGAAGTTGACACCAAAGTGAGCGTTTTTCAAACTTTTTGGCACTTAAATGATCCGACAGAAACTTTTGACACCAAAGTGAGCACCATACACAGGTTATGGCACTGATAGAGTACTTCTCCCCATGGCTTGGTGCTATATGTGCCGTGCATCTTACTTTTGATTGACTTGTCACATTATAGTCACTACCTTTTGGTGTGATTATCACAATAATTACTTCGGAGGTAAGGAGATTAGCCATGCGGTCTCATTCACATGTGTTTATCTCAAAAGCTAACCCTTAATACCGTTGCTACATCCCTCACAAACTTATTAACAGGATGAATTTCTTGAACTCAATTCTTTTTTTTCCTTAGTTTACGAGTACAACCAATCGGACACACCTTGTTATTGGGTGAAACCCACTCATAGCCGTATTGCAAGGTTATGAATTTAAGTCCTACACAAAACTCAATGATATGATTTATCATTAAACGGGATTCAAAACTCTTCTTTTGTCATTAATTAAACGGGATTATTTCGTCAACCAATCAAACCACCTTGCTGCATTAAAAGGGATTCAAAATTCGTCCGTTTTCATTTATTAAATTATAGATTCATACTCAACGTTCAATAAGAGTCTAATTACTTTTTCTTTTTTTTATGATCTTGTGTTTTCTTTTGGGCTGAAGAATGTTTGCTTTTGAAGACGTTCTATTGAGCCTATAAATTGGATGGCCGTCTCTCAAAGTCCTCACATTCGTATAATTAGGAGTAAAAATAATGTGGTGGAACACAATATACCTCAGAGGATCAACAAGCATTGACAATGACTCGGCATTGACAATTATTTCATTGGCAAAGGAAGGAGAATTACATGGTCGACATGGACATCAAGTCATTAGATGAGGAGAGGAGGAGGGGCATGAGACCCCCAGGAGATGCGCTGATGGAGAAGTGGTGAGGGCGGAGACACGACGGGAATGTCCCTCAGGCTTCGCGACTTCATCACTTTCCTCTTCTTGTTCTTCCCAAAATCATTGTAGGAATCAAGACTGATTGCCCCCATGAGTTCGAACCCACCACCTAGGGCCTGTTTGTTTGTGTTCCGGGCCCGTGTTTATGAACACAATTCTTGTTTTTTTGTTTCCGGGAACAAAAAAAGAACAGAAACGTGTTTGTTTGGGTTTTTGTTCAAAATATATTTTTTGTTCCCCGGAACAAATTTGGAACAAAAACAAGAAACAAAAAAACTTGTTTCTTGTTTCTAGAACACTTCCAAGAAACAATTTTTATCTCTCCTTTTTTTTTTTCTTCTCTTTCTTTTCTTCTTCTTTTCTTCTTTCTTTTTCTTTGGCCGGTCACCGCCCTCGGCCATGGTCAGCGACTGGCCGTCGAGGGCCGGCGACCTCACCAGAGGGTCGCCGGCCCCGGCAAGGCCGAGCGTCGCTTGCCCCTGGCGAGGCTCGGTCTTGCCTTGGCTAGGTGAGCTCAAACTCGCCCAGATCCAACGAGGCTGAGCCTCGCCGTGGCTGGGCAAGGCCGCCGGCCCTCGTTGGCTGGTCGCCGGCCATGGCCGAGGCCGATAATCGGCCAAAAGGAAGGAAAAAAAAAAGAAAAATATTAAAAATTAAAAGAAACAAAAAAAAAATTGTACAAGTTTACCAAACGTATTCCTGTTCTTTTTCTATTCTAGGAACAAGTTTACCAAACACTTTCTTCTGTTCAAAAATTGTTCCTCAGAACAAAAATAGTCTTTGAAATAATTTTTGAACAAAAACGTTACCAAATGCACCTCTAATGTTTTTCTTGGGATCCAATCTTGCCTTCTTCCCTTCCACCTTGATTACACAATTTGGAGAAAGCCTAGAGTGAGTCGGTCAAGCTGGCGAAACAATCCTATCTTTCATTATCTATATAGGGAAAACAAGACAGAGAGGAAGAAGAACCATGGTTAGATGTGTCAGCAGGGGCATCAGGAAGCTGTTGAGCAGGAAGTAAAGAGGCAATAGTCGGTGCAGGCACTCTATCCAACATGATGAGCAGATATGCCTTCGCTGCTATCATCGCTCCCGGACCAATCACACAAGGACAGCGCCGACGATGAGCAGAGCTCGTAAGTGAAAGGACTGGACGATTTTGAATAGTCTTTATAGGGAGATTCTGCAGCCCCACTAAGAGATATGGTCTTGGGGAATGCATGGCATGATCACAGTCGTTTACCTGTCGACTTTGCGTCTGCACGCAGAGACAATCACAATGCGTTGAGGCCCCATTTGAAAACTTCGGGAGGCTTCCTCGTACTTGCCCTCGAAATTACAGTCTGTCCCTGAAGTCGACCAACCATTAATGGACTCTGACTTTCTCCATCCCATCATCAAATTCATCTCCCTCGTGATGACCACCCAAGCTGAATGCAAGCGTAATTGTGAAGTCTCCACTTTCTTGCCGAGACTGACACGACCCCGATCACGATCACGAAAAAAAAAAAAGCCTGCAGGTCACCATCTGCAATGCGTGTGAGGAGATTTACGAGGAATAACTTCTTGATTGGACTGCCTGCTATTCCGAGTCTACTCCAAGAGAGATTCACTGAAACTCCTTAATAAACAATGGGCAAAGAAGTTTTGTGGTTCACAGCCAGGCTGTGTCCCTCTGAAGTCAACTCTTTGTCCAAGATGACGTTCAAAAGTTTGCAGTGAATGATGACTCCCAGACAAGCGTGCAAAGGATGACATTGACTTTTCAGGATGGAATTCGGTGTATGATCAGTGATCATGGGCCATGGCGACTTGGAGAACCACGATCTTCGCCTACTGATGAATTATGGAGTTGAACATCTTTTCGCCCATGCAAAAATAAGGAAACGAGTAATTTCTATGGTATTAAAGGAGCATGGTTTTAGGATAAAACTTGAAACCTGAGAATTGGATCAATGAGAATATATTTGATTCCAAATTTCAAAATATACAAAGTAGGTTACAGATTCTAAAAACTAGAGAACTTATTTTGACAAATTGGTTCCATATTTCACCAACCTAAAATCTAGAACAAGTTTTTGTGTTTTTCATTGTATATATTTGTGTGCGATTCTACGATATTTCGATGACATTAAACCACTAATTTGAACTTCCATTTTATAATTGAGAGTTTTACTTTATTAATATTTTATATTTTTGTAGGTCTAAATATAAGTTATGATCAATGAATTGTAATAAAAAGTTATAGTCATTGATGTCATAATTTATTGCAATCATTTCATTAACAATACATGTGAAACCTAGGTAGACTTTAAAATCGACCTTGAAACTTGTAAAAAGGTAGGTTCTAAGTTTTGAATATGTATAATAGGTTTTAATTTCCAAAAATGGGAACTTATTTCGATGGATAGATTTCAAGTTCCATGTAAAATCTGTATAGAACCTAAAACCATTCACCCCTACTAAACATATGTAAAGTGAGACATTCGCTAATGTTGGATTCATGTTTGTCTCAATACATATCCTGTCAATTTGTGGAACAATTTGTTGCAACCAAAAGGATTGAAGCATGTGAACTCAAACACGAGGTATGCAACACGATGATTTGACTATTAAGAGTAGTAAACATGAGCTATAAATGATAGTGAATGGTAGTTGTAACTTGATTTTCATTTAAAAAAAAAAAATGGTTACCCAGTAGAACCGTGAACTAGCCTAGAACTGACACATTGGGCTCCATGTATTTCAAAGGCACTCAATTCAGTTTGTGGTACTGATTTTTCACAATCAAGACCTACAGGATAAATTTCAGGCTCCAACAATGGAACCAATCGCCAATCACTATCAAGAAATTGCTTCAAAAATGGGCAGAAATAAGTAGAATGGGCCCCATTTATTAGGTTTCCAAGTGAAATTTGAATGTGGAAGCGTGACTCCACCCTGTGTAAGACAAGATATAGGCCCAACGTTGGGCCTATTATTTTTGCTATGGGCTTAACCACTAACGGCCATTGAATTATTGCTCTAGCTATAAAACGGTCTAAGCCTCAAATAGAAAAAAGCAGAATGTTTATGCCACTTTCCAGTAAGAGATACTATAACTGACCAATAACCGTTACTAACTTGGCACCACATGCGCTATTCATCTTACCATGATTGGCTTGTCAAATCACGTATCGGTGTCACATGAATTACTTGCTTTGGAGATAGAGAGATTAACTAATGGAGATCTCACTATCATATAATTTTCTCAGGAAGCTTACCCATTGCTTTATGTCTCACAAACTTATTAATGCAATGAATTTCTTGGATTTATTTTGATTTATGAATACAACCAATCAAACATACACCGTTATTGGGCGAAACCCATTCAAAAGACTTAGTCCTACGTTATGTAATTAAGTCGCACATAAAATGCAATGATATCTTGATTTTATATTTAACAAGATACCATCATGTATAGAGAAATCACCCTCAGTTTTGGGGACACGTGGCAGTAAATCCAAACATTTGGCTATTATCTATACCAAAAGTAGTGATTTTATGTCTCCATAACATGATACCACATCTCCCAGAATTTCATTTGATTTGCCTTGGATGTCAGTCGTACAGATATGGATATCTTACTATCAAATTAGGTCTCTTTAATGATGTGATGATGAAATTATGAAAGCGGGCAATCGTTGATCCAATCAGTTCCCTTGAAGATCAATAAGCTTTGAACTTCAAGTGATGCTCATGTGCAGTACCAAAAGAAGAAGAGCTTTTTAGATTATGTTCGTCTAAAAATATCTTGCGCTGCTTGTCAAATAAAGTCGGCAATTCAATAAGTTTTGTCGTTTAGATAGCAGAGGTCGAATATTGACTTGAAATCGAAACGCCAATTTCTAGCCCTCGTAGGGGGACCCCATGTAATCAAGTTTGCTGAAAATAAAGAATTAGCTTGGCAAGGGCTAAAGTTAAGTTCATTAATATTGGATTATGCACCTATCCTCTTTTCACTCAATAATATTTTGTCAAAGAAATTACCAAAAAAATCATAAACTTATTACTTTTGTGCCAATTCAATCTTGAACCTTTAATTTAGCCAATTTTATGCTAAAATTTTTTTATAGTTTACCAAATCAATCCTTCCAATTGAATCTAGTTAGAAATTGTTGGGAGGGTAGTCTAGTCACAAGCTTGTGGTTGGGAAAAATGAAAAAAATTAAAATTAAAATTTTAAAATTTTAAAAATTATCCACATCAGTACTTGTCGTGCACTTAGGATAACTTGCACTAACTAAATCGCCACGTCAGCGATTTTAAATCAAAATTAGTTGGAATGTTAAATTGACAAATCGTCAAAAGGTTTAAAATTGAATTGACATAAATACAATATAAATATAATAAGTTGAGGATATTTTTATTATTTTCTCATATTTTATCTCATTCATGAGATTAATAGAATATCCGATTAATTTGGGACTTAAGTATTACCATCTGGTCTACCGAATATGCTTAACTATGGCTGCAAATTTATTAGAAACAACAGAGATGATGGCGTGCATAAAGTACTCGCATTAAATCACTGTCGGCATCTACTATTGACATCGATCTTGCTCGATTCGTGCAACACTATCACTGGTCCTGTCGTCCACTTTGATATTACCATGTTATTTCCCACCTTTCCTCCTTACTTTTGCTTTTAGCACAAGTCAAATTGTACGGCACATACAATAATTCACTTAAAAATGTGAAGAGAAATGGATCGAAAAGAGAGCAAGATGTGGACCTTTATTTAACTAGGTCTTGGGCTATAAAAGGGCTTTTTTTACTCTCGTTGATGTCGAATGAAATATGAGCAGACATCAATTCAAGACATGAGATTTTAATCAAAGGAAGTGGCCAACTTAGGGTTTGCGATTAGACATCTGAGGGGGGGTTTGTGTTCTCCAGGCACTCTAATTGCAACTTTTGACTTGGAAAAAGATGAGTGGCTTTGGTGCATGGATTAATTCATGGGGACCATGGGGAATCTTGAAACTGAATTGCCCCCATCTTAATAATGGTGTTGAAACTGGTTAATAGCCTAGTTTTCAAGTTAACCGTGTAATCATTTGATTAGATGTAAATCCATTGACTCAATTTTGCCCAAGGAGTTTATGATTAAAGTAACCCAATCTTAACAAATAATGAATCGAGAATTTTAAGTTATTAGAAAGAGAGTAGGACAAACAATCATATTCACGATTTAAAAAGTCTTTTTTATAATTTTTTAACTTATGATTTGTAGAAGTATGATGATAATCGATCTATGAGTTCACTAATCGTGCTTCTCATTAGTTCTACTTTATCAGTGCTTCAATTACTAATTGTGTTTCACCATCTGTTGCCCAAGAGTTCGTACTCTGGATTGAAACACGACCCAAATAAGCATCTACTAACCGTTATCCGAGCAATTCTTTCCATTGCTTTTTTTTTTTTTTTTTGGGAGATATGTCGAGGTGGCATGGAAGAGAAATTGCGCGATCTCAAAGGCCAAGTTAGTAATTACCCCCTAGACAAGAAATATTCTTTTTTTCTCTTTCTTCTTCCCCCCTAAGACCCAACTAGGGCAAAGGACCTAATCATTCGGGAGGGAAGCACGAAGGAAGAAGAATTCCCCAATGTCTAGCGTTTGCTATCATTTTGCGATCATCATCTCTTGAAAAAGACGCTTTATTTGTTGGTTGAGGGGGACTTGTATCAACAAAAGGACAGCGACTTTATAGTACACACACGGAAAGATAAAGACACGAGTTATTCTTCCACCTGACTTTAAGGTACTGTAATCTGTCCAACGAAACAGTCCCAAAAATCGACTTGTCCACTTAACATTAACATTAAGAATTGTAGTCCATATCATAAGAGCTAGAGAAGATTAGCTGTCCTCCTGGGGTAGTTGAGAGACTGCCTCGATGCATTGAAGCAGACAGTGGGAATGAATCGAAAAGGCATCTCCTGGCTCGAAAATGAATATTTCGAAAGCGATATTCATTATACTATGGACCGACAAGAGTGGGTGGTGGCTGCCGGGCATGAGGGTTTAGATAATAAGCTGCATAGCAAGCTTCCATGATGGCGAAGAGAGTAGGAATGAATCAAATTGCGCATCAAATAAGGGGAGGGCATTTTTAGAATATATATGTGAGAATTAAAATCAACTCACAAAAGTGTCTTTTAATGTTACGGCGATACTTAGTTTTGGAATTCCAAAGATAAGCGTGCTCAAATGAGAGCACTATCAAGATGGATGAACTCCTAGGAAAATGCCAACCTGTAGATAAGCTAAGGGACAAAACGGTGAGGCTCGGTATAAAACAGATCAAAGCGGATAATACCTTGAGTGAATTAATCCAAAAGTGTCACATTTGTGATGCTCGCTTTGCACATGGAGGTTTGGAATTAGAAGATTGGTATGATTATATATGACTATGCTGGTGAGTAAATTAAATCTCACCAAAAAAAAGGAAAAAATAATAATAGAGTCAAAGAGATAGTATTGCTTAATAGAGATAACTGAGAATGCATATGATAACCATTCAATTTCTGTTTCAATACTATTTTTCTATCCTAGAAACAAATTTGGAATATAAATTCATTTGATAATGTAATTTTGTTTTTCAATTGCTAAAATAAATTTTTAATCTCGAAATAGATTTAGAATTGAAATGAGAAGTAAAAATTTTCTACTTATCTATTTCTGAAACTAAAACAAGAAATAAAAACTCTTCTTATTACTCATCCTCTCTATTGCCAACAGCCCGCACGCCACAGCCCACCGCTATCATCCATTGTTGGCACCGGTCACCAACACCTTTGAATGAGAAATTTTATTTCTATTCCAAGAAGAGAAATTTTTGTCGTTATTAAATGTATATGTTTATTCAAAACTCATTCAAGAATAAAAGTAGAAAAATCTATTCCAAGAATCAACTTTTTTTCATAACGATTATCATTCGCGTTTTAAAAGTTCAAAAACTATATATGTGTAGTAACATACATATGATAATGATACGAAAATTTATTTAAATAATGATCATTTACAATCTGCCATATCACTAATGCACCAAGTTTATAAACTAGTCTTAGGTCACCTAGCATTTTGCGTGGGATAATTACCAAATCAATCATAGAACCTATTATACATGTCAATTCAATTCTAATTTTTTTAATTTTTTCAGTATATTTCAAAACATTTGTGCAAAATTCCAACGTAGTACCATTAGCCAATTGTCATCAAAAATCATAAACGTCAAGTCTAGTCATTGTCAACCGTCCCACATGGCACATTGATGTGGAAAAAATGATGTCCTAAATCTATTGCAACCGTATTAATTCATTTTAAACCTTTTTTTCTCAATGGAATTCATTTGTGTCGGTTTAGTCCATCCTGTCAATTTTGGTAGGTCAGCGCTAACATGGCTATCGCTAAGTGTGGACACATTTTCATTTCTTAATATTTTTACAAATGTTTAATTGATTTTTTGTTTTTCTTTTCCTTCCTTCTTTTCTGTTTTTTATTTTCCTTCCTTCATCCACAGGAAAAGGCGGCCTCACCGTGAGTCCCATCTCGATCAATGCCCTCCTAGTTTTATAGCCTTTTTATTTGTCGTCCCATGCCCTAGTATGTGTTTTCCTTTCTGTTATCTTCTTCATCTTGCTTTGTACTTTCCCTGGGTTTTGCTCCGGTCGTAGAATGGACTTGGGGTTTGTTATGGTTTTTACAGCAACGCAACGACAAAGGGTTCTCGTGTCAGGATTTTGGGTTATTGAAGATATGCATGAGTTGTGTAGGCTGTGCTCACGGAGTGGTGGCGGGCGAGGCCGCCTTACCTAAGATCTAGGCAAGGCCATGGCAAGGCTGCCCTCACCCACGGCTGCAATGGCCTCACCCACATCCAAGCAGGGCTTCACAGCCCTCGCCCAGTGGCTGGCGAGGTTTGGCAATCCTCATCAATCGCAATGGGTGAAGGAAGGAAAAGAAAAAAGAAAAAGAAAAATTAATGAAGAATTTTAAAAATTTAATAAAAAATTTTTAAAAAAAATGTGTCCATATCAGCACTAACCACACTACATAGGATGACTGACATCCATGTTAGCATTGGTCTACTAATATTGGATGGATTGATTAAATTAGTACAAATGTAAAAGGTTTACGCTTCAATTGATCAAAGTAAAAAAAAAAAAAAATGGTATAAGTTTAGGACTTTTTTAATAATTTTTCTGTGATTTTTTATGGTAATTGGGTAGAAGGGCTATGTTGAAATTTCGTAAGGCAGTTTAAGATTACATTGGTAAAATTAAAAAAAATTATGATTAAAGTTATCCGTACAATAAATTTAAGACTGATTTCATAATTTTTTCGATTGCACGCTATCCATGTGTGTGTGTATATAAGGAAAAAAGTCCCTAGTAATGAGATGTAAACTCATCAAGTTGTGAGACGCGTGAACTCTCTCTTTTGCGTTGGTCCATATGTAAAGATGCATGAACTCTCTCCATATATAGCCAGACAAATTCATTTGCTTTGAAGGTCGATGATGATGAATGATGCTCTTTCCGAGCGATACAGCCGTGACTTTACCCGCCCTCAATTCTCACGTGGATTTTACATTGGCCAGAACGTACCGAAGATAATTGACTCACGACATCACTTCGTGAAAAGGCATAACTTCATGACAATTTCGACTCCAATCATACGTTGAACAGCCGTCCTTTTGACGGAAAATTATTCAATCAATCTGTACTTATTGTATGGATACCAATTCGATTCAAAAATTTTCAATTTTACCAATTTAGTCCTAAATGTTGTCCCAGTCAATTTTCGTAGAAAATTACTAACGTAATAATTCAATCATCGTTGGCTGTCTTACATAACACATCACCACATTAGCCATTTCCAGCAAAAATTGATCAAAATGATGAATTTTGCATAGAAAATTTAAGACTAGATTGCCAAAATTAGAAAGTTTATGATTAATTGAACAATTTTTTTTCCATCTTTGAGCTCACCAGAGTGTTCTGAACTTCTGTATATGTGTAGTTAGAGACGTGGAGGTTTAATTAGGGAAGGTAACAAAAATAATCCAATGATCAAAGACATACCTCCATTTTTAAAACTACAAGTTTGCTACTTTATGTATCTATTTTACAAGATTACCGTCCTATTTTCCAAAACGTCCTCTTGCTAAGGCAATACAACACAAAAATAATACACAAACCCTAGCACCCTTGCACAGCCACCGCGCCGCCGACGAACCCTAGCCCCCGATGCCCGTCCCAGCACTAGACACATCTAGTACGACGGATGGGCCGCTGTGCCCGGAGCCTTGATCTGAGGTCATCAAGGCAGCGGAGACCATGATTGACCTCATGGTCTTAGCACGGGTTGCCCTGTTCTAAAACGTGAAGCAGTCAAAGAAGGACATAGGGCATACTTCATACTTTATCAAAACTTTCACAAATTCAACAATATCTCACCAACAATTTCAAATCACAAGTTTACACGTTCTTCTAAATGACAAAATTGACCATGATTGACCTCATGGTCTTAGCATGGGTAGCCCTATTCTAAAATGCGAAGCAGTCAAAGAAGGACATAGGGCATACTTCATACTTTATCAAAACTTTCACAAATTCAACAATATCTCACCAACAATTTCAAATCTCCAGTTGATGCATTCTTCAAAATGACAAGATTGACCATGATTGACCTCATGGTCCTAGCATGGGCAGCCCTGCTCTAAAACGTGAAGCGGTTTCAAAACTTTCACAAATTCAACAATGTTTCACCAACAATTTCAAATCACGAGTTTACGTGTTCTTCAAAATGACAAGATTTTCCGCCACTTGATATGACAGGACATGACATAGTAACAACCGAGGTATCAAAGCCATAACTATAGCACCCAGAATTTATTTCGACTAATCAACAACCTGTTCGCATTCAAAACAACAAAATCCCTAATCGTCGCGAATTCCGTGATCTTGACTCTAATGTCTTGACGGGCATGCCCGATTATAGTTATACGTCATGGTGACCTTAGTGACTGCTCTCAAATTCATAGCAATGGAGAAGTCCTAATTGAGATGTTGAAAATCGCCCGCTGATCCAGCTGGATGCGCCGAGGCGATTGGCCCCCGACCACTTTTTTTTTTTGATATTATCTCTCGGGTTTCCCTTGAGAAGAATGCAATGATTCAGTTAGGTGAGCTTCGCGATCGAATTTGAACGACCGTTTTTTAATTACGCTTAAGGAACCATTAATCTCCCCTTTGAAAATCCTCTCGTTGGGATGTGCCCACATCCAATGATTGAAGGCCAGGAAGGCTTTCCTCCCTTTTCATTCTCTCTCTCTCTCTCTCTCTAGGAATTACTTTAATTTGTCGGACCACGAGGGGGATATTTCGGAAAAGAATAATAATTAAAAACCATTTAAAGTCGTTGTCAAGGTGATTAAAGAATGCATATCTTTCAGTTAGTTAAGCGCAATCGTTGTACTTATTTATTTACCGAGTGGTGTCTACATAATATATTTAATGTGATTTGCTTTAGATCATCAAGACTTGGTGATGTCATAAATCAATAGTCAAATTGATCCCTAAAATTTAACCTAATATTGTTTACGAACTTTTAATTTATTCAATATGATTCTTAAATTTTGTTCCAGTATTCAATAATCTCCTTAAGTCTTTAAACCTTTTCATATAATTTTTGGATTATGTGAACATTTTATCAATACTTTGAAAATCACATTTAATAAATTAAAAGTCTATGGACGATTTTGTAGCACTTGAAGCGAAATTGATACTCATGCACCTGAATTGCCAAGAAACGAAAATTTGCGAAGTGAGAAGGTAATGTGAAAAGAGAGATTTGAAGCATCTGACACATACTTGATTGGGGCACAATAAACAAGAATCTCTTCTTGAACATATGTTTTTTTTCTACCATTGAGATTATCAAGTTATTCATAAGCGCAATTTTTGCTTTTCACGCGATAACACGACTTCTTTTTCAACAACATTCATAGTCCATGAGATAAATAAGGGAATCAATCCAAGAGCGACGGTATAACTCCTATGGAAAATAAGGGATCAAACAATGATATCTAACCCGACAAAAGATATTGATTCGATTACATTTCATGATCACCATGAACGGAGGAAAAAAGAGGTAAGGAAGGAAGAAAAAAGCCGGGCAATAAGGGAGAAAATTGGCGATTGACGTAGAAAATCGAATTTACGGAAAAGCAACTTGGTCTTCATTCTGAAGCCGACAAAATGATGTGATGTGTTTCTTCCACGTCCCGACAAGTCATTTTTCACGTGCGATCCAAGGTACTGTCCGACGACGTAAAGGATCGCATGCTCCACGTTTTTCCACTACAAATCATCCCAACCGTCGACGCTTGCCTTCCAAGCCAGATCAGGCACCGCATCCCGGAGTCAAAGTCAAAAGAATCCGAGGGTCTGTGCTCGGGCGCGTCGCACCCGATCGCGACCGCCGGTGCGTTGCGGTCGCTTTCGAAACGGAGGACGACAGGAAAAAAAAAAAAAGAATTCAGAGTGTGTTTGTTTGAATAAAAATTTCTCAAAAAAAAAATTCATGAATATTATTTTAAAAGGAAATGATTGGTTTTCATTTATTTAAAGGAATAGTGGTTTCCTTCTTATTAAGAAAAGAAGTCATTTTCTCCCAATTTAAACTTGTTAATTTTAGTGCATGAAAAACATTTTCTTTCTACCAATTAATTTTTCGTTATTCAAACACCCGAAAAGTTAGAAAATAATTTCCGAAAAACAGATTTCCTTGAATAAATGGATCCTTAGTTTTTTTTTTGCAAAAAGTACTATTATTTTTTCCGGTGAAACTTCAAACTATTAATATAGTTATATTAAATTTAGGATCAATACCACGAAAAATCTAAATTAATATACTCATAATAAATTTATACTAACCTAATTTTTAGATTATAAAAAATTATAAACCGATATACATGTGACAAATGTACTCTCCTCATCAAATTGCTAAGTTGATGAGGTAGTTAACTAATATATTAGTTTGGAATTTTACCTTCCATTTATCACAAATATATTA
This sequence comes from Eucalyptus caleyi, assembly GCA_014182885.2. Taxonomy (NCBI): domain Eukaryota; kingdom Viridiplantae; phylum Streptophyta; class Magnoliopsida; order Myrtales; family Myrtaceae; genus Eucalyptus; species Eucalyptus caleyi. The sequence continues at coordinate 1,532,537 of CM024467.2, read as the reverse complement.
ATTTGTGTTTTTCGTGGTATTTTTTTATTAATATAATTTTATTTAAAAAAAAAATACTTAGCTTTCATTTATGTGAAGGTTTGGTGCTCTCACTCGCGTAAGGTTTTCTCCCCTCTCTTTAATTTTTGCACAGCTTTCTTGTTTAACCTTCATGGGAAAGATTTAAGCTAGATCTCTTCCACCCCTTCCCTTTTCTTTGGCTGATTTGGTTTTTTATTCTTCTTTTCTTGCTTTTAGCCCATTCTGTGGAGCTTTCATCTTCTAATCCAGTTTAAATCTAGAAGCTTCTCTCTCCCATTTCGAGAAGATTTTCTATCTCAATCTAATTTAGATTTGGGGATTTTGTATGTATGATTTCAGGTTTTCTCTTCCCTCGAGTTTACTTCGAGTATAAGTTCAATTTCAAATGAGATCCAAAGAGTTTAATGAAGGTTTCGCTCTCTCAAGTATCAAATATGTATTTATGTACTTTTGTTTATATAAACAATGATGGTGCTGGGGCCAAACTTAGGTGCGCACTATCAAAAGGCAAAACCATAACTATAGATGGAGACCTCAATATGTGCTCATTACTAAAGACGAATTTAATGATTGGTCGCCAATTTTAGTTGGAGAGATCTCATATTTGCTCTTTGAGCAAGTGACTCCTAATCTTGTTCTGACGACAAAAGAAAATCGTCTAAAGATTGTTTTGTTTTGAAATTTGTGGGATTTGTCTTGGTTTGCATATATAGTGCGATGTTTCTCTCTTGTATTTCTGTGGAAATGAATAAAATGTTACTTTGACCCAAAAAAAAAAATATTATAGAAAAAGCGATTTCCTTCTTACTAAAGGGGAGGTCATCTTCTCCCAATTTAAGCTTATTATTTTCACTCCATTTAAAACATTTTCCGTAAACTGATTAATTTTTTGTCATTCAAAAACTGGAAAGTAGGAAAATAATTTCCAGAAAATAGCTCTTTTTTAAATTAACGGATCCTTAGTTTATGCAAAGCTTACTATTTTTTCTGAAAAATTTTAATACATTATTCCAATTTCAAACAATTAAAATGGTTATATTAGATTTATATGTCACCATGACCATATTGCGAAAGTTCCTAACGTCTTCAAGTGGAAAAAAGTTAAAATATGTATCTAGACACGCCATAAATCCTTGATCTTCTCATTTTTTCTTCAATTTAGTCCATAGACTTTGCATTAATATGCTCGTGTAGTCCTTGTTAAATGCAATGCCAAATCACGCCATGGACTAAATTGAAGAAAAAATAAGAAGATCAAAGTTTATTGATTGTCCACGACATCATCACTTCAACAAATGAAACTCGTTACAAAAAATCTGTACCGAGTAACTTTCAAGAAACATGGACCGGATACGGAATTTCAACCGGGGACCTCAACTACTTGCTCGGTTGTGTAGGCCGTAGGTGGTAGTCAATGGGTGCCTCCATCAAGTGAGGGCCATCTCCGGTAATCCTCTGGTGGTTTTTATTTTTATTTGTCGGTGCCCGAGAGCTTCACTCCTCTTTGTTGGTAGTGAATACCAATGATTTTCATACCAAAAGGTGTGTTTGTTTTGTGAAAAACAATTTCCGAAAACGTTTTCCTCATTTTCCAACATTTGGTTCACTTAGGAAAATGAATCAACAGAAAATATTTTCCTTCCAAAGCTTAAATTCAGGAAAACGATTTCCCTTTTGAAAAAAACCGAAAACGTTTTCCAAAATATTTTAAGGTCCTTGCTTGATGAAAAATTTATTATTAAAAGGAATTTCTAATTAAAAATTTTGAATTTGTTATTATTATATCTTTTCTTTTTTCTTTTTTTCTTTTTTTCTTTTTTTTCTTATTTTCTTTTCTTTTTTTTTTGCCTATGAACATAAACCCTAACTCCTCCTCCCCTCTCTCCTTCTCCTTCGCCCCCTCCTTTTCGTCACTGCCGCCTCCTCCAACCCTAGCCCCTCATGTGCTCCCGTTGGCTTCGCTCCCTCCTCTTCCTCTTCGTCGGCGTCTTTTACACCTTCAATCATTTTTTAAATGCAATCCAAACACCATAAAATATTTTCAGTCTAAACGTTTTCCTGAAAATGGCTTCCTGAAAAAACATTTTCTAAAAATTACGTTTTCCGTGAAACAAACACACCCTAAAAATGTGCTAAACATTGGCAACACCTCACTTTAGGTCAATCCCTACATCAGATTCTCCCTGAAGAGTCATTAAGTCGATTTATTTGGGAGAATCGGTAAACCGCAGGTGACCGTTCACGCGGTATTACCTAAAACTTAGGACTCAGTAAAAAGGGGTTCATTTGTATCATTACTTTGAGTAAACAAAGTCAAACCTCGGTTCATTCTCAAATGGTCCTGGAGACCACCACGTAAGCACAGAGGCACGCAGAGAGACCGCATGACGTCATCCTATCCCATGGACCGAATCAGCAGCTCGGATCGACACAGGATCCACCGACAGCCGGCTGCACCGCCCCGCCCCGCCTGCCGTCAGATCCGACCCGGGTCCGGGGCTCCGGAGAAGTCCTATTCGGGGCCTCTTTCCGGGCGACCCGACTCGTGTTTTCTCCGCGCTGACTTCATCAGGAATTGCGCGGGGGTAATGATTGTCGGAAATTCGGAACCTTCTGCGTTTCCGACCGGCAATTATTCATTCATTCAGCTTTCCAACCCTCCTTTTCTTTTTAATTTTATTTCCGATTATCTTTAACATTTCCATCGAATCTCGATCGCCGGAGTCAAATCTATGCATGGGCCCCACGCTCGTCCTCGACAAAAACATGGTGTCGGCCAAAATATTTTATACTAGCATTTAATCAGAAGAAGCAACATAATCATCGAAATACATTGCACCCCTCTCTTGCATAATTCACTAATTTTTAATAGCAGAAAAGTTGGGGAAGGAAAAAAGATTAATCTTTTTTTTTTGCCCCGTTCTTTGAGTTTCCCGAAAAGATTACTTAATTTTTTCTCTCTTTATCGTCCTATATTTTACTGGATTCGGCTTCGAAAGGCCATAAAAAGGAGGAATTTCGGTATATAAAAAGAATTATTTATATGGCACGAACGTGTAATGCCACGTTCTTGCTCGAATTTGCTGTTAATTTTGGCATCGCTCCTCGTTGATTTTCGTGGCGGCAGGGAGATGTCTTAAAAACCAATCCAGTTGCTGTGCCAAAAGCAGCACCAGATTTGCGTAAAACCCACTTGATTGCTTCACCTTCCTCTCTCTCTCTCTCTCTCTCTCTCTCTCTCTCTGAGCTTAACTTGGATCCTAAGTATGATTCTTGTCCCTCCTCTCGGCTTTTGAACTCTGTCTTAAACCGGGTTCTTGATCTTTCCTTGTGTTCGCAGTTCGTCGGACCCCCGAGAACAGCGCATAAATCCCCATCGAAACCTCTCCTATTCACTGGCTTAACAGGGCCTGCTCGGTGGATTAATTCTTTTTCAGCTGATATCGTTGTCCTTACGGTTATCCTCTTCTCTCCAACTCCTCTGGCTCTCTGTTGCGCCAAAGAAATGGGGAGACATTCTTGCTGTGTGAAGCAGAAGCTGAGAAAAGGGCTGTGGTCGCCCGAGGAAGACGAGAAGCTCTTCAACTACATCACCCGATTCGGCGTCGGCTGCTGGAGCTCTGTACCGAAGCTCGCCGGTAAGACATGATGACAGACGAGAAAGGAGAAGCTCATTCAGAGTCGTTTTCTAGGGAATAAGTTCTGTTCTTGGAGAGAGTTTGATTCGAAAACCATTTGAATGATCGAATTCTCTCGTCGAATGCAGGACTCCAGAGATGTGGAAAGAGTTGCAGGTTGAGGTGGATAAACTACCTGAGGCCTGACCTCAAGAGAGGGATGTTCTCTCAAGAAGAGGAGGATCTCATTGTCAGTCTCCACAAAGTCCTTGGGAACAGGTACAGATACTGCGCTATCTGATCTCAAGAAACGCCCACCAAGAACATTCCCCTCTTTCTTGTTTATCAATTTCCCTCTTGAATGAATTCTTCTGGAAAATTCGCGTAATGATATACAGGTGGGCTCAGATTGCGGCGCAATTGCCCGGAAGAACTGATAACGAGATAAAGAACTTCTGGAACTCCTGCTTGAAGAAGAAGCTGATGAAGCAAGGCATCGACCCGGCGACGCACCAACCGATCAGCGAGGTCCAGCTGATCAAAGAAGAGAAATGCGCCGAGAACGAGTCCTCGCAAGTACCACAACTCAAGGGACTCACCCCAGCCATATCGAGTTCGAGAGCGCACGAGCCGGCATTCTTAATCAGCGACACTTGCTATGACGGCGGAGCACTAATAGAACCATCCAGAGAGTCCGCCGATAATAATAACTTCATGAGCAGGCCGGTTTTCGATTCTTTGCCTTACTTTGAATTCCAGTCCGGGGTCGACATGGTCGGCTTTAATTCCAATCTGCTGAGCCAGTACCATGATCCTCCTAGAACCATCGATCAAAGCCATCTCGAGATGAGTTCTAACTTTGAGTTTTCCTCGATGCCGAGCCTGACTAATTTTGACCACCCTGGCGGGACGATGAGCGGGTCGGAGTTCTCGAACAATTCCACTTCGAGAATGAGTCCATTCTTCTTCCATGAGGCGAAAGACCAATGCTCAACTAATAATAGCTCGAGCATCGGCAACTACACGGGGTTTCAGGTGAACAGCTCGGTCGAAAATGGTGCTTTCTCTTGGTGTTCTAGTGAGAACAAGTTGGACTGCTTGTTCCAGTACCAGGCCAATGGGACAAGCAAGAGTGAAGAATTGAAACCACAAGGTTCATGGCAAGAGGACCAGCTACACATCGGTCCTGTTAATTCATCGTCGGAAGATTTCGGTAGCTTTCAGCTGACATCGCTTTCGGACGATCTAACTGCAGCGAATTTCGACATCTTTCAGCAGATGTAAACTTGTACATCCGGTTCATCTTATTTGTCTTTTCCCGGTTTTGCGCTAATCACAAAAGATACACACAGATGTCGATATATACAGGAGATCATATTCCCATTGAGAGAGTGGAAAGGAGTTTAATTTTTTTTCTTTTTTTTGTTTGGACTAAGTTTCCCTTTTTCGTCCGATGTTTCGGTACACGGCAATACATGGCAACACGAATGTTTTAGGAATGCAGATCTTGAATGATCTTGATCTCATTTTCTTTGCTATTGAAAGAAATAAGTAAAACATTTCAATTCTTCTTTCACGTTTCTCTTTCCTGTAAGCCTCCATGATTGTAATTCGGTTTCGTGGTCCTGATCTAATGAACTTTACTTCCGCAACAGTGTGCAGTTTTGATGCTACTCTTCCATGGCTGCATTCTCGGACTCGCTCGGGGGTCAATCATTGTGTATGTCTGCATGTTATTGGTGATGTGCGTGGCTTTCCATCCACATGATAAGTGGGACAGGAGTCGTCGGACTGTTGTGGACATCAAATTTATGAAATAGTCTTGGCGTTTACATACAGGTGCGCAGTTGGGATACGTTCCGAGCATAGTGCATGGTCCAGGCTGCGGCCACACTGCTTTGGCTTTCATGCATCGACACGAAAAGATTGATTTGGCCATCTAGTTGAGTCCCACCTATAGGCTCAAACTGGCTGGCATGTCCATTATTGAGAGAGAGAAAGAGAGTCACAAGTGTTTTATCTGTATATGGGACATTGAACCCGTGGAAACTACTGGTGCAATAATCTTCCAATCCATGGAAAAACTTTAGATAAGGCTCTACTAGGAAGACTAAAGAAGTATAAAGAAGAAGAATGAAGAAGAAAGAAGGACAATGTTGTATTGCTTTTTCAGATTTTTAATCCTTTCTTAAGCGCGGTGCATCGGCTATATAGAACTCAATGCTCGATGGCATACTAGTTCGAGATATTAAAGGATGGTACGAGATTAAATACAAGGTAAGTTTAGTCAAAGTGCAAACACTATACAATATGAAACCCCTAGCTTACTCATAATGTATCAATGACGACATCTTTTTCGTTGTGAATTTCATTATGCACATTATAATTTCACAAAAGAATTTCCATTTCCAATGAGGGTATAGATAAGATTTGTAGATGCTTATGTTTATGATCTCATGTAAATCAATAATCTTTCGCTCTATGTACGTTGATATCACGTAGAAACTAATCTTCTTTTTTTTTATGGGATCATCATGACCTTGTTTAATTAAGGAAAGGAGAAACACTATCCATTTCCAAAGAAGCTGTAGGAAAGATCTGTAGATGCTCGTGTTTATAATCTCAAGTTAATCAGTAATTTTTCGCTCTATGTATGTTGATATAGCTTAGAAACTAATCTTCTTCTTTTTTCATGGGATCATCATGGCCTGTTTAATTAAGGAAAGGACCACCACGTTGTTGATATTATATGGTTTTGTTTAAATATTTTCCACATGCTCAAAAGCGTGATAATGAGGAGGATGAGCAAAGAATGGCGCCCATGTTAAGCATGATTTACCTTCTTTGGAAAGTTCTTACGGCAAGCATCTATTCTGGAGCCCCCCAAAATAAGATTGAAGAGGATGAGGTCAGCTAAAAGTGATTAACGGGACCACTTTAGCCCATCAATCACTGTTCATTGAACTGGATTGACTTGGTGAGCATTGCCCCTCTATTAAATTGTGAGCTAAGCACCTTTGGAATATCTAAGGGAAAATAATAAATAAATAAATAAAACATTTTGAACTTATTATATTAATACTAATTCAGTCATAAACCATTTAATTCTATCATTTTAATCCTATACCTTTAAGTGATTTGTTAATTTAGTCATAAACCTTTTATTATGTCAATTTGGTCACACAATTTTTAATAATTTGTCAATTTAGTTATAAATATTTTGATGATTTGCCAATTTAGTCTTTCAGTTAATTTTGATTAGAAAATCATTAAAACAACAATCTAGTAAGCACTAAAATGGACAACTTTTGCAAATTTTAATTTTCTATTTTTTTTTTTTTTTTTCTTTTTGTTTTCTTCTTCTCTTTGCTTTTCTTTCTTCTTTTTTTTTTTTTTTTCCCAACTCTATGCCAATGGCACTTGCTTGGTTTAAGTAAGGGCCTCTGTACTCTCGCCAGCCATAGGGAAGGGTTATGAGGGTCAGCCGGCAACCTCACCAACCCGAAGTTGAAAAAAAAAAATTCTAAAGTTCCAAAATATATTTATATCAACGTCGATAATATATACCAAATAGATTGTCATATCGACGATTTCCAACAAAATTGGCTAGAATTACTAAATCAGCAATTTGTCGAAAGATATATGACTAAATTAACATGATTGAAAAAATTCAAAATTACTTTTACTGCCGTATGATGATAGGTATGGACTTTTGGGACAACTTTTCCCAACACGATACTAGCTTGTCGGAGGGAGTGGGTAAAAGCTTATTGATGCGGACGGTCAAAGCAGGGTGTCGATTGAAAGGGAGAAAAGCTATTCAAACAAGAACGGCGGTAAAGTAAAACCGAGGGAAAAGAAAGGTGCGGTGATTCCCACTTATATACTTGGTCAAACTGAGGTACGCAACGTGTTATGCTTTTCGCATGTTCGTGTTGCGCTCCAGAACAAAAGAACGATTGTCGGTCTCGCCATTCTTGACCGGCACATACGCACCGACGCGGCGGCAAGACAAGAGACAACAAGAAACCACCCATGTCGCGGCCTGTCGACACGGTCCAAGGAGGATATCAAAGAAAAGCTTTCCAAGGATGAGGATGTTTCCTGATGAACTTCGATACAAGTTTTCTCCTACCAAACTTGGACTCCTTCCTCTTCCGGGTCAGGATTAGAGCATAGAAAAACCAGAACTTGGAACCAGACGAGTTGCTGTCGCTTCATCCGGAAGCTCTCTCTCCCATGGCTTCATCGTGAAGCTAGGGCGCGAGCCGGGTTGCTCCAGGGGGACACGTTGTTTTCATGTCTCTGTTGATTGCTCTTTTAGCAAATTAGGCCCGGGGGATTAACCTTCTTAATGATTTTTTTTTCTGAGATTAGGGATTGGTTTTCACTCCACTTGGAGACCCGGTTACATTGCTTGACTTAAATATGATGTTAGGTGAGCCGGAGACTTCCATCTCATATTCTTTTTCAACTCCCAATTCCCATCACATCCTCAGATGGAATCATCGGAGTGGTTACTAATGTAAGAGTTAGTTAACAAGATTGAGATTTTGTTACTCAAGGACCTGACACAGCAGACATGAATACTACTTATGACAGCTTACAAAGAAGTCAAACCATGCCCCAATCAGCCGTTACAGGGTAGGAAAAATAAACTGAAAACGCAACAAAGAGTAAAGAACAACCAACCCACCAAAGCACACAGGAAGAGTAATTGTAGAAAAGCAAACTAGACCTGATCAGATGTGAGCTAGGGCCTAATTTTATTGCCCAAGCCCACCAGCTTCCCCTCCACCCCCCAACCCAAAAAAGAAAATCAATATGGACTTCTGATCAGGCCAAGCCGGGCCTAGTCGTAAAAGTATAAAAATGTTCTTTATTTCCTTTTTTTTTTTTCTAGAAGATGCTCCAAAACCAGTTAGAACTGGCTCAACCCAGGAACTGACATGGTTGAACCAGCTACCGGGTTCAAACAGATCAGTGCAGACCGGTTTGGTCAGGATCCTGGATTGAACTGAATCCCGTGCCCATCCCCAGTCAAAAACGGGCAGGCAATGATCAATGCACACCCCTACTCAAGATTAGTATTTCACCAGCCAAAATGGGGACAGAATAGTCGCTAAAATTGTACTTGCACTAGCCAGTCACATTACCATCTACATCAATTGAGAAAGAAAATCCACCGGAGAACTCATCTCCGATCTCTTAGCCTGGGACTCGGTGAAAGGGTTCTCGAGGAAAACAGCATAGAATAAGACGCAACTGAAGCAGGAGAGAATTTCAATAACCACATATCCAACAAATACAGCAGTTATACGAACTTGCATGAGAAAGACAACCCACCATAGAAATGCAAATCAATTTCAAGTCATATATGATTTGTTAAACTAGCTTGAGACCGTCTAGGTAGCTCAGAAAGAAGTACCAAATCACATGTCATAAGAAACCACTACCAAGATTTGACAAAGACCCGTTGAATTATCGACCAAAAACTTCATCAACCACGAGTTTTTTTAGAAAACAGAGAGAAATTCTAAAGAATAACAAGACAAATTAGTCATTTTCCCATGTTCAAGTCACTAGAGGCACAGCCAGCATCTCAATTGAAAGGTATCCTTTCTATGGCACTCAGAAATGGTTTCTGTTAAGGCAAAACTTGCAGTACAGTGCACACGAAGGCTCAAGACTACCTAAAACGGCATAAGGAGACTCGAGAGATAGGCAATGTTATGACATCACCAATGGAAATCAAGTCAACCTATGTGCAGCCAATCATTGTACACCTGTCCAGGTGTCAACTGAGTACAACCGTTCTGTACAATGAAAAGCTCTCCTCACAAGCATCACTCTCGTATCACTGATATCATACATAAGTAATCAGACAGACCTGCATGGATGATTTGTCACGAACTCTAAAGAAACACTAATCACGGTGCACGTGATTGCCAGTGTGAGTGAGCTCCAGCGTGATAAATAGTTAGATGGTGAACTGTCTTGGCAAACAAGTCTTTTAGCTCAGGATGCTGAGAAGCGACGGAACGAGCCATAGACTCAACAGCATTCAGTACTGGTGCTTGTTCAAGCACCTTACTGTTGCCAACATGAAGTGAAATGTAACATAGCAGCACGAGTGCATGTAGTTGAGCCTGATCATTAGTCTTCAACAGTTTAAGCAGAGGAGGAAGGCCATTGAATTCAATAATCGCCTTGGAGTGCTCCATGCGATTGAAATTCTCTGGACAAGCAAACTTTCCCAGGGCAATAGCAGCTTCAATCGCCACGTCCATGTCTCCATGAGTGAGGTGGCAAACTAAAGGTTTGATAATTCGGGATTCTTTAGCTGGGAAAGTCCTAGCAAGCGACCCAATGGACTTAATAGCAGGAATCAGTAAATCCACATTGTTTTCTTCTTGAAGAATTCTTAGTAATTGGTCCACAACTGCCTTTGCAAAGGGAATGTTGGGCCTGAAAGCCACTCGTCTAAAATCAGTATCGGATTCTGCCACCATGGCTATCTCAGTCACGGTCATCAAGCAGTTATACTGCAACTCCCCTCTCTCCACCTCGATAATCTTCGCCAAACAAAGCAATTCTTTAATCTCCGTAATCTTCTTGCTATTAGCCAAACTTCCCTTAGACAACATCCACAAAGCCCTAGCACAACTAACCTTAAGCCTAAGCTTTGTTTCGGGAGTTTCAACCTCTTTCTCCTTCCTATGATGCCCACCCCTGCTACTACCATCTGAATGCAAAGAATTCGACCCAATATGACTATATAAGTGCTTCTTTGATGCTAACTCCCTGTTAATCTGAACAAGCGAATGAATGCTAGCTCTACCTGTTTGAATTTTAGGGTCATCTAAAACAGTATCCATGGACAATAAGTTCATCAATGGCTTAATCACGTTTTCTCTGGAGAACTCCTCCTGCACCCCCTTATCCAGCTCCACCATTTTTGCAACTAAATTTGCCACCTCGACCTGAACTCTCATGGGGGAGTCATTAAGAACCTGCACGATGGTACGAACTCCAAACTCTCCGACAATCATTCTAACTCTTTGCGGATTAGTCGCAAGATTAATAAGGGCATTGGCAGCCACAGTCTGAGCCTCAGGATATCCCCCCTCCTTCAACATCTTCAAAAGTGGATGAATTCCACCTTCATCTACAATCATCTGTTTGGTGCGTTCGCTGTCGCGGGCCAGGGAAGCCAGCTCATTAGCAGCATCAACGCGGTCTTTTAGCTGACCCATCTGAACAGTAGCTAGATACGACCAAACCCAAGCAAGAATGGGGTCATTGCTTGCAATTGGAGGCAGAGCAATGTTAGTACCATCAGATTCATAGATTGAAAGGACCCACGTCATGTCGCCGATAGAATTCTCAAGAAGCGCCGATACCTTGCGAAAATCCGCGGTGGTGGTGATGGCAAAGACCTGCCTGAGAACACCGGCGCCATGTTTCTTGCACTTCCGGACGAGGGTAAGCGCCTTGTCGAGGTTCTTGGAGACATCGGCGACTATGCGGCGAATTGGTCGTTCGTAGAGGGACTGGGTCGAAGAAGCGAGACGAACGGCAGATCGGAGAAGTTGGGACAAGCGGTCGGTCTGCCTGGCGAGGTCGGAGCACTCGTTCTTGGAGGACTCTGCTTCTTGAGCCAATTTGATGACGCGCTCAGCTAAAATGATGAGCAGAGACAGTTCTTGTTCGACGGTGCTCTCCACCTGAAAACCAGCAGCAGCTTCCATTGTCTTGCAGAGAACAGCCAACAAACAAAAATCCAAGTACTGCAACACTCCTCTGCTAGTCGGAATGTGCAGAGGAGAGAGAAAGCAGACGGCAGAGTAGAAAAATAAACACTTGATACGCAGAAGTCTCTGCTCTGGTTTATTTTAAGCTCGTGTGATCGTTCAGTCCGGGGGTTGTTCGTTGTTTGGTTTGGGTAAGGATAGGAAAGATGCTTTTGGCCACTATCAGGAACTTTAAAGAATTCAAAGTCTGTTAAAAATTTGTCTGCCAAGTCGTGCTTCCACCGAGGACTGTGATGTCCGGAGTGCTTCCCAAGTGGGAAAAATCATTTGTCCGAAAGGTAAAATGACAAGAATAAGAAGGGTAGGTAGGCCATCTTCGTTGCAATTACTGCGAAAAGCCCACCACGTAGACCCACCCAAGTAAAAGAAATCAGCTTGAAATTTTGGCCCTGGGCGGTGTCCGTGGACCGCAGACTTGACACGGCAAAGAAGGGTGAGGCATTGACTGTCCAACAAATTCAAAGCTCATCATCCACTCCCAACGCTTCCATAATTCTCACCCGTTTACCAGTGTCCCGGCCGATAAGAATGAAGCAAAGGCAAAGGATCACTGAAATGTCTGAAACGTTTCTCAATCCAAAACATTAGGTGAAAAGGGATTAAATGGATCCCCCGGGCACGATCCGATGGCTGCAGAGGATCTGAGGGGGACTTCATCCCCGTATGCGCTCAGGATCTGCCTCGGCTCCAGGCAAAGCCGGGAAAACTAACGACAGTACAGACTGGTCAAATTATAGAAAACGCTATAAATACTCAGCTCCTAAGATAGGAGAACCCGTTCAGCAAAAGCATCACGAAAATCACACATGCCAGAAATTAGTTTCCAGAACTGCAGAGTCCCAATATTGTTCATTCATCAGAACCGACCGACCAAAAGATGTCTGAAAGGGAAGAAACATCCTAACACATGAAAGGGTTATTTAGGACATTGGAGGTTATTAATGATATCTACAGTCTTGTCTCATGTCATTGAAAAGCAAAAACTACAAGACTCAGTCATGGGCAACACTTTAGCCTGCTTTGACAAAACCAGGAATGCTGCTGGATCAGGAGTGACAACAAAAGTAGGCGCAGCCTAAGGGAGAAGACCACTCTGCTGAATTTTCTTCAAAGCTTTGCAGGAATTACACCAGGGACTTGTTTATTTTCACCATTGTCTTTGACCTCATTGTCCTTGGCGTCCATATCACAGGCACTGGGAGGGACATCAACTGCAGGCGAGCAATTGAAGAATCCGTGTGGCTTCAAGCATGAATGTCAACAAAAAGAACAATCAGAAATCAGGTGGGTGGATACAAAGGTAACCCCGCTTTGGAGAATGAGGACATGGATTATGCCAAGAGAAAGATTGACCAAGAATGTACCATAAGCATGAAACCAATGCGCTCCACCGGCATAACAGGCCAGTCTTCCAAGCGGGGAACATGGGTGATTCCAAATACATACCTATAAATGACACAATCAGTGACATATAAACAACAATAGCATCTCATTGTGGTCAACATGGATGGAACTCTAAAATCTCTTGGGCCCAAATCACATCCCATGTTTCAGAGATAACAGTAAGCTTACATAATCATTACCAAGTACCTTCAAAATCTATAAGATAGCAATCCATGAATGGACACATGTAGGCTTTCTTTAGAGAGAGAGAGAGAGAGAGAAGACCTACCAAAGAACCACATCAGTCTCTTCCAGAGGTCGATTTCGCTTAACCCATGTAGACAGCCCTTCACCAACACGTGGATTCTGATTAGGGAACTCTCCCCCTGGAAACATCTCATCTGGTGCATAAGCTGTAACCCAAAGGTTATGCTTCAAAAAAGCAGCTCGTCTCAAAAACTTGGCTTCAGAACCTGCTAGTGGCAGACAGTTTGAACCAGGCACTAACTTGTAGCCCGTTAGCTGTCCAGTTCTATTTACGGTCCTAGTATTCCTTACCTGAATTAAGGAATAGCATATGTGCCATTAGACTTCAAGAATGGTGTAAAAATGTTTGTGTTAATGAATCAGTTGTCAATGAAATAGTTCGTGGTGTTCACAACTCTGGCCCGAGAAGGGTATCCACAAAAAACAAATTTCAAGAAAGAAGAAGCGGGCAGATCCAAGTCATGCAATATAAGCTCCTCAGACTTCATCAATTATGAGAACACGGGCAACAGCAGCAGATTTTAAAATATTAGCATGCAGATGCAAGACCATGCCATAGCAAACCTAAAAATAACTGGCAGATTAATTTTGAGCAACACTTTAAAGCATTGACATATAAAACAGGTTTAATAAGTACATAGCACCAGTTTGCAAATCGAAAATACTTCAAACCATAGACGATTAATGTCCAAGCAAGTCCAAGAAATCAAAGAAATGCCTTACAATCCAATGGCGTGCGGTCAAAGGATTGCAATCACGCATTGCCTGCAACTCGGATCTAAGTAGTGTCTCCTCAGCATAGAATGCATTGTTATGAACATTTTTCTCCCCAGGTTCTTCAACCTTAACATCAACCTCAACAACCTGCGAAGAACAGGAAGGATATTGAGAAACTGGAATTAAAATCAAACAATGTAAAGGTGTTACTGCCACTGATAAGATCTTCTTATCATCAGGAGGTAATCAAACAAGAAAATTTAAAATGCTGAATGCAACCACGAAATATTGACGTTATACCCTTTATCTATCATCTTAACACACTGAAAGACAGTCAAGAAGTATTGTGACTGTGACAGCATGATAGGACTTCCCACAACTTGGGGTATGGTAGTGCTCAAGCCCTAGGATATATAGTCATTAATTGTGCTCAATCTGAACAGGGTTGAAGGCAGTCTAAGGTCCTCAACCAATCGTTTGGGGAACCAGCAAATGGCTTCAATTGCAACCTCAAACGATTAGTGTACCTTAAATCAGGAGAAATCTCAAGCTTTTACCAATACCTTGTCTTAGGGGTTTTAGACCACCTTTATTGACACTCTTTCCAATCTGAAAAAACCAAGCGTCAGGAAATATATTGTTCCTAATAGCCAAATACAACAAAAGTATGGTTACAGGACAAGGCTATTTACAACAGTAATCGATGCCTGCCTTACCAACCATACTGCAAAGGTGTGTATCCATTACAGTCCATCAATATAAGAAAAACAAGCCTCCAGCTTTAATAATCATTTTTCTCATAATATCCTATAACAAAAAAGAAATAGATACACATGTAGTCGAGTACTACAATATCAATAAGCCATTCTCCACTGTGCGAGTTTGGTGACAAGTGACATGGATCATTTTTAAGTTATTTAAGTTCTATTTAGTGAACATGAAAAGTTTCAGCAAATCCAAGGCAATCTACCTGATTGAATGATTCTCCAGGTTTGCAGTCAACAGCCATATCCATACGTGCAACAAAGAAATGCTGATGAACTGGTGCATAAAGACCAGGTGCAATCATTGTACCATATTTTCGGGACTCCCCAGGTAGCAAAGCTCCCAAGCTGAGGATTCCTGTAAGTTTAACTTCAGCTTCAATTTTTCCGTCCTGTACACAATATCCAATTTACGTGTCATCCTAACTTCCGATAACAGTGACATTTCACCAACATTAGTTACGACAATCCCAGCTTGGATTCCAATATTTCCATCATATCAAAGACATAAATTCAGACATAACAGACAGGACTGGACAAGAGATATTTTTTGTCCCGGAGATAATGCATCTCAAAGCTCCGAGATACCAATAACGTGAATGAGAAATCAAATATTGCATCACCAAATGTGTAGAGAGGCAATTCAGAATATTTCTTAAAATAGGTACTTACCCTTTTTAACATCTGAAAAATATCAGAGGAGATGCATACAGTTACATAAACAACCACACCAACTAAATACGTCAACCACAAGTTATAGGGTAAAGTTATGTTAGTTTTGGACTTACTTGGTAAAAGTGCCAGAAGAATCCATACTCATAATTCGCCACAGTACATATGAAAGATACACTTAACCTTCTTGACCTCCTAACTTCTGCCAATCCTGTTCTCCAGTCTTGATGCTTCCATAGGATCCCGTGATCCTCTTCATGTAGACATATACAATTTTCAATAGTGTCGACCCCTCCAGTGAAATTCGGCAAATAAGCATTAAAGTACTTAATGTAGCCTAAACAATCACATCCCTGCAGGACGATTTATGTTCCAGGAAAAATGTAAAGTCAATTAAAGAGATGACAAAGCTAACATGAAGGGACTCATATTCATTTCACTACTGAATTAGTTCCAGACCTTCTTAAGAGAATGTGCATTCTTCCCAAGGCCATCTTCACCTGCATCGAAAGCGTTTTTTCTGTAGTGTGGGTCATTTGGATCTCCATAAGGCACAACCATCTCCACAAAGCTCAGCCTATTAGCTACAGGTCTTCTACCACGACTACCATCTACATAAGCAACAGAATGGATAACAAGGCCCTCCCTTGGTGTGAAGCCAATGCGGAAATTCCACTGCAAAAGAACCAATACAAAGATGAGATTCAATGGAAATTCACTGAATACAACTGCATAACCAAAGCGGGAAATAAAGAACTAAGATTCACCTTCTGCCATGCTACATAATGCCCATTAACACGAAAACTTGGACCTTCAGGCTGAACTATTAGTAAGGGCTTCACATCACTCCGGTCAACACCACCTCTAGTTTCGCCAGCAGTATAGTTCCTTAATGGATCGGCTGGAGGTAGGGGAACAAGTTTACGATCCTCAAACTCAATCACCACCATGTTCTGCATATCAACTAGTATGTGAATGCCCTCAACTGGACGTGCATAACCATTTTCCATAGGGCAGTCACTCTCAGTTCTACAGAAAATAAGAGGCTTGGCGAGCCTTCGACTTGGAGCATCGGCATCACTATGATAACCAACACACCTGAAGAGATAAATGCAACAGCTAGGATAAATAAAAAGGCAAGACAAATGCAACATGAAAAAAGACACAGGTCAAGTCAACAAACCACGCGTCAACCATAACAAGATCCATGTCCTCGATACCCCTTTTCTTCATAGCCTCTCTAAATTGTGGAAATTCCTTCACAGCAGCTTCACATTCAGCATACTCACTTGCGTCCTAATGTTAAGACAAGATCATATCCATGAGGAAGCTATCACAAGAGTGGAAAATGCTAAATAAAGTCAAACAGTGAGAAAAAGGAGCCCAGAGGTCAAATTTGATCTCTGTATTGGTTGGATGAACATCTACCACTCTCTGGAAGCTGCATATTCTAGCATCAAGAAGCCAAAGGAAGATTTTCCCAAAATTCAGAATTCAGAACCAGACTGATTTGTGCCATTGATTGACTTAGTATCAAAGTCCATAAAACAACTTAATTGATGACATGTAAACCCAGCGCCCTCCTTGAAAAGAAGCTTAGTTACAATTACACATCTTGAATAACAGTCATCGTCAGAGAAACTCATTCAAATATTTCCTAACTCTAGACATACCAGCGAAAAGGGTACAAAATAGCTCAGCATTAATAAAATAATTCCCATTTTCAAAGGAGCGACTTAGAAATAACTTTCATGATAGTATAAGCAGCCGCATATCCAGGGATTAATGAGCGAAAGTCTCAAACAATCTTTCATGGTATTATCACTACAGCTTGAAAGCCATACATGCAAACATGATCAAACGAAGACTGCTCACCATTGGAGGCTGAACATTAGGAATAATCTTTGATGAGATCACTTTTCCTCGGTGATGTCCACCTCTAGTTGCTGCATGCACTTCTGATAGCTCCACAATCCATACACTCGTTTCATTTGACTTCTTATTGTAAACGATAAGCCTAGCTCGCCTTGGAGGGAGCTTGGTGGGAAGTACAGGTCCGCTCTTGGTTCTGGGAAGTAAGGAAGGTTGGAATGGGGGGAAAAAGTAGGCATCCGCCAATGCAACAACATGTTTATCTGGTTCCAACAAAACCACTTCGACAAACCGCATGCCATCCCGGATCTAAAAATCAAAAATAGAGATGAGCAGCTCAATCAAACGATGATACAATCATAGAGCTCCTGAAAATGAGACCAGTTAGATTTGGGAATATGATGTATGTAGACGACTTTGTGTAAAGAAAACAATCTCATTAAAAGTAAGACCTCAGGAGTGGATCCTGCAGCTCTAACTGTTGCCACTGCAACAGAAATTTCAGCGGCAGACAAAGGATCCAAAGGGTGACAAGTCTGAGCCCTTTGCATGACTGCAACACCTGCAGAAACGAACAAACATCAACAGATATCAACCGAGCAAAACAGTGACGGTGTGGACACTTTAAGGAATGACCGAAAAGAGAAAAAAAGGGTTGATCCAAGCTTTATCAGAGTAAATGTAGACAGCTAGCTTCTACCGACTCTTCATAATGTTGACATGAAAATGGTCCAACCAAGAACATGCCATAAGAATCCAAAATCACACAATGCAATTCCAAGAAAAGACTAAACCAGCGAAAGCAACCAGGCCATGCACCCATCCGCGCATTAAAGAAATGGTACCGACCATTTTTTCCTTTCGGATCCGCCAGGACTTAGAACGTAATCAATCGTCAGAAAAGCCACCAAAATGCTCGATATTTAATCAGACAAACCAATCATGTCGCAAACACCAAAACGCATCTTCACAGAAAACTTACACCCATCAAGAAAAACGGTCACAAACAACAACCCAAGTTTGAATCAAGATCGCACCGAAAACCAGGCCAAAGAAGCACCGGCCAACGCCAAGAAATAGAAAGAACGAACAAAACGCAAGACATGTCCGAGAACCTTTTGTCAGAGCAGTAGCGGAAGGCTCGGGAAGCGAATCTACTGGCCGGATCACCGAAGCCTTCCTCGGGAGCTGACCGTCGCGGGGATCGGCACCCGGCGGCGCGGCCCAACCGGAGACGGCCGGGGGAACGTCTTGGAGGAAACGAGAGGAAGGCGTCGCTTTTTGCGGAGCTGAGGCCATTGTAGGGGGTTGGTAATCGCTCCTAAACCACCGTTGGACAGAGTCTCCACGCAATCTACTGACATACAGCAAGAACTCTCCGCCACCCTCTCTCGCTGGCTCGCCCGCCCGCCCGCCTACCCACCACCCGAAGCTCGAATCTTTCGCCCGGAAACTTCAAGAACTCGAGGGTGGGAAGGGCGAAAAGGAGAGAGCTTTATTCAGGGAAACAAGGGATACCCGTGACCCGAGATGCGCTGATGTCCATGAACCAGGGACAACGGCAGGAATGTGGAAATACAGATCATGCCACGCATGGAAAGAGCCACGGTGGGGGATGATTTCTACCTGTGAGAGGGAGAGGGACGAGGGAGAGAGAGAGAGAGAGAGAGAGAGAGAGAGAGGAAGTGGACTTATATACATGAAAAGAGCAAGAACCCCACGTGCATAGTTCCCACTTGAGAGTTTATTTTCTTGCCTAAGCTTTAATGATTTTTTGTTTTGTGGGTTTTTTTTTTTTGGGGGGGGGGGGTTGGATTTGGGATAAGGCTGGTTTTAGAGAGAGAGGGAGAGAGGGAGAGATTCAATTTTTTTTCTTGATTTTATTGGTCTTCACTTTATATACATGAAGGGTCTTATCAAAGGGGCCAATGAGATAAGCAAAGTGGAGGTTGGGTTGGGTTTCATGATAGGGGCATCTGCTTGTGGAGGTAATGGACATGCACCAACAGCCAAATTGTACTTTGTACACTTCCAATGGCATTTAGCATGATAAGACCATCTGGATTTGCTTATCTTTGTATAAGGACTTGAGGGATTTTCAAAATCCCCTTAGCCGCCCTTGTTTTGTACTGATCTATAGGGGTGATCGATTCCCTAATCAGTCCTGCTCCCCTCGAAATCAAGAACCAGCCTAGCCTGACTAGTCCTGGGCAATTTAATAGGTAGGTTGCCAATTTAATTTCGATACTTGGAAGGAAAGCGACAAATATCTTCTCAATAACTAATTCAGTAGTCGCGCAACTTAGGAAATAAATATTCGAATATCTAACGTAACAAAATTTGACCTAATCTTATTTCTATTTATAGCAAATCAAATAAGCAATCGATTTCAACCTCAAATTCTCCCAATAAGTTTACTAAAAAAAACCCATGGTGGTTGTGATGATGTGAAATAAAATCGCATTTCACAAGTTAATTGATTTCACCCCTATTGATTTGTACCGGAGGATGTGATCGAATTAATCAAGTCAATACACTTTAAGCACAAGCTCAACTCAAGTACTTGGTGCTCAACACTCAAACTTCAACTCCATCAAGTATTGGTTTCCCAACTCAAGCTTGACTAGATTAGAAAATCGACATACAAATAAAACGGTCTATACCGTGAAAAACTTCAAACTGATATCTACAATAAATTTACTCCAAACTAGCTTTCGGGTCACTAAAAAACTCAAATTTGTACATATATAATAAATTTACCCTAAACTCACTAAAAACTCTAAACTAGTACACTTTTGATAAATTGATCCCAAATTAGTATGGATTTCCACGTGAACTTATCATATCAATTAAGTTATTGCCATATGCTTAGCAATTTCACGATAAAATTTGTCAAAAGCTAATGGAAAGTAAATATGTCACGAAATTTAGATTTTTGTGGTACTAATCCTAAATAAAACTTAAGCTCTAGTTTCTAAGCTCAAGTATTATGTAATTTTAATTATTGTGTCTATTTTTTACTTGTTAGTTATTATTTAAAAAGAGAATGAAAGCTCTACTTGACTCAATTGGGCAACACAAGTCTATGGAGTTGAGTATTGAATAAGATAATCAAGTAGCTCAAGCTCAACCCGAAATTAGGTGAATCGATCTCGAGTAGTCATCAAACGAGCCCGAGCTACTCGCAATTGGCTTGGCTCAATTTGACCCATAATTTGTACATCTGAGATAGTCTTAAATAAAGGATAATAATGGCAATTAATCTACGCATGAGTTGGGCGTACCCAAATAAAAAAAAAAAAAATAGAATCATTCGAATTCACCCTCAATTTTTGTATCGATTTATAAGTTCAAAGAGGAGCTCAAAATTGAAGAATTATGATTTCTGAATGGATTTGTGTATGTTGATTATAGGAGTGCACACGTCCGATTTACACACCACTAAATGTAAACTAATTTCATAAATATAGGCTATCAACGATCCTCTTATAATTGATACACCGTCCAATCTAGATATATACTCGAAAACAGCTTTAAAAAGGATGGTATGAAATGTGAGAAATAAAAATCTCTTGAAAAAGTAATTGATTTCCTCTTATGGTATGATACCGACATTGTACTATTAAATGGATTATCAAAATTTTCTAAATTATTCGACCATAGAGAATGTCAAAATTGACTACCTAAGAATTACCAAAAGTCCAAAGATGCAGATTTGTCAAACCATGTGTATTTCCTTCTAGTCATCATCTCCGTTAATCCTAAATGATTGCCGGGTTTGTCATGTGGTGCCCAATTGACGAGACTTGGTTCACATTATTAGAAAGATGCTAAAGAATGATAAGTGATGTCTGTCGTAATTATGCGTAATTTCCCACAATACCTTTCTTGCGATTTGAACGGGCGGACCCCTTCAGAAGGCCGTTTTAATATAGCCGATTTACCCTCTTTTGTAATCAGTTTATATCTCGCATCCGCTACCCTGCATAATTGTCCGCCCTCTTTTACGCATGATTTTCCTTTGCAAGATAGTTTAAGTTTGAAATTAAAGCATGCAAATACATAAAGCTCCATTTGTTTACAAAAAAAAAAATAAATGATTTGAATAATATTTTCCTAAAAATGATCATTTGTATCAATTCAAATAACTAGTTAATAAAAAATATTTTCATCATCGATACAAAAAATCATATTTAAAAAAATATTTTAAAATTATTTGTTTACTCAAAACAAATGCGACTATACCGATTGAGGAACGCATTTGAGGGTGAAAGAATTGAATAGCCAAAATCAAAAAGGTGAAACAATCCGAAATGGTACGATTTTAATGTGAAATCATCCATGGACCCCACTCCTTGTCCTAGCTATGCTAGGTCCCTTTTTTTTTTTTTGGGTGTTTGTGGTTTTTTATGGGGGCTGGGAGTAGATTAAGGTGCTAAAAGCATTTTAATTTACATAAATTTTCACCAAATTTCATAAGAAAACTCAAATTGTTCGTGATGATCATTTTTAGATAATTATCTATTCAAGAAAATCACCTTCTTGTATCAAATTACTTTAAATGTCCAATTTGTGAAGAGATAACTAATAAATTTCATGGAATTCTTCGTATTATACAGGATCCCTACTTTTGATTAAGGCCATTCGCTTGACCTCATTGAGACGTGATTTATCCCAAAGATGTCAAGCGCATCTATTATGTCTCGACAACATTTCTTTCGTTTTGACTTGCATGGTCAGACGTGCTTATCAAAGCTTGGATGCCGAGAGTGGTACGGCATTTTTAACCACCAAAAATTAATAATAAAAAAAAAAAAAAAAACAAAAAGTCTTCACCTACTTAAGAAAAGTCAGGATTTCATGATTCCTAGGATCACCAATGAAGAAAAATAAGGTAATCATATAAAGAAAAACGTTCAAAAGAAAAGAGAAAATGATATATAATATCTAAATTTTGATCAATATATAATATTATTTTTAAATTATTAATTTATTCAATGTGATATATGTATTTTGATTTAATGTTTAATGCATTTCCTAACATTTAAATATTTTCATCTAGTTTAGAGATTACATAGAATATTTACGAATAATTAAAAGATCACATTATATAAATTAAAAGTTTAAGAAAGTCATTGCATATTAATTAAAAATTTAGAGGTATATTGAATAAATTAAAATTTTAGAGGTGATATTACACATTAAATCATAATTTAGACATCACCTGTGCTATTTCTAAATAGAAATATATGAATAGGAGCATTATAGTCCACAACATTATTATTGCTTCCTAGTCACTTTTTTGTTTTTTTTCACTTCCCCATCAGTGTCAATGGTCATGAGGGAGGCCCTCTGTTGATGGTGGAACCAAATAGATACCCACTTCAATAATATTTTAATCAACTTTACATATCATAAAATGACAAAGGCTGAGTCATCATCTGTCCCACCTACCACCACCAAGATTATTTTGAATATTTTCACCCTGCTTATATAAAAATTTTAAAGTTACTACCACACCTTCCGCATTGCTCCGTACTGTTCTAATTGCTCAAGTACAAAACTTTTTGAATGCTAACGTGAATGTGACGTGGGAAACTTGGACATATTTGTGCCAAAACCAAGTCTCAATCCGTCATTTCTTTATGGGAAAAAAATGTGAATCGATGAAGTTTGGTGCGTTATGAAGGACGAGAGAATCACCCGATCTAACCACGAATGATGTCTCCTCGAATCCAGTGCACTTGGACAGAAGCGCAATACAACTGTTTCAAAGTTTGATTTGAGCTAATAAAGTAAGCGATGCTTTTCAATTTTAATAAAAGAAAACTTTGCTCATCTTAAGAAAGAAGAAAAGGATGGAGTTATGCCAAGACATTATGTCTTTATCTCATGAGGGAGGGAGATAAAATAAACCCGAATTACCTTTAAAAAAATGATGATGATGATGAAGTGGGAAACCCTAGTGATCTTATGGGATTGTTCATGTTTAGTCAATTGAAATTCTGGTTAATGGATCATCAAAACGTACCTGGGGGAGGTGATGGGGTTGACTCTTTTCGTGGAGCAATGGAGTACAGGATGTACATTTTTATGTTGCTCCAATCCGATACCAACTTTATCTTAATGATGCAGATGACACATTGATCGTAGCATTAATGATGGGTCCTTGAATGACACAATACAATACCACTATACCAGCACATCAGGAGTTGTCCCCATCGCCTTTAAAAGAAATTTCCATAATTTCAGCTAATCCACTCAATTTGGAAGCTAGAATTCTTGTTGAATTCTTCATCCTCACATGAATCCACCCATCATCACACCATCGCTTTCCATGTCATCACTTCTCATATTAAGTACAAATTAATGTTGAAGTTAGAATATATAGAAATTAGCTACATATATAAAAAAAAAAAAAAAAAAATGCATGCAACGTTTGATATGGACTTGAACTAAAAATGAGAAATGTCATTATTGATTGTAATGGAATCAATCTTAAAGAGAGTGTCCATAAGATTACACATTGGACCTGAGCAGGTCCTTAAAAGGCTTATAAAATAAACGGGCGAGAGAATCACTCTAAGGTGAAAGACTTTGCACTATTCTCTTATACTCTCTCTGTCGGGAAGACAAATATAGATAGAAAATTAGAGGTCTCACGGTGGTGAAGGTAGACACCACGTCAAGACATCGATTCTAACTACTATCGAGTAGGCAGGTATAGTACAATAGCCTTCTGCGTCTGGAGTAAGTGAAAATCGGTTAAATGCCCACAATTGAATTGATATGCCTTACGGCACTATACTCAACCACAGATTGATTTAGTTCCACCGATTGAACTAAAAATGAGAAATGTCATTATTGATTGCAATGGAATCAATCTTAAAGAGAGTGTCCATAAGATTACACACACTGCAAATATAAAATCATCAATCAATAGTGACGTTTGATGTGACATTTTAATAAGATTTTAGTGGGGAAGGTAAGAAAAGTAATTAATTTTTTGTTGAAGAGTAATATCAAGACACTTCAACAAATATCGATTGTTCGAGATCAAAAGTACAACTTAGTTTTGGAAGCTCATACACAAAGGCGCTCACGTGTCAATGACCGATGCTTACTCAATAATTCCTGTCGGATTTCGAATCGAAATTTTGCCAGGAGGATTCACACCCCAAGGAGACTTGTAGAATGCTCCTTTGTTCTTTATCCATTGAAGAGGAAATACAAATTTGGGGGAGGGAAAAGGCTATTATTTTCTCTTCTTTTGGCCAAGGGAGGCAGGGAAAGAAAAACTTGGAAGACCAATTTTTTTTTTTTTTTGTCTTACAAATATAGGAACCATCAATTAATAGTGCCGTTCAATGTGACACCTTACTAAGATATTAGATGGGAATGTAACAAAAGTAATTAAATTTCTGATCGAAAGTAATATCCAAACACATCAACAAATATCGATCGTCCCTAAAAGTGCGGAAATCAAAAGTATAACTTAGTCTCAGAATCTCATACACCAAGGCGCTCGCCTATCAACTGATACTCAATAATTCTCATCAGATTTCTAAATCGAAATTTTGCTAGGATGACTATATTTTCACAAAACCCCGGGAAGACTCGTATAGTGCTGCTTTGTTCTTCAATCCATTGAAAAGAGAGAGAGAGAGAGAGAGAGAAAATTGGGTGGGTGGAAAGCGATACTTTTCTCTTTCTTTTAGCCTAGGGAGAAAGGAAAAGAAAAAGTTGGAAGACCAATTTCTTTCTTTCCTGTGGTCTTGAAACGAATGGCCTTAAATCTGATAGCGCCAAGGAGGAAGGAGCCGATTCCAAAAGAAGGTGCGGTCCGATGTCATTATTATTCAAGCCGAAAAGTGGGGGAAACCGTGGGGCGGTGGCGCCACCACCTTTCGTTGACCCTCTTTTGGCCTTTGCGTCACCAGGAAAAAAAAAGCAAAAAAGTAAAGTTGGGACCATCCCCCCCCCCCCCCACGGTCGATTGAAACTGAAGCGAAGAAAGCCAAGGATCGATCCCCACTCCCATCTTCGCCATGCAGCTTTCGGACACGACACGGCCCACATCCGGTTCTGTCGCTGACGAGGCGATGGCGATCGCTGTGGCCCATGTCAATAAGTTGTAGCTTGTATCAGCTTTTTCTTGTCTTTGACATCCCACCATCCTGAGGTGACTTCTACAAGATGTTTGTGTTTCCATTTATGCAAGTCGCCAATCGGGCTAATTGAGACTGGTCTTTTTTTCTGCTGAAGGGTATTAGTTTTGTCGAGCTCTTATGCACCTACATCGCTCGGCTCGCATGGATCCTGGCAAGCCCAGGTCCTAGAAGAATTGAACTTCTTATTGGGCTGTTTTATTCATCTCATCGCGGGCGATTGTTGCAGCGTTTCGCCTCTTATTTGTATGGCTATTACCGCCACGTTTCATTATGATCGCTTAGTTTGAGAACTCCTCATCTTAGTTAAAACCCAGAAATCATCACTTTGCTCCTTGCGGTGTGGTTGGCTACAAGCTAAACTCAATTCCAAGTCCAACGCACAAACTTTTTCTCCGGCTACAGAAGCAATAAAGAGATTGAAACAATTCTCTTGACCTCCATTGCCGCAACGGTCGTAACAGTGCATCGGCCAAGGAGAGAAACAGAGATCAAGAAGCGTTAAGACAATTTTTGTGTTTTATAATTATTCCTCTGTTGCCCTTACAGTTTTAAATGAAGGTTTCAAAAGATCCCGACAATTCACTACATCGAACAAAAGTAAATCTATCCACCCCCTGTTATTTTACAAACGAACCATCGATACAACCCTTAATTCTATCACATCTGAACCGCAAATGCAACCCAACGCGCATTTGAGATACATTTGGGACACCTATACGCCAGCCAAAATACCATCTTGCATTTCCACTAGGGAAGAAGGGTCATGCAACTCAATTTCTCTAAGGTATTGAAATGACAACAAATCTGAGGTCGATTACAAGGTGGTCTTTGTTCCCAGCCAAAAGATAGTTCTGGTCAGGGACCATTTGAAAAGCCACATCAAGGTCAATTTGGTGCACAAACACATGAAACAACTGTTGCTGCTACATTGCCATGATTTACTAAGTATGATACACAGAAACATGAAAGAAATTCATCAACTATAATCTCCTAAAATAATAGAGTAGGATCCAGACAGTTTGAGCAGCACACTAATTCTAACACCTTCATGAAAACAAACACGGCCATTGGGTGGCTGGAGAGACAAGAAATCGCACATATTGGCTATCACAGAGCTAAGGAGTGTGGCCAACAAACACCAAGCAGGCCACCACCTATATTACCACCTCCTTCCACCACCAAGAGGCCTTCCACCACCAAGAGGAATTGTATTAGATCCAGAGATACGGCCCCTGTTTCCAAACCCTCTATGTCCTCTTGAGCGAACACTGTTGCCTGAACCTATAATGTCAAAAAGGAACAACCAATCACAACCTAACAAAAACCAGAGAGAGAGAGAGAGAGAGAGAGAGAGAGAGAGAGAGAGCAGTTACCAGCTCCATAAAAGGATACTGAACGAGCCAAGTCAGATAAAGCTGGAGGGACAACCTGCCCTGCATCTTGCAAGATTTTAGAAGTTCCCCAGCAAACCTCGAATTAGAATCAGTGAAGAAGGTAAAGGCAGTGCCCTTTGCACCAGCTCGTCCAGTTCGACCAATTCTATGCACATAATCCTCAAGTGTCATCGGGAAATCATAGTTTATCACACATTTTATATCCTTGACATCTGCATTATTAAGTAAAAAAAGGTCAGAAAAGAATCTATCTTTTAGCTTCAAAAGGGGAAAATGGAAGAAAAAGGCAAGCACCCCTTATCCCTGCGCACCTAAAACTCACAGATCAAACTCATGATGACATATATGCATCACTTAAATGTGCCCACCAACCTGGCAGGGATAAGGAGCATCTCCACCATCACCAATCCATTTCCAACCCCAAAATAAGCATGAGCGAGTCAACCGGGCTGCCACAAAAACCAGCTTCCTAATTGTGAATGGGGCAACTATTATTCAAATTAATCAACTTGAAAAAGACAGGAGCCATGCAATTTTAGGCAACTCTAGCAGTTGACAAATTTGCATGACCAAAGTTTCTGCCTCTATACCCCCTATACATATAGTAAAGCACAAAGCACTATACCAGCATATTAGGAATATAAACCATGATGATCCCTATATCCTCAGAAAATCAGCTATAAGCATCACTCAATAACTTCGTGGACTTTCTATGTGTAATACACTAGTGAATGCCAGATGAGACCCATCCCACTTTACTTCAATGGCAAAAGGTATCAGGCTCTTGCAATCTAAGGAAACTGGAAAGCAGCCGGCCAACTCGCCTACCTTGGAATTTCCAAGCCTATATGAAGAGACCTATGAACCTAACACACAGTGATCCTACCAAGACCCCTTGCAGCAACATCAGTGGCAGTCATTATGAGACTTCTGCCACTCTTAAATTCAGCCAACACCCATTCCCTCTCAGACTGGCTTTTGTCTCCATGTATAGATAGAGCTGGCCATCCATCCATCCTCAGCTGTTTTGTCACTTGATCGCATCCCTTTTTTGTTTCTACAAATATCAGAATACGACTCCCATCCATCACTGCTTTCAGTAGTTTAATCAGCCTGCAGCAGCAATAGATACTCAGATAATCGACCGAGAGCCAACTGTTATATAAGTAGAAATAGGCACCAAAGACAAACCTGCTGTACTTTTCACTCTCTTTTATTACTTCAACAATTTGACTTATAGATTGGTTTGCTTTCAGATCAGTGGATCCGATGATAACCTAAAGAAGACAATATCGAGAAGGTACCATATTAATGAACATTCACTTCCCTCAAAATGTTACCCCGCAATAGATAACACCTCAAACCTTATATGGATTGCTCAAAAACTGTCTCGCCAGAGCTTCAACTTCTCTCGGCCATGTTGCACTCCACAATAGTGTCTGCCTATCTGGTCGTATCTGCAAAGTTCCCAAAATTCCTCACTCAAAGCAATGACAAAAATTCATGGTAACATTTGAGCATGGGCATGTCATAACCTAAATCTAGTGTCTCAGATTCGGGCAAAAGAAGACAAAAATGGAGACATAAAGAAATCATATAGAAGACTTACTTGAGTTAAAATCTTCCTTATCTGAGGTTCAAATCCCATGTCTAGCATTCGATCCGCTTCATCCAACACAAGATAAGTCACTCTCCGTAAGTTTGTCTTATATGCTTCCAACATATCTAAGAGACGACCAGGTGTAGCAATGACGATCTCAACACCTAGAACACGCAGACAATTAAATCACCAGCTTCCCCCACATAAGATCTGGAGTGAATAGTAATATGAATACTAAGGAGGACAAGTCCTGTACCCTTATTAAGATCACTAATTTGTGGTCCCTTAGGGGCACCGCCATAAACACATGTACTTCTGATACTGATCTTTGCTCTTGATCCAATCGAGCCAAATTTCAAAGCTTCCTGTTGAATCTGCACCGCCAATTCTCTAGTAGGTGCAAGCACCAGCACAATAGGACCGTCCCCTCTAACTGAAGTAGATGTACCAAAAATATTCAGTGAGAGCAAAAACAATGCAACCAAGTAACCCACCAGGAGAAAGGTTACCAATCCCAACCTAAAGGTGGCTGTGCACCGACATGCACCAAAGCCGGTAGCAGATAAGCCAGAGTCTTGCCAGAACCTGTCTCGGCAATACCAATTAAATCTCTACCCTTTAAAGCCATTGGCCATCCCTGAGATTGGATGGGCGTTGGCTCGACAAACCCCAACTTCACAATCACATCAAGGCAGTATCCTATCATGGTAACAACAACGAATCGAGCAACATTAACCTCAACCATTAGCAGGAAAGAAAATACGACCAAAAAAGAAAAATCACTAACAGACCAAGATAGCAATACCAGGAAAGCTAGCCTCTTGGAAAGTCCGAATAGGCTTGGGAACATCATTCCCCTCGACAGTAATATCCCTTCTTGCACGATACGTCCTGACCTCATGCTCAGACATTGCAGCCACCATAGGACTTTCCACATACAAATTCTTCTCAAACGGCCCCAGCTGGTCGAAATTCGGTTTCGGGAAATCAAACTTCTCATGGTCCCTCTGCGACGACCAGCCGCCCTGCCTTCCGCCTCTCCCACCGCCGGAACGGCCAGCACCAAAACCCCTATTCCCACCGTGCCCTCCATAGCCCCCGCCACCCCCGCCGCCGCCCCCTCCACCTCCTCCTCCTCGGCCCGGTCGACCTCTGTGGCCGCCCATATGCCCGTCAGCCATCCCTCCGCCGCGACCGATCTCGAACCCTCCGGTCGGAGACTGGAAGGGCGGGTACACGGAGGCCCCCATGCCTGGCGGCGGACCTTCATACGGCCCCTGTCCGCCGCCGTAGCTCGGGGCTGCATAGACCGGCGGTGCCCTCGGAGGCACGAAATCGCTGCAATTAGAAATGGACAAAACCGCGTAATCCCCGAATCATTCCCAAAAAAAAAAAAAAAAACCAACAACAACAACAAAGGCGACGACTTTCTTCGCGCTGGTAGTTCCAGGTGATTATCCTACCACGAGGATTTCAATTCGGAGCAATATCGGAAAAAGCGTACCTTCTGCGGTGGCGGAAGGAAGTCGGGTCCGAGTATCTCGGGTCGACCGGGTTCATCCTGGCGATCGCCGCCGCAACGTTAACGGCCGGTGGTGGTGGTGGGCGGTGGCGAATTGGGGCAAAGCTCGATCACCTTCTGCTGCCCCTCTCTCTCTCTCTCTCTCTCTCTCGCTCTCGCTCTGTGTGGCTCTGCTGATTCGATGCCTGCGTGCGAATTAGGGTTTCGTTTGGAAGGAGAAAGGGCCATCGTTTTTAAGGAAACGTGGAGATATTTTCGGCCTTGAAATGTGACGTCAGCTGATGCGCCGATTTTTTTTGTTTTTTTGGCCCCCGGGGGAATGCAACTTAGGTAGATATTTTATTTCTGACGTCATGTCTGATGAGTTCTTCCTTCCACGTCGGGGAAATTCTCGTTTGCTCCTGGATCACCACGGCTGAAGTCGGCCGGGACAAAAACATCGGGATGTAATAACTCGGGGCTGGCTAAAACCTTTTGTCGGATCACTTTTACGCCACATTGAAAGAAAAATGATTTATTTAATTGTCTCCTATGAAAATTTTCGATGAGTCACCCTCGTTAAAAATTTAATTCTTAATTGACTTTTCTTATGGAACAAAGATTATCAACGTGGAGATGACCTGACCCTTGTGTTAGAGTACAATTTCTCTCTTAATCTTTCTTTCTTTGGACTCTCCCTCTCCCTCTCTCTCTTACCTAGGGTGATTCATCCTAACGCAATGGACCGTCAATAGCGAAATTCAAAACGTAAAATTTCCTCGCCAAACTTATTAAAGGATTTTTCAGAGGCAAATGATAATGACCTAGCTAAAAAAGGCACTCATTTTGGAATTCGAAATGACTTGATGAGGAATTGACCTGTTCGGCAGAAGCCAAGAATCTGATCAAAAGCTTAAAAATTCAAAAAGGCAAAGTGCCAATTTGTATGAAGGACAAAAGCCATGACAATCAATGAAGAGGGAGAAGAAGAGGGCAAAGAGGAGGAACAGCTGCAGAGCTTAGCACTTGAGTGAAGCATTGGCAATATGAAAGAGTCCGTGATCTTTTTGTATTTGGGTTTCCATCTAAAATGACATCCGCATGCTATAGCAAATCAAATCAATCGCACACAATCTTCAAAGGCCTGATTGGTTCAATATTCCAAATGGACTTTAAGACTCTAAAGTTTTTTGGATAAATGCAAATAGCGTTTGGTTCATTTATTGCTCAATTTAGGGAAAATGCAATTGCATTTCCAAACATCTCTAAGGGTGTGTTTGTTTTACTGAAAGTATTTTACCAAAAAGTGTTTTCCAAATTTTTAGCTATTTGGTCCTTAAAAAGATTTAGTCAACAGAAAACACTTTCTGGTCAACACAAATATTATATATTATTTTAGGAAAACGAATTCCTTCGTCGAGAAGGTGAAAACACTTTCCCCTCTCATTTTTTCTCTCAGACCTTTCGCTTTTCCTCCTCAAATTTTTCTGAGGTACACTACTCTCTCCCTTCACTCTTTCGCTCATCTTTCTTCTTCGGCTCTTCTTCAACGACACGCATCTTCTTCACCATTGAAGGTCTAGATCTTCTTCTTCATCATTGAAGGTCTGGCTTTTCTTCAACGATGCTCAACACGATTCCAGGTTCTTCCACTTTTTCGATATTGTAATGGAGGGAGAGGTGCTTAGAGACGAAGGCCAGCCGGGGCTCCGTGACCTCACCCGAGGCTGTTGGTAAAATATGCTTCGAATTGGATTGAACAATGAAGTTGGATCTTTAGAGTACTCAAGTCGGACTTTGAGGCGTGATATCACTTTCTTTAAGGATTTATTTGCCCCACTACGTTGCTAATAGTCACCAGCAAATTTCCTCCAGGATATAACAAAGTCTCGAATGAGAATACTATATAGCAATTTTAGTATTGCTCTAAGGTCTCTCTAAGAAACAATCGAAAAATAATGGCGGTAGTTTCTCTCGAAAGAAAATGAAAAATGGAAGAAGTTCTATGTTTGATCTCAAAACAAACGTATTTATCTTTTTCTTTCGAATAGAGGCAACTCTTCAAAAGGTTGCAAAGAAGAACAAAGACAATCTTTCGTGAAAAAGTACGTCTCAAAGGTTACGTTGAAAAAACATAAAAATTCGGAAATAAATAAATAAATAAATAAATAATCGTAACTTTTTGTGAGAAACAGATTTGTTTCAACAAGATTTTATAGTTAATATTTTATATAAATAAATCCGAATTTTCAATAAATAAAATTAACGATTGTCGGTTAATGCCAAATCTCGTCCACGTGCGCACTCACATCTTTTTGATGTGGGACAAGGCACCTCTTCATTTGTTTTATAAACAAATTACCAATAATCCCCCACTTTTGTTTATAAAACAAAAACAAAAAATAAAACGTTAGAAATATACAGCCAAAATTTCCGTGAGATTAATATACATACATAAAGGTCTCTTTCGAGTTAAACATTTACTTAGTGCAAGCATCTCAAAGCTCCATCAAAGTGACAAGTAGTTCGGCTTTAAACTTGTACTTTTATATAATAGAACCGGACATACCGCATAGACAGTAACCTCTTGTTTCAGCGAGAAGTTCTATATTACTCCTCACTATTATGGCCTTGTGCTTGATCCTGTTTCATGAGCTCTCTAGAAAACAACCCTAACTTTCGTAAGAAGTGGCACTACTTCTAAGCTCATATAGGTGAAGTATCTACCATGTGTTTCTGTTACTATCAACACATTACAAGTTTGTACTATACTTCATTAAGAATTCAATTCAACCTACAAAATGTAACAGACGATATTAACTTCTCATATCAAGGCTACGTCAATATCAAACAATTACATTCAATAACTTGTTTTTACCCATTAAACCTTGTAACTAGTGATGTTCTAGAAAAAGTGTCGGATTACCATTATTGGTGATTTCAATTAAAGGGTTTCAACCCCCTTTCTTATGAGGTCATTATTACCATATGTCTTGATAAAACCTTCATCAAAGGATCGGCAAGATTATTACTTGACCTCATGTAAACAATTGTTATGGTACCATCTTTAATCAATTATCTCATATACTCATGTCTTAAACTAATATGTCTAAGACTTACCATTATAGGTGCTATTATAGGCTCTTGCCAAAGTAGCCTAACTATCACGGTGGATAGAAATAGGAGGCATAGGACTAGGCCACAATTTGATATTCAATAACAAATTCATAGTCCATTCAGCCTCTTTCCCAGATTCTGCTAAAGCAACGATTCAAATTTCATAGGTGAGTGAATTATGCACATTTGTTTCTTGCTCACCCAAGAAACCACACATTCACGTAATGTGAAAATTAATCCATTAGTGGATTGTTTATCTCTCACACTTGTAATCCAACTAGCATTGGTATATTTTTCTAATATAGCCGGATTATTATAGAACAATAAGATAACCCTCCAATGTTCTATATTGGATTACTAGTATTTACTCAACTTGTATATACAAGAGTAATATCAGGTCTAGTATAATGTATCGCATACATTAAATACCCATAGCACTCACATTAAAAACTCTCCACTAGGAATCAAATGGAGTACTTATATATTTGAAAACAAGATGTTTAAATTTATGCAACATATTCTCCGTGTAATCACTTTAGCTCAAAGAATAACCCCCACTATTTTTTAATTTTAATACTTAAGATAGTATCTGCTTCTCCTAAATATTTCATTTTGAAAATGAAAGCTAGATACTTCATAGTCTCAATGACTTCATGTCCCCTTCGGATACCCCCACCACAAGAATATTTCATGAGGCATCCAATCAAAACTATGCATTGTCAAATTTCATGCTCAATGAAATACATACATCAAAATAGAAAACCAATGCAATTCTACTCTCTTGGCTCATTTATGCTATTCCTTAGAATCAAATCTATGAGGGGCAAGGACAGCAAATAGAACACATTAGAACCAGACAAGGGACACCCAAAAAACCCATTCAGTATCTCCAGATTACCTCCATAAATAGAGCACTACATATCATCCTATGCATGTAAGAACATTCTCTAAAAATTCAGTAAATGCGAGTGAATCGAGTATTGAGGTATCAAAAGTGCATAAACTGGAATTGAGAGAGGCGAAAAGAAGATACCAGCAATTCTAGGAATGGAATCAACAACACCGAATAGTCCGAATCTTCTAAAAGGTATAATCAGAGCCATACCTCATTTCTTCATCAAATTGCACGCAAGGGCAAAACCATAAATTTAACATTATTATGCTTGAAACCATTAGATAATATGATTGAATCGAATTTTCATGCCATTGCTTATGTGCTCGCATAAGCCCATAATAACATAAACATTCGTGCTCATATTAATCTAGGACATCAAGCAATCAAGCCGATTCCAATTAATCTTGTGCTTGAATGCATGGCTCAAAAATACCAAAGCATGAAACGAATCAAGGCCAAAAGTCTAGCTCAATCACACAATACCAAAATTCTACATTTTAAAGTTTTGATCTTTTCTTTCTCGATAAAGATTAGAAACTATTATATGCATAAATAAAAATCCCATGGTGCAAATGATAGATCAGAGACAGACCCTTCAATTTACTTTGACCAATTGATTCATCCCTTGTACATACATAAATTTCATCCACAACAAAGATCCTATTATAGAGAAGCAAGAACATCAATATGTGCAGACAAATGTCTCATTAAAAGAAACATACCCAGGATGTCACCACTGGCTAATCATGCATGAAACACTCATTAACTTCAATTTGATTAGAAACAAGAACCTGCATTGGAGGAAGCTTTGATGGCCATTTTCTTGCTTGCCCCACAGCCAATCCGAATTTTATTTAATAGGCCACATCAAACTCGACGATATGAATGGGATTAGCAACATTCGACAACGATGAGCGACACAGTCCAACTCAACTTGTCAAAGGTCCAACTCAAGACCAATGAAATAATAAATGGAATGAAGCAAATAATCGAGAATATTATCACAGCTGATATGATCATTTTCTTCCCAAATTTCAATGAAATCACATACCTTGCTGATTGTGCACGCAAGAGCGCTATTGGCAACTTTGATGCTGATGATGATTACATTGGTAGCGTCGAAGCCATTCTCCGGCGAGCAATTGCCATTCGCAATATCACACGTTGACTCGTCACGGGTAGTGACGTAATCTTGTGCTCCCTCGGAACCTTCGCTCTCACGTCGCCATTCCTCCTAGACAGGACGTAGAGAGGACGAGGCCCACCAAAGTTGCGAGGAAAGTCCCCAGAATGTACTGATAGATCACCACCATCTCCATTTCCTTCTCTTTCTCCTTCGAATGAATCAACCAATGAGACCATAGAGACAGAGACAACAGAATGGAGATCTCGCGCTCTCCTCATCTCATTGTGTCTTAGGCAATGCCAATATCACCCAGCGAAAGAGCGAATTGCAGTTTCGAAATCACCCTTCGTGGCCAGAAATTCAGGACCCAGGATTGACGTTTCATACGGGACACTTAAAGATGGATCACGTCAATTGATGAAATTGGGGACAACAGAATGGCAAGGTCTCCATCCCTCCTTGGAGAACCAACATGTGAACGCCATATGTCAAATCCGCCAGAAACCACTGCAACACTCCCTTTTGCCACTTTGGCCTCTTTCTTCTACCGTCGTCTTCTGCTGCCCACTCCAAAAAACCCTCTCTCATTCACGGTCCTCAACGGTGCATTCTCTTTAGGAGTTCGACCCTCCTGTGGACGCCGCTGCTTCACCAACGTCGTCATGCTTTAAAGACAAGGATGGCGGAGTCTTGAATTACGACGCTAATTTCCTGGAGCAAAAGGTAATGAACGAGGCTCTTGCTTACTATGCAAAATCCATCGTGGACATATCACACGAGACGGCATCTCATCTCATAAAAACGACGTCAAGGATGCCGAGACTCCGATCCATGAGATTGAGTGCAAGTTACAAAGGCTTCTGTTGACTATCGGAGTTACGGCCAACAGAAAGGTCTCAATTGAGATCCAATCGCTTCAGGCTCTCAGCCATGAAGCAGTGCAGAACAGAACACTCGGTGCTTCTTTGAAACTATGGCCAACAGCGATGATGATTGTTGGCATCGACTAGAAGCCATTGAGGAACAGACCTGTTGACAAGTGAAAGAACCTGTCCATTTGCATGCGTCTGGTGCTCGCATCGTGCAATGGCGAACCTGGCTTCTTGCATCTTTATCCATGGCCAAACGTTGCCTCGAGATTTACTAATCGGCATTGGCAAGGGACTCGATTTCAACTGCTTCCTCAAGACAGCGTTCCACAACATGTACGACATATATGGACGCTTGGCTGCTTGGCTAGATGCTGAATAAGGATGTGGCCTCCTAGAACTCCAAGATCCTTCATCTTCACGTACTCTTGATCTCTTGGACGCCCACGGGCGTGGTAGGGAGCCTTTGTACGTGGCGAGAGGGGAAACATTCGCCATCTTCTTCTTCTTCTTAGTCTTCTCCTCATAAATTGAATCGGACTCTTAATTTATGACAGAACCAAAATGGACATAAAAAAAAAAAAAAACGAGAGAAAATTCAAGAGAAAGAGAGAGCCTCCCCTGCCACCATGAGTGGGATGAATGCCATAATGACCAGAGAAATTTGTTCATGGAACGAAGAAGAGGGCTCCATTTTCGTTTTACACATCCTTTGCTTAACCCACCATCAACCGCATCCTTAACTTATTGTTGCACAAATAAATCCTTAAAATTGTTGGTAAAATATGCTTCGAATTGGGTTGAACAATGAAGTTGGATCTTTAGAGTACTCAAGTCAGACTTTGAGGCGTGATATCACTTTCTTTAAAGATTTATTTGCCCCACTACGTTGCTAATGGTCACCGGCAAATTTCCTCCATGATACAACAAAGTCTCGAATGAGAATACTAAATAAAGAATTCTAAGTATTTCTAGGGTCTCTCTAAGAAACAATCAAAAAATAATGGCTGTAGTTTCTCTCAAAAGAAAATGAAAAATGGAAGAAGTTCTATGTTTGATCTCAAAACAAACGTATTTATCTTTTTCTTTCGAATAGAGGCAACTCTTCAAAAGGTTGCAAAAAAGAACGAACAATCTTTCGTGAAAAAGACGCCTCAAAGGTTACGTTGAAAAAACATAAAAATTCAGAAATAAATAAATAAATAAATAAATAAATAATCGTAACTTTTTGTGAACAAAGTGACTGTTTCAACAAGATTTTATAGTTAATATTTTATATAAATAAATCCGAATTTTCAATAAATAAAATTAACGATTGTCGGTTAATGCCAAATCTCGTCCACGTGCGCACTCACATCTTTTGATGTGGGACAATGCACCTCTTCATTTGTTTTATAAACAAATTACCAACAGAGGCTCTGCGACCTCACCCTTCCGGTCATTGTGGAAGGAGAGCTTGAACTTGGCGAGGCTGTCGAGGAGCTTGCACGAGACCTTTTGGACGAAGACGAAGTTGTCGCTGTCATACTCAGAGGTGATCCGGAGGGCTGGCCGCTTTGAAAATGAGAAGAGGATTCGTGGCTGCCGCTGCTGCGGCAGTGGCAGCGGTGGCGGTGGCGGCAGCTCCAAGCTAGGGGGCGGAGGCAGAGGCGACAGCTAGTATGGCAGGAGGAGGAGGCTAGGGATGGGAGGAGGGGGTGGCGAGGAGGACGGGTCCATCGGTGTCATCGAGCTAGAGAGAGAAAGAGAGAGAGGGAGTTCAGTGTGTGTACAGCCCATTTTTTTAATTTTTTATTTGGTGGGTTTTTTTTTGGTAAATTTGAGCGGATAATGGATTTGATTTTTGGATGGTTGTGCGCGAGCGGGGGGCTTCAAATTTGGGGGATCGATTTATGTCTCTACTAGAAAAGGATTTATTTTATTTTTTGATGTATTTATTTTATTTATTTTCCCAAATTTCTTGCCTCTTATTTAAAGAAAAGCACAACCTTTTGAAACATTCAAATCTATAATAAGAAAAGGAAAGAAAGAGATTTTAGCTTGCTAGTGCTGATTATATGGACAAATGGTGATGATTTCCTTCTTTCTCCCTTTTTCTTTCTTTTTGCTTCCTTTACTTCCTACTTAATATCACGAAAAAAATACCAATTAATATAATGTTGTATATAAATGATCTCAAATCGATATAATTATAATAAATTTATTATAAATAAAATTTTTATCACAAAAACCTCTAAACTAGTACATTTATAAGGAATTTATCTTTCATTAATTTTTTTAAATTAATTAATATTACGCATGGGAGGCACTTACATCTGAAGAGAGCCAAATGCATTGAAGCGATTAATGATATTGTTTTGACTTGCTTTTGTAATCGGAAATCATGTCCATTTTCAGGAAAAAAAAAATACATGTATGAATTCAAGTTTCCTTTTCATTTTGCAGCTTCAAATTCTAGATTTAGTAAACTGATCGAGAAAAATTCGTTTATAAAGTAACATGGACTCAACAAATTAACTTGGAAGTAAGAGGCACATTATTGTCAATTGTTAGATCATTTTTCAAATGTGATCCAAATACTACAAAATACTTTCAATTATGTATCATCAAACAAAGGAAAACTAATCGTTTTCCTAGAAAATGGTTTTCCGGAAAACATTTTCCAAAAACGTTAAGTTTTCTGTGAAATAAACACACCCTAAGAATTGTTTGTTTTACGGAAAACATAACTTTTTTACAAAATGTTTTCCTAGAAATCATTTTTCAAGAAAATGGTTAGTTTTTCTTTATTTGGTGAGACGTGACTGAAAGTATTTTATAAATCGCATTTGAAAGATGATAATAACGTTTGAACTAACAATTGACACTAGTATACTTCTATTCTCTCTCACGTGTGCTCTCTTTGTGTATTCAACGTGGCCAGGATATCAAACTTTGGACAAGGAAAAGAAATATATTCTTTCGTTCCCTCTCATCAAGGGAGATTCACTTTTCGCTTCTTTCCATTCTTTATTACTTTCCCAATATTGCGTGAATATGACGAGAGAATCATGCATAATTTTTTTCCTCTTAAAATAATGTTGGTCAATTTCTTGCCCCCCCCGTGTTGACCGAATTAAGGCCGAGTGCATAATTTTCCTCCACGTGGATGGGCTTCTCCATGTACAAATCGGTGGCCGCTTATATGTTGTCCTTTCTTTGCATTTGTTCCCTCTAATAGGTGAGCATGCACGAATATATCAGTGCCAATGTGCTGGAAATTTTCTAATCGACTTTTAACAATTTAGGACACCCATGTAAATGTAATATCAACCACCATGGAAGAATTATCAACTTATCCAAAGTTTAATGCTCTTGTGAGCTTCAATATTCAAAGCCATTGACCTAAATCCATTCACCGCCAGTCTAACAAATATGCAATTAAATGAAATATGCCTATAATGACTATATGTTATGCAATTTAATTCTAATATTTTTGTTTAGGGGTAAACAATTAATCCCTAATTTTTAATGCGATAAACAACTAATCAAATTGCCAAAATTAGGTGTCAACAACATATTTGTCCAAGAGTCTCTTACTTAATCCCCAAGGCAAATCTTGAATAATGATTACTAAATTCTCCTTATGCCACTTAAGGTGGTGAATCACCCCTTTCATTAAATGATTCAAGGGGTTCTAGAATATTTTATTTTGTCCATCTTCAAAGAATAAGGCAAACATGGGAAATAAACCATTAGAAGTGCATCAACCTGAGCAAGGACTTTTTGTGTACCTTCCCTATTGACCATTTCAACACATCTGAAGTTCATGGCAAAGTCACCTTTAGTGTGATCGCCGTAGGGAAAATTTGTATTTTCAACTAAGTTAGTGGCCTAGGGCATGGGCTTAGTGGTCAACCCTTAAGTCAACACTGGCTAATTAGACTGGCTCTGGACCAGCCTCAAGCTTTGTCCAAGCCGACTCTTGATTGTCATGTGTTTGTGTGAGATCGGTCAATCTGCAATTGACACACGGTCACACTAGGTCAACTTATGATTGTCTATGGTTGGTACATGACCGAGCGGAATAACTCGTGACCAAAACATGACCGCTTGAGATCAATTCACAATTGCCCATCGATCCGTGATAATATGTGACCATCCCTTGATCAACTCTTATGGTCAGGCAATCGTCCATTAACCAAACGGCTTGGGTGCACTTACGTGGTCATTAGATTGTTCTATGGCTGATCCTTTATCAATCCGTGGCCAATTCTTTGATTGGAACATGATTAATCCCTTAGTTATCTTTTCGATCGGGCCAATCCATCCATGGCCGATCCTTACCATTGGTATACCAAATTCATCACTATTTCTCACATGGTCGAAAATCACGAATGTTATAGTTAAGCTCCATCAAAAAGTATTTAAAACTTTTTTTTAAAAGAAAATTAGCAAAGTCATTTACAAAATGTAATTTTTGCGAAATGATATTTAACCCAAAATTGTTTCCTAATACACTTTAAAATTATAATTTACCAGATGTTTTTTACATTCGAAAACC
Organism: Eucalyptus caleyi; assembly: GCA_014182885.2. Classification (NCBI taxonomy): domain Eukaryota; kingdom Viridiplantae; phylum Streptophyta; class Magnoliopsida; order Myrtales; family Myrtaceae; genus Eucalyptus; species Eucalyptus caleyi. The sequence goes on along the minus strand of CM024467.2, from coordinate 1,492,194 downwards.
TTTTCAACCCAAAAATATTTGTATTTTTTCAAGGATATTTCCCCGAAACCAAACCAAATGCACCCAAAGTCCCTTCATCGAAGCTTTGCCTCCACTTTGATGGAGCCAAATCTGCAGAGTCATTTCGAACCCTAACTCGGCCCTCAAAGAAACCCCCAGTTGAGAGCACTTGATTGAAGTCGACGGCCTAACCCACGACTACTTGAATCACGAAGACAAATCTATTCCGTCTTGCAGATTGACCTGGACAAGCAATCCCCCAGCGTTCAGGTACTGCTACCTCAACCTTAATGTCTAGGAAGCAAGATCTCGTGGAGTCAAGGATCAACCAGTTATAGGTCGGCAGTGACTGAAGACGAACGAGAGAGAGAGAGAGAGAGAGAGAGAGAGATTGAGGGATCAGGGTTTGAAAAACAAAACGAATTTACCCTCGATTTGTTGATATAAGGCAAATAAATGTCGGCAAACATTTACCTTTTAAAAATTCATCTTCATCTTCATCTTCTTCTTCGACATCAACTTATGCATCCATATCTTCATTGCCTTCCTCGTCTTCATCATCACATCATCCCCTAAGCCACGTCGGACTATTTATTTTGAAATAATGACAGACAGATTTTTTGACTACTCAAATCAGAAATGGCAAAGAAGTAATTGATTTTTTTTTTACAAAAAAAAAAAATTGTAAAATTTTGGCACTAAAATGAGCGTCTTCCAATCAATCAATGAAGAATTGACATATGTGGACCGATCAAATTAATCTTAGCAAAAGGCTCCCAAAATCAAGTGGTTTTGAATGAAGCCAGACCAGCGATTCTCCTGAGCTCTCTGTCGCCTTCATAGAACAGATATTTCCATGAGCCATCCGCTTCTACCAAATTACCAAAGAAGGGCGTGCGTATGAATTGACCGCTTACTCCTACTTTAGTTTTTCTTCTTCTTTTTTTAATTAATTCGGATTGCTTGAAAATTTCATAATAAGTAAGCTAGGTACAACATAACTTGCTCATATTCTCTTTATACTTGAATAAAATTTTGAACTTTCACAAAAAGTATAAAAAGAAAAGAAAAAATCACGAGCCCAAGATGTTGTTGAGTAAGTGACATCCAAATCGTTTAAAATCTATGGATGGCTGATCTTTCAAAAAATTGTAATGAGATAGGATAAAACGGGATTACCCTCTTGATAGTAAATGTAGACATATTTAATCCTATCGATTGTTCGACACACTTCCAAATAAGATTGAAAAATAAATTAATTAATTAAAACCAATTAGATTAAATAGAAGAAAAGGAAAAACCCTAGGTGTTATGATTGTGAAAAGCCGATGGTTGCCATCAAAGATGGCTACCACCTACCACCAACATTGCCTCTACACGGTGACACGAATCTATAGATTTGAGACTGCGACAGAGAGGAGGTGAGAGAATTTCAAGGCAACCACCAGCGTCGCGTCCACAATTATTGATGTACCGGTTGTTGACTATGTCGAAGATCTCCGGCCTCTCTCCATCACCAAATTCACCTTCCCCCTTGAGAGGTCTGCAATCCATCACATGTCGTCGTCGCTCTAGACAGGGTAGCAAAATTAGGAAGCCTTGCAAGATGATTGCTGATTTTAAGACCTCGGTTTCTAACATCAAATTCCAACAAATCGGGAATTTGCTACCCTTACTCATGGTGTGGGAACTTGAATAATAGTTACAATTTGTTCAAAATTACTAAAAAATCACGAATTTGAACAAGAAGTAGCTTGATTTTAAGTTATTTAAAAAAAAAAAGTCATTTATTCAATGCTCTGATTATTCCATCTCTTCTCTCAAATTTCATATTCATCATTTTATCTAAGCGTTTTCAGTTTAAAGAATGTTTCAAATCCGAACTATCAAAGATTGAGTGATTTATTATTATGGCTCGTATTAAATCTTGTGGGTGTGGTGAGGCCGCCGAAGCCCCTTCTTATTTTATTGTTTTTTTCTTATGATTAGTTAAAAAGAAATGGTTTTTATCTCCTCATTGTGATTTATTTTCAAATAAAGTAATTTTCTTTGGGATGTTGCCATTCTCCCCGGGAAGAAGACGACAAGGTACGAAATCCTCGTCGTGGTTTCCCAAGGACAATGCCGAGTGGTGGGATGACGTCAGCCCGATCCCTTCCTCCTCCCTTGTCCTTTGGCCATAAAACAGAAAACATTTTCAACTGAAAGCTCAGAAGATTCCTCACCAGGAATCTGAAATCGACGTAACGGCGAAGTGTCCATCCCGAGCATGCTCCGCGTGTCGCCTTTGCTGATTCACGCGCCTCCGCGTGTCCACCTCCACGTCCTCTCCCGCCACCGGAAGCGACCCCCCTGGACAAGGCAGCACTTAACTTTTTTGCCATAGGCTCTTTTTTTTTTTCCTTTCTTTTTTGAGGTTCCGGGGAAGTAAACCAATGAATTATAGCATCTTTGACGTTAATTACAAATATAAATCAATAGCTAATGCGTTGATACAATTTCTTGTATTTCTATTAGAGCGCTAAGGACCTGGACACAGTCTTTATTGACCTAGGCACGATATTTATGGATCCGAACTAGAGTCATAGGCATATGCCGATGACCTGAGCATAGTAGTGAGATCAACCCCAGTCTCAATGAATTTGAAATTAGGTGCTTGATTGGGTTTTGGACACCAAGGATTATGGGAATAATAACTAGGGTTGTTGACTAGGAATATATTTTTGATTAACTTATTTTAAATTGTCCAAACACCTTCAAATGATGAAATTTTTGCAAAATAAATAACGCAAGAACTCCAATTTTTTCTTCCTTTTTTCTTCAAATCCTCTCACTTTCGAGAATTGCAATGCGAGAACAGAGTTTGTTGCTTTGGATCAAGGTACTTGTCTGTCGGCAACTCGAAAGGTTTAAAACTAGTTGCATAGTTACAAACGTGACGCAACAATCAATGAGTGCAAATTTGCCATTTTTCACTTTGTAACCAAGAGCCGTGCCCCTGTTATCAACTAGCCTAAGAGAAATTTAGACATTTCGCTTTATCCGTCCCTCTCTCTGGTCCTTATTATCCTTCATTTTCGGATGTCAAATAAAATTCAAAACCTTGAAAATTCCAAATTAGAAAATCAACCAGAATTTGACTAATCCCAACATGAAGACAATTCAGAGTGGCGTCTAGTCAGAAGATAAAGTGACGTGACGAAAGGGACAATGATTGGAGTAATATCCTCTATTTATTTGGCAAAAAATTATTAATTTAGAAATTATTTCACTAATTATATCGCTTGTAAAAAAAAATGAAAGAAATTTTTTTATCATCTACAAAAGTATTTAGAATTATCAATAATGAAAATAGTTTATGTGGGCTAATTTTTTTAAAATATAAATAATCATGACCTATAATTTGGCGGCAAGAGATTTTTAGGAACTTGCAGGGGAAGGGGGTGACGTGTCATAGCTCCACGTGGCGTTTTAAGATCAAAAGCATAGCATGCACCATAACTTATCCCTTTTTATTTTCTTCTTCTTCCTTTTTTTTTTTTTTTTTTGGTAAAAGAGGCAGGAATTAGTAGTAGGACTCAGACTTTTTGCCCGATTAAAGTTACCATAATCGTAACTTGTAAAAGAAGGATTTTGTTTCTTCTATAGATAAAGATAGAATTCTCGCATTGATGGTAATCTCCACGTCACATGCCACTTAGATTGAAGTAAAATGCTAATATTTAAATATATATATGTACAATGATCGAGATATATGTCCAAGCTCTATCTATTAAAAGAAACTAACGGTTATGATACTTGCTCTATCTATTAAAAGAAATTAACGGTTATGATACTTTCCAATGAGAATTTTACGTTATATGTAAAAATCTATCATGAGAAATGTTATTTATAACGCGAGTGATCTTTATATCAAGTGACGAATTGAAATTATAAGAGAAAAATTATCCGATTAGTCCAAAACACATTATACAAATACCAATTTGATTTTAAACTTTTTAATTTGTCAAATTTAGCTTCAAATAGAATGATCATTCTGGTCATTTTTCATCAAAAAATTACTAGTCATCTTTTATGGGCCAAATCCGTGCAGAGGCTCGGGATTGTAATTTTGCAAATCCCAAAAGGAGAATTCCGCAAAAACGCAAGGAAATTAGTTGGATGGCTAGTGAAAAAAGCCAGGCTTGTACAGAGAGAGAGAGAGAGAGAGAAATTTGGACCCCACTTTGCCACGCGTCACATCTTCAAGGCTCTTTTTATTTGTTGTGCTGGCCCCTACTGTGTAACCAATATTTTCTCGGCTTCGTCAAAGATGCTCTCTCAAAAACGGAAACTTCCAAAATCTCTCTCCTCCCCTCCTCCCCTCCTCCCTATAAATAACCGCCTCTCTCTCTCCCCTCGAACGAACGCCGCTCGCCCACGCACTTCCACCGCCACCGCCACCGCCACCGCCGCCAGCAGCCAGCGAGCTTCCTCCCCGCGAAGGAAAAGATGGTGGCGGCCACGGCGGCCACGGCGACGGCGACTCAGGACACCTTGCTGCACCGGAGCTCCGCCGCCGCGCTGAAGTTCCTCTGCAGCTACGGCGGCAAGATCCTCCCTCGCCGGCCCGACGGCAAGCTCCGCTACGTCGGCGGCGTCACCCGAATCCTCGCCGTCGACCGCTCCGTCTCTTACGCCGGTGCGTTACCCTTCCTCCCCCTCTCGCTTTCAGTTCCGTTTCCGTTTCCGTTTCCGTTTCGATCGATGGTTTGGTTTAGTGAGACGCTGAGAGAGATGTGCGGTTGCAGAGCTGATGGCGAAGCTCGCGGAGTTCTGCGGCTCCCCCGTCGCGGCGCTCAAGTGCGAGCTGCCCGGCGGCGACCTGGAGACCCTGGTCTCCGTCAGGTCCGACGAGGATCTGGCCAACCTGATCGAGGAATACGACGAGGCTTCGCGGAGATCGAGATCTTCTGCTTCTTCTTCCCCTCCCGGCGCGCGCCTCCAGATCAGAGCCGTCCTCTTCGAGCCGAGGCCGCGCGAGCGAGCGTCCCCGCCGCCGCTCTCCCTGTCGCCGTCCGCCGCGTCGAGCTCCGGCTCTTCCCCTCGCGAGTCGCCGCGGCTCGGGGCCGGCGGCTGGAGCCCCCGCCGGAGCTTCTCGCCGAGGATCGCCGCCGGCGTCGGGTGCGGCGGCGGCGGCGGCGGCGGCGTCGGATCTCCGACGATCGGCCGCTACGGCAAGTTCTACGGTCCCGGACAGCCCGGAGTCGCGTGCACCGCTGTTCACTGCTGCCGCAATTACTGCCAATAGCAAAGGCCAGGTCAGATCTCGTAGCAGTAGTAGGGCCATGAGAATCGAGAAAACTATACAGTTTCAGTTCAAATAGCAGCAGTAGGAAATTAGAATGTTACAGTATAGGTACAGAAAAAGGATGACGACGATGGACTCTCGAGCTTTGGTTTTTTTTTTTTTTTTAAAGCCTTCGTGTTTTATAGAGACTGGTCTTTCTTCCTGGACTTCCGATTCGCGAGGGAGGGAAAATTTCTGTTGTCTTTTCACTTCATCTTCCTCAAATTTCGAGCGACCGTACTAAGTCGCGTCGGTTCGATCTCTCTCTATCGTCGTTCGCTCCCCTTCCCTCGCGGGAGCGCTTCCTTTCGTGCCGAATCGCCGGTGCACGATCCTCGAAAGCTCCGGTGCGCGTTCCGATGCCGTGTGGAAGGGGCTCGTGGCTTTCGGCCCCTCGCCGAACGAAACGCGCGTAAGTGACTGCCACCTTGCTCGGTTTTGTCCACCTTCTGCAATACGCTATCTTTCTTCTGTTTTTTTTTTTTTTTTCGGAGCGGGATTGGGTTCTCGTATTGACTAGGCATGGGCCTCGTACTGATACGGATACGGTGATTGTACTCGTATAGATCGAATAATCCGTAGACCTAGATAATCTTTCTTACATTGCTGGTGGGGAAAAGAAGAAAGGGGAAAACGGAAACTAGCTCTATCCATTCCGCTGCGTATGGTTTGATTTGCCTATTCTAGAGTACATTCTTAAGTGCATGCTAAATGAGAATCTATACACAAATTGAGAGAAAAGTAACAAAAAAGTTATAAACCTATTGCATTGATATTAATTCATTTGTAAACGTTTTAATTGGACCAATTTAATCTTAAATTTTTCACATTAGTATTAGTTCAATCCATCTGGCAATTTAGATCGGAAATTTAGTCACGTGAACGTTGGCAATCTCACATGGCACTGCTTGCATTGATGCAGATATTTTAAAATATTTTTTTACTAAAATTTCAACTTTTTTAAAACTTCCTTTTTTTTTGTCTTTTTTTTGGACTGTGGCCGGTACTAGCCATTGTCGGTGATTGACCATAGGTAGGGGCCAGTGAGGGTGAGACCCTCACGGCCTAGACAAGGGCCCTCATTGGCCCCCGCCCATGGCCGATACCAGCCACAATCCAAAGAAAAGGGGGAAAAAAGGAAAAAATAAATACAAAAAAAAAAATTGAAAAATTAGTAAAGAATTATCTTAAGATGTCTACGTTAGCATTGATGATCCTACGCTGGTGATCTTGGTTGACGATGCCATATAAGATTGCCGACTTTCATGTCATTGATTTTTGACCTAAATTGGCCGAATCGACTGAATTGATACAAATGTAAAAATATTGGAATTAAATTGATCTGATTGAAAGATTTATGATTGAATTGATATCGACATAATATGTTTAAGATTTTTTTGTACTTTTCCCCATACACTGAATATTAATTATAAATTGAAATGAAAAACAAACTCACGTGGAACTCCTACAGCGACAGTCGAGAGGAATTGCGGACGTTCAATCGCCATTTCCCGCCGTTTCCATTGATTGAACAAAAAGAAGTACGAAAGCAACTCGCAAAGATTAAAAAATAGCAGGCCTTCAAAGATAAAGGAATTTAGCCAAGGTGTTACTATATTTCACCCAAAAATGAGAGATTTTTCTACTCCTTGTGAACGCGAGGGCCACCATATTTCACCTGGTAAAAGGACAATTTGATCTGCAAGTCCTTATCCAATTCAATTTCGAAAAAAAAATGTATGATATAAGAGGTAATAAAACTTTTTTACACCTTTTTTTTTCCTCCCTAGATCATAGTAAGGAAGCATTGGACAAAAAACAATACTATACGCAGTCACGTTGGTAGGAGGATGTCCATAGACTAGAGCATGGGCGTAATAACAACCTTGGCCCGACAGGCATAAAAGTTATATGCGGGCATTGGCTAGAGAGCATGGGCATAATAACAACCTTGGCCAAGTGCGGGCATTCTAAGGAAAGACTTTTAAATGGAAAATACTCGATGCAAATAATTGAGCCCTAACCCTGAATTAAGAAATCGCTATTTAACTTTCACGAAAAGGCTTTACATGAAACGGTCCAATGCGAATATCTGAGAATCATTTGGTGACTTTTCATTACGAATGAGTAAGGATAACGATAAGATCGCCGGCTTAATAGAGTCGGATGCCCATGAACGTACTATGTCGCAATGCATCCCTCCTTACCTTTCTCAACAACCAAAAATCAACATACGGCGTTGACTTCGAACGTTAAGCTAATGTTGGTGTCGACTTTCGTCATCTCATCCAGACGAAGGGAAAAGCGCGACCCCCTCGTGGAAATTTGTGTCATTTCCAAAACATGGCGTAACACCACAGAACACAAAGAGCCACTCTACTCTACTTTGAATAATCACAGCAATTTAGGACTGCCCCATCAATACTCGTGAAGATCAAATCAAATCAAAGCCACTCTAGTCTATATATTCTATTACAAAGGCTGCGTTCAACCACCGATCCTCGTTTTTCTCTGACAACTGTGAATGGAAATCTCCTAGAAATGTATAGGAAACAGCGAAAGCACCGGCTGGTCTAAACCTCTTCTTTTCCATGCCCACGAAAAATCACCTTTACTTTCACCCTTTTCCTAGAAGGGGACGTGAAGAATTCCATGAAACCGAAACAATAAAAGCTTCGAGATAAAAAAACCGTCTTCGAGAAGTTGTCGTCCTCACCTCGACGTCTCCGAAACGCCAGAACCGAACCGCCTCTGCTCTCCCCTCCATTGCACTCTTCGATGTTTTCTCTCTCCATCTCCTACGTGTCCCCCTCTCTCGCCTCCACGTTCCTTCCCCCCGTGGCTCCACTTCAACTTCTCTCCTTCTCTCTCCTCCACCGCCACCAGGAACGCACGCCCGCATTCCGTATCCGAAACCGATAGCAGACCCACTTGAGATCTCTAGGACTCGTCCGAGGTCGTTTGATTCAGCCATGAGGGTGTACGTGTACGTGCTGGAGGCGAAGGGGTTGCCCGTGAGGGACTCGTACGTGAAGGTCCAGGTCGGGAAGCTCAAGTCCAAGACTAGGGTCGTGGAGCGCGCCGAGAACCCCGGTGGAACGAGGAGTTCGTGTTCAGGGTGCACGACTGCGAGGAGGAGGTGGTCCTGTCCGTTTACCACCATGAGGATGGCCGCGGGGGGCTCTTCGGCTCGTCGGGGGAATTGCTGGGTCGGGTCAAGATCCGGTTTGGTCCGTCGCCGACGAGGAGAACCGGATATTGCCGCCGACGTGGTTCGCCGTCGGGAAGCCTAAGGCGGGGAAGTTCATTCGAAAGGATTGCGGTCAGTGTGTTCCATGTCCTGTCGTGTTTGATAAAAGTGGGGTGACGTGAATTGGGTAGTTAATTAGTAATGTGCACGCCATGACCATTTATCTTGCTTGCATATGTTGTGATCTGTCTATCCGGGATCAGGTCCTAGATGTGCAAATATTTCATATTGTTATTCGTCTTTGGGCAAGTTGTAGAGCTGTTCTTTAAGTAATTTGTGTCGATGCTGATGTTGAGGAGAGCAATGAGTCTGTCGTGATTAGAGGAAAATTACGGCGCATTACCGTTGTCCTGACTGAGAAAGATAATTTATTAAACTAGCAAATGACCGATCGTCAAGGAGTAGAACTAGTTTTTGTGATGATGCTTCTTCAAGAAGACAAATTTTTCAGACATTAGGGAACTAGGAACTTGATGACCTTGTTGGTCAGGTTATGTAAGGTTGAGCAACTGGGTCTGCGTCCCTCCATACAGCATTTGAACCTGCGGCAACTAATTTCTCTCTTCGTGAAAACTATGGGGAACCTTTCTGGAGATATCTAAATTTTACTGCTAAAATGTCCCCTCATGGATTTGTCCAACTTGGGTTGGTTTTTTTTGGATCACATGGTGGGCCAGCAGTCCAGATTACCTATGTTGATCTTGCATATTTAATTCTACTGGGCATTTGGTTATAGATCATACATGTGATGGCACAAGTCATTTTATCAATTTACCAAGCATCTGAAATCATTATATAACCCATGATGAGAATTTCCTTTCACACATCAACACTATCTTTATATGGTGCTAAATCTGGAAACCATGCTTTGTGGAATGCTGCCATTGGGATTCTTTTGTTTTTGTCTCCCGGCTTCCATTTTAAATGCGAGATTTATCTTTGATCCTTGGACATATTCGTCACTTAAGATTTAGTGGCATTGTCCATTCAAACTTATAAAGTTGTCTGCCAGGGGGAAAAGTAATTCTAGAATTTGATGCACCACACAATGCAGGGAAGATACTTGTATCGATTTCCTTGCATGGAGTCTCCAGGACACGTCTTCCGACAGTCCGCTCTTTCCCAGTTCAAATATCAAATCCAATCAGGCTGAAGAAGAGATGGCTTTAGCTAAATCTCAAGCCCAGAAGATACAAGATGGGAAACATTGGATGAAGGCTATTGCAAATCGTTTGGAGAAAATCTTTGCCAAACATGAGGATGTGTCAGAAACTTGTGCCTCATCAGAAGTATCTGGTACTCCATCAGATTATGAGGATTGTGTGGAAAAACAACAGTCTGATTACAGCTTTGAAGAAGCTCTTTCAATGATGCAGTCAAGGGATTGCCAAAGAGAAATGCCTGAAGACCTTCAAGGAGGCATTCTGTGTGATCAGCTCTATGTTGTGCAACCATATGATTTGAACATTTTTCTCTTTGCACCAGACTCTAAGTTCAGGAGAGACCTGGCTAACCTGGAGGGAACGACAGATTTAGAAGAGGAGCCATGGATGTTGAAACAAGAAGATCCACCACTTTTAACACGAACTGTTACCTCTACTAAGGCTGCCACAAAGTTAGTGAAGGCTGTGAAAGCGACTGAGCAACAGTCTTACCTCAAAGCAGATGGAAAACACTTTGCTGTCTTTGTAGAGGTAAGTACTCCCGAGGTTCCTTATGGGAATGCATTCAAAGTGGAGTTGCTTTACAAGATCATGCCTGGACCAGAAGAAGGATCAGGAGAAGAGTCTGCACGTCTAATAATCTCTTGGAGGGTGAATTTCCACCAGAAAACCGTGATGAGAGGTATGATCGAAGGAGGTGCTCGTCAAGGTCTAAAGGACAGTTTTTATCATTTTGAGAACTTACTGGCTCAAAGTTTTAGGACACTGGATTCTGCAGAGTTGTCGGACAAAGGTCAGATCATTGCATCCCTGGAAAATGAACAGCAGTCAGATTGGCAATTGGCCATCAAATACTTCTGCAATTTCACCATGCTTTCCACCATTTGTATGGTTGTGTATGTCATTATACACATTCTACTTTGCAAGCCTAGTGAACCACGGGGTTTGGAATTCCTAGGTATTGATTTGCCAGATAGCCTTGGAGAGCTCGTTGCATGCGGAATAATAACCATTCAGGTGCAACGTGTTTTCTACATGGCCTCACATTTTGTGCAAGCCAGGTTGCAGAGAGGTATGTGCTTCATGATATTTCAAGCACACTTTAACCTCTGTTTTGACTCTGAGTGATTAAGCCATCTTAACTAGCATGGCCATGTGTTTTTGTTAGGCAGCGACCATGGCGTCAAAGCCCTAGGTGATGGATGGATTCTTACTATAGCTTTGATAGAAGGGACGAACCTGGTATCCTTGTCTTCAACCGGATATTCTGATCCATATGTGGTTTTCACATGCAATGGTAGAACAAAGACGAGTTCTGTTAAGCTCCAAACTTGTGATCCTCAATGGAATGGTGATACCCTATATTGTACAGGTCCGTTTGTGTTTCCATCATATCATGGGCTAACAATAAGTTTTTTGGATGCATATTTTGCAGAAATAGTGGAGTTTGATGCTATGGAAGAACCGCCTTCAATTTTAGATGTGGAGGTTTTTGATTTCGATGGTCCATTTGATCAGGCCACTTCTCTAGGGCATGCTGAGATCAATTTTTTGAAACATACATCCACTGATCTTGCGGATATGTGGATCTTCCTCGAGGGGAAGCTGGCTCAGTCTGCTCAGTCGAAGTTGCACCTGAGAATCTTTTTGGACAACAACAATGGAGTGGAAACAATTAAGGAGTATCTAACAAAGATGGAGAAGGAAGTGGGAAAGAAGGTAGGCATTGTTGAGACTCTAGTTTTGACAATTGTTTGTTCAGCTTGATGATAATGACATGTCATTAATTCGATTTGTGGCATGTGCAGTTGAGTATGAGGTCACCTCACAGAAATTCTACATTCCAGAAACTGTTCAAGTTGCCACCGGACGAGTTTCTCATCAGTGATTTTGCCTGTTCGCTCAGGAGAAAATTGCCTTTACAGGTTTAATCACATCTCCCGTTCGTGGCTGTACCCTTTGCCGCAATTGGTTCTTTTGTGCGTAAGGGTTACTCTTGATGTGGCTTCTAACCCTTTTTAGGTTTGGATTCTTGGAAGTTGCAATTGTATGGCAATATGCCAAAAGAGCAGAAAAGATTTGTAAAGCAACACAGATAATTAGAATCTCAAGGTGAATTTTTTTGCTTGACCAAGAAACTAGACATAAATGCTAGTGAAGAAAAGAGCTATAATTACCAAACATAAGGGACTTTTGAACATTGCTTTGTGACTAATGTTAGGCCTGAATGAGGTGGGCTTATATGCATGATGTTGTTATGTGTTAGTTTATCTGATTTGGTGGCCAGTGTGTTCTCTTTTTAATTGGGTGCCAGTATGTTCAATTTGCTTATCATTTTCTTCTTGCATGACGTTTATCCTTCAAACAAGTATGGCTAGCTTAGATCTTGTGCAACTGATTGATGTAGGGCCGCCTTTTCCTATCTTCAAGAATTGTCGGGTTTTACGCCAATTTGTTTGGTCATAAAACCAGGTTTTTCTTTCTTTGGGAAGACATTGAAGATATTCAAGAGCTTCCACCCTCATTCATTTCTGTGGGTAGTCCATCCCTTGTCATCATTTTGCGTAAGGGTCGAGGTATGGATGCAATGCACGGTGCAAAGTCTCAAGATGAAGAAGGCAGGCTTAGGTTCCATTTTCAATCATTTGTTTCGTTTAATTCAGCAAGCAGGTATAGGTGTTACATTGTACTTCCGTAAATGAATGCGATTACTGGAAGTGGAAGGTGATCAATCATGATTTTTGGTGGATAGGACAATTGTGGCCCTGTGGAGGACCCGAGCTCTGATGCCTGAGCAGACAGAGCAGATTGCCAAAGAGCAGTATGATCAAGAAAACTCTACTGTGTTGGTTGATGAAGCGACCATTCTGGATAAAAAAGATGCAGACATGTCCAAAATCTACTCTGCCGAACTCCCTATTGAGGTAAGCAGACAAATCTTTCCCAATTCTGCTTGGTAATGTTGCCTTGCAACTTCTCCTTTTAGGAACCGAGAGATGTCAAATTGTTCGAACCTTGTATCTTGGGGCTTGGGCAACAAAAAGTGAATTCCTATGAAATTCGTAAGGCTGTATATGATGTAGAATCGACTACTTAGGTGTTCTATCTGTACTGGTTGTTTCTCCTTTGTTGAATAGTTGACTGCGACTTGTTATTCTGGATGGAAATGCTGGCCATGCAGTGTGTTTCTAGTGCCTGTGACCAACATCTTTTTTCTTCTTTTCTTTTTATAATTTTCCCCATAAAGTACACATAATTCTGCAAAAGTGGAATCTGGAATAATCTGTTCCTGGTTCCCTGCCTCATTTCATGTCCTTTTCAAGTCAAACCAAACCAGTCAGTAAATACACTCGCCAACCAATGGAGAGGTCGAGAACATTTTTTTTCCTGATGCATTGCTGGCTGCTTGGATGACTGCATGGGATGACATTTCAAGCGACGTGCAGATGAGCTCCTTGATGGAACTCTTTGGTGGAGGAAAGAAGGAGCATCGAATCATGGAAAAATCCGGTTGCCTTAATTATTCAGCTACTGAATGGGAACCTGTGAAGCCTGGTACCTTCGAGCGCTCGGTGTCATACAAATTCAATCGCCACATTTCGATATTTGGAGGGGAAGTCACCATCACGCAGCAGAAAGTTTCTACTGATGATGGGTGGACAGTCGACGAGGTCATGGCCCTCCACAATATCCCATTTGAAGAGTATTATCGAGTACGTCTTAGGTTCTATTTTTTCCATTCTTCTGGACACTCAAAGCCTTTTTCATTCAATTTCTCTGTCAAAGTCTCCTGCCATTGCTTTTCCTTGAGCTGCCTGGCTTACCTAACATCTGGTCTCACAAGCCTGAAAAGTTTTTCTTCGTTGTATTTGCAGGTGCAGTTAAAATATAAGATCGAGAAATCAGGCCAAAATCACAGCTCCTGCAAATGCGATGTCTATATTCACATCATCTGGCTCAAAAGCACCAAGTTCCAGCACAGGATTACTCGCAACATAACCAGTAAATTGTCCCAAAGATTAAAGGACATTTTTGAGCTAGTAGAGAGACTCTCTTAGCGACACGTCTTCTTAAGTCTCAGGTACCCCGACCCTTAAAATTATCACTGTATCAACAAGTCAATGAAAATTATCACTGTATCAACAAGTCAATGAGAGATATCACACGTGTTGTCATATTCCTGTTTCTTCTTTGTTGATTGAATAGGAAGACATTTTTTTTTCCTCAGTGATTGGCTGTTAAGTGTGACAGAATGAACCGAAACTGCTGACTGCATCGTGCTCTAACTCGGCATGTTGCGATATGTCTGTTCTTCACCATTTACCAGGAGGCGTTTATGGTGATTGTCGTTTCGCTCTGCAGTCTGATCCTATACTCACATTGAATGCATTCGAATGTTGCACTGGCCAGTTCAGTTTTGTCTCGACGAGTAGGACTATTTTCCTAAGCTGCAGTCCTCGTTGTACCGTCGACTTGCTAGCGTCTGTCTGGTTCGTTCAACAACGCGTCCATTTGATGAATTGAACAGTTCCATTCGATCCAAATCAAGAGGAGCGGAAAGATCCGAATCATTTTGTACCATGTTCCGGAAATTCCGTGTGCGTGCCAGCCTTAAGAGCGTGGCGCACATAGGATAACAGCGACTAGGTACACAAGCTTCCAAAGACTACGAACGTTGCGTGATAAGATGTCCTCTGGGGTTTGACCGAGACAAGGTTGGTGTGATAAGATAAGCATGTCGTGCTCCTCGTATCCACTGGCGCCTTATCACTCATCTTATCTTGGTAGCAACTTGGCGGCCATGATCTCTACCCAATAATAGAAAAAGCAAGGACGGGAATCTGTCAACTTCGGACAGGGAAGAGAGATCCCTCCATTGCCAAAGGGGTCCATCTTCTTCAAGATCAGAAACCATCATCAGCTGAGAGATTGGCTGAGGGAAAGGGGAAGGAAGTGACGTTTTATGGTCTTATTCTCAGAGTGGGACCATGAGGAATCCCAGTTAGCCAATCCTTCACTTCACTTGACGAGTGAACAGCATGATCTCGTCCGACATTACATAAACGGTAAAAACCATCGGCCATTGTCAGAAGTTTTTCCCAAAAGAGAGGTGGTCCATCCCTGTTGGAGAATAGATTGGAAATAGTATATGTGGCGTGTATGGAAGGAGAGTCCCACACGAGTTCATGACAAAGAGATTGTAAGAAAAAAAGTTCAAAGCGCAAGAGATGTTAACATGGAATTGAAAGTGAAATTTATATACAGCCCTACATGGAGTCATATAAGAAGATAAAGAAATTTAGGAAAAACCCTGATCAGAATTCTACTTAGGGTTTTCGATTTTCACGATTATAAATTCATTTTCTTATCGGCCATAAATTTATGAAGATAAAGTGAAATTAATATATAATTATACATGGAGCCACATAAGAAGATAAAGAAATTTATGAAGAACCTTGATTAAAATTCCATTCAGGTTTCTCAATTTCCATGATTTTAAATCTATTTTCTTGTCAAGACGCAAATTCCACACAAAATTGTCCCCTACTTTATTTGTCAGCCAAAAAGTTGGCTCGACTGCTTTGTTTGAGAAAGTTCACTCCCCATCGGATTTTCATTTGAAATCACTGCGCAAAAAATATAGGGAAATTAAGGAAGTTTATAATGAGGAAGCAACAAGGATCAAAGAATCGCAATTTGGTCGTGGTTAATTGACCTCAACTTTTGGCATTCAAGAAGGAGGATAGCTCTCAAAATGCTGACGTGACGCTGATGTGGCGCTTCGCATATGGTAAAGTCGTCGGTTTAGAAATCCGGTAACGCCCTTTTCGGCTATCCACGCCTTCTTCTAACTTCTCGTTCTTTAAACCCTCTCTCTCTCTCTCTCTCTCTTCATCTTCCTCCATAGCCAGCCGCTCTCGCACCTCCGCCAGTTCGCCGCCCGCCGCCGCCGCCGCCGCCCGAAACCCTTATCCCGCCCGAGCTCGACCCGCCTCCGGCGATGGACCCGAACCCGAAGACCCACCCGGTCCTCTCCTACGTCATGGCCCGCCTCCCCTCCATGGGCCCCCGCTTCACCCCTCCTTCCCCCGCCGCCTCCGCCGGCCCCTCCGACGCCGCCTTCTCCGCCATCGACATCGAGCAGCCCCTCCCCTCCCCCGCCGCCGCCCCCGACCCCTCGTGGTCCGCGTCCTCCTCCTCTTCGCCATCGCGGCCGCCCCAGATCACCGACCAGATGCCCCACCTCGCCCACCCCAAGCTCCTGGCCTCCATGGCCAACGCCGTCACCGACGTCGCCCAGACCCGATCCGTGCTCCGGACCCTGGGCGAACGCCCCGACCACGAGGTCGTCGACAATGCCCGGGCCAAGCTGGCCGACGTCGAGGCCGCCCTGTCGAAGAAGCTCGAGGAGATCGTGCTCTCCCAGCGGCCGCCCGAGGTGGAGCGGCTCGAGTGGCGGGCGCTCCTCGCGGAGAAGGAGAGGGAGTGCCGCGAGGCCGCGGAGAGGGAGAAGCGCGCGTGCCGGGCGGTGATCTCGCTCGACGAGATGCACGAGGCGTACGCGAAGATGCTGAGGGAGGCGGAGGAGAGGCTGGTCAGGATGTACGATTCCTCCTCCGTCGTCGCCGGGGAGGACGACGGGAAGTGCGACTTGAGCGTCGGGGAGGAGGTGAACGAAGAGGTGGTGGGAATATTGCAGGAGGGGACGGGGAACGGGGGCTTGGACCGGGTTGATTTGTCCGGGAGGAGGTTGCGGATCTTGCCGGAGGCATTCGGGCAGATTGTTGGATTGGTCGTGCTCAATTTGTCAAATAATCAGCTCGAGGTTCGTACAGTGAACGGGTGATTCTGATTCATTGGCTTTGTACTTACCATGGTTGCTGTGTGCTAAATTAAAGATGTGGCCTTTACTCGTCCTTACACCCTCTGCTGATTCCACTCGAAAGGACATCCCGCATGTTTCTCTAGTGGAAACTGTGGATTGAGTCTATTCTATGTCTTTGGGAAGTTACTATTCCTGTTTAGGCACCATTGTATGCAAATTTGAGATTGAATTCTGGCATACAAGTAGTATCGTTTCTCTCTCGAGAAAAGTTTCTTGAAAGATTGTTTGGGAGTTGGGAGTTTAGAGGGAAGTAATGTAGCCAGAATGAATTTGTTAAATGTTAATTTGTAAAATCTGTTGTCTGCATAGCAGGGTTTGCTTGCTGCTTTGTCCTATTGAATATCATTGGATATCTAATCTAATAATGAATCAATAGCCAACTGCTTGTGTTGATAGTGGAGTACTTCTTTGGTGGTTACTGTGGTTAAAGCCAATGTTGGTTTTTGTTTTTATGAATGTGTAGATTTTGTTTACTGGGGGTAAGATCCTTGTAGATCAGCTGATTGGTACTTTCTTACCTGAATCAGATATTATGTGAATTGTGTGCCAGAATTGCCTTGTTGAATGGATGGCTGACCAATGAAGACGTCCTATTTTGTTATGCCTCTTTGGTCTTTATCCTATGATATTTGGTGCATGTTGTTTTTATTCACTTGCAAAGATAAGGCCTAGTTATGTACTAAGAATTCGACATGCATTGAGTCATTGGCCCCTTAACTGCTTAAGGCAAGAGTGAGCTGCAGAAGATCGATCCATATTATTGAGGTTCTAGCAAGAATATTCAATAGCAATTGATGACTTCATGTATTCTGTTGTAGCAATAAAATCCACCTTAATGCTCGTAATTTGCACTAGGCACATCTAGGTACATCTTTCTACCTTCCTCCTTTGTATGCTTGCTTTTGCCTTAATAATTAGAGGAACAGTCTTTTTTTACCATATCATAATATTCCCAATTCTTTTGCTACTTAAAGAAAAATTTCCACGGTCTCCACACACAGAGACCATCAATTTGTGATTGCATAATGCATCCATGAGAACATGTTGGGTGTAACAGGTCTCTTATGACCAAGCAATGCTAAGACATTAACTACAGCTCTGGTATTCCTGCTTGGAAGGAAGAAAATTCTAGAAAGATGAGCTTTTGAATATTGTGCATTTAGTGTGTTAGGTTTTTGTTTTTTCTAGATGATATTTCTGACTTCTCGATTGCCTGCAGACCATTCCTGACTCCATAGCTGGGTTAGCAAATCTGGAGGAGCTTAATGCTTCCTCAAATCTCTTGGAGTCTCTGCCAGACTCAATTGGACTGCTGCAGAAGCTTAAAATTCTCAACGTATCAAGCAACAAACTTACTTCCTTACCAGACAGTATCTGTCACTGCAGGTAATGTCAACTTTCAGCATGAAACTTGACATTGTTCGCAATTGTATGGGCCATAATATCTGATTTTTTTCTTGCCTGCCTTAGATCATTTGTTGAGCTGGATGTGAGTTTCAACAATCTCACTTACTTGCCAACCAACATTGGTTATGAGTTGCCCAATCTACAGAGGCTTTCTATCCAATATAACAAGATCCGGTCATTACCAACTTCTGTCTGTGAAATGTACTCTTTGCGGCATTTGGATGCTCACTTCAATGAGCTTCGTGGACTGCCAGCTGCTATTGGGAAACTGACAAACCTTGAGTATCTTAATCTGAGCAGTAATTTTAGTGACCTGACAGAACTTCCTGAGACGTTTGGGGACTTGATAAACCTCAAGGAGCTTGATCTAAGCAACAACCAGATTCATGCTCTTCCGGACACCTTTGGTCGGCTTGACAACTTGGCCAAGCTTAATCTGGAAGAGAATCCCCTAGTAATACCCCCGGTGGAAGTTGTCAAACAGGGGGTCGAAGCTGTAAAGGTATTCATGGCTAAGAGATGGCTTGACATACTGATGGAGGAAGAGAGGAGGAGCATGCTTGAAGTGAAAGAACCGGCACAAACTGGTTGGTTGACACGCAGCACCTCTTGGTTGAATAATTTTGTCTCGGGTGTTTCGGGGGGCGTTTCTGGATATCTGAGCTCCCCCAGGACTCCAAGGGACCCCTATCTTGATCAGCAACTATGATTAGGGGGATTGAAAAATTCCTCCAAGTTGTGCGCCTTCTTGTGATGGCATTGACATCTGTTGAAAGAGTGAAATGGTCAGATGTAAGCTGCAGATCATTCTAATATCTCTAAGCTTTAGAAATGGATAAAGGTCAGAAGTTTTGCTTTCCTTGGGTTATGCAGAAAACAAATGGTCGCAAACAGCCACTGCATGATTTGATTTGCATGTTCTTGTTTCATTGATGTAAATCGAAGCCGCCAGGAAGTTTCAGGCTGCTTTAGTGCAGATACTTTTCCTAGCGTTTTTTTGTTTTTTGTTTTTTTTTTTTTTTTTTCACATAAGAGTGAGTCTTTTGTAATGAAATTTTCTCTGATGGCTGATGACCTCTACTGTTTTTTCGGGTTTCTCGATTTTGTATTTCAGATTGTTCCTGATTTTCTCAAGGAACACAAGTGATGGTGGTTGGTGAAACCGATCGATGTTTATATCAGAAAAAAGAAAAGTAATTCATACGAAATGTTATGACCTCATTTACAGGCTTATCCCTAGCGGGAAATGCTGTGGAGTGACTCATAAGGTCTGGCCCTGTCGGTTGTTGAAAATATATTCCGAGTCGTGAAATGTCGGCGAGGTTCTAGGCTAAAAAAACCCTCTTCTTCATACGATAATCTTGCGTACTTATTTTGCACTGCCAACCTGCTGCTGAGGTTTAAAGTTTAGCACATGTCGAAGTTGACCTCCCCGGCCCGATCTCATCCCGTGCCTTATGCTTCTTGAGGTGAAGTAAAGCACGAGACCTAAGTCGCCCGCCTGACCGTCGTGAGCAGCGGAAGGCCGTGACACGAGAGGGAAAGGGAGCGTCGAATATGGGCGAAAAAGGAAACTTTACAGTGAAGGACTCACGCATCTGCCATGGAAGGATGGAAGGCGAGAGGCATTTTATAAAAGAGAAAAGAAGCTGGTAGCCTGGTCGCCAACCTCCCCATGTGCGCACATGTCTCCCCATTCCTTCCCACTCACCTCAATCATGTCTTAGACTTAATCAAAGCTCAATGGCGATCCTTAATCTCTTCCTTTACAAATCATAAACACCGCACGGAGCTCCTCCTCCTCCTCCTCCACCGCCACCACCACCACTGCAACCACCGCCGTCACGTCCATTTCAACATGAACTCGATGAACATCGACTTCCACGAGACAAGGATGACAAGGACAACGTTGCTCTTCTCGTTCTTCATATTCTTCCACGCTCTCTTGTACTCCATCTCCATCAACACCGGCTGGTTAGCCCTGTGCGCCTCCATCCTCCCAGTCGCAGGGGTCTTGTTAACAGCCATGTTGCTGGTCGTTGCAGCTCGGGCCACGCTGATGATGTGGATCACTGTCCTAGTGCTGCTTGCCTTCTCAGGGAAGCGTCGCCGGTTCCTTGCTCTCCGAGGAAGGAAGATCACCACCGACGTCGCCATGTACGTTGTTGAGGTTGCTTTCCGGGGGAAGGGACTTGTTGCTTTGGTTTGTGCAACCTTCCTCAGCTGCCTACTCATCATAGCTCGGTGATAGTCAATTGGAGGCTTATGCTGAATTGCTGATCCTGAGGAAGCCCCTTAAGTTTTGCTTTTCTGATTGCAGCTTCAAGCCTTCAATACAAACTAGACACAATCAATATACTCATGATGTCCCCTTGCATTCTTTCCTTCCCCAATTGGAAAACGAAAAATCTCAAGAAACGTTCTTTGGCTCTTTGATGGGCTGTTGTAAGCTGAGATGATAAGTCATACGACTGTTGTAAAACTTCAAAATCAATCCGATCATGATTGAGCTCGTTTTAGATGTGTATCTTTCCACCGTATAATTTTGTCTATGGGCAGATTTCATCTTTTCTGATACTAATTTCTCCAAGACTTCCAAGCCAGCCATTTTCATTCACATTGCAACAGATTCATGATAGAACATGTTCTGCATTGTCCAAAACCACACATTTGCAAAAGCTGACTAATACACAAAAGCCACGGTTCTCAAGGCGCATTCCTGTGGAAGAGTTATGGTTAGCATCCCGTTCTCGGCATTGTACCCGAGATCTTCTTCCTTCCCACCGATGCTACAAGACCTCGGTTTTGAATTGGAGTAGGCACCAAACCGTCCACACCCTCGCACCTGAATCTCGATCTTACGTCCAGAGGAGTCGAGGGAGCTGTTCATTACTTCAACTGCTCCTCCAGAGTTGTACATGTCCAGTAACCCGAGTGGAGCGAATTGATATTTCTCATCAAATACCTGTTTTGCAGAAAATGGATATCACATAACTCAGGCTGAATTATCCCTACCCCTATGATTAAAATCTCATGTGAATATGCAAAAGATTTTGCTTTTAAGGGAAGCCCTGCAAGGATCACCGACCCTTATAGGAGACACCGTAAATACTTCAAATCCTAGAAATCCTAAAGTCACTTCAAGCCTCCCTTTCGTTGGCATTCTTGACAGTTCCCCTACAATACAATATAGCAGACTGTCAGAAAACTAATTCATGGGAAAATAAACTTATCTAACAGTATCTGAAACTCAACTTATAAGTGGAACCTGAAGTATATGAGTAGACTGCGCAGTCTCCAAGCCAGTCTTCTCCTGCAACCTCGCCAAGAAATTCGACATCTCTAGGACTAACAAAGCCTGATATGATGAAGGGTTCAGATTCTGAAGGTGGATTGTATGGAGCACCTCTTATAGGTGGCCAAATTCCACCTCTTTGGCAATTGAAAACACCCAGGACACCCGTTACTTTGTTCAAGTTCCATATCTTCATCAAACTGCAATCGCCCAATTCAAGGTATTCAATAGATGGCAAATAGTCAATTTCATAATGGAATAAATCAAAAAAATTGTTTATTTTTCTGGATGATTTTCACCTCATCCCATCTGTTATGGGGTCACTGAATAAGCAATCTCGGGTAGGTCGACCAGCATATCTCGCTCTTAAGATAGATCCATCAGGCAGTACTAATCTCTTGATGACATCAAAGTCATGTTCACCTGGCTTGTCACTGTTTTACCAGTTTCAAGAAAGAAAGGTATGACCTTCTTTTCAGGTGAAAATTTATTTATGAAGAATATCATTGACATGGATGTTCAATAGCCACCTGACATATACTGCGCATCCGCCTATTGCTCTTGCCGCAGCATGGAATTTGGCTGTGTGGTGATTGCTCTGAGACAAATGCAGAAAGTTAGCTTAGATCCGCAATAGCAAAACTTATATATGTCAAATGCTGGGGATATTTCAATGTTACGAGCAGAAGCCATCTCACATGAAACATGTCCCAATCTGGCACAATTATTTCTCCTGCTAGAAGACATGTGTAGGCAACACCAGCAATGTGCATCGTCTGAAATGTTGGCTCTGTTGGCATGAAATCCTCGGATACTCTAGCAACAGCAACCTTCTTTGCACTGTACAACATAGGAGTCATTTTAACTCATGTTGTCTGCTACATGTTGCTTCTCATAAAGAGAAGACAAACCTGTATAAGCAATCTGTACTCATGCACATAGAACTGATCAAGCTGATATCCTTGAAATTATTGATCACTGATTCCTCGAGAGCTCCAAAGAATTCTCTGGTCAAGGCAACACGACCTCCATAACCAGAACCAAGAAGTTCTAATAGATTCTGATCATCTACCTTCACTCCATTGACACCACAACCTGCGAGGTAGTGGTGGAAATCTTCATAAAAGTCACGAATTCTCGAGGGCTCAATGAATGCGACCCCTTCATCCTCTACACACAGGATAGTGCCACAAACAACGTGGCTCAAGTTACCGGGTGACTGAACTGGATAAATTATCTTGGCCATGTATTTCTTCATCCCCTCTGACGTTGGACTTACCCCTCCCCAGTAACCTAGCACCGTATGCCAGGCATAGACATATCTGCATTTTCTTTTCACAATTATATTACTGATCTTGAAAACAACAAGGGGGTGTGTGGGTTCTCAATATATGGGTCATAATTATATCAACAGTGATCATAATCAAATGGAGAATCTCACTTCACCCCATATTTTTCCTTGATGCTTTTGCAAAACTCCTGGAGTTCGATTGGCTTTCCCTGTCCAGAACCCTTGAACTTTGGATTGGCATCGAAATTCACTTGTCTCGACACATATCTGCAAAGCAACAAGTGAGAGCCTACTAGCTGATAAAACAAATTGATGCTACAAGATCCCTGCTATATCTGCAGATGACTAAATTCGATGAAGAGAAGACTCACTTTAATCCTTCCACATCAGCTAGTTTACGGTTGTCCGTAGTGTCATGTAAAATGTTTTGCCAACCATCATCTATGATCAACCATTTAGGCGGGAATCCTCCTTTCAACAGACTACTCCAAAAGGAAAAATTAGACCAAATAAGCACCTGCTTTACAACCAATAAAAATACATTCATAAAATACCTTTTGAGACCCTCTTCAATTCCGATGCAGTCGACTGCGTCGTAGAAGGCATCCCAAGTGCTCCATCCAAACAAGTCTATTTGTGCGGGGAGCTATGGATGAAGATCCAACGAAATTCTTCACTAAATGTTTATAAGTTGTATACAAGATTATGAAAATGAAAAAAACTTGCAATCTTTTAGACAAAAGATGTCTTCTTTCGTACCTTCTTGTGTTCTATGCAGCTGAAGGTACCTTTATGCTTCTCCAATATCCTGGAGGAAAAGCTCGTCACAAGACCCTTCAGAAATAGATCATTTTCAGAGGTTCCCAAATCAAGATCTACGCTGAAATTTGGTAACAAACCTGATAGATTTCTTGATTAGATCAAATGGGTTGGTATCCGTGTTAATCAATACAGCTTCTGAAAATTTGGAAGTCTGGACATTCGGATCCCCTAATACAGACATAATTATAATCGTGCTGCAGAACAGGATAACATTGATGACAGTACAAAAAAAATCGTGGTTGCTTTAAACTCGAACAAACCACTCTCAGCACAAAACTGAAGTGTATCGACATCTGTTCCCTGCAGACTAGTCCTGAATGGTCCATCCAACACGGGCAAAATTAAAACATAGAAGATTTCGTCGGCATCCTCGTCCCCTGTGAGGTTTGTTCCACTGGCTGGGGCAGAGGCTTCTCTCGCCTCCAAGAGAAGCATTTGAGTGTCCACAGGTACTTTGCTCGCAGCATCTCCAAAAGTTGGGATCATCCACCAGAGCTTGAACCTGAAGAGACTCAGGAACCTGTATCCCCTGCAATTAAGCTTAAAACTGTTACAGAGGCTTAAGTATCACCAACAATCATTTGGAGATTTCATTACTTATGGTAACACACAACACGATCGATGCTATGCAAAGCGAAGTAGTGAACTGACGAGAAGTAATTGACTCGCTTCGTTGCGTCCCGAGATATCCTTAATAATCTACTTTCATCATACAATGACCATAAAGAATAGTGGAAAAAGAAGAAAACCCCACCTGAGAACTCCAATGTTGAAGACGTGGCGGCTGCTTGAGCTCCTCGAAGTTGCTCCAACAAAAGCAGCCCCATCTTTCAACGTTGTGAGGGTGATATTGGGAGCGACTCTGCTCAAGACGACCTCATCTCCCACCTTGAGACACCCATCTCTGATCTGCCATGGACTACCAGCAGCAGCAGCAAAAGTAGCCATCGCTTTCCTGCAATTCCTTGAGACGATCGTTTTCAAACAAGAAACAGCACAAGAATTGGGCAGAGTGAACATGAAGAGGTGGAGGGTTTTATAGCAGCCGCTCCGTTACATGAAAGATAAAGATGGAAGAAATGAACTCACCTGGACATTCTAGCGGCTGGAACAAGACTCTGCTTTTACCCATCACAAAGGTACAAAAGATCACCGATCGGGTCTCCACAGTTACTGCTTTCTTGATTCCTCCTCTTTCGGGGAACTGCCAGCACCCAGCAGGAACAGGCGATCGTGAGGCAAAGGAAAGGACTCGGGACTTGGTGCATGGCAACGTGTCGTGAGGACCTCAAAACCAAACAAAAATGCTGGTGATCAGGAGGTGGCTTTAAGTTCAGCAAAGAAAGACCGGCTGAAACCACGGTTCGAGGAAGCTGGTACTGCATCATGCATGCATTCGACCCACGTGGACCCCTCCAGATGCTAGTCTTTAGATCAAAGTGAAGGTGGCATTCAAGGGTCCAACTCCATTTGTCATCTACACCAGTACAGAGAAAATTCCAACACTCATTTTATCCTGTCTGCATAATTATTTGGGGAAATATACGCAGTCAGGAAACACAACTTTTTAATCCATACTTTCCTTTTTATAAACTTTTCGTACTGATTAGAAATTTATCATGGTCCTTAAGTCAAGAGCTATAAATTTTTTATCTCCAAACATTTATTTTGAGGTATGCGCGAATATTTATTTTAACTTGCATGAACTTTTTGTAATTATTGAAAATTGTCACTTGAGAACTTATCTTGGCCCTTTATTTAGCAATTATAAGGGATGTGAATTCAAGTATTTGATTTTAGTTGTGAAATTGATTGTAGTACTGTACAATGAGCTTTATTAATATTGACAACAGTCACCGTGTAATTTTATAAATTTATATAATTTCTTTAGGTCTTGTTTTCATGATAATAATTTCAATATCACATAAATGAGTCTTATTAATAGTGACAAGAATTATCTTGTCATAAAACCTCCATGCAAGACTTGTTCTATTTTTAGTGATAACAAGTATCATATGATAAATTTTAAATTCAGGAACAAAGATATGAGGATAAAATAGAATTTAAAACATAGGGTGGCAAACATCTAATCTACACATCTTAAGCTTTGATTTCATATATTAAGTGTCCTAAATGGATCTCATTTGCTAATATTTCCACCTTCATTTTGGCTAAGACACTAATCTTTTCTAGTTAACTTATCAAATCCTCCTCCTCTCTCTCTCTCTTCAATCTATTGTTTCATTTTCTTCAAGCTAACTCACAATTTGCCTTTATTAGGGTGAGGTATTACCCGGGGGATGAGGTGGGGACGCGTAAGTTTTATCTAGGGCAAAAATAGCTTAGAGTAGAGAGGACGACAAAAAAAAAACTCACAATTGCCTTTATTTATATCATCTCTCTTATCTCAATAGCTTTCACAATATAAATGTCAAATTACACCTAACAATATCATGTATCCTATCATCATTTTGTATAGAGAAAGTTATTAAAATTAATTTATGATCTCATATTTTTAATCACAAAAGTTATACAGAAGAATATAAATTTTTAGTCATAACGGCTTATGAACATATGATTAATTGTCTATTTTTATCAAATAGTTTGAGAGAAACTTTATTTTAAAGTTGAAAATTAAAATTCAATCTAATTACCTAAGGGATTTTGACATCGCAGGCGTTCTTTTGGAATGAGTTTGTAGGTTTTTAAAGTTAAACATTGTTGTTTTGTGCATATATTAAAATGGGGGTAGAAAATTTATTTACAACTTCAAACTCGCATCAAATTTTCTCATAGGAAAGCTTTAAGCATATTTTAAAGTTTTGATCTACTTGATATGATATTGAATCTACAATCAATGCTAATTACTTTCTTCATAGTAGGAGTGGAATAGCAAGAAGTTTCTTCCTTCGTTTTTTTTCCTTTATGCGATTATCTTTTGCTAATATTTATATATGATCTAAAGATATATATATATATATATATATATATATATATATATATATATATATATATATATATATTTTACATTTGATCATGCTTTTGACAATTTAACCTCTTTTTTTTTCAATATTTTGGTCAATTTTGCTTTTTCTTTTCCTTTTTTTGTTCAAGATCGGCTAGATAATTAAATTGAATTTTAATTTTGACTTTTAATTATACTTTCACTCGTACTATTTGATAAATTGATAAAAAGATGCATGGTAAAGTGACATTTTATTATGTGTAATGTAGCATTGATATTATCAAACTGATGAGAGAGATGATAAAACTAAAGGCAATTTTGGTGTATTAGTATTTTAGTAAGTTAATTGGAAAAAAAAGAGTCTTAGCTAAAATGGGGGTGGAAATAGTGCCACCCTTTAACCTGCCATAAATCTTCGATCATTCATCTAAATAGAATCTACATGCACACACATAATCATTGTTATTTATCACCATGCATAGCTCTATAGTTTCTTGTACATGGATCAGAGAATTATTACCAAAATTTGCGCAAAACTTAGAGATTTGTTAAGATTAGAGATTTTTAAAAGTACCCATGAAAATTATATTACAGAATAAAGCTCGCACGTGGACATACGATACGACCCGCCCCGCGTGAGATTTACTCTTTGTATTTTTAATAGTCTCAGCAAATTTTGATGCTTGTGAGGAAAGAGAGATTCTTTTTCTTATTCATGCCGTCCCATGAAAGCAGAGGCAATCACGTGGACCATTTTTATAATAATCAAAGCTGTGTCCCTTCCAAAATCAATATGTGGGGGCAGCTCCATTTGTTAATTATTGGATTATAAGGGAAAAAAAAGTACCAAGTGCCATTTCAAATTATGATAAGACTTTTTGATCTTTTGGAGTCTGCGTGTGTACTTGGATGGTACTTTAGCCCATTCCATGAACCAAATGCCCGCAATTTCAGTTACACTGGACAGTGGACACATACAACATCCCTTGTCTTCAACATTCATCATCCTCACCAGCAACATCATCATCATCGTTGTCGTTACTTTGCGGCCCATGTGTCGTGTTAGTAGGAACTCGAAAGGCAAATTTTTTTGGACAGATACAGTAGATCGTCATCTCTATGTACATGATTCCCCTCAGGCGTGTGTAATACAAGCCCGGAAACCGTTTTCGTGACTACCATCTTGTGATCTTGGATTGCTACACTAACCATCATCCTGGAATTTGTGACACAAAAGAACAGAGGAATGGTGGGATTAATGATGTATGAATTAGTACTGTCTCTGTCATCAACTCCCCGGGTTGATGGTACTTAATTCTCTGGATTTTGTGTTTATCGACTGTCAATGCTTAAGATAAAGTGCTCAATTTGTCTTACACTGGACAAGAAATCAGGGAGTGGGTAGAACTAAATGCAAGACAGGCAATGTGGAGTCACTCACTAGACAAACCTGTCTGCCTCATCTCTGCAGTCCTGCCCTCTCTTGCCACATCCGACTCTTTTACTGTTATCCATCGGTACCTCAAATTTTTTACGGAAGGTACCATCCTCTTTCTCTCGTTCATGCTTCGTGCCCCCCATGTTTGACGATCAGTCCCCATGTGCTCTTTCATTAGTTTATGTCTTCCAATCCATGTTACATTATTCACTCTCTCTCTCTCTCTCTCTCTCTCTGCTTTGTTTATTGAACACGCTCTCTTATCTTTTTTCCGTGATTCTGTCTGCAGATCAAGAGTGGAGCCCTGCACACACCACAAGGATTTATAATCAAATCAAGACTCCCAAAAGGCTATCGACCCTTTTAGTAGCTTTCCATCTCCGTTGTGTTCGCTGATGAAAGATTGGATCTTTCCGCGAGAAATCATGTTGATTGCTTCTCTTCCCCTGTTCCACTTTTTGGGGATTCTTCTCTTTCCCCGATGAACTCGGAAGCATCTTTTTATTTTTTTGGGTCTCCGAGCTGTCTTGTTTTCTCTTGTTCTGTCCTTATCAAGAACTGCACTCTCTTCACCTCCTGCTTCAGTGCTCCATCTCTGTGTCTGAAACGTTTGGGGTACCCATTTCTTTTTGCCACGCCTTCAAGGTTTGAAGGTGGTCTGGTCTTTTCGAAAATAAGAAAAAAAAAAGATTCTTGATTTTGGGGACAGTGCATTTATGAAAAATGCAGTGAATTGCAGGACATGTCTTATCCGTTGGTAATGCTGAACGAACCTTTTCCTGCTGTTTTTGAAGTGCGTTTTGCAAATTTAGTCCGAAATGGCATGGAGCTACTGGAATGACGTGCTTCAGATAGTTATCATGTTCTTTTTTGCTTAAGAGAGAGAGAGAGAGAGAGAGAGAGAGATGGAATCTGGGAGTAGAATTTACTCAAATGACGATTTCCGGATGGATGCTAAATGGCTTATTGACGCGAAGAATCTGTTTGTTGGGCCAAGAATTGGAGAAGGAGCGCACGCCAAAGTCTACGAGGGAAAGTAAGCCTTTTTTTTTTTAACCTCTTGTTGATTCAAGTTTCTTTCCTGGACTCTCAAGTCATTGAACTTGTGTTCTGCTTTCGCATTTTGTTCGTTTGCATGTGACGTTGCTTCAGATCTTGGTTCAGGCTGTGGAGCGTTGCTGATATGGGTCTGTTCTCTTTTGGACAATTCTGTTTGATTTGATTTTGCGCAGATGCACCGCAACTTTGCTATTGTGATGGTTACGGGATCTGACATCACTCGATTTTTTTATTTTTTATTTTTTGGTTGTTGTTCGAAGACATCTCTTGATTGAGTGACCAGGAAATAGTCCATTTTGGAACTCAGTTAAACTGTACTTCGTTTCAATGGCTATGTGCAGCAATCTTCTGAAATGTCAAGGATGTTACACTTTTTGGTTTTTATTCCGGCTGAAAATTGTCATCTGAAAATTTCAAGGATGTTCTCGTGTTTTTCCCAGCATTCTGATAAAGGGTGTTGAATTAATGAGAAATTCGCGTTGTTGGTGTTTTTCAGATATAAAAACCAGACGGTTGCCATTAAAATCATCCATAAAGGGGAGACTCCAGAGGAAATTGCCAAGAGAGAAGCACGATTTGCAAGGGAGGTGGCCATGTTGTCTAGAGTTCAGCACAAAAATTTGGTCAAGGTAGGATTGAGAGGTTACTCTTGTTGTTTTCTTTTGTATCTTCATCATTATATGCTAATGGAAGAGATTGGTAGCTTGTGAATGTAAAGACCCTTTTGCTGACACTTTGCTAAACCTTTTGTATGGCCAGTTTATTGGAGCCTGCAAGGAACCAATAATGGTGATAGTCACTGAGCTTTTATCAGGAGGGACTTTACGTAAATATTTGCTAAATATCCGCCCAAGATGCTTAGAGACATGGGTTGCAATTGGTTTTGCCCTTGATATTGCACGTGGAATGGAATGCTTGCACTCTCATGGGATTATACATAGAGATCTCAAACCCGGTAATCTTCACGTTTCCAAGTCTTGGATGCTTGATTATGCTTGACAACATGCTCAAGTACCCCTTACTGGATTTCTCTGCAGAAAACTTGCTATTGACTGCTGACCAGAAAACAATAAAATTAGCAGATTTTGGTTTAGCCAGAGAGGAGTCATTAACGGAGATGATGACTGCTGAAACAGGGACTTATCGTTGGATGGCTCCAGAGGTATTCGATACATGGACACACACAATCACATGTGTTGGATAATGGATTCGCCATAGCGTGAGCACAAGCATGATTTTGATGTAAGCTCTTACTTTTTGTTTTTGTTACTGTTGGTGCAGCTATACAGCACTGTTACATTAAGGCAGGGAGAGAAGAAGCATTACAACCATAAAGTGGATGCTTATAGCTTTGCGATAGTGTTGTGGGAACTTCTACACAACAAATTGCCTTTTGAAGGCATGTCAAATCTTCAGGCAGCTTATGCAGCTGCGTTCAAGGTAATAGACATTCTCAGGCTCTCATAAAATGATCCTGTTAACTGGTGGACAGGGCCACTTGTTAGACAACCTATTATAATGTTGACAATTTCAAAGCATTGCCATTGTGGTATGCAATGCTTTGAACTATTCCATACAAAGTATGCTTAACAAATGTCTCGAGGGTAACAAGAATCCTCATAAAGAAGTGGTATTTCCAGTTTGGCTTAGCTATGTCTAATGGTGTGCAGTGTTGTCCTGAAATTTCAGAATGTGAGGCCCAGTGCTGATAATCTTCCGGAGGAAATGGCTACTATTCTCACTTTGTGCTGGAAAGAGGATCCTAATGATCGCCCCCACTTCAGCGAAATAATCCAAATGCTCCTCAATTATCTATACACTGTATCTCCTCCTGAACCAGTCATTCCTTCGCGAATCTTCACTTCTGAGAACAGAGTCTTGCCACCGGAATCACCTGGTACAAGCTCCTTGATGGCAAGACGCGATGCCTCGGGAGAAACGCCTAAAGCAAGGGAAAACAAGCCAAAGGGCTGCTTCTTCTGCTTTGACCAATGTTACTAACTGCACTAGATAAAGATAGAATGGATAAGAGTCTGGTCCTTCATCGAGTCAAGACACCTGTAAAAGAAAGGTAAGTTTGGTCTTGCGCCATCTGTTCACTTTGTACCCAGAAAGGCTTATCTATGTCCCCACATTCCAAATGAAAAGGATAAAAATGCACACTTTTTTCACACTATCCAAAATGTGCTACGAACCTTAAATGCTATATTTCCTTTTCTCTATGTGTCCGAGAATGTATTTCAGTGAAGCTTAGCAAGTTTCAGGTCATTGTCCCTGCATCAAAATTCGTGTAGCTCATGCATTTTACTCCATCTGATATATTTTCTCAATTTACAGGATCCTAGTTGATTATCTAGCTATGTCATGGAAGAAACTCGAGTATTTAGTTTTGGGTATTGTATGATGCTTCAAGCTAAATGGGAAATTGTTCAACATTATCCGGAGAAGTTCTGCGAGATGGAAAGGGAAAACCCTGCCTCTCCTTGAAATCTTTGCGTGTAAACAAGTCTATTACTACAAAGATGCATTTTGCGGTTTTCACATTTGGGAGAAAACCATTGTCCATGTTGATCTGTATGTCCCGTGGTTTTAATTTTTATTAGCTTCAATCTAGCAAATAAAGTTTAATATTTATTTATTTTCCTGAAAAACTAGTGATTGACTAGACAGTTTGCCTAGACATAATTCTGTCAGCAAGTTCATCATCGAAACGGGGATATAAAATTTCATTCCATCCATGATACGCTGAGTATACGGATAGTTGAAGTCTATGGAGAAGAGGGAAGTTTTATTAAAAATCTGTCAAAGTGAGTGACTATCTAGACATGCAACTGAACAGATCTTAACTAATGCTGAATAGGAAGAATAAAAGTAGCATCTGCAATATTCTGAAGCTGAGATATGCTTGTATTGACAAAACTATTGACCGAATGGCGAGTGGCACTATCTTTAATGCTTCATTAGTTCTTCAGATAAATAAACTTCTCCTTTCAGTGCAATGCGTGCACAAACGTTAAAATGTCCGCATGATTCTGGTTTGGAGTTTCCCGACATGAAAGGGTTCTACATGTCCGATGCAACAATAATTTGCACTCACGATTTCAGATTTGTAATGACTATGAATCTTGAGTTTTTAATCATTTGAGGGAATCATCCGAGTAGGTGGCTTTTCCCTGCTAAAAAATGTTCTTCGAAATCAGATGTTTAAGAAGATGCCGGACCAATTCATTCCAGGACTTTACATGATGAGAACATGTATGATGGAAATGGTAATTGTAACGGAGGTTCTCAACTGTTTTCAGGAGATGGAGTTTATACTGAACCATACACTCCTTTTTTGCAAAGGAGGCAGCCCAAAGAAAGCTATGTTATCGGCCCCCATTGCTAAAGAAATGAGTAAATATTCGTATCGCCAACTGGGACACGGTCAGAGAATTTTGTAGTTGAATTTGAGACCGAACATCATGCAGCTCGAACACTTAACCTACCCAAGTGTTCACCAGTAGTCGTTGCAGGAACATTGCCCATCTCTGAAATGGTGGAACCTGTTCCTGTCTCTGACAATGATCTCTCTATTAAATACCTTTGAAATCATCTTTGTGGCATTATGGCAGTCCAAGCATACTCTAAGGTTTTTCGTTATTCTGATAGCCGTTCCCGGAAGGGTCCTGATAAGAGCAAAAGCAATTGCCAGCTTCTCGCTGTGGTGAGAAACCGAGACCTCCTTATCTTCTTCCTCTGCATCAAATCTAGCCTCAGCTGTGTTGGGCACATAGCCAGCAGATTTGATCTCCCCTAGCATGTCCTCAGTTGCCCTGTATATCTCCTTCGAGTGAGTATGCGCATCATCTTCAGAAAGAAATTCGTGAACGACTCCATCGACTTCAATCAGGCTGCAGCCAGGTGTCTTCCTAATTCCTCTCCTCTTCATCCGACTCCTCACTGTCATTGCATCTTCCAATCTCCCAACAGATGCATATAAGTTCGAGAGAAGTATGTAATCCCCACTATGCATGGGTTCCAATTTGACTAGATGCTTCAATGATTCTTCCCCGAGTTCCACATTCTTATGAACCCTGCATGAAGCTAGCAATGTTCTCCAAATAACGGCATTCGGTTTAATGGGCATGTTTTGTATTAACTGGTATGCCTCCTCGATCAACCCGGCTCGTCCAAGAATGTCAACCATGCAGCCGTAGTGTTCCATCCTGGGCTCGATGTCAAAGTCTCTACTCATACTGGCAAAGAGACACCGAGCCTCATCAACCAGACCCACATGACTACAAGCAGAGAGCACAGCGATAAAAGTCACATCATTTGGTGGAACTTTTTTGTCCTGCATCATGTTGAAGAACTCAAGGGCCCTCTCGCCTTGTCCATTGCTAGCGAGACCTTGAATGAGCACCGTCCAAGAGTACACATTCTGCACTGGCATCTTCATAAACACATCAATGGCGCTAACAATTGATCCACATTTCGCATAGAAATCAACTAATGCAGTTCCAAGAGAAACAGTGAGTTTCAACCCTCTCTTCTTTATGAAGAAGTGAACCCACTTGCCAGTTTCTAGGGCTCCAAGGACTGCACATGAAGAAAGAACACTAACTAATGTGATCTCATTGGGTTCTACATTTGCAGCCTGCATCTCATGGAAAAGATCGAGCGCCTCCTTGCATTCCCTTGCTTGGGTGTAACCAGATATCATGGCGCTCCAAGCAACAACATCTTTTGGTCCCATCCGATCAAACAATCTCCTAGCAACATCCAAACAACCACATTTTGCATACATATCAACAAGACAAGTGATCAAAGTAGCGTTTTTCTGCATCCCATTTACCTCTATATGGTCTGCAATCCACTTTCCTAGCTCCAAATCAGCTAACCTCCCACAAGCAGTCAATACACTGATCAGTGTAACTTCATCAAATCCAACACCCGATTCTCGCATCCTCATAAACAACTTCACGATCTGCTCCCAATGCCCACCCTTACTGTAACCTGCAAACATCGAATTCCAAGCCATAATGTTCCTTTCAGTCAATCCATCGAACACTTTACGGGCAATCTTGATTTTGCCACAGTTTGCATACATATGAATCAGAGTGTTGCCAACGAACCCAGTTAATCTAATCCCCATTTTCAAAACCTGCGCATGGATCTGTTCACCTTCATCTACAGCTCCTAACCTAGAGCAAGCCTTCAAAACACAAGGAAAAGTGAATTCATCCAGCGGCACCGAGTGTTCAATCATATCCCGGTACAAAAGCACGGCTTCAAGAGGGGACTGATTCATAGTGAAACCTCTGATCATTACGTTATAAGCCGACGTATCGGGTCTGTCAATTTCATTAAAAATGGAGGCTGCATAGTCCATGGCATTGGGGACGATGAGCGCTGCCGACTCGAGGAGGTTCTCGGCTACGGAGGGGCTGAAGAGGAGGCGGGTCTTGATGAGGTGGGCATGAATTTGGTTCAGGTCTCTGACGTTCTTGCATTGTTGAAGGATGAGGGTTTTGGGGTTCTCTGGAAATTGAGGTATGGCAGTCAAGAAGTTGATGTTTTTGGCGGGTGTTGCTGGAGTTGCAGAAGCCATAGTTTCTTGCAACGGCTAACACGAAAGTCAAGCTCTTATGTATGAACCAGCGTGTCCTATTTGTCATGAACGGGCATTACTTTTTCTGTCAAAATGAATGCTCATGCTCATTTAAGCTTAAGCATTTATGTAAGTAAATCTCGTCGAAGACCCGATTTTCTGGGAATTTCTTTGCCGGGAAACTCCCGATCGACTTCCCCCTAATGGACATTGGTCGCGTCGAGGAAAAGTAAAAGACCATTAATTGCTGATATAACAAGATGTAGAGTGGCAGAAACAGATATATGCCTGAATCAGATGAAATTTTCATCAGAAGCAAGATTTTTGTATGCATTTTCACCTCTGATCTCATGTACTATTTTCAATCGACATAGATCGCAAGAGGGCTAATCTAGACTTCCGGTCGGATTCGTTATAGCGACGTATGCGGTGAAACTGCTATGAAGGCAAGATTGTCCTCACAGGATACTCTGATAAGATTCTTTGTACATTTTATGTATAAGTTTAGGAATTTGTCCAGGTTTATTCGCCTTTGCAGGATACCCCCGTGAATTATTTTGCCACTTGCCAGGAATTTATCCAGGTTTATTCGCCTTTTGCAAGAAAATGAATCGAGGTACCAGGAATTAGATGCACACTTTATCAGTGGGAATCCCTAGAAAAAGCAGCAATTCGCCTATAAATTCACTTCAGAAACTGAGCTTTGAAGTGTGAGAACAAAACGCCTGAAGAGATGTATAAGAGCGGTGATTGCCATTCGTGGCAGCAGAATGGCTGGGACACCTCATCCCAAGAATACCATGAGCACCTCACAAGAATAGCGAGGTCGCCCAGTATCCATCCGAACGTCCCTCAATACCCGAATGTGCACCCTGCGTTCCACCAAAAAGTCACTTATGAAGAGGAGAGTGAATCTCTCCACAACCATCACCATCACCAGCACCAGCACCAGCACCACCATCACCCCCCTCAGTTCCAGGAGAAGGTCGAAGTGATGACGTTCGAGGAGGAGAGGTTCGGGCGTAACAGGGATGATGAGGTTGTAATGGTTGAAGAAGTCGTCGAAGTGAGGTCTGATGGCTACGTTCCACCGAAGCACCGAGGATTTGAACTGTGCAAGTGGGACACCTGAAAAGCGCATCAGGCCCGTCGAGCTATGAATGTCCACACTTAATTTGGCAGGCAAAATAACCTCCCTTCTCGTAAGGGTGTTACTAGCAACCTTGATATAAATAAAAGGCCTGTCTTTGCTGTCATCTCAGTTTCTTTTAATCATGCTTGCTCGATGCCTTCTTATGCTATGCTCGCCAACAAAATCACATTTCTAATCAGACTAAACCGGCAGATTCAAAGCGTTACAATGATAAGCATTCGCGGAAATCAACATCGATAGAAGGAATAGTAGATCTCAGCAACGGAAATTTACAGAAGCCTGTACAAGAAATGTAATTGAATTGACAACAGCCAAAAGCTGTGGGACTAAGGTAAGGTGAATCTGATCAACTCGGAGCATCGGGCTCATTATATCTTCTTGATGACATCAGATTGAACAGATTCCTCAAGCTATTCCTACTCTCCCGCTTCCTCCTAATGACTTTACTGGCCCCGGGCAACTCCCCGAATGGGTCGTCCAAATTCAACTTTGCCTCGAGCTTCTTGGCAACCGTCACGATCTCGTACGAATCCCACAGGGATTCCCTGAAGTCCCAGGGACCACCGCCGAGACCACCCTTGCCCTTGGAAGGCACCACCGACTTACCACTTATCGCCTCCATCTTGAACCGGGAAGGCCTGCTCTTGAAGTTAAGCCGGCGGGCATCGAACTCGCTGCTGGCGGCCGCTCTGGAGCCACTGGAGTGGCTGTGCCAGGCTTGTGCCACCGCCTTGAGGATCTCAAGCTTGTGCTCGGGTTCATGCTTCTCTGGCTGCTGCTGCTTCTTCATCAGCATTCAGGGTTGGCATGAGGTTGGCTTCTGGTATGAGCCATGGTGGAAGAGAATCACAGCCTCACATTACTTTGATGCTATCATGAGCTGGGAAAGGTTGGTTTGCACCCATATCTGTTTTTTTCTGAGGGAATAGCGGAATCCCAGTACAGGATGAAAGATGGAGATGAATGATTTGTCTGATTGTCCTAATCCCAGTAAATCTAATCTGATGGAGCAGGATGTTTTGGTTGTGTGGATGTGAGATGCTGCTGTTCCACAGGAACTCTGTGTAGGACCAGGCTTTTGTGTCTGTCTCTGCCTAGGAACTTTGGTTGCAAGTGTGGAATTTAAGGAATGAACTTAAACATAGAAAAAAAAGAACAAGAATAATGCTAGATGTACTAAGATTAATTTGCCACATAATATATACCAAGCTATGCTGTAGGATTTTATGGAATGATGGATATATCCTATTTGTTTAAAGGCCCATCTACAACTTACGATGAAATTTTTCAATTTAGCAGACCGATTTGAATATTTTTAACATTAATAGGAATGAGTTAAATGCTATTTCAAATAGTATAGATCGATTCTACATGGCAATATGTTTTTATGGACCCCGTGATGCAATCACAATAATAACCATCGCCCTCATTTTAACATTAGATTGGTGAATAAGGAGTACATTGTTTTCAACCTTATTTTGGTCATTTTATTTTCTTTTGATTTAGCAATTCACACCTTTTTTTTCGTAATTATGACAAAGTGATATAAAAAAAAATGAAAACTCGATCAAGCTAGTCGAGTCGAGTATCAACGAGTACGAATTCGACTTGACCAAATACTCGAGTAGCTCGAGCTCAAGCTAAAGATGTCAAGGGGTGGTGATACCCGACCCGACCCGACCCGACCCGACCCGAACAATCTTGTCGAGCCTCAAGCTGGGCTCGAATTTAGGTGAGTCGATCTCGAGCAACTATCGAGCCGGGCCCGAGCTACTCGGCAATAGCTCGACCGAGTTTCGGCCCAATTCTCTCAACGGCCCATCAAGAAGGCCGGCCTAATCGTAATTACCATAGTGCCACTCCTTCGGCAGCCACATATATCCGCTTCAGAG
This sequence comes from Eucalyptus caleyi, assembly GCA_014182885.2. Taxonomy (NCBI): domain Eukaryota; kingdom Viridiplantae; phylum Streptophyta; class Magnoliopsida; order Myrtales; family Myrtaceae; genus Eucalyptus; species Eucalyptus caleyi. The sequence continues at coordinate 1,454,651 of CM024467.2, read as the reverse complement.
CTTCGATTCATTTTCCCTCCCAAATTTCAAAAACAGAGCGAAAACAGAAGACGCTCTCCTCCTCTAGGGTTCGCGACGGAGACGACGATGAGCGTTCCGATGGACATCTCGGTCACCGATCTGGCCATCCGCGACCAGAACGGCGCCGCTCCTCCGCCTCCATCTCCGACGCCGCCGCCGCCGCCGCCGCAGTCCGCGGCGCCGGTCTCCGACGACAAGATCCTCGTCCCCGGTAAGCTCTCCTCTGCTCCCCGATCTTTCCTCTTCGAGTCCCTGCCCCCGTAGCTTCGGTTTTCCGAGCTGGCGGTTCGAGGCGGCGGCGATCCGTGTTGATTTTTCTCAAGCGGAGCTTTGCGTGTGTTGGATGATGCAGTCGAGGTCTGCTTGAAACCCTCCAGCACGGCTCGCCTAGACGATGTCAGATCTGCCGTCGAGAGGTAAATCCGAGAAACTCTCCGAATTACTTGTTTTTAATGTTGACACGACGCATGCGATCGGTGGCCATGGTTCGTTCGACTATTAGCTCGTTGATGAACGAAGCATGAGATGCTCTGTTTGTTAAAAGGTTAGACTGATAAATGAGGAAGCCGAGGCGAAATTTTGGTTGTATATCCTCGTGTGTTTTTGTACCATTTCCAGCCCTGTGATTTGAGAGAGTAGGTTGCCTTGCAGGTGAGAGCTCAGAAATAATTTAGACCTTTTTAATGTTCAGGATGCTTGAAAAGCGCAGTTTGAGCTACAGCGATGGCCCCGTTCCTGTGCCGATTGATGACGTATTTCTTGTGGATAATGTTCAGAGAATTCGTATTTGCGAGACCGGTATGTTCTGACTCTTGAGGGAAAAATTTTCAGGTTTCTCATTGAGAAGATATAGCAGATTGAGAAACAAAACCCGATGACATCCCTGATGCTATGCTTTGTGGTTTTGTGGTTTAGGCTGGGTGGATTTGTGTAGTGGACAATGTTTAAGTTAATTATATAGGAATCTTTCTTCTTCTTTTCAGGAACTTTCTTTGTCAAATGGGAGAAAATTTTTTACACACGAGCTCTGTTTATTCGAATTTTTTCCTTGTAGATGAGGGTGTCAAAGATCATGGTGTTCTTTTGTTCTGGCAAGTCAAGCCTGTCGTGCATGTTTTCCAGGTAACTTTTGCCCAAGCAAATAGTATATACTTATTCTCCCTCTTCCCTTCCCCTTACTAATGTGCAGTTCTCCCAAATATACTCAGTCACTTCATTTTCCATCGGTATTAATGTCTTCATTTTCCATCGGTATTAATGTCTGCTTCTTCGCACTGCTTGGTGTGGGACTTAATTTGATACTCCAAAATACTGCATATCAGCAAACCCATTAAACTCACTGCTCAAATGGTTCTTGGCAGCTTAGCGAGGAAGGACCATGTGAAGAATCAAGTGCTGATGGCCAACTATCTAGTTTCCATGAGTGGATACTCCCTGCAAAGGAATTTGATGGGATGTGGGAAAGGTGTGTTTGTGACTTTTTTCCTGGAAACCACAGGAAGTTTGTTGGTCATTACTGTTGTATATCCAAATGCAGCTTAATTTATGAACCGGGTTTGAAGCAAAGGCTGTTGCGGTATGCTCAAAGTGCACTACTTTTCACTGAAAAGGGTGTGGATCCCTTTTTAGTGTCTTGGAACCGGTCAGTGGCATTTGCACGTTTGTTTGTTTTTTGTTCAGTATTTATAGCATGGTTCCCAATGTATTGAACAGAAATGTTGCTTCAGATAGTCATGATCTTGTCAGCATTTGTCTAGGATCAATGGATAGCTATGTAAATGTGCAGTCATTAACGTATTACATGGAAATAAGAAACCAGTAACAACATCTATTGTTAATAATCTCTAGTGCATTAATTTACACTGATACTGGCACAAGGTAGTTAATCATTATATCTATAACATTAGTCACTTACTTCCCCCAATTGAGGTGTTGTGAGCTTTTTGTGAATGATTTGTCCTATTTTTGCAGCATCATTCTTTTACATGGACCTCCAGGGACAGGAAAGACATCATTATGCAAAGCTCTAGCACAGAAGTTGTCTATACGTTTTAATTCGAGGTTGGCATGCGACTTTAAGATTTCTATGTCCTGTATGTTTTTGGTGGAATCTATGTAAAGTCTGGTATTGGTCTTTTGAATTTTCCACTTTCTCTTCCCTCAGATATCCACAGTGCCAACTAATTGAAGTTAATGCACACTCTTTGTTCAGTAAATGGTTCTCCGAAAGTGGCAAGTTGGTATGTGCCTAATTCATCTCAAGATAAATTATCTGATGCCTTCTCTTCTCTTTCATAAAGTCTACGTTTAGTTTTTTTATTAATTAATTAAATCTCAGAAGAAATATTAATATGAGGATAGTGATTTAAATCATCTAAGCATCTGATGACTTGAATTCTGCCTGTGAGAAATCGCCTCTTAATCAACATGCTGTGCTCATGGACAAAAGATTACCTCTTTTTCTTCTACTTTTCTTTTGAAAAGAACGGCCAAATTGTGACTGATGTTGCTTCTTGCTAGTCCAAAAAATAATGAGCCTTCCTTTGCCTTGAAATTTCTACTCTCTTCCTTAAAGAATTCATGAATTAGGTTCTATTTGTTTCATAGAAAATGATTGATTTGGAAAATATTTTTCTAAAAATGATTGCTTGTATTGCTTACAGAATGAATGAACAAAAAACATTTCATCGTCCAAGAAAATGTTTAGACATAAAGTAATGAAAAGATTCTTTATGAGCATAATTTTAAGCTATATAAACAATCATTTTTTGGAAAATGTTTGTTAAACCATTCAATTTCCGTGAAGCAAATGCGCCCTAAGTGTGCTCAATGTGCTGTTTCTTCTTCAGTGGAAATAGTTTGTTTGATACTCTTCACATGGGCAAGACACAATAATTAGTGCATGTAGCCATGCTGCAGTAGTAATTTTAACTTCACTATGGAGATCTCGAGCAGATATGCATCATCCTCATATCATGTATACATATGATTAAAATTTCCACCAATAAGAGTTTCTTCCATAAGTTGGGAGGTATGGAGCGTGTTGCTCATGATTTTTTATTTTAGGTTGCAAGGCTTTTTGAAAAAATTCAAGAGATGGTGGAGGAAGAAAACAATCTGGTATTTGTTTTGATTGGTGAGATTATAATTGCAGCGTTTTTGCAGTTTAGCTCTCTTTCCTCTTCCTTTAGACTAATATTACATGGTGATGATGCAGATGAAGTGGAAAGTCTTGCAGCGGCCCGAAAAGCTGCTTTGTCTGGTTCTGAACCTTCAGATTCAATTCGGGTACTAGTGCAATTCTCTGACTTTCCAAACAGCAGCAAATTTACATGTCTATTTTGCTCTTTCTTCAAGCACCTGCCTGAGTCCTGAGAGAATAGAGTATCAAGGAATGAGAGACTAATCTAATATTCTCTGAATGCATTGTACAAGGATGAGTGTAAATTCACCATGAAATGTTTCCTCAGGTTGTGAATGCACTGCTGACTCAGATGGACAAGTTGAAGTCATCGCCAAATGTAATAATTATGACAACATCAAACATTACAGCTGCTATCGGTAAGACTGATTTATATCAACTTTATATCCTGTGATTTCCATCTGTACAGGATGCTGCATGCTATGTTGGACCTTTTTGTTGATTTTTTCTATGTAATACGTTCATATCTTTGATTGCACTTTTCTACATTCATAATATTATGTCCTTATTTAACGTTTTCTGAATTCAGTCTTTGCAGCTTCTTTTTTCTGTGAATTATTCTGTCAATTTGAAGAGATTTTCTTGGAAATTATTCACCAAGTTCAGAGGAGTCCCTCATTTTAGTTCATTGTTACTTGCAGGGTTTATTCTTGTTATTGCTTGTGTGATCTCATAGAGTTCTTATGTAAGAGTAGGGTTGAAAAGTATTAACTTAAAGATTATGCCTTGCTGTGTTGCAGATGTTGCGTTTGTTGATAGAGCTGACATCAAAGCATATATTGGTCCCCCGACTCTTCATGCTCGATACGAAATCTTACGTTCTTGTGTGCAAGAACTTATGAGAGCAGGAATACTGTCAGATACACAGGTATAGATACAGCCACGATTATACTTTTCTGGAAGATTGTTTTGCCATGAAAGAATTGTGTTCATTTTTTCTGCTGCTGTCTATCAAGTCTTGGATTCATATGCTGCAATGCCTTATGCCATCACCTGTCTGGCTTGATACTTGGACTTTTCTTTGGCTATGGTACTGAGATTGGGTCAACTCTCACCAGCACTAAGTGCCAAGTGGAATTGTTTCAGGAGCTGGTTAAGTCCACTCTTCCAAATTATGCAACTGCTCAAGAAAGGCAGGTTGCCCAGGGACCAGAGATGGAAGAACTTTGCAAAATGTTGCTTGAAGTTGCAGAGACATGTGAGGTCAGAGAATTCCATTCTTCTTCATTGTGTTAGCTTTGCAAGTTTACAGCTGGAGGAGATCATGCAATATGTAAGATTTTATATATTGACCATGCTTGTATGTCCTTGTCTAGGGATTGAGCGGAAGATCATTAAGGAGGCTCCCGTTCTTGACACATGCATCTCTTGCAGATGCTTATTCTTGTGATCTAGCCAAATTCTTGTGTACTATGAGAGACACGGCGAAAAAGGAGCAGACTGAGCTACCTGATTGAAGTAACCTTGGTGTACAAGAGATGTCATGCCTAATTTTACTGGGTAAAGTGACAGTTTTCGCAATTCCTCATGCCTTCTGCTGTCACGAGAAGGTGCACCATGCAGTAGAGGGACAAGCTAATCCGCATGGATAAGCATTTACTGATCAAAGATGGCATAAGTATTATGTCCCCATGTAGCCTTTTCTAAAATCAAAGCTGCGGCCTCTTTCTGCAGAGTATTCAGTAGATTTCAGCAGATTTACTAAAAAATCAATCAAGTTTTATGGCAGACGCTACAGCGTTGGGAGGATAAGGGAGCATGTAGCACGAGAAGCACCTATGCAATTATTCAATCGGCTAATCCGCAAGCCGCACAATGCTCCTCCACTTTTGTAGAGAAAATAGCAGCTTTTCCATTTCTTGGTTTCTCATGTATCCTATCGTTTTCCTATGTTGTACGTGCATTAATCCTTGAATTAGAATCTACATCTAGATGTATGCGCTATACCTCTGAGAAGACTAGAGGATGATTAGGCATTGTGATATAGCATTGAGAATCTAGTGATATAGTTTGTTCGAGAAAGTTCTTATTGAGCAATGACCCCTTGCTTATGGCCAAAAGTTAAAGCGATAAATTTTAACCCTCGGTTAAACAAACTGTTCATGAAGGTGAATAAAAAATGGTCATTGTCAAAATATGAAAGCAAAGCTTAGGACAAGACAAGCATGGGATGATTTGGTTAAGTTCAAGAACATGGGCTTGGGGTGGGTCTAATGTGTATCTTAGCCTATTGACCTTGATTGGGTCCCGAGTGTAGGCTTAAATAATGGGCCTTAGCCCTAGAAATCCTAGTATTAGGTCTTATTTGGCCCATTAAACTGAGAATTGTAAAGCTTACGATTCCATTTCCCAAATTTGGCCAAAGGAAAATGGACCTTGCCTCATCAAACTAGATGTGGGTATGTATATTGCCCACAATGAATGGGCTCAGTCCAAGAAAACCTATTGGGCCTTATTAGGTTGAGGCTTGGGAGACCAAGTTTTAGGGTTATGCCATCTCTCTAAATTGAGCTTTTATGGGCTTAGCAATCACCATGTTAGCAGCCTATGTGCATGAGCCTAGGTGGTTCCATTAATAGGTCGATATGTGACAGTTGACGTGGATTAAAAAAGATTGAAAGCCACTTTTTTCTCTCTCCTTTTGTAACAAAACATGTTTCTTTTCCTTCTCACTTTTGCCTCTCTCTTCCCCAAGTGCTCCCTCGTCTCACTTTCGCCTCTCTTCGCCTAGTGCTCTCCTCCTTACCTTTGTTTAGAACCTATCCCTTTCACTCACCTCAAGTGCTCCCTTCCTTGCTTTTGTCTTTGTTGCCATTGTCAATTTTCCAGCCTTGGCTCTAGAAATTGCCAACCACTAACTGGCCTCTTGAACTCTTTTTTGTCTTCTACCCTTATTTGATCCCAATTTTGAGCTTGAGTACGTTGCTAAGGATTTTGAAATGGAAGAGGTTTGCGAGGTTGGATGTATTGGTGGCGGCGTTGAGTTTTGCAGTTCAGCGATGCACATGATAGTCATGAGGGATATTGTGATGGAGAAGAGAGTGGCATATGGGTACCATGAGACCTCTCTATCTCTCGTTCCTTTTTTTTTTTTTTTTTTTTTTTTTTTCCTTTTCCATCAATTATGTTTTGGAGGCTTGGTGATAGTGGTTGCTTTGACTTCTAGGTCTAGTCGAAGTCAAAGAGCTTATCAAGAGATTGAGGGGGAGAGTTCTTTGCTAGCTGTTGTGGCTCCGGTGAAGCAACTTGCGTCATTTGCCGTTCTTGCTAGAGTATTTGTCATGTGATTTTTGGTATGAAAGTTTTAACATTATTTTTTATTTGCTATGAGGACGAGAGTAAAGAGTGATTATTGTCTATGATGAGAAGTTTTTCTTAATAGGAATCGACTAGAACATGGTTGTTTAAGGTTTGGTGTCACACCTTCTACAATTAATGTTGCGGACGAGCAGTTAGAGCCATGGACATAAACTCAAGTTCTTTGTTGTGTTGTGCTCTAGCTACTACACATGCAGTGCATTGTGTGTGCGGACGAGGCCGCCATCGTAGAATAAATCGAAGTTTTTAGGTATGGAGGCTAGGTGGTAGTGGCTGCTTCAGCTTCTAAGTTTAGTCGGAGTCGGAGAGCTTATCAAGAGGCTGAGGGGAAGATTTTTTCGGTAGCTGTTATGACTCTTGTGAAGCAAGTTGCGTCCTTTGCCAGTATTTGTTGTCGTGACCTTTGGTATGAAAGTTTTAACATTATTGTTGATTTGATGTGAGGAAGAGAGTGTGAGTGATTATTGTTTATGATGAGAAGCTTTTCCTAATTGGAATCAATTAGAACATGGTAGCTTAAGGTTTTTTTCACCTTCTATAAAGAACAATGTTTGGTGATGTTGTTAGTAGGCTTAAGACTATGCTACATTTTGATTTTCTATAGGTATCTAATTGTTTGGGTAGCCTCGGCTTCCGTTTGTTGCTTGGAAAGAGAGTTTTTTTTTTTTTTTTGCTTCATGAGAAAAGTATAGTTCTTTTCAATGATGTCATGCTTTACAATTTGTGAAGTTTAATGTACAATTACCTTTGATTCAAGTTCAAATTCTTCTCGAATGTTGAGTATTGGCATTTGGTACATCACTTTTAAAAGTCTAAGACAAGTTAGCAAACTCCCATCAAAGTAGGTCGGATCATCTCTAATTCTAAACTTTTGTATTTTCATGCTTTGGCATCTACATTAGTCTTTAAGCTTGGAATTATTTTAGTTTGTGTCCACATTGACCAGAACAATGGATTTGCTTAATACTTTTGTATCAATGTCCATATTAAGTTTTCATGTGACGATTATTGCTAACATTTTCTTTCTTTTTCCTCCTTATCTTGTAAGTTTTGTCTTTTCTTCCGTTGGAAGTCTTTGATGGGTTTTGACAAAGTTGGGTTATTTGCTTAGATTTTTTTTTTTTTGTCGAATTGTTCAATGAGGGATTCTGAGCAATTGACAGTTCATGCATAAGCTATTCAATTGTGTGAAACTAATTCAATTTTTTTTTTTTTTTTTTTTTTTTTTTTTTTTTTTTTTTTATCATGGGTTGTCTTTGGAAACTCTTATGCTCAATTTATTATGTAATTGCATATTTGTTTATGGTGGTATGTTGAGTTTGTAGTTGAAGGAAGTAAAGTTTATGTTGATTGCAAAACCAAGAATGAGAACAAACTTGGAGTGCCTCGTAGATAAGTGGGTATGTCATTTTCTATTATGACTGAAATATGCACATTTCACGATCTTTTGAAGTCATTAACTTACGTTTGTACAAATTTTTGATAGATTATTTTGAGTACTACACTACTGGCTTGACTTATTCTCAAGATAATGGATATGACTAATATTTTTAGAATTAAAGTTAGTTTTCCCATTATCTACATTCTTTAAATAATTAGATTTTTTTTCTTTAAAATTTTCTAAAGGCTATAGATGATAATATCATCGTGCATAATATTGATAAAGAATTTCAATTTAGAATTGGCATGGCATTTGTTGATGAGGATGAAGCATAGAAGATATACAATACATATGCAATTTCAAGATGTTTGAAGTGAGAAAATGATAAAAGGCTAATAGTAGTAAATAGATATTGTGAACATGCATATTTTTTTTTATAATTGTGAAGGACTCCACCAATCCCACCTTATGAACAAAAAAATATTTATAGACTATGAAGAGAACTCGATGTCAAGTTTGTATAAAATTCAAAATCGAAAATGGAGTATGGATAGTGAACAAGCTTAATGATTTTTATAATCATTCTTTCATTGATGATAAACATATTGACACATGATGGATACTAATAAAAGTATTTTGACTTCTATGGTTACAGCTGGTATAAGGGTTACAAAAGCATATTTCTACTTTAGTGGTGAAGATGGGAGATAGGAGAATATTGGCTTTACTTTAAGTGATTATCAAAAAAATTTACAATCAAAGAGAATGAACTTAATTAGTGCGGGTGATTGTCAAAGTTTCATTAACCATTTTAATTACTTACAATCAAATGGAAGTAATTTTTTTTTTATATACGTTTCAATTGTATGAGGAACATAGACTAATCAACTTTTTTTTTGGTTTAATGGTGTATCCAAACTAGATTATGAAAGTATCGGAAATATATTGGTATTTGATATAACTTATCATACAAATAAGTAAAATAATATATGTGCTTCTTTCTTTGGCTTAAATCATAATTGGAAGAATGTCCTCTTTGGGTGCATTTTTATTGAATGAAACAATTGCTTCTTTTGTTTGAGCATTTCAATTTTTTCAAAAGGAAAAGGTAATAAGGCACCCAAGATTATTTTTACTGATCAAGATCATGCCATGTCGAATGCCATTAAGATTGTTCTTCCAAATACTAATCATCATTTATGTATATGACATATTGTGAAAAATGTTACACATCATATTTCATATCTTATTGGAAAATAGGGTTTTTATGATAAATACTAACATAATATTTTATATCATTATGAATTTGAAATGGAAATGAAAATTTTTGAAATAATATGTGTCAAGAATGGAGCTTATGGGACCACAAGTGGTTGGATAACCTGTATCGGTTGCGTCATAAATGGTGTCTTACATTTGACTGAGATGTTTTTTTTTTTTCTTTTGTACGAATAAGATCTACACAAAGAAGTAAGAGTACAAATAATGTCTTTCAAGATACAGCATGTAAGATCGTGAGTTTGTATAAATTTGTCAATTATTACTAGAAATAATCAGTAAAAAATGCGCAACTCTGAAGTTGTTGATGATTTTGAGTGCATTTGAGGAAAGTCGTAGATAATGATTGAAAATAGTGGAATATTGAAACATGTTGCAAATGTATACACTCATATCATTTATAGGAATTTTCAGGATGAGATCTTGCATGTTTTGCCTGTGTCTGTTTGTAGATCAGAAATTGGTGGGCTAATGCATAATCATATCATGACAACTGAAAATAGTGAAAGGAGGCATTGTTTGTTTTACTTCGGGTGATTTAATCATTACATGTAACTGTAAGTTGTTTGAAATGTGAGGATGGTAGTGTAGGCATATTTTATGCATCTTGACACATGTTGTAAATGTCACAAATATTCATTCATAATACATTCTGAAGAGATGGACAAAAGCTGCAAAACAATGGACTTATTGTGATGTTAGACAAAGTTTTCATGCTGCAGTGAAGTAAAAAATATTGCCTTTGAAGAGATTGATGCAATTATCTTTCAGTGTGATGAATAGTGCAGATCATGAAGTTACAGAGAAGCTTGGGACTACAACTTTCTTGCATCTTTGCTCTTACTCATATCACAAAGAAAATGCAATCTTTGAGAGGTAATTATCATATCAATTTCTTGGTGGAAAATGATGAATCCAAAGATGTAGAAAATTATGAAATGCAAATAATTGATCCCATTCGGATAAGATCAAAAGGTAAACCAAATACTCGGTTGAAGAGTACTGGTGAAAAGCGAAAGAAAAAACCATCTTCATACACTAGAGACACCTCACATAAGGTATGATGCTTGTTAATTTGATAGAATGATTCATTAATTAAAATCATGGAGTTTATGATACTCTCAATTTTGTGCATGATTGACTTTTTGCGGTCATGATCGTTAGATCTTCCTTCATCAAGTAATTTCAATATGGAAGTAATTGATGCATCAGATGATTTGTCATTGATAAGAAAACATATTTTTGTTAATTTAGACTACACAATCTCTGTTACTAGTTATTTATTATTTGTTTGTTAGATTTTATTTAGGAATCTACCTTTTTTTGCCCTTAAATTACTGATTGTGGTTTGGAACAAGCACGAGTGCATTGTGAAGCAATTGGGTTTAGAGTAGGGACAACAACTAGTAGAGTTGTTGAAGAAAAAATCAAGCTCACAGGTTCAAGAGTGGTTTTAGAAAAGGTAATGAGATTCATTCTTACTTATTTTATTGCCTTTGGAGTTTATGTTAATATTTTGCGTTTGGTGATGGATTTTTTTTTTTTTTTGGCATATTTGCTGACTTATGAAGTTGATGGTAATGCAGTTATTAAGGCTACGCCAAGGAAGCATGTAGCACTAGCTGCGTGCCCGTTTAATATGTGGGTGCAAGAAACTTTTAGGGCATAATCATGTTATCTTGAAGGATTTAGTTATTGATATGTGGACGTAGAAAACTTTCGGCATATACAATCGCCCTATTTAAATGCTTTGTTTTCATTTAATCTATTGTGGCATTGTTTGCCATTTTGCATGATTAAGGCCATTGTTGTAGAACTCAGTTTAGTGTTTCTTTAGTTAAATCACTTTCATCTTCTTGTGCAAATGAATATGATTTTAATATCAACTATGAGAGTGACAGTTTAACTTAATGCTTGGGTTTGTAATAGTTGTCAAATTTAAATAAATAAGAGGGCTGACTCTTGTTTAACAAATCTCATATGGTATTAGCAAATGCCTCTTTGGTTCAGATTGCCATTAGTAAAAGTATATTACTTCAGGAGGTGCAATTGCGTGGAAAGTCGGTTAAGATAATATATTACACAACGGACTTGGACAATGCTTAGTCTTCTTGCCCATATTATCATGTGAAATCTAAGTAGTGTATTTTGTATGACAAGTATTCTATAGCCAAGGGCCAAAAAGAACTTGAACGCGCCTTTCGACCTTTGAATAACAAAATTTTCAAGATATCTTGCAACAATACAAAGAGTGAAAGAGTTAAGAATTGCCATATTCTTTATAACATGAATTAAAAACTTGAAATTGTTCCGATATCCAAAACTGATTGAAAGTTAACTAATGTTGATTTCATTTATATATCTATACACACTCAAGAAATGCAGAGATTCTATAGATCCTCTTCCTTGGCGTACCGGCTTGGTATTTATCTTGAAAATGTGAGGATATAGATCCTTGTAGGAGATCCTAATCATCCCCTCGATGACTTCATTAGCAAGTGATATATTTGCAAAAACATTTAGTTATTTATATGTACACGCTATTTCAAATGCCATTTACTTATGCACTGACATGTCTTTAGTTGTTTGAACTGAATAGGATTGGAGAAACTAAAACCTTGAAGAGGCTTCTTCTCATCGGAGAGTTGAGTAGTAATGTAAATAATAACTGTTACAATATATATGGGGCTTCACTTGCAAATCAGAGGACAAAAATAGATAAGAGAATAGACTCATCACTTGAAAAGGCAAAACAATATAGCATGAATTTGAACTAAACTTGGTAAGTAATCTTTATACATAATAGGCATACACTGAGGAACTTGCTTGAATCACAATGTCTTGCAACCTCAATAGAAGAAAGATGAAATTTCGTCAACTAAGTATTATAGTTTTCGACTCTTCCTTTAGCTTTGCCATTGAAATTTCAGTCGATAAGAGAATAACCACTGATATATTTAGGTAGCTACTAGCTAAAAAGATAATATTGATGATAATTGACAATATCCCATTTAAATATTAAGGCATGATTACCCTTTAAAGTGTAGATTCTTCTACCCGTAGAAGCTATGATATTTTGCTCGCGTTCTAAAGTAAAAACACCCAAATTTCTACCACAAAGGAATTTCAAGCAGCAAGCGGAAGTTGGGGGCACTTAGACAATCAACTACGTACAAAAAATCGAAATGTAGCACAATCCTAAACCTAGTAACAATATCACTTGGTGTTGTTCTTAAGGTGCAATGCCAAACCTTAAACAACCATGTTCTAATCGATTTCAATTAGGAAAAACTTCTTATCATAGATATAATCACTTATACTCTCTTCTTCATAACAAATCAACACATGCTAAATGATAAATACTCCAATAGGAACGGCAAAGGACGAGATCTACTTCACAGGAGCTACAACGGCTAGTGAAAAACTCTTCCTCTCAACCTCCGATAAGCTCTTCGACTCTAGTTGGACTTAAAAGCCAAAGTAGCCACCATCCCCAAGCCTCCATAATTAAAAAAATCGTTAGTTTATTCTATGATGGTGGCTTGTCCATGCGTGCAATACACTATGCGTGCAGTAGCTAGAGCATGGCATGCCTAAGAACTCGAGTTCCGATCCACGGCTTTGATCGCTTGCCTACATCGTTAAATACAAAAAGTGTGATGCCAAACCTTAAATAATCACATTCTAATTGATTTCAATTAAGAAAAACTTCTTATCATAGACAATAATCGCTCACACTCTCTTCCTCATAAAAATTCAAAGATCACAATGACAAATATTCCGAGGGGAATAGCAAAGGATGCGACCTGCTTCACAGGAACCATGACAGCCAATGAAGAACTCTCCCCTCTAACCTCTCGATGAGCTCTTTGACTTCAGCTAGACCTAGAAGGCAAAGTAGCCATTATCACCAAGCTTGCGTACTTGAAACAAAGCCTACGGAAAATGAAAAAAAAAAAAAGGAGAAAGAGAGGTTTCATGGTAACCATATGTTTCTCTCTCCTTTGCCACAATATGCTACACATTTGTCGCGAGCGTTGCCAAAACCCCAAAACTTAGCGCCTCCCATCGTATATCCAACCTCGCAAACCTCTTCAAAATCCTTGGCAGAGTACTCAAGCCCAAAATCAAAATCGAATAAAGAGTAAAAGGCAAATAAGAGTTCAAGAGGCTAGTTGATAGTTGGTGATTTTTGTAGCCGAGATTGGAAAGTTGGAGGCGGCAACGAGGATTAGAGGTGATGAGGGGACCGCTTGAGGTGACTGAGAGGGATAGGTTCGAGACAGAGGTAAGGAGGGGAACGCTTAAGGAAGAGAGAGGCGGAAGTAGGAGAGAGAGAGAGAGAGAGAGAGAGAGAGAGAGAGAGAGAGAATTCAATAAATATTGCAATAAATGTAACAATAAATGCATCCAGCTAATCTAGTAGAGGAGACAGAATAAAGTGGCTTTCATTCTATTTTTTAATCTATGTCAACCGCCATGTGTTTACTTATTAGTGGAGCCACCGAGGCTCATGCTCCCCACATACACTGTTAACGTAGTGATTGCTAACCACTAAATATTTTCTCATTCATGAAAGTGAATAAAAAATGGTTATTGCCAAAACATGAAAGCAAAGCTTAGGATAAAATGAGCATGTAATGCCTAAGTTAGGTTTAAGAACATGGGCCTTGGGTGGGCCCAATGCTCAGCCTATTAATCCCAATTGGGTCCGGAGCGTAGGCCTAAATAATGAGCCTCAGCCTTGAAAATCCTAGTATTAAATCTTATTTCGCCCATCAAACCAATAATTGTGTTTTACGATCTTAATGCCTAAATTCTACCCAATAAAAATGGACCTCACCCCATCAAACCAAATGTTAGTATGTATATTGACCACAAAAAAAATGGACTCCATCCTAGAAATGCTTTTGGGCCTTACTAGGCCGTCATAAGACTGAGCCTAGCAATATGCTGAGGCCCAAGAAATCAAGTTTTGGGCTATGCTATTTCTTTAGATTAAGTCTCTATGGGTTTTAACTAATTTAATGGGCCTTAACCTAGGAACCTTGGTTTTTCCGTATAGGCTATATACAGCCCATGAACCTTGGCCCAAGAAATCTAGTTTTGGGCTTTAATGGACCCATGGGCTGAGGGCCAAAAGTGGGTTGAGACCCAATAAACCCAATTTTGAGTCGTAATGGCACATGAACTAATTAGTGATCCTTGGCCCAAGACATGGCCCAACTTACTAGGCTTTAGTGGGCCATGTGCCCATTAAAATATGGGCCTTGGTCCATTAAATTTGTTCCAAGTCTTCTTAGGGCCTATGGATCTTGTTCTAAAAAGTCAACTTTTATGTTTAATTGTCCACGGGCTGAGAGGTCCTTAGTGGTGCATGGGCCTAATCTTCGACTGAGAATATGGCCCGATTACCCTAATATTGGTCTTTACCCATTCTTTATTTGGCCCAACTCATGGGTCTAAATAATAGAACCGAACATTTTTAAGCAAAAGTTTTGTAGCTTACACGGTCTTGGACCCAATAAATGGACCTACTTAAGCTATAGGTCTTCCTTGACCCAAGTAAGTTTCAATACATAAGCTCTTTAAATGTTGACCATTAATGGCACACCCGATAGGCCCGATAGTGGAGCTTGGAAGAGTTGAAACAATTGAAATAGAAGGCTCCAATTGGGCCTAATTTCCTAACCGAGGCTGATGGGCCTAGGCTGAAGCTAAAGCAAGTAAGCTCATTTATCAATTTCTACTGATTGTATGGGTCAAAAAAAGTTGCTTCTCTTACCATTTATCAAGCACCAACTATCATGATGTCTGTAAAGGATCCAAAGTTCTATCAAAATGCCTTACCTTCACTCCACTTGCCATCCATTGAGAGCCAATCATATTGATGCCTAACTGGATAAAAAAATAAATCAAAATGCTCCAAATGTGACCCAAATACCACTAAATAAATTGCATATACTCTTAAGTATACACAAACTACAGACATCTTGTCTATCGTGCATTGCCGAGATCTTATCCTACTAATAACAAGTTAAATTACACAGTAATGCGTATCTCAACCTAATGCATATCTCAGCCTATTGATTCCGATTGGGTCCGGAGTATAAGCCTAAATAATGAAACTCAGCCTCTAGAAATCCTAGTATTAAGTCTTATTTTGCCCATCAAACCAAGAATTGTGCTTTACGATCCTAATGCCTAAATTCTACCCAATAAAAATGGACCTCACCCCATCAAACCAAATGTCAGTATGTATATTGACCATAAAAAATAGGCTCCGTCCTAGAAATGCTTTTGGGCCTTACTAGGTTGTCATAGGACTGAGCCTAGCAATATGCTGAGGCCTAAGAAACCAAGTTTTGGGTTATGCTATCTTTCTAAATTCAGTCTCTATGGGTTTTAACTAATTTAATGGGCCTTAACCTAGGAACCTTGGCTTTGCCGTATAGGCTATATACGGCCCATGAACCTTGGCCCAAGAAATCTAGTTTTAGGCTTTAATGGACCCATGGGCTGAGGGCCAAAAGTGGGTCAAGACCCAATAGACCCAATTTTGAGTCGTAGTGGCCCATGAACCAACTAGTGATCCTCGGCCTAGGACATGGCCCAACTTACTGGGCTTTAGTGGGCCATGTGCCCATTAAAATATGGGCCTTGGTCCATTAAATTTGTTCCAAGTCTTCTTACGGCCTATGGATCTTGTCCTAAGAAGTCAACTTTTATGCTTAATCAACCATGGGCCGAGAGGTCCTTAGTGGTGCATGGGCCTAATCTTCGACCGAGAATATGGCCGATTACCCTAATATTGGTCTTTGCCCATTTTTTATTTGGCCCAACTCATGGGTCTAAATAATAAAATTGGGCATTTTTAAGCAAAAGTTTTGTAGCTTACGTGGTCTTAGGCCTAATAAATGGACCTACTTAAGCTATAGGTCTTCTTTGACCCAAGTAAGTTTCAATACATAAGCTCTTTAAAGGTTGACCATTAATAGCACACCCGACAAGCCCAACAGTGGAGCTTGGAAGGGCTGAAACAATTGAAATAGAATGCTCTAATCAGGCCTAATTTCCTAACCGAGGCCAATGGGCCTAGGCTGAAGCTAAAGCTAGTAAGCTCATTTATCAATTTCTATTGATTGTATGGGTCGAAAAAAGTTGCTTCTCTTACCCTTCATCAAGCACCAACTATCATGACGCCTGTAAAGGATCCAAAGCTCTATCAAAATGCCTAAACCTTCACTCCACTTGCCATCCATTGAGAGCCAACCATACCGATGCCTAACTGGATAAAAAAAAATCAAAATGCTCCAAACGTGACCCGAATACCATTAGATAAATTGCATATACTCTTAAGTATACACAAACTACAGACATCCTATCTAACGTGCATTGCCAAGACCTTATCCTATTGATAACAAGTTAAATTACACAGTCCATGAGTATTCTTGGCCTCCAAAACATAAACAAAACAAAATTGCATCATATATAAAACTCCTATGAAGATTTGACATCAAAATCAATCATGTCCTTCCGCATAGAGTTCAAAATCTTCATGACTCCATCCGCCCATCGAATGAAGTCATAGCCATCTTGATACTAGACGGTTGCTGAAAACAAGTAAAAACCAAACTTCAGCATTACTAGTCAGCTATTTACCATATTCCTAGCTAATTGCATAAATATTCTTGATTTAGTACTTTCTACTTCATTTCACATAATGTAAATAAGTTCAATTGGATTTCTTTTGGCCCAAACAATTTTAACCGGTTTGCAACTCTCAATATCCTACATTAGGCTAACTGGAAAAGACATACTTGAAGTAAATAATAGACAAACTTACAGAGATACTGACTGTCCTATCTAGTTAATCTACATCATGCTATCCATCTAAAATAGGGATTAACCTGACATCTTAACCCCAAAGCACAATCAGAAGATTCCTTTTGTTTTTCAGCAATAGTCTTGTGTACCATGATTTTACAATCATGTGTCAACAACACCTTATAGTTATGAAGACAACACTATGGAATTGACAATTTCCACTTCATTTAGTGTAAGCAAGTTTAATCAGATTTCTTTTGGCCCAAACAATTTTAACTGGTTTGTGACTCTTAATATCCTATGATATATTCTAAATGGGCAAGACATACCTGAAGCAAACAATAGACAAACTTACAGAGATAATGACTGTCCTATCTAGCTAATCTCATCAGGCTATCCATCTAATATATGGATTATCCCATCGTCTCAACCCCAAAGCATAATAAGAAGATTCCTTCTGTTTTGAGTGAATGTCTTGTGTACCATGACCATATGTCAACAACACCTGACAGTTACAAAAATAACACTATGGGAACTGACAATAAGCTTAATAGGAATGGGCCTAGTTTTACAATTGTTCATTGGAGAATGCTGATTGTACAATGAAATGCAAGTGAAGATCAATCGCATAAGTCCTATCTAAGAGAAATGCAAATCACTTAAAAACCTTATTGCAATATAACGGTTTTCACCATATGTGATTAGTATGAATAATGCATAAAGGACTAGAAAAAAGAAAAGAAAGGAATGAGAAGCACTAATATTTTCATAGTGACAATAAAGTACTTCAGCGCTATCAAAAAGAGAATGGCGAGTGCAAGGCCATATCAAAAATGAGAATAGAAATGGTACAAATCCTAAGAACCCCATAAATTCCAAAGCAACGCCGTACTTGACAACAGATATTAAGAGAAAGATAGTAAACAACTCCATCTGAATTATGAGGAGTATAGTCCAGAGAGACAATAAATCAATAGAATAATGCATAAAGAACCAGGAAAACAAAAGAGAGATGCATTCAAAAAAATGTCTCTGTCACTCATTGATGGACTGAATAACACCGGCTGCAACGGTCTTCCGACCTTCTCTGATAGCAAACCTCATTTCTTGCTCACAAACCACAGGCATAATGAGCTCAGGTACCGTCTTAGCACGGTCACGAGGCATAACCATCCTAGACTCTTCATCCTCATCATCATGATTGACGTCACACTTCCTTTGGCATCAGTAGCTCTTATGTAGGATTAGGGCCTGTACCTGTGAAAAAAGGCGAATGCCTGCCACCTTCTTTCTTCTTCAACACATACATAGTAGCAGACAATTAAGTTATGGGTGTAATTGTTCTGCGCTTTCAGAAACCACCCCTCTAAAAATGTCAACCTAACGAATACCTCGAAACAAAAGACCCACAATATCCCTAGCATTGCCTTATCGAGAATGTTTTGGAACATTTCAACACCAGTAACAATAGCGTTTCTGTTTTTCTTCAAGCCAACAACATTCATGATCTCTCTGACCCTAACTGAGCACCTCTTATGACAGCCTGTGGCAATGTTGCCACGACTAGTAATTGAGAACACGTCTTCAATAACAAGTAAAATGAAAGATTCTTGCATTGATTCTTGCCTGGTTAGCCATCAGAGCCTCTAAAGCCAAATAGACCAAACCCGAAACTAAGGGAAGATTGTCTGCGAAGAATTTATGTGGTTAATGAATTATTCATGTGATTAGTATATGTAATATGTCTAGAATTTGTAATTTACATGTGATTACAAACTTTTGTAGTAAGGACCCCAGATATTCATCCATTTTTTAACCCTACAATAACCCCCTGATAGCATGAATTTAACCCTACTCCATGCAAAGAATTTTCATAAATAACCATCAACCATGGGGGAAAGAGTAGAGAGAAGAATATTCTAAGAAACAGACACCGAGGATAATAATGAAAATAACGCCACAGGGAAGATACAAATAGCTATATAGCTCTGAAGATAAGCTTAACAATCGGTACAATGGATCTGCATGGTCTGTCATTGTGGAAAGAATGAGCAAAGTGATTGAAGACAATTTTGTTACCTCATAGATCTTCAATTTTTGAAATAGTGCTGGTACCCAGCATTATCAGAGAGTTGACGTGGTCAGGTTTTACATACACTTAACTTCTCGATCCAAAATTAGCAAAAGCATGAGCTTCCGTTTCTGTTTATAAAGCAAGTTCGTGAGTCATTTTGTCTTTCAGTTTAATGAGTTCTCAAACAGCCAAATGCCACCTTCAACAGACGTTAAACCCCATTCCAGTAATAAGCAGCTGACGTTGTTCGAGTAATCTAAAATTAAGTAAAAGATGATGAAAAGTTACATCTTAATTAGAGAAGAGTATAGTCCAACTATGCTATATATCATCACAAACAAAATCAATGACGAAAAAGAAATATGGGTAAAAAACAGTTACACCAAAGGTCGCCATATCTGTGAAAGAGAGCAAACTGATTGGGAGGAGTTGACAAGATACGACTTCATCACAACTCATAAAATTAAGAGCACTTCGAATCCAAACCAGATGCTTCCAGTGCCACTGTTACTCAATAATGGACTGAATAACACCGGCTCCAACAGTCTTCCCATCATCTCTGATAGCAAACCTCATTCCCTGATCACAAGCTAAAGGCATAATGAGCTCAACCGCCATCTTAACACGGTCACCTGGCATAACCATCTTAGACTCCTCATCTCCATCATTCACCATTGGACCCACCCTTCCTGTGACATCAGTTGTTCTCATATACAGTTGGGGCCTATACCCAGCGAAAAACGGCGAATGCTTACCACCTTCTTCCTTCTTCAACACATACACAATGGTAACAAACTTAGTATGGGGTGTAATTGTTCCAGGCTTTGCCAACGCCATCCCTCTCTGAATATCGACCTTCTGAATACATCTAAGCAAAAAACCCACATTATCCCCTGCCATTGCCTCATTAAGAGTTTTCTGGAACATTTCAACAGTAGTGTTCCTAGTTTCCCTCAAGCCAACAATATCGACCATCTCTCCTACCCTAGTTGTGCCCCTCTCAACATGGCCTGTGGCAACGGTACCGTGATCCATGATCGAGATTACGTCTTCAACGGCAAGTACAAATGGAAGATCAGTTTGTCTTTGTGGAATTGGTACATAACTGTCCCCAGAGTCCATAAATTCATAGATTTTATCGTCCCATTGGTTCTCACCGCGTTTAACGTTAGGATTAGCCATCAGAGCCTCTAAAGCCAACAAGGCCGAACCAGAAACCATGGGAACATCATCTCCATGGAATTCATATGAAGAAAGTAACTCCCTGACCTCCAATTTGATGAGCTGTAAGAGCTCCATCATCAACCTGGTCTTGCTTGTAAAGGCAAAACCAACATACTGGGAAACACCCAATTGTTTAGCTAATAGTATATGTTCCTTTGTCTAAGGCATAGGTCCATTAGCTCCTGACACAACAAGAATAGCACCATCCATTTGTGCCGCCCCGGTTATCATGTTCTTCACAACGAAAATAGCACCACCAGTCAACTGTCACGTGTCACCCAACTTAGTAATTTGATTGTAAAGTTTAATGAAAATTAACGAAGAATAAATTTATTATTAGTGTATCAATTTATACATTTTGTTACTGGTATATTAATTTAGGGTTTTTCGCAATATTAATCCTCAATAAAATATGATTTTTTAACAGAGGAAACGAAGAAAATATAGATGGGCTGGTATTTAATCCAACAATGTAGATGAAATTTTTCTTTTCTTGGATTTAGAAAGAGCAATTGACATTCACATCCCATGACTTTGGAACCGAAGAATGAGAGCACATTTGAGTTCAAAGGAGCAAGAAGCGGTCTGCACCAAACTGAGACATGTTGGTCAGAAACCTCAGTTTTTTTACAAAGAAGAACCACCACAGGAAACCAAATTGGAGCAACACTTGACACTTTAGAATAACCTTTTTGCATCTGTACATGTATACAAGCCAACAAATCAGTGGATGGATCAGATCAAGAATAAACAAACAATGAATGAAAACCAACATGTATTCATCTCCAAGCAAACGCAGACTTTTATATTCAATCGCCATGCGAACTGAAATTACGAGCGTTATCTCGTGCATCTCCACCATCAAACCAGGTCCTCCTAGCAGCTAACGGAATCACGGCGTCGAAGGTTGAATCAGTATACCCTTAACTGGCTATCTCCATTCCCGAGTCTCTTTAGCGGAATATTCTTTAACTGGAATCTCTCGTACCATGACCATCCATATACGAGAGTCACGAGACAGCGAAGTTTCCCATTTTAAAAGTAATGTGTATCCTTGAGTTGGCAGGGTGCCTCACTCTTTACTCCACGGAATTTTTTTCTTACAGAGATTTAGAACCAATTCACGGGTTTCAGGAGAAAGTTCATCCAAAAGATCTGAAATGGCGGCTTCATGCTTCCTCCTTAGCTCCTGTAGTTCCTCCTGCTGCTTTATCAGCAGATGCTCGAGCTTATCGGCAATTATATTTAACTCTTCAGATCCAACACCATCCGCAACTGGCGAGTTAGCACACTCACTGCCACCAGGCAGATCTTTGGTTGCACTACCTGTGCCATCGCATTGTTCTGTAGATGCATCATCTTCTCCATCTACGCTCCTTTCACCACCAGAAGCAGATTCATGCTCATGCTGTTCGAGTTTAGGAATGCCATTTGGCCTCTCTCCATCACTTTCACTGACAGAAGATTGCATGTTTTCTTCAAGCAAACTACTTTCAATAGAGGCTAAATCCACAAAAGATAAGTTAGAAGGGCTATATCGAGCAGGAGAGATTCCATCTGGTTTCGATGAGTCGGCCCAGTACTTCCGACCAGAATTTGTTCTTTCCAACAAAAGATTACCAGAAGCAGATGGCTCAGTCGTTGAAGCAGAAGTATCGTCTACATTTGCTGAGGCACAGGCATCAGAGTTTTGAACTTCTTCACTAAAGTCATCCCCAGAAGGCTCTGCCGGTGTCCAATCTGGTATATGAGAACGAATTTCATGATTGATCATTGCAGCAATTGCCGAAACATCCTGATCAGTCAAGTCTAGTTCCTCAACCATTTCACTGGCAACTGCAGTTGCTGTATCTACCTCAATATCAAACGGAAAGTGGATATTCCGAAAGTGACCTGTGCAAGTTTGAGGAAGTGTGTCAGAGATGAAAATACTCACTTGTAGTAAAATGGAACCATTGAATTGCTAAAATGCAAGGAAATGCTTGCACCTGCAGGATCTGCAATCCTCAATTTCAGAAATATTGTGTTGACATCTTTTCTTTGACCCTGCACTGTAAAGTCCCTACTAGTCTCTGCTGTAGAATCATTTGCCCCTTTTCCAGCATTGACATTATGAGGATTACCTGCATTTAATCAAAAAAGCACATCAAGTGGCAGGACGACAAGAGCAGAAGCCAAGAAGCTCAGCAAAGTTCTAGAATTTACCCAGCTCTTGAGGTCTCAATGAAGGCAACAATCTGCTAACACTATCACTTTCTTCCTCCGAATGCAGAAAAGGATCCATCAAAAGTTCCTTCGCACTCAATCGCTCAGAAACGTTTGCAATGCATTTTTCTATGAATTCTCGGACTCGATCGTCTTTCACCTTTTCCAGTGATGCAGGTTTTATTCCCTACCAATAATCAGAATATATATGACATACATGATCAAGGAGCTGAAGAGTGCAACAGTGTGTAATTCCAGCCACTGATATGACCAGATTAACTGCCACCACTGGACATATGTAAATTAACTCATTTTCTACATGTGTGCATGCATGACTATGCGGGCACATATGCAAATCTGCATTGAGAAACATAACCTAATCTCCTACAGTGACGTAGAAGATAAATATATCCTCCCACAATACACTTCGTGGAAGAACGGATGTAAATGTCAAGGACCAAAGAGTCAAAATATAAAACCTTTCTAAGCTTTTATATATCAAAATTTTTGTACTTTTCTCATCATATTTAAGCACAATCCTCGGTTTTGAAATGGAACTAGCAAACAACCAGGAAGGCAAACTTTTGAGACTTCAAATATTTCCACTGATTAGGTTTCAGCGATGGAAAGGACTAGAACACACAGTCTGAACAAGAAGACTGAATGTGAATTAAGCAGCTTCATTGAATGTATGCTGCGTGATTTGCAAACAGAACAAAGGATATGACGTGGTCTTATTGAGGAATTGCAAATTGAACTTTGCATTAGAGAATACACTATCAATGAGCCTGAAATTTCCGCAACTTGTGCCCAAGTCCGTTCCCTAATTCAGCTGGCTATCTAGTAATCGACAATGGTATCTACCACAGCCTCAACTCCTATAAACGAGAGGAACCTAATCAACACCAAGCGTACACTGACATTTGACCACGACTTGAATCACTCCCACAAAAGAAGTTGTGAATCCACGGCATGGAGATTTGTCAGTATTAGCAGAGATGAAGAACTCATGGTACTCAACTTAAAGATGTCGCAGGAAAAAAAAGCACGACAAATAAAATAAAAGAGGAGATACTTGGTGCCTTACCGATGTCACTTTTTTGTATATTTGAGCTGCATTTGAGCATTCGACATACGGGTACTCAAAGGTCACCAACTCCAGCAAGCACATTCCAAATGCGTAAATGTCCACAAGCTCGTTGTATTCCTCCTCATAAAGCTCAGGCGCCATAAACTCTGGGGTTCCTGCAAGTGCAAAAACGTTGAAATTTTTTCTTGGGTCATGGAGACTCGTGTCACATGTCATACTCTCTGCGAGAGTATTGACCACACAAATATAACAGGGTCCTCACCAATGACACTGTGAGCCGATTGAGCATGACGCAGAATGGCAGCAAATCCCAAGTCACCGATTTTCACTTCGCCTTGGTTACCATTAATGAAAATGTTGTCACACTTCAGATCCCGATGAATAACAGGTGGATCGTGACTGTGCAGATACAGCAGCCCCTCAAGAATCTGTCTAGACCATTTCTTCAACGCCCTCAAATCCACATGTTTGTGCTTCTTCCGGTACCTGGGGAAGATGGTCATTTAATGATCCCAACAAGCCTATCTCTGATTGATGGAGCATTAAAATCGACAAAAACTCACTGCCGCAATGTTCCTGATGTGAAAATCTCAGTGATGAAGTTAATATTCTCTTTCTTTGTATCGACCCAAGAACTGTAGAATTTGATTATGTTCTTGTGCTTCAAAGTTTTAAGCAGGTGAACCTCTGAATAGAGACGCTCCAAATCCTCTGAATTTCTCAAGAGATCTGTCACCTTAATCTGATTCCAGGCCACTTCAATTCCTTCCAACTCATCAAATGCTCTATATCTACATTTCCATGTGCCGTCAAGGATAAACTCAAATCCACCAACAAGAATTTCTACAATGCACTTCAACTAGAAGAAAATCAAGCAACTTTTATCCGAAGAAACACAATAGGGATTGCAGTGGCAAATTGAGAAAGGATACACTTTCTTGAAAGCCCCTTTTCCCAGAACTTCCTTGTACTGCCATAAGAAAGCATTTTCGAGAGAATGTCAAACACTAAAACAAGAAGGACGAATTCATCCCATCTTCCAATTTCAACCAAAACAACCATCAAACGACCATAATCGAAATGCCACACAGAGCAGTGACTTGAATTCACGCCAAAGCAAGCAATCAGCCATAAAAAAATCACGCATTTTAGTCACCGATGAATCACATCACAAAATAAGAACTCCCAAGAAAAGGGCATCCCAACAGAAAATTAGAGAAGATAAACAATTACGGTGAAGTACAGACCCGAACATATCGACCAGTGGGATCAATTTCGACGTACTCGACATCAGGGTCATCGGGTTCTTGATCAGAAGACACGTCCTGCGGCATTCTCGAGCAAGCACCAACGCGATTTCAAGAACCGTCGGCCCAAGCCCTCGAGGTCAAACGAGGGGGAAAAGGGGGCACGAAATTGTCCTGATCCCACGCAATATGAAGGCCCTATGAAGCCGCCACAATGATTGGCATCAACGTGGGAAGACCTCGACCCACCGCCCAGAGACAAGCCGACCTCCAAGATGGCGAAGGAAAATTCTGACCCAAGAGAGGAGAGCAGCGTGCGAAAACAGGGTGTCCCGTCGTTTGTCAAAGCCAAGAAAGAAGGCTCGAGCTTCGAACTCAGACAAAATACCCAGACAGATTGACTTGCGATATAACGTTGTTTCCCACTTAATCTAATGTCCTTTGAGCTTTCTTCTGAACTGTGTATTGGCGTTTCTTACCTCCAACATGACCATTTATTAATTCTTGATCTTCTTGATCTGGGGGAGCGTTTTTCTTTGTGATTATCTTGATCCGACAGAGCTTTGGGCTACAGTTAGATGTCACCTTTGCGATTGTGAAATTTTAAGGTAGGGCCCGTCCACATACATACCCACAAAGGAATTTAAAAGAGGGGCATGTGGTTGTGGAGCAGCCAATATACTACTAATCAAAACCCAATCTTGCCCCCCCACCACAAAAATTTCGTGTTTGCCATTGCAATGTCAAAGCATAGTAAAATACTAAAAATTCATTTAATTTATCCCATTGCATATGCTGGGGTTGTTCAAATTTAGAACATTTTTGCATAACTACCCATGGCTCTGTTAATCATGTATGGGATTGAAATTAAAAGGGTGTGAGTCGCGAATGGATATGTGCCACCATTTTTCTTAAAAGTGCATGAAAAAAAAAAAGAAGAAAAAAAAACTCGAGGGGATAGTGATTGAATTTATAAATCTTGTTAGAAGTGTTACATATAGATGAATGAAATCAACGCATAAAAATAAACCTAATCTAGTTACATGTTTTTGATATTATCACGTGACATTTAAATGATAAAATTAAAATGATATAATACTTGGTTATGTGAGTATGACATTATAAAATCATATATGCCGCGCGTGTGTATATATATATGTCATGTTACATTATTAATTGACACATCAAAAGGTGTAAAATAAGTAAGAAGGGCTTGAAGTATTTTTATGTCCGTATGGGTATTTTACTATCAAAAATTTGTAGTGACTTTTTATACCTTTTTCAAATTTTGCAGGGTACGTATTTTGACATTTATTATTTCAATTTCATGCACTTGAAACTTTCATAATATTTAAATATCAAAATGTAAATTTATATATTTTAGTTCCGTAACTTTAGAATTTGAAGAATATTTTAATGTTGAGCGAGAAAGAAGATAAGTTGCTTTTGATTTCTTAGGAGACGTAAATAGAAGAACTTTCCACTTGCTACAACTCTTTGACAACATGAAAAAAGCAAAAGCTTTAACCTCCAACGAAAACGCATTTCATAAAAATGTTAAATAAGAGCAAAACTATACATTTTTATTTCACGTGCTGCGTTATGAAAGCACGAATTTCAAAATTAACTTTCTTAAAATTACAATGAATCTCTTCATCATTTTCAAATGTACAGATTTCTTGTTTAGAGGGTCAATAAAAAATATGGATTAGTGGGGCAACACGATATGGTGCGAGAAGAGAATGGTCAGTGGGGCATCTTCTTTCCGTGACTATTCATTACAAGAAATTTGTTCCTTGTTGACCAACCAGAATCGAAGAGCCGTATGATAAATATGTTTAACACCTTTTTCATTTTTCACAAGTTAGAGAGACAATGCAAAGATATACCCAATTAAAAGCATATGGATCACACTACGAATTCCACGAACTAATTTAGTTATGGCCTATGGACCTTGCGAACAACCCCACAATCCCCAATAAGTATGAACAGCCGATGACACACAAAGTTTCAATAGCCGAAATGCTTTCCCAGTCAACAACGTCTTTCGGTCTTGACAAGGAAAGCTACTAGCATGAAATTATGACGCCCAGAGAAGCAGCAGGACCACCACAATCGGGCATCCCCTTCCAAGTTCCGCACCAGCAAAACTTTTAACGAGAGAGGATGGGAAAGTGACGGTCGTTTCGATCACGCAACACCTTGCCTTGAATCTCCTTTTCACGAAACATGCAAATCCATAAACGGCTGCCTGCCAACAACCCGATTTCGTCCTCACATGCCCTCAAAGTCTACAAGTTCGTCCGGTTTTGCGGGGGCCCAGGACAAATTAAGGCGAATTGCTATCGAAGCGTCACGTCACATCGCACCGGCGGACCACTCCAGAAGCAGAGGCAAAGTCTCGCAAGAACCCACCATAACCATTTTGAGCACGGCCGGGTTGGAACTAGGATTGCTTTTCTTTTGCAATAAAATACGATGTTGATGTTCACTCTCGGCGCGGGGGGGAACTTCTTTAAAAAAAAAAAAAACTCCTTCGTTCGACCTGGCGGGACAGGGAAGTGCTAGACCTGGTTGACATCCTTTAACGTGCACGAGATCCCCCTAGAACCTGGGGATTTCTTTATCCATGCCTTCAGGACAAATCAAACCCACGTTTGAGATTTGTATTGAATGAGGCTCATGTTGACAGAGGGATTGCTGTCTAGGCCTTCCAGCTCACCTCACCAGCCGAGCAATAGTTCAGGAATTGCTACTGAATGAATGGTTCAGGTTGACCTTTAAAGATCCAATCCTCCTCCTCTTTAAACAAGAGGAGGGTAGCTGTCGACTATATTTTTCACTATCCAGGGCTGCTTCTCTTTTCTAAGATTCAGCACAAATAAACTAAGATCTATTCACAGCCATTTAATAGAGGGCGGCACCACATGGTGTACTATTCCGTGAATTACCTTATGGTATCTACTTCAGAATCCAGGATGGAACCAATCAATCACCATAGCTAGAGCTTGAGCGGATATTATACAAAATACTGGATGGAGGATAATACTACTGGCCCTCAATTTTCGAGAATGCGACAGTCATTTCAATTTTTGTAATTTGCCCCTATTGTTGACTCCGACAAAACCTATTCACATATATCTAATGTTGTGACTAGTTGCGGAAGGCAAATTAATCTTATACCATCAATACATGTGAGTAAAAGTATAGGGATTATTCATAATTATATTTTAGAATTATATATACACCCGTACTTAATGTTGACTCATAGTAAATTCTCACCGAAACTCGACAAATTTGCCCTTTGTGATAAGTTGCATGGTCAAAGCTCCTAGTAAAATTTGGTTATACTCTATGCCAGGGAACACATCGCACCCATTTCTAAAATTCAAGGGACAAATTACAAAATTTACAACAATCCTAGAAACATAAATTGGTCGATTTACCATCATCTTCGGGGAATCGTCCTATGGGGCAATATGTAATTTGCCAATAATACTGCTTATTTCGAAGTTCCATCATTCCATGCTAAGAATATATGCTCCCTCCTTGCAGACAAGGATCGGATGCAGGCACATCATGGACGACAAGCAGATTTTTTTTCGGTGAAGTAACTGTTTGTCTTTTGGGCCGGAGAGGGACAGGTTTACCCGTTCCTAGGGCTAGCTTATCAGTAAAGAAATCAGATGAAAATTAACCTGGTCAACATTCTCCATCACGACAGCTTTTCAAGATGCTAGGTGAGCTGTACAACAAGGATAAGCACAATCATATGGCACAAAAGATGTTGCATCCCGATACATCATTAGTCAATGAACCCAAAAAAATGCAGCTGTTATTGAAAACTCAGAACCCGGTTGAAGGAATATTTCCTGGGTGCACCACAGATCGATTAGCTAAAGTTTCTTGAAACTATAACATCACAGCTACAGCAAAAACAAGAACACCTCTGGAAGCTCAGCAGGCAATCATAGTATAGACCTGAACTAGAATTCCAGAAGCATCCACATATTAACCTAAGGAAGACAATAATCATGATAAATTGCACCATTTCTCATCAACATAACAAACCCTACTCCGTTTCTGCACTAAAGTGCGAATCATCACGCACTAACTACAGAGGTTGCTATTTCCTCTTAAGTGGATTCAGCCTCTCTCTTAGATAATAAAGCTTGGCCCTTCTTACTTTTCTCTTGTCCAGCACCTTTATTTCCTTTATGTTTGGTGAATACCTATCACAATGGACCACTGAAGGTGTCAACCCAGCCATTGTTAAAGAGAACAAGAAAATCCAAGCAGAAGACCAGCCAAAATCCATATTACCGCAGACATAAGAGTTCATGCAATTGCAAGCAAATCATTCATATTCTAATTGAGAGTAGCATAAAATAAAATAAAGAAGGGAATTTTGCAAAACATGTTGTCAGAACATTGTAGAAAAGACTAACACAAATGCCTTTAATTGCTTATTATCATTTATGAGTTAAGAGGATTGAGCCCAAATGCCATCCTGTAGTAGTCAAATAAGAAGCATGTGGCAAATGACAGCTTCGAGATAAAACTAACCAGATGCCTACAAATTCTCCCATGCATCCAACTCACCAATCCAAGCATAAGCATGGCACTTCACATTATGCCATCACAGTGTAGTATCAATAAGTTCAATAAATAGGCTGCTTTCCAATACGATAATGATGAATAGCAACCAAATTGGGGAATCAAGTGAGTTAAAGCTTACTTACAGTGGGAAAAGAGATTCAGTTCCAACTCCAGCAACAAGTCTCCTTATTCTGAATGTACTATTTAAACCAGCATTACGTCGTGCTATGACGATCCCCTCTACGGTTGATAAACGTCTTTTGTTCTCAGGAACTTCCTGCCCATTGTGCAGAGAGATCCCATTAATTAAATTCACAAGAGATAAGTCAGCAAATCCATGAATACAAGCACAAGACACCCTGGTCAGGACTTAATATACCACTTTCATTCGAACTATGTAACCGGGTTTTATATCAGGCATGTCTCTCTGAGCCTTCACTTCCTCCACTGCTTCCTTATCTAGAATCTGCAGATAAGAACTGATAATAATCAATATGTTGCCATTCTTTACAGTGAAACCACCATGCTTAGATACACACCTTCATTATGTTCCTAGCAGTTTTGTCCAGCCTCTTAAATTTGATGCGAGGAGGCATGTCAGTCAAATGCACTGAAGAATCTTGCAAAGGCGCCTTGACCGAATTTCCCACTGTGGTCATCCATCTATTGAAGAGAGAAGGCAATGCCGCGGCCCATGATGGTGTCGGAATCGCGACATCGCAAGCCATAGTTGGTGCCACAGTTTGGGACCCCATTGTCGACTGTTAAATTGTTAAGTAAGCATCACACATTGTCGCATTTTATCAAATTCTACCAAGTGAATAGAACCAAGATCTTTATCAACATTACAACCAAAATCAAGAAATCCTATGACCATCACAATTCACACTGCACCTAAGCTCGTGACGAACGATATATACTAGTGAAATGCATGCAATTTCCTTCTTCCCATATCGATAAGAAAACTTCGCAATCGAAAAGGAGATCACTAGGTAGAATAAAATTCCGGGCAAGCAAAGAAATGTTACTCAAAGCAGTTTCAGACGGCCATAGCAATTCCAGATTGCAAACCGACAAGTCCCGCGACAACTATCTTATAAAAGCGCGGCCGAGTCACAGTCGCGAATGCTCTCCTAAGACCAAGGCATAAACGTAGAGACAGCTCAATGGATCCGAACCGCGGCAAGGGAGCATCGAAGCACGAGAAACGACTACACAGCAAGACACGAATCTCCAGAAAGAAACAGCTCGAAGAGACGCGAACAACGCACCACAGGGCCGAAGAGCGCGGCATTTCTCGCCGGAAAGCCGGCGGCGGCGGCGGCGGCGGCGGGGCCTCCGACGGTTCGCCACCGGGGAGCTCCGATCCCGCGACGGAGGAATTGCATCGTCGGGAGTTCCAACCAGAAGCCGCGACGAACGTATCCAGATAGGAATCGCAGACGGAAGAACCCTAGCGGAGGAGGGGTTTACGGCAGTGGAGGAGGAGAAGAAGACGAGCGAGCGATGTTGGGCTGGGCTTCTACAAGTTTGGGCCTCGAAATCGCCAAGCCCAATCTACGAGCAGCCTCAATGTTGGGCCCGGCCCACGATCCCGCATAGACCCGAACTTTTGCTTTCATGACGCGCGAAGGGCGGGCGCATACGCTGAACACTCCATCACCCACCCATATGCAAAATCAGAAGTCAACGATTTGCCTTGCCTCTACTCTACCCTATCCATCTCGCCTCCTCCCTGAAGTCAACGCTCCATAATTTAAAATGAGAAAAAGGAAAAAAAAAAAGAAATATCGAATGTATAGTGATGGTGGAATGTTAGCGAAGCCAGACAAATCCAAGGTACAAAAAACTCTAGCCACTTTGTTTAGTGCCGTAATTTTCGGTCGTTAGTTCATCGAATTTCCATCTCGGTAGAGCATCGGTTTATTGATCAGCACGTGATTGCAATTCGTGCAAAGAATTAGGATCTGCAGTTCAAGAGGATATTCCCGCGAGCTACATAATTATCTTTTCTTTTTTTCTCTTTTTTGCTTTCGGCAAGGAGCTATTTTTTCGATAATAAGACGAACCATCTTCGCAAGAGACAAAAATAAATGAACAAGTGTCCTAAAGTCGACATCGACGCCAAGTTGAAGGAACGACGAACGTTTCTCTGCACACAACGCAAGTTGGCTTTATGCTCGACCGTACGGCTCAAGCTTCGTCCGCTTGCTCTTTCCAAGACACAAGGGGACAAGACTGAAATCTTAGAATAATGAGATGATGAGCCAAAGAAAAGAATCCATCTCATCTCATCTCATCTCATCTTGCCGATGCTGATGCTGTCACAGCTCCCTCGTCCACGAGTCCTTGTGTTCCACGCATCGTCCAGGACAGGAGCATGGATACGAGGTCAAGCAAATAATCTTAAAACCCAAAACGCATCGCAAGCGTTAGATGGGGGAGAGTTTCTGCAGATCTCGAACGTGCCTCTTCGCCATGATATAGGGCCACTTCCGTTCTGCACATCCCTCCCCTTCCCGTCGTTTCAAAGTCGTCTTTCGGGGGCCGTTGACTTGCTCGACTTACAGTAGTTGCCCCACCCTTTGGCCGTTTGATTATTAGCATCTTCTTATTTTAATGGTGGAGATTTGCCGGATTATATAATGGGGGAGGCGGGTTTCGTTCAACTATCAAACAGGTATCGAAGGGAATCCAAAAACCCTTCTGGCATCTCTGTCTCTCGCTCCTTGATTCAGTCCTCTTGAGCTTTGCTTGTGTGGCGACTGCTTGAGAGCTGGGAGGAAGGAATCAATGGCAGCACGTAGGACCATTCTGGCGTCGCTGGTTCTGGCTTGCTTGGCTCAGGCTTGTTATGGCAACGTCCTCTTCTCTTCTCTCCAGAGCACTCTTATCGTCTCGGCTTCGTCTCAGCCTGGCCAAGGTCTCTCTCTCTCTCTAAATTGCACCGAATTCTTCGTTCGTAATCTGGTGATTACCTCGTTAGGGAAAACCCATGTTTCACACGTTATGGGGCTTTTGAGATTCTTGAGTTCAGGATTGATTTATTTTTGTCAAGATTTATGAGCTGATTTCGTGGCTTGAACTGGAAACTGTCAGTGCTGAAAGCCGGCGAGGACAAGATCACCGTGACGTGGCGGTACAACCAGAGCTTCCCGGCGGGGACGGACTCGGCCTACAAGACGGTGCAGGTGAAGCTGTGCTACGCCCCCGTCAGCCAGGTGGACCGCGCGTGGCGCAAGACCGTGGACGACCTGGACAAGGACAAGACCTGCCAGCACAAGATCGTGGCCAGGCCCTACTCCCCGGCCGACCAGAGCTACGAGTGGCTGGTCCAGAAGGACGTGCCGGAGGCCACCTACTTCGTGCGCGCCTACGCCCTCAATGCCGAGGACGTCCAG
This sequence comes from Eucalyptus caleyi, assembly GCA_014182885.2. Lineage (NCBI taxonomy): Eukaryota > Viridiplantae > Streptophyta > Magnoliopsida > Myrtales > Myrtaceae > Eucalyptus > Eucalyptus caleyi. The sequence goes on along the minus strand of CM024467.2, from coordinate 1,421,784 downwards.
GTCGGGTTCGGCCAGACCACGGACAAGAGCAAGACCACCGACCTGTTCCAGGTCCAGGCCATCACGGGGCGGCACGCGTCACTCGACATCGCCTCCGCGTGCTTCAGTGCCTTCTCCGTGGTCTCGCTGATCGGCTTCTTCATTGCCGAGAAGAGAAAGGCCAAGCCAAGTTCGGCTTCCAATTAACAACGCCATCAAACTTAGACGTGACTCAGTGTTTCCATGGTCTAAGAGTCTATATGGAGCACGTCTCTCTTTTCCTATACTTTTACTAATACGTCGTTTGTCATATATCGCTCCCTTTGTACGTCGACGTTACAGTTGTATCTACGCCGTCCATGGAAAGCAGGCTCCAATTTGGATGATTGAGGTTTTGGACGGTGGAAGATGTAATGCGAGCTCCTAATAATGGCCACTAGGGTGTGAACGAGGTCAGGCTTTACTTGGGGGTGGGATGGACTAGGGAGTTCCATGATCATAAGTGAAGGGATGTTTGTTGCACATGGTTTTGAAAGTGGAAGTTTATGATCTTTCTTTGCTGAGTATCATGATAAAGAAATTTGGGGTCTGTAATAGTGTGTTTGTTTGAGTGAAAATTTTATATGGGAATTAGTTGTTGGGACTTTCAGTAATTTATTAAAAATGATTAATTAGGAAAATGAAAATTTGAAAAGTATATATAAATATATATATATATATATATATATATATATATATATATTTTTTTTTTTTTTTTTTAATGATGCGCACCTATCAATATGGAAGATTGATGTGATGGAGAAAAAGTAAGAAAGGTATGCAAGGCGCCATAATTGCTGGTTATGTGTGGTGCATGGTCAACATCTAATTAACCAGATTTCTGCCATGATGTGAAATGAACTCGAATAGTCAAACATGGCTTGTTCGCTGACTGATTCAATGCCGTGAGGCTTAAGACACCACAACCTTCTCGACTAGTCCCTTGGAAAGTTTATTTATGGTGCGTTTATTTGTGTTTTTTTCAAAAATTATTTTAGAGGGTAGAAATAGAAAAAATTATTTATGTTTTGGAAAATAATTTTTTATCAGAAAAACGCGTTTGATAAATTTATTCCGAAAATAAAAAAGAATCGAAATACGTTTGGTAAATTTATGTTCTTTTTTATTTCTTTCAATTTTTAAATATTTTAAATAATTTTTCCTTTTTTTTTTTTTTTTTTGGCCGATCGCCAGCCTTAGTCATGGCCGGCGACCGGCTGACGAGGGTCGGCTGCCTCGCCCAGCCACAGCGAGGTTTGCCGGCCCCCGACGAGGTCGAGCTCACCTAGCCACTAGTCTCGCCAGGCCACCGCTAGGTTACACCGACTTGGCGATGGTCCAGTGACGCCGAGCCTCATAGGTGGCTGGGCAACCTTGGCCTCGTCGGATCTGGGCTAGCTCGAGCTCGCTTAGCTAAGGCGAGGCCGAGCCTCGCTAGAGGCTAGCGACGCTTGGCCTCGTCAAGGGTCGGTGACGCTCCGGCGAGGTTGCTGGCTCTCGACGGTGTCGCCGGCCCTTGACGGCCATGGCCAAGACTAGTGACTGGCCAAAGAAAAAAGAAGAAAAGAAGAAAAATATAGGAGAGAGAAAATTTGTTCTTAAAAATTGTTCTAGAAATAATAAACAAGTGTTTTTTGTTTTTTATTTTTGTTCCAAATCTGTTTCCGAGAAAAAAAAAGATTTGGAACAAAAACGCAAACAAACGCGTTTTTATTCTTTTTTTTGTTCCCGGAAATAAAAAAATAGAATTTTTGTTCATAAACAGAAAAAAAAAAAAAAAAAGAACACAACCATGCACGCCCTTATTTATTGTTGTCTTTTCACTCAACTTGGAAAGTTAAGACGCAATGAAATCGTGGGTTATGCCAGGGTTAGCTAAATGGTTTTAGTCATCAGCTTCCTTGATTGAAGCAGGTTTCTGTCGCACATCCAACATCTTCGGGAGCTGGTTATGCGTCCAGAGAGGAGGACCGAATGATGAAAGCAAAAATTAGTGGCTTATTCTGCGGAAAGCACCGACAACGAGCCAATGGCGATGATCGTGTGTGGGTGGGTTCGTAGGATTAAGCTTAGGACTTGACTAAAAGCAGTGCAATGTACGTGAATTGCGATAAACTAGCCGCTGAAAGTGGGTCAGTTGCTGCTGGCCCACTACCACCCATTTGTAAAATCAGAAAAGTGGAAAGGCGGTGCCAAAAGGAACATGACCCCTTGCCCGAATTGCACATGTTTTAAAAAATTACAGCGAGGATAGACTACATGGATTGAAGTCTTTTGGATGCTTCAAATTAGAGGCGAACGGTTCTAGATTTCTTAAAAATTTTACTTGGAACTTGGAATTTATCCTCAAGTATAAGTTTTTTATTTTTTGGACCTGTCAAAATCTGAAACTTAAAATCTTTCACAAGCTCAAAATTCTGTTCTAGGATTGAACATATTCGTTTTTTTTTTCTTTGGCTGAAATGAACGCAACAATAATGAACGAGTTTAAACATGTTTGGCTTCTTAAAAACGATGGAAGAGTGACAAAGGAACTTCCTAAAAGAAACATATAAAAACCTTATTGATTGTTAACTTCAAATTTTTCTAACATTTGGATAATCATTCATATATGAGTTCTTTATAATTATTTCATTCTTCCCATATTCTTTTAAGAGAAACAATAAGTAGGTTGTAGCCACAATCATGAAAAAAAGCAAAGGAAAGAGAACAAAAATGAATACCTTATTTAGAATATACTTGCTTGGGAAGAATAATAAAGCAATGGGAAGACAAAACAAATTTCACTCTTTAACCCAATGGATATCTCGCTAAATTACATAAAAAATCATGGGAAATGAACTCGAATTCATCTCTTGTTTATCTTTATAGCTCACTAAATTGACCCATAAATGTGCACGACTCAATTAAACATATGGATGGAGTCTATTAGTGTCATGTTTTGTGAATTTGATAATAATCCCATAAGAATCAAAACACGTTGCTAAAAGGCAAAAATAAAAGAAAAAGGCATAAACGATTATAGGTTTAGGAATCCTAGGGCGTGCATGGAAACGTTCCAAAGAAACGTTTCTGGAACACTTCCGTACGGATTTTGTTCCCGGGAACAAAAAAAGAACAAAAAAAAGAAACAACAAATTGTTGTTTCTGGCCTTGAGAAACACTTCTTGGACGCCCGAAAGGAACAAAAATGAAAAGAACTAAAAAACAAAAGTTGTTGTTTCTCCTTCGTTCGTCCTCCTTCGTTCGTCTCCTTCGTTCGTCCTCCTTCTCTCCGGCGACTCCTCACTCGGCCAACTCTCCGGCGACTCCTCACTCCGCCGGAGCCCCACCGAGGGCCGGTGAGCCTCGCTGTGGCTGGGCGAGGCTGCCGGCCCCGCCGGCCGGCAGCCTCGCCGGAGGCCGGTGACTGGCCAAAAAAAAAAAAAAGAAAAAGAAAGGAAAAAAATGAAAAATAAAATAAAAATGTTTAAAAAATTAAAAGAAAAAAAAAGAATAAAATTTACCAAACGTGTTTCTATTCATTTTTTATTCCTAACAAACGTTACCAAACGCGTTCTTTTGTTCAAAATGTTCCCCTAACGTAAACACTTTTTTTTATTTCGTTCCCTAACAAAAAAAAGAATGGAAACGTTACCATTCGCACCCCTAATCTGATTCCCATTCCTAGTTCCAAAAAAAGAGGAATCGGGAACCAAAACCTCCTTCCTTAGAACTGGGAACAAAGCTCGCCCCTGCTTCAAACTGGTACTTCAGAAGTTGTTCCCCATAAGATAAACTAGTTAAACGTTTTGCTTTCATATTTGGTGTGGGATAGACACTAGTATGAAGCCGAAACTCTGGCAAGCTCGACGCTTAGCTGCAACAAGGTCCCTTTCGAGTTCCATTCTGGAAGCCACCGGCTGAGATACTGCAGAGAGACATGGATCACGATACCCTTTTTAACACCTATGTGTAGGTAGATGTACAGCTCCATCCATCATATACTTGCAAAGAAGCTATATAGATATAAGGAATGAATAGAAAGTTGCGTTTTTGTGCGCTGTGAGAAACGAAATTCAAAATCCTTTCAAGGGAAGCAATGTTTCATATCCAAACGAGAAACGAAAAGCAACGATTGTGTTAGATAACAGCTGACATCCACAGTAACATTCTCGGATTTGTATCAGGCAAATGACTGCCTCGTGCTGTCGCACGAAAGATTGAATGACCACACTTAATAGATCAACAATTGCATGTCAAGCTGCATTGCATCAGCGCTCCATATTTTGACAAAACTTCCCCAGGCTACGTAAAAGGAAGCCCAGTAATCAATAGAATCCCAACACAAAGACATTCTCTACAATGATGGCGACGATAATGCAAATTCTATACACTCTGATGTGTTTACATGAGCTCAATGGTTAAAATGCATATCACAGTTCTCCATTTTACCGGTACCAAAAAGCGATAACCTGTCATCATAGACATCGACATACCCATAAGCATCTGTTCCAGGAGGGCACTCCAACGCAGCTTCAAACACTTTGTGATGTACTCCGTGTGAATCGATCGAGTGGCCACCTTTATGATCATGTCCAGCAAGGCAGACCTTCACGCAGTCGTACTTATGGATCACGTCCATTACTTCATCGAAATTCCACAAGAGTGCTACTTCAGTTGATGCACCTGGATCTAAAGGCAAGTGACAACACACCACTACCTTCTGTTTCAAATTTGTAGCATCACGAAGAACACTATCCAACCAGTGAAGCTGTTCTTCCCCAACAGCTCCATTAAACATAAGGAACCGTCGCTCAATCCCCACTAGCCCAACCGGACTATTCTTGTCCGAATTTGGATTCTTGTCCTGAAGAAATTTCAAGGCCTGCTGTGTCTTGGGATGATCTTGAGGCCAACCAATGGCACTTATGTCATATCCATCCAGCACAACAAATCTGTATTCTGATGTTGGAGAAAAATCATAGTAGGCACAGCCATCAATGCTTGGAATCCTCAGCAATGGAAGTAATTTTCTACGGGGCAGATTGTAAAGGCAATGGTTGCCAATCATGTGATAGACGGGACCATTAAATTTCTCAAATTCATTCACAACTCTTGAGACAGTATCAAGAGAACAGTCCTTGGGGCAGAATCCGTCAACAATATCCCCAAGATTAACTGCGAATTTGAGATTCCCATGATGGTTCCATTGCATAACTGCCCTTTGCAATACGGTAATGCTATTCCGATAGTATCGTGGAACACCAAGGAATGACCGACCGTCAGGAATATCAGCATGTTGGACATCGGAAATGACCCCGAAAGAGAAGAGGGGTTTCTTTCCTTGCAAACTTGTTAACCCGTTGACCGAGCCCATAATGCTGTAGATGGAGCCCCAATCCTGGATTTAAGACTATGAAGCAAAACAACTAGGGTAAATAACTACACTTCAATCATTGTATTGCCAATCATCTCAAAATAAATGTAGACCGACCAATAATGCGGACATGAGGTTAAAAAATAACTTGAGTGGTAAGATTTACCCAACCATAGAGAACATGAAACATGTGGAAAACAGAATTTTCCTTTCAAGGTTATAATAACAGCAGACGGGCCACCAACATTACTGCATAATCAAGTTCAATATCAATTACAGGTTCCATGAAGACCTATGATCACTCCAGCCCTCGAGTACCCTTTGCTTTTCTTTCTCTTCCCATTCCTTCCCTCACTCAAAATAAATAAGAGAGCATTGTTAAAGAGCACTGACGGCAGGGGCTGTGAAATCATCTACAGCATAGTGACAACAAGAGAACTGATCTGAAAATGCACGAAGGGATGTCTATTCGATGAGCTCCCACCTTAGGACCAAAACTAGCTAACTAGCACCGAGCAGTACCAGCATTGGCTCATAATCCACCCTAAGATCACCATGCTTTTCCACTATGTGCATATTTACATATGTATATCCATCTTCTGCCCACTTCATTACTAGATCTATTTACTATCTTCCGTATTAGTTAGAATGTGCCACATTTTAATCCAAGTTGTTTGCCGTTAGCCCTCTTCAACAGAAGAAGCAGCCTTAGTACATCAAGTTGATCTCAGGTAACCATCCGGAATCCTAAAAATGTAAGTACAATTACCTTTATTTAGAAAGTTGTTCAACCCATACAATTTGGCCAAGCACAATCATTCAATAGAGTGTGAGGCCCAATTTACTTGGTAATCATAGAACATTAGAAACGGTTAAACCCTTAAAATAAGGGGAAAAAAAGTCCATTGAGTTTAATCTGTTCTCACCTTGTTTCAATCAAGTTCCTACAATGCATATATGGCCTAATCACTGCACTTCTTGTTAGAAAACCAATGGCCAGGAAGGAACTACCATAGTCCCGGAGTAGATGTCCAAAACAGACCTCATATACAACCTCAGCCCACACCCAAATTCTTAAAAACAAAACCAACCAATCTCCCCACTTACACAAAACGTTGTAAAAAGCCGTTATCTACAGCACTTGTCACCATAATCCTGCACCGGTCACAACGCGCGCACTGTGGCGGCACAGGTCTGCTCGTGTGACCCTTGATCCTACAGACCAAAACTTGAAATATAAATTCCTAGGAATCTACCTCGGCAGCAAGTTTTAACAGGAGTTATATCTCAGACAAAACTGCACATCCCTGTTGTTTCCCATCTACCGGCAGCATAATCACATTCGCCTCCCTCCCTCACTCCCCATTTGCAGAAGGAAAACCCAGGACCCATCTAAATCAAGAACAAAACCACACAAGCGAAAAGAGAGGGAGAGATCATATTGAAGTACGGAAATCGCAATTCGAATCGCAGGGGTCGGCGAAGGTCCATCGGAACAGAATTAAAAAAAAAAAAAGAACAAAAAAGAAAAAACAACGACGAACGACATAAGTTTCCGTAGGATGCAAGGATTTAGAACTAGAAGGCGAGAAGAGCGAGGAGCCACGAGGGACATACGTGTGCCGGTACGAAGGCGATCGAGGCCTCGTCGGAGATGCTCGCCGGAGATGGCACTGCGTGTGCGTGTGCTCTTCCGCCGTTCGTCCGGGGGGTTGGCCGTTGGCGGAGGACAAAAGGACGATCGCGAGCGAACGATGACGACGCGGAATTTGTTCCCAAAGTGAAAATATAAAAAAAAAGTGTCGGTGTAGTTTCGGGGGTCGGTGTTCGGTAGGCACGTGTCGGGGTACCAATGTAATTTCCATGGCCTTTATTTAAAAGTGCCGTTGGAATTTGTCCAAGCCCATCCAATTTTTTTTTTTTTAAAGATAGATGTATTAGTACTCCTAAAATATATCATGAAAATGTAATTAAATTCTAAAATTTATAAAAAATGTAATTAAGTCCTAAAACTTATCACGTAAGTTCAATCAAGTCCTAAATACTTTCATTTTTTCCCCTATAAATCGACTAATGAGAAATTAAATAATACATGTGAGGTTGGCACAGTTGGTTGATGATGTGATGAGATTAACTCACGTAACACGTGTAGTCCATTCCAAGAACTTTTTCTACTAGGCCATGTGGAATGAAATCGTATGCCTTGCTAGTTATAAGGATCAATTCACATAAATATCATTAAAATATTATTTGTGAGTGAGTATGTGTTTTCACATGTAGTTTAATTTTCATTGTAAAACGTAAAAGGGGAATCGCAAAAATTGTTTTGAAAGTTAAAGAAAACATATTTAATGAATTACCAAATCCTGATGTGATCTCCATTTTATTTATACCACATGATAAGATCGTCCATCTAACTATCTTTGATTGTTACCAGTACTATCATCATGGGATTGGAAAGTTTAAATTCGGCGTCTTGTGATTAGAAAAAAATTTAAAAGCTAGCTACTATTATTCAAGATTACCAACATCATGGCATTACTGTTGTTCCATACAAAGATAATGGTGACTATGAAGGCAAATGTTCCACAAACAAACCTCTAATTGGCTAGATGCTTATAATTTTTAAAAAATAAATAAATAGTGACTATTTTTTATCATGTGAAAAGGTTTGAGACTAGAATAGAATTTGGGGATTATCATTAGACAAGAATATATTCTTGGCAGCATTCGTTATTACTAATTAGGTAAGGAAGAATCATTTCCTATGAGCTTGAATTTCTGTACACAATTTCCTGATGCTTAATATTCTCTTGTTGTGGAATTTGGAACGAAAGGCGATGCCTATAAGTCCACAACCAAATTTGCTGCTTTGCAGTGCGCTCATAATCTTTTAGTATCTCGGGGTCTTCTCTCGAACAGTTAGTTGGAAAAGGGGACCAAATGAAGAAAAATTCACAGGCGACAACACTCCAATTTGAGCAGCGGAAATCGCCAAGCCAAAAATTAAATACAAGGATTTGCAGTCAGTAATAAATCACTAATTCAGGTCATCTGTTGCTGTTAACTACACATTATCAGAATTTGGTAGGCGACAGCCCCGAAGCTAGATAGCATCGCAGGGGACATTTGGCAAAGCAGCCGCCAGAGGAGAATTTTGTTCAGGTGCTGCTGCCTGGCAAAGGGCACCTGCGCTAGCTATATACAAAGGGGTCTCGCCTGCTCTGCCATGGCAGATTGGAGGGGGCTACCGCCGGAGGTGATCCCTGGTGAAGAAGGGGTGCCTGAGAGCTTCCCGAGCTGTCAGCCTGTCCAAGGGTTCGTATCGGAGTAACCCTTGTAACAAATGTATCAGGTCTCCTGCCGAATGGTCTACGTGCTGCATTATCAAGTTCTGCAATTGCAAAGTATATCGCTGAGCAATGCAATTCAAGGGGCACTGCCTAAAAACCGAGAAGAGTGATCACACCGGGGAATCACCTGAAGACGCGGAAGCTTAAGAACTGCTCTGATGCTTTCTCTAGAGGCGGCACCTTCTGGCCAGTCTAACCTACCCCTTCTAACATACTTCTCCGCATGTCGGCTGAAAACCCCCGATGCATCCAAGAATTATTAGTAAGAGTAAAGCTACAGTAGAATAACATCAGAACCACCAAAAAAGATGAGCACTGACTCTGCTCTCTTCAACATGTGCTGAGGCAGAGGACCTAGCACTCTTTCCATCATTGCAAGGTGCTCCAAGTTCTCGTGGGTTTGGAATAATGCCTCACCCTGTCATTAAGCAAGTCAACAGACACCTTGAGTTTGAAATCGCTTGTCATCGTGGCAAGTGTGACTAAGATGGACTTGAAGGTGACCCATACCGTGCACAACTCCACAATAATGCAACCAACACTCCACACATCACAGGGATAGCTCCATCCAAGTCCTGCACAGCATCATCTATTAAAAAAACATTCTCTCTCAAGTGACACAAAATACAAAGCAGAGTAACTATTCCCTTACCAAGAATGACCTCTGGAGCCCGATAATGCCGTGTTGATACAATGTATGTCTGGTCCTGACGTTCATATGTTGTGCTACCAAAATCAATCACTTTAATGGCACTTGATTTGGGGACCCTTTTAAAGTAGGAACTGTCCCTTGGTGACCGAGACGAGCCCTGCAAACATCATATTGATAAATATAGTCATTCTATATTTTATAACTGAGAGAAGACCACGTTTATTAAACACATGAAAATCAAGTACAGGTGATGATACCTTGTAATCTGGGACTTTCAAATAGTCTGGAGAAACAAGAAGTATATTCTCAGGTTTCAGATCAGTGTGTATGAGGCGCAAATCATGCATAACTGCACATAAATCCAAAAAGCGAGGTGAGAAATCAAGTATATTCAGCATAAAAACTCTCTTGTTTGGTTTCTTAAAGAATGATTATTTTAAAAGGCAAAAGCCGTTTCCACTCTCAGAAGAAAAAGAAAAGAAAGCCAAAAAAAAAAAAAATATGCCTCTCTCTCTCCCACAACAAATATATTAAGATGAAATTCAACTTCATTCCAAACTATAAAGCAGATGTGAGTAGAAGAGACTAGCTTAGTGATTACTACACACATGCTACACATTCCAACAGTTGTCTTCCAATCTCACGGACAAGATCAACGGGAAATGAGCGATAATTGTTTTTCCGTAGAAAATCGTATAAGCTTGGTCCAAGCTTCTCAAACACCTGTTCAGCACCATTTAAATTCATCCAAAACTTCAACCCCCAAACTGTTGGTTAATTGGGGAAATCAATTTATCACAAACCAATCATATACTTACAATACAGATATGGTTACGATAGTCAAACCAGTTCCGTATTTGTACACAACTGCAAGGAATAAACCCATTCAACCATTGACAGAGTTTTAGATGTGAAAACAAAAAGGAAATCTCATGTTACACATAAAAGTAAGAGAAATCTAACCAAGAGGGAGGCACGCTTACCGATTGCCACCCTTATCATGCCTTCCCAGCTGCTGTAGAACATCAATTTCGATCATTGCTGCCTCACGATACTTCTTAATCCCCCTGACAATCTTAATAGCAACCATTTCCTTCTTTTCCCTGTCCCAGCATTCTAGTACTTGGCCAAATGTTCCTATGAGAAAGAATACAGCATCCATCACATGCTGTTCAGCACTGAGAAAAGTACTCATGAGGTGAGCACAAAAATATTAGTACCTTCACCCATTTTGCTGTGAATCCTGTCTGCAAAATGTTAAAAAGAAAGTCAGAAATGTACATTTGACGATTAATCAAAATGTAACAATTAAATCAAAAGGAATGGGCCATTTTAGTTTCAGTTACTACTTTGCAGTACTCGAAGAACTTCACTAACAAGAAGTACCAAAAATGTACATTTCATGATCAAGTCAGGAGCAAAAAATTTCTAAATAGGTGAACTTAGAATATTAAAATGACATCGCCCATGCAAAAGAAAAGGCTATTGTTGTTTAAAAACAAAATGGAGAACTATAAAATGATAAAGAAACAAGTAAAACAATGATTACTGAAAACATCTCTTTATGCAGATTGGATCCAACAACACTTCACTAGAAAGTAGAAAGTGTAATTACAGCGTGATGTTAAATTATCTCCAAGCTCAAACATGTAATGCCCATCTTTGTCATCTTCTCTCCATGGAGGAGTACCATTTCGAGCACCTCCCTTTACAAATAGAGAGCTAGAAATATAGTCTGAGGGTGCTGTTGATGGTGCAAAGCTTGTCATAAGGCCAACCTCTTGTCCACAAAACATTCCTACCTGAGCCTACACACAGCCATCCATCCATGTACCACTCAATAATATAAATCAAAATTTCCATCATCATACCTCACACCACCAATATAATTCTGTTAGAACTAGTTAAGACATTTGAAAATCGGAAGCATCACTGAGAAATAAACAACGCAAGTGAATTAGCAGACATCCTTGTACCGATAAGAACATAAGCATTTAGCCCTAGAACACAAACATCTAACCAGGCAAAACCCAGATCTCAATAACATCCAGAAATCAAAAAACAAACTTTGACCGTATGAAATTTCTCTTAAGTCAAACCATGTTTTAGACAGATCTTGAGCTCTACCTTCCTCTATGCTTAACATCAACAGGGGGAGAAAAATAACCGGAAAAAGATTGGTCGACATGAACAACGAAAAAAAAGATAAACTTCCATAGGTGCTATCAAATCTACATCTATCTGCACAGATACACAAGAAATTCTTCCAAAAATTCATTCCCATGACGATTACGAAACGCTAAGACCAACACAGACCGAGATACGTCCCCGATCCGCTTCTGAAAACACAAAAAACACAATCGCCACATCATTCTCGTACCAGAAACACCGTAAAACGAATTAGCCCAACCAGATCGACACAGATCGGACAACCACAACAACCGAGGCAAACAGATCTCTCAGATCCAGTCAAACACAGGTCGAGAAAACGCCAAAAAAGAAAAAAGAAAAAAGAAAAAAACAGCGACAGATCTCCGATCTGAGGGAAAACGGATCGATACCTCGGGAGCCTCAGGCACGTCCCAGCCGAGGCGCGCCCTCTTCCTGGGCCGCCGATCCATGTGCGTGTGCGGGAAGTCGGTCACGCGTTCCATCTCCATGATCTGGGAAAACCCCTAAAAACCGGAGGAACAGAAAATCGAACGGAGAAAAGCGGAAAGCGCGAAGAGCGAAGGCGAGGGCGAAGCAGATACGAGTCTCGACGAAGAAGGAGATGAGGATCTTCTCTTGCTCGCGATTTTGCAGAGAGGAGGAAGGAAGAGCGATGTGGAAGGAAGCCTACCAGGACGAAACCCTAATTTTGGGGTAGGTCTGACAAGGACGCGTGAGGCGGTTGCGGAGAGATCCGGTCGTACACGTGGCGATGCGTCGACCGTTGGGTTGGGAGGATCATTGCTGTCCGCGCATGAGATGCTCTTTTGACCGGTCGTAATATTCCCTTTAACTAACTGTGGTCAGGATGTTGAGCTGGATTCTAACCATGGTTGAGTCAGATGGCTTTATCTTCATTCCGCGGTTGTTGTGGTGAAGAAATGGTCAACACGCAACACGCGCGCTTGTTCGCACGCGCCGAACCAAATGAAATGGTGGGTGGATTGGAGAGTGGACCGGCCTCTTTGCGTAATGGGCCCAATGGATGATGGGTGGCCCAATGAAGCCCAAACGGGGAGCTGATTGGAGGGTCGAGGTTTCGGCCCAATAATCAATGAGGGAGACCCCCAACACTTCTTTTAGCATAAGGATAATCACATTTTTTTTTCATGATGTTGCGATGTTCGGCATTAAATTGGCTACTTGCTAGTTTCTCATTAGGATGTGATAGTCTCCCTATTCACCATTAGCCAAGTGATTTTGAGGTCTCAAGATTATGTCTGATTCTTGAGAGAGTCGTGAACCTTTGTGTATTTAGAATTATTGACTGGTATTGTCCAAACAGATCGATATTAGAGAGTACAAGATCATGTATTGAGTTGAATTCCTTGGATACCTTAAGGTACTATGGATTGCAAAGTCATCCCGAGGCCAAGGACTTGTAATTTTTGTTCCATCAAATATCTCAATCACTTTCAATTGCTTTCTCAGATCTCATCTTCTTGTGAGCTTTAGGGTGTACTTGAGCTTAACTTCCACGTAACATCTATTTCATTGATGACGTTGGATACACTATCATTCACATAAATACAAGTGGCTCTTGAGAAAAATTACATATGAACACAATTCCTTGACGTCTTAATCACCCTCTTCTAGAAGAGATCTCGTCTTATTATGTGATTTCAGGCCGTGCTCGAGCCAACTTTCACGTGTCGACGGCATCAATTTCATTGATCATATAAGAGTCACATCATTCACATAAAAGACAAGTGATTCTCAGGATAGTTATAGATGTATAATTCATAAAATGGCTCATAGAGAAATTATATAAAAGATGAAGGCTCACATTCATTGGCTCCTTGGAAACCCTTATTTTAGAAGTACATGACATAAACAAGCTTTGATGCTAGAGATTTCATGCCTGCTAATTACTTGGTATGATTTCTCGCGGAAGTTCTCAAGACTGGTTAGATTAATGAAGTTTATCAGGGTAGGCCATCTTCTCCCACTAAAAAATCCAAGATATTTGTTGACTTGGTCAACTGAACTAGATGAAAAGGACTTGCGAGATTCGTGGAAAGGCACACGAATCAAAACTATTTGATCAACCCCCTTTTTTTTTTAAAAAAAAGATACCATTCATATAATAGAATAATATTGGGAGGTACATAAAAGGTTTTCAAGCCTAGCAAAGCCTAAATAATTATAGAACAAATCAAAGGGTAGAAAGCAGACAACGAAGCACAATCTAGAGCTAGAATTACATTCTCATCCATAAAAGAATAGATCTGATGCCATAAATGATTGGGCAGCTAATCACTAAATTTAGTGATGAGTACACATTGAGATTTCTCACTTTATTTGCAACGGCTTGCAGTGCGTGTCTAAGTTCAATGTCGTCATCATCATCGTTGTTCAGAGATACCAACATCAAAATATTGAAAGAACACAAAACAAATATCTATAAGGAGCACCCAAATTTATATCTAGATCTTATTCATGAAAATAAAACTTCCAAAATGTGAGCTAAATCTAAATTGGTAGAGGAGAGTGGCCTAAACTCAAAGAGATTGTGGAATCATGTTACGAACATTCACCTCAATGGCTGTCAACTGAACAAATGGTCAAACTGGTCTCCCTGTTCACCCAAAATCAGTTGTAGAAATTTATTCACACACAACTCCCAGAACAGATTAGGAGAGAAAAGAAACACCGAAAGCTTCAAAAGAGGGAAGAGGGAGACACAGAGGGAATGGGGGTTGGGCCGGGGGGGGGGGGAGAGGGAGACTCTCGCTTAGGGACGGACATTGAGAGTTTATTAGAAGAAAGTGAAGCCACCCTGTGGAATTAATGGGGCGGGTAGTGAACAACTATAGTGACAAAGTCAAAGCATGGAAGACTTGTATCTTTTGCATTATAGTCGCTAAGGCAATTATCTAATTAGCCATAAATTTATTATACAAATGTCAGTTTACTTCTAAATATTTCAATTTTACTAATTCAATATTAAATCTTTGCACAAAATTCCGAATAGTCTTTATGATTAATTTTCGCTGAAAATCGCTACATGGCAGTGCACCACGCAGGGCCTCCCTTTGTCATCGACTTCAGTTTTGAGGCCTGTCCCAATGAGCTCCGGACCAAGCTTGGCCACCACAGCGCTGCCCTCCTTTGAGAACAAGAACTTGTTACTTGCCAGCCCACACATGATCACCAATCTGCTTGCCCAGTAGTGAGGTCCTGAAGACGGGGAGGCGTACCCGTGGATCCGCTCTTGGATGAACTTGCCCTGGTTCCCGGCCCGGTTGGCCCAGAAGAACTCGTGGCTCTCACGGCCGAGCTTGGTTCGGAGGCTCATCGGGACGAGGCTCATAACCAAAGCAGGCTACGAAGGGAGGGTCTGCAAGGAGATGCTCACGAGCTTCTTCAATCTTGAGGCATTGGTGACGTTCGAGAGCACCATGAATGAGGTGACTCAGCACCATCTCAGGACTCGATGGAAAGGTACGTAAATGTCACATTGCAGTTGCATTTTTTGCCGTGGTACATGTCGATCCATCGCGAGAAAAATCAGGTGATAGACATTATCGTGATATGATGATTCAGAAAATGATGCAAGGTTCATGAATAATATAATCTTGTTCGGTCTGTTGCACATTATCAATAGTTAACTAATAGATTTGCGGAAAATGCATACCTATGCATACTTATATGTGCTTTTGTTATTAAGAAATGTTTATACTTTAGGCACGGTTAATTGATCATTCAATGTATAAGACCATGGCACTAATAATTCTTTCTTTTTAATTTTGCCTTTCTGGCATCATGTATGTACATTTCGAGTTTCCACATGTTTGATCCAATCAAAGGCGAGTCATTCTTGATGTAGAGTATAAGCCATGCCCCAATATTCTCTCACGTGGTGATGCTTATTTAAACTCAACACAATTGTACACTAGTAAAAATTTTCTACATTCACTGCCTTGGTCAAAAAATCTATTATTCGCCTATGTGTCAACTTTCTCCAATACTACCTTTTATTCCACTTTCTCTTGGATGAAGTGATAATTTATGTTGATATGCTTTAATCTTGCACGAAATCCAGAATTCTTAACCAAGAATATAACACTCAGGCTATCACACCTAACCTCCACTCCTCGTTGTGTAAAACCAGGCTCTTTGGTAATACTCAAATAAGAATTGGTAACTCAAAACTAGTTGATAAGAAAAGTTGGTAAGTTATTCAAATTAAGATAAGTAACTTCCACAAAGAGTTTGCAAATTGAAGAGCTTACAAACAAATGCAAATAAAAGTTCATAAAAGATAAGAAAAATTGGCAAAGTAAGAAAAATTATAAATGTCAGTAAGAAACTCAACTGGAAGTTGGTAACACGATCGTAGATGGCAACTTATGAAAGAAAAATTGGGGAATCACGCTAGTTTAGCTCGGTACTTTGAAAATAATATTAAATGTAAGGGTTTATTGTTCAAGGCAAATAAAAGTTAATATCCTATTAGAAAAAAGGGTTAATACGCTAAAAAACCCCAAATTGGTACACCCGTGACAAATTTACCTCAAACTATTTTTTTGACCACAAAAAATCCCAAATTGGTACACATGTGACAAATCTACCTTCCGTTAGCTTCCGTTCGATTTTGCTATTAACCTTGCTGACGTGATTGCTAACGTGGCAAGCCATGTGGAAATTCATAAGTTTAATATTATTAAAAACCCCAAATTGGTATATTTATGACAAATTTACCCCAAACTAGTATATTTACGACAAATTTACTCTAAATTAATTTTTTCGATCATAAAAACCAAAATTGGTATACGGCACATTTACCCTCTTTCAATTTTCCCAAATTTGACCGAGTTGTGATGTCCAATCAATTTTATTTTTCGGATTACTTTAACATTGCCTCCATATCATTAATACTTGATTTTTTTTTCTTTTTATTGGAATCATTATTATAAAACCATTCAAAGACTACCAAATGTGCACTTCATTCTTGTGCCAAGAGGATACCCATTAACTAAAAGATGGACATATTGTTTGCGCACATATACAAAAGAAGTGCTATTCATAATGAGCCAAAATCAATATACTTTTCATTAGAATAGGCATAGAGAGAGAGAGAGAGAGAGAGAGAGAGACCCTTCTAGCATACAAGCCATATGCAATCAACCAAATTCATCATCAAAATGCAAATAACATTAACTACACAAAATGGAGAGAACGAAACTAAAGTCACATATCAATATATCTTTGAAATAGCTTTACAAAATATCCTTCACACTAGACTTAAACAAGCTTTACAAAGCAGCGTTCACCAACCAACCAACCGACTAGCCAAAAAAGGCAAATCCACACCAAACGCTAGAGGTCCAAAAGCATGTTCTATATCAAATACTATCAAAAAAAAAAAAAAAAAGCTTTACAGGGCAAGCTTTACAAAACAAGCTTTACAGGCCGAGCTTTACAAAACAAGCTTTACAGGACAAGCTTTACACCCAAAATCCAACTCTCCCTATAGGTTCATTGCCCTACTTCACTTTGAGATTGTTTAATTTGAGGAGGTCCAGAAACTTGGTTTGAAAGATCCACCATATGATTTGCACCACCTTGACGAATTTCTCGAACTATGTTACTCCCAGGCATCTGAAAATTGAGGGAAAAACATAATCTTATTATGCTAATCATAGTGGATTAAAAAATGCTTGACAAAATAAAATCTCCACTCTCAAATATGAGTTTCCAGTGGCTTCAGATATGTAAAATCCATATCCTTGTAAAACCTATAAGAAGACAAACCATATTAATATTTTACTTTGGTATTATCAAAAACGATATGAAATCTACATGTAGACTCCTCACCTTCTCTTCGTAGAATTGACAATATTTGATTGTCTCGTTATAGATCTAGCCGAGGTACTTTCACTTTATTTGTTTGATGCCCCTCCTTCAATGGTTAGTTGCTTTGGATGCTTCCTAGGCCTACCTCTTTTGCCCTATATAATAGACATATATAAGGTATTCTAAGGGAAGATGTATCACATTTATGTTGAAATTTCCTTACAGGTAGTTTAATTTGGATAGGTGCCGGAGGTTGGGGGCATGTTGTCTTGTTGTGTCCAGTACCATGACAATTGGAGCATTTCATGGTAATACTAGATTTTGATATATTAGTAGGATTAGTATTGGTGACCCTTGGCTTCCTCACTCTTTTGCTTTTCTCATCCCTTTTCTTTTCACCATTGGGTCTCTTCCTATCTTTCTTGGGCCTCCCTGGAAGCTTTCTAAATGGCAGAGGCAATAAAGGCTCTTCACTAGTTGTTGGCCACATTTTCTTTCCATTCAAGGTGGGTAATGCAAATTGATAGCAATGCTCGTACACAGCTTTCTTGAAACAATAAGCTACATAACCATTTAAGTTACGTTTCATGAAGTTGATGCACGAGATAGTATGCTTGCATGGTATCCCTGATATATCCCACTATCTACACATACATGTCTTCTTATTCATATCAACCATAAAAGTATCATCATTCACTTCAACTTCAAATCTGGAAGCTGTAGATGGCTTTGGAATGCAAAACCTATACTTCATCTTTTCCTCCTCAATCTTCAATCTGATTCTTAGACAAATCTCATCTCTTGAACCAACCATCAATTGGCTTTTCTCATACATTCTTACCATAAGTAATTTTCTTATGCCCTCTAACATATCAACAATGGGAAATTCCCTTTCTCTGCATATATATGTGTTGAACGTCTTGCTCAAATTGTTCTCAATAGCATTGCAATTTTGTCCACACTTGATGAATGCCCTACAAAAGTGTTATGGACCCTGTCTCATGAAGTCTTCATATGCATGAACAGACTCTTTCTTCATTTCTTTTACTACCATATTGAAATCGGCCTTGTATGTAGAATATGCAGCTCTCCAAAAGCAATTCTTAAATGTTTTTCCCTTGTATAATTTTTTCTAGTTGGCACAAATGTGCCGAGCACAATTCCTATGCTCTGCTCGTGGAGAGAGTTTAGAAACTGCATTGAGCAAGCCCTGTAACACGTTATTTGACATGCAAATAAGTTAGTTTACAAACAACAAATACCTTTATTAGCAAAGCTTATTTGCAAGCTTACCTTTTGTTGATCGCTCATTAAGGTCTAGCCAAGACCTTGTCCCACATTTAAGTCTTTCACTAGTAGCTCGAGGAACCAAGTCCAAGATTCTTCATCTCAGCTTCAACAACTGCCCATGCAATTGGAAACATTTGATTGTTTCCATCTCTACCAATAGCACAAAGTAACATCCCCCTAACTAAAGTCTTCGTAAAGCATCCATCAAATCCAATTACTTGTCTACAACCTGCTAGAAAACCCTCTTTCAATTCTTTGAAGCACTCATAGAATCTTTTGAACGTATTATATCGTCCAACTTCCAAGTCAAATGTGCTATTAGGACTACATCGAATCAACTCAGCCTTATAAGAATGTAGCAACTTGTATTGCTCGACAAATGGACCTCTAATGATCTCAACAGCTCTAGTAATCGCTCTATAACAAATCCTCCTATTTAGTGTCAATACCCACATTTCCATTGCATTCGCCTGCATTTGTGATGTTGTATACTTCAAGTTAGCTCTAATTTTAGGCAAAAACTACTCCGCAAGCCATATATATGATGCATTCTTATTTCTCATGCTCCTAAGGCAAGTATGTTCTTTTCCAACAGTCTTTATGATGAAGGTCTTCTCACTCTGCATCCAACTAGCATAAACTCCCCATTCATAGCCACTCTCACACCTACTATCCATTTTTTTTTTCGCTTCACTCTTCTTCCATCCAATGTTAAATCTGTTTATGATTGCGTAAAGTTGCACAGCTTTCTTGAATTAAGCACGTGAGACAAATCTCATTCATACTTTAAATTGTATGTCTTTATGATCAGATTTGTGGTCATATCTAATGGTTTTTGATCTTCTTTGGTCACAGACTTCATCTCCATTAGATTTGGGAGGACTCAAATTCTCATCTCATTCTTTTAGATCAGTGTCTCCATCATTTTCACCCCCATCCTCATTTTCAGGAATGTTAACGGCAACTATATTAGTAATAGCAGCGGCATCAGCCTCTCTTCTTATTTGCCTAGCAAGAAAGAAATCCCCGTTACCACCACCGAGAATGTAGTCATCATCACTTAAAGATAATGTACCGGGATCTTGCTCTGGTTCACTATCTCTATAGCTATCACTCTCACTATTATGACCACTAGTAGAAGAACCATTATCATTACTAAGAGCAACTCCTTCAATATATACTTCAATAACACCAAAACTTGATCCTAGACCCACCAATTCTAACACTTGATCATCACCAACAATCTGCACAAGACCACTTCTTAAGGAATCCCTAGGAGTCACATACCACAACTTTTTAACTGAGTATCCTAGATCAAGAACAGCCTTAACAATTGCATTATAGTTCACCACCATCGACTTACAACGATAGAGATATTCTACATGGTAGCCTGTGTACTTTGTGATGTCTCCAAACTCCATAACTCCACCTATGTGAAGTGCAATTGTAAATTCGTTAAACATCTACAAGGAAACAACAAACAAACCAATTAGTTTATAAAAACCTCTCACAAATAACTAGCAAAGATGGGATGATCAAGTTTGACATGAAATGACAAAATCGAGTTCACCAAACAAGATGCTTGTAAGTCTTGATAGGAAATATGAGGCACCTATGTCTAGAAAGAGACCCAGAGCTATTTCAGTCATAGCAAAAACTTGCAACGAGGTTAACCAAACTATGTTGATAAAACTTTGGAAATCTTGATATTAAAGGAACAAGAAACTGGACAATCACAACTACCAACTACTTGCTTACATTAGGCACTCAGATTGACACATATCTGCAGTACCAGTTAGATACTCTAGGTTATATAACAAATTGCATAATAAGTGGCAAAAGATACTGAGAATATAATCATTTTATGTTTCACAAGCAAACATTAGCTTTATGAATTGCCAATCGACATCTACCCCGCCTTATTTATTAAGCAAACAAGAATTTCAATCTCGTTAAGTGGGGTTAATTGAGCTCAAGTCACTATTCCAAATAATATATGGGTACATATAAGTGTGTGCCCTTGTATAATTTCAATGACCAAAGAGTTCACAAAAGGAAAAAAGCTTGTCATTGTACCGTGACTATCATATCAGTTTCTTTAATAGCAATTAATTGATTATGATGATCCTGAGGGATTACCTGGTTCGTGTACAGGGCAAAGCTCGGCCGTGCGAGTCACCTTGGACTTGGAGGACTAGAGAAAAGCTGCCTTATATTTTATTCAGAGTAATGATTGAGATACAGAATATAACTTGTTTCTACTGCAAGATCGAACCTTGAAACCTTAATCAAAATTATCCACATACTAAAGTCGGCGTAATATTATAATATTCAAATGTACGTGCTCTTTAGGGACTAAGCATATTTATGAAATCTCATGAGACATATAGAATCACACTCAAAGTACACCTGAAATCATTGACAAACATAAGTGATTTTGGTTCCGACATTTCAATGAGCATGTGATGTACGAGTCAATTATACCATGCACATGCAAGTTTCATGTTAAAATTTTGACACACTTACGATTCAAGGTAGGAAAGACTACGTAACGCTAATAAGGACATGAACTAACACGAAGGAACAACAAAGCAAGAGTAATATGTAATCGTACAAACATATTGTGGACAAGCAATAAACCATGTGAGGCTGAGACATATAAACATAAAGTCAAGTTTGTCACAAACCAAAAACGAGCGACGCAACCACGATTAGAAGAATATGATTGGAAGATCCAACAAAAATGAAAGAGAGGAGGTCCTCAGAAACATAGAGCTTGAATGCGATGTGGAATATAGAGCTCTTGTTTTCCTACCTTAATAACATGAAACCACTCAAGTGCAAATTTGCCACATTGGTCCTCAAATGACAGAACGCCACAATTCCGCTCACCAATCATAGGATAAACCAAAGGCACTCCTACTTAAAAACTCAAACTTTCCATGCCTGGGAGCAATTCACTCACTTTGAGAGTCTCCTTGGCCTGCGCCAACACTACGACCCCAATGAGCGACCGAATGAACTTGTCGAACTTCGATCGGAGTCACGCCCTGTAAATCACCTCGGGAAAGAAGAGCGTTTGTCGAGAAAGATGAACTGAACTGAATTTGTTGTTAGGTTTTTTTTTTTTTTTTTTTTTTTTTTTTTTTTTTTTTTTTGTGTTATAACGAAGAGAAGAGAGAATGTGAGGTACTTGAAGAAGGCGTGAGAAATGAGAATTTATTAGGGCTTTTAAAGATATCTTTTTGTTTTTCCCTTCACTGTTACAAAGTTATTATTATTTTATTTTGAAAAAAATTAAGTTATTTTTGCTTGCCACATGAGCAACCACGTCATCAAAGTTAATAGCAAAATCTAACCAAACTAACGGAGGGTAGATCTGTCATAGGTGTACCAGTTTTGGGTTTTTGGTGGTCAAAAAAATAGTTTGGGGTAAATTTGTCACAGATGTACCAGTTTGGGGTTTTTTAAGTTATTAGCCCTAGAAAAAATCATAAATATATGTAGTTAAAAGGTTGGTAGATAACTCAAATGCGAGTTGCCAATTCATAATTAGTTGATAATTTAATTAGACAAAAGGTGGCATATTGCTTCTAATTTTTCATATAGGAGAGATGGTAAATTTGAAGCATTTGTAAATGTGTTAAGGTTTGCTTCTTGTCCCTAATTTAGCCCCAATTTGTCAATTTAAGGCAAGAACAAGGGCCAGTGACATCGTTATTATGGGCTTTGCTAATAGGATTTCTCAAATGAGCCACATTAGTCGAAATTAATTCCCCAACGGATTTTCTGGCAAAGAAAATTGCCCATGGCATTGAAATGAATGACTTTTAACTAATATATTACATGGTGTAATATATTAGTTAAAAGTCATTCATTTCAATGCCATGGGCAATTTTGTAGGGTGCTTACTTCAAGTAAGCACCGTACAAAATATGACACTTGTTGTGTTCTTAACCCATTAATAAATTATCTGACTAAAAGTTATTGGTAAATTGCAAACTTTAAAAAAGGTTGGTTATTTTCTAATAAAAAAATTGGTAGATTCCAGCAAGTTTACCTGGACAAAGAGTCGTTAGTGAATTTTTTTTTTTTTTAACCTAAAAGTTTTTTACTTTTGTAAAACTTATTCAAATTTGTCAACAATTTTTTTTAAAAAAAAACCGCATTTTGGGGCATGGAGCAATAGAACACATACATACGTGAAAATAATAACAATAAATTAAGTACCATACGGTCATTGTTAGAAAGAATCAGACCCAAAAAAAAATTAATCGCCTCCACATTTTCTTAAGCAGAGCCTAACGTATCACAAATTAACGATATGCGATCAGCTTTATTAAAACATGTTTAGTCTGAACCTTTTTATATAAGCATTCATATAAAAGCAATGTTTAATTATTAAGAATTTCTCTATGTTAAACATGTGATTAATGAATTATGCCAACGGCTGAATCTCCTCACAAGAGATTACCAGGCGAGAAAACTTCGAAATTTTACCATTCCGAAGGGTGATAATATCCATAACACAAATGACATGTCAATTACTTCTTGTACTTCACTACAAAACTGTGTGCATTTGGTCTGTCGCATCCATCATATGATACAAAAGCAAATAACCACACGCTCGTCATGTTCACAACCTTGTACAACCTTAACTCGGAAATGGATTGGCGACAGCAAGGAGAGGAACTTTCCTTTGGACGGTAATACCAGGGCATTCGGTCATGTCCAAATCCTCGGCTTTTAGACCCTCTGGCAGTGCCCAATCGAACTTGTTCACCAGATTCGCCAAGACAAGTTCGTTCGTCATCGTTGCCATCACGAACGATCCCCCGGGGAAAACCCGCCTCCCAGCACCGAAAGGAATCATCTCGAAATCCTGTCCCTTGAAATCCACCGAGCTCTTTAATAACCTCTCAGGCTTGAACTCGATCGGCTCGGTCCACGTTGATGGGTTCCTACCAATGGTCCACGCGTTCACTAACACTATAGTCCCCTTTGCGTTGTCGTAGCCTCGGATTTTGACATCCTGGGTCGATAGTCGCGGAAAGATTGGGAGCGAAGGGTGCGGGCAAAGAGTCTCCTTGAGCACTGCTCGCAGGAAATGCATTTTCTCCAAGTCCTCATGGGTTATACTTGGCTTGCCATATATATATTCATCAACTCGGTTGCCGGACCAATCTTAGAAGACAGGAAAAATGTTATATTTAGAGTCGTCGGACAATGTTGCCTGGAAAGAAAGAATCGAGAGCGTATGGGGTGGTTGGTGGAGAAAAAGGAGAGAGCTTACCAAGATGAGCGCTTTGATGCTATCGGCACCAAGAGCAAAACCAACAGTCTTGTTGACACGGCCCACGGACAAAGCATGACCCAAGATCATCCGTGATGGGCCGTGTCACGTACAAGAGGCTACCCGAGAGCAGCCCACGGTTGACCCTTGAGCAGAACGAGCGAGAAGGCCCATGCACAACCAATGAGCGGCCCATGAACAATGTTCGAGCAACCCGTGACGATTCGGCTGGTCGCGTGTCGGACAGACCTGCAAACTTGATCTTTCTTCTGACACACGCCCCTGGTCTGCCCAAGGCCTGACGAGCACGACCCATGAGCTTCCCAAGGATCTACCGTGAACAGACCATTGAGTAGCCTTCGAGTAGCCTGTTGTATAGCTTGTAATGATAATACGGATTCAAAATGGACCATTGGATCGGAGGGACTATCAATGGCTGAGATGCGACCCGCTCTTGTATAAATAGGGATCCCTCTCCCACTTTGTAAACAGTTCATTCACAAGCAATATACACTCTCTTTGCCCATTCAGTTCTTGTGTTCGAGCGTGCGTGTGTGTAAAGGTTGACTTGGGATCACTGATCCTAAGGCCGCGCGGTGTTTGATCGACCTGTGACAAGTGGTATTAGAGCCAACATTTCAAACGCAATGGCTGATCCTCACGCTAATGTTCCGGTCGTTCAAGGTGATGAATGTGAAGATCGTGGATGTCCAACCGAGAGGACTACCCGGTCGAAGAAGGTCTGTGCTACCTTGTGTGCGAGGGATTCGAAGGGAGACCTAGACAACCGTCTAATAGCCCTAGAGGAGACCGTGACGGATGTCCAGGCGTTGATGGACGACCTGCGCCAGGCCGTCAAAGGAGCGGAAGCTAGTAGGGAGGAGTTCTTGGCCAAAGTGCAAGAGCTCCAAGCCAGCATGGGAGAGCTTCGTGCCGAGGTGCAAGGATCCTTCATGCACAAGCTGCAGCAGCGGGATGAGACTTAGGAGCCCGCGATGGCAGCCATGCGAGCGGAAATGACGGAGATGAAGGGCAAGCTCGTGGAGCTTGAAGTGGCACGCGTGAACAGGGTGATTACCGTGCAATCCCGTGCCGATGCACCCAAACCAAAGGAGTTCAAGGGCTCCCGGGTGGCAAAGGACGTGGACAACTTCCCGTGGTACATGGAACGGTACTTCCAGACCATGGGAACAACCGACGACATGATCCGGGTGAACACTGTTGCCATGTATTTATCTGATGATGCGCTGCTGTGGTGGAGACGTTGGTCGGATGGTAGGAATGGCGATCCTATCGTGACGTGGGCTCGGTTTGTCAAGGAATTTCGACGAACCTACTATCCCGCTTATGCGGAGGAAGAAGCCCAAGGTGAACTCAAGTGCCTAGAGCAAAAGGGCGGAGTTCGTGACTATGTGAAGCGGTTCTCGGAACTGCTGCTCCAAATCCCGTCCATGACCGAGACGGAGGCGTTCCACCAGTTCATGGGTGGACTCAAACCTTAGGTTAAGCAGGAGCTCAAATGATGCAACGCAATGGACCTCACCACAGCCACGTCCATGGCCGAGTCCCTTGTTGAATATAGACCGGCAGCCACCGCCAAGCCCGACTCTCGACCGAGAGAAAAGGCCACTGGTGGAGGAGATCGAGGCCGGTTCCCTTGATTGAACGCTGGCAGACCGCCTCCGACTCCTTATAGGAATCAACCCAAGTCCAGCTATGGAGGATACCAGAGCAAGGTACGCACATACAAGTGCTTCTTTTGCGACAGTCCCATATGACTCGGGATTGCCCGAAGAGAGGAAAGCTGGCGGCCCTGTGCAAGGAGGACAAGCCGCGGGAGGAGGCACGGTTAGGATCGTTGCGGATCCTTGGAACGATCAAGGCCAAAAAGGCTAAAGAATCGAAAGGGACGATGTTCGTAGACGTGAAGATCGGAGGTACCACGATGAGCGCACTTGTGGATACCGGGGCATCCGATCTGTTTATATCCAAAGAGGCCGCGAAGAAGCTATGTCTTTCAGTCGAGACAAATGAGTCCGGTTGGCTCAAGATGGTGAATTCCAGAGGAGTCCCGACCAGCGGCATGGGTGTGGAGTTCCACCTAGGTCCTTGGACAAGCAAAGAAGATATCGAGGTAATTCTCCTTGACGACTATGACTTCGTACTCGGTTTGGGATTCCTCGACTGGATCAATGCGGGTGTCATGCCCTTCGCGGACTGCATATGTATCTTAGACAAGCGGTGCCAATGCATGGTCCCGATTTACCATGAATCGGGACGCGATCAAAAGATGCTATCGGCCATGCAGCTATCCAAAGGGCTGAAGAAAGGCGAGGTGACCTTCTTGGCAGTATTGAAGGAGGAGGGCGCGGAGGAAGGCTCGGTACCGAAAGAAGTATCCCGAGTCCTTGATGCCTTCCAAGACGTGATGCCGCTCGAGCTACCCAAGAAGCTGCCTCCTTGGAGAGAGGTCGACCACCAAATTGAGCTAGTGCCTAATGCTCGACCACCGGCCATGGCTCCCTTTCGCATGGCCCCGCTCGAGTTGGAGGAGTTGAGGAAACAGCTCAAAGAGCTGCTGGATGCTGGATATGTTCGACCATCCAAGGCCCTGTTTGGTGCCCCGATCTTGTTCCAAAAGAAGCACGACGGATCCCTCCGTATGTGTATTGACTACCAGGCATTGAACAAGCTGACCGTCAAGAATAAGTACCCGATTCTCCTTATTGCTAACTTGTTCGATCAGCTCGGAGAAGCCCGATGGTTCTCTAAACTCGACCTTCGGTTGGGATACTATCAAGTGCGGATTGCCGAAGGGGATGAGTCGAAGACAGCATGTGTGACCCACTACGGATCATACGAGTTCCTCGTAATGCCATTTGGCTTGACCAACGCGCCGGCTACGTTTTGCACACTCATGAACAAGGTACTGCATCCATTCCTTGATCAGTTCGTTGTAGTTTATCTTGATGACGTGGTGATATATATCCGGACGCTTGAGAAGCATGTTGAACATTTGAGTCGAGTTTTTCAGACCCTCCAAGAGAACGACTTGTATGTGAAACGAGAGAAATGTGCCTTCGCACAAAAAGAGATCCCGTTCCTCGGGCACATCGTCGGGGGCGGACGTGTGCGGATGGACCCAGCCAAGATCCGTGCTATTGTTGATTAGGAGTCACCAACCAAGCTAACTAAGCTAAGATCCTTTCTCGGTCTCACAAACTACTATTGGCGCTTCATCCGAGAGTATTGGCGCCTCACTGTGCCACTCACGGACATGTTCAAGAAAGAAAGGCCGTGGGAGTGGACGGATCGGTGTCAAGAGGCGTTTGAGCGGTTGAAGAGGGCCATGACCGAGGAGCCGGTTCTTATGCTGCCCGACTACACCAAGCCATATGAAGTAGAGATCGATGCTTATGATTTTGCCATTGGTGGTGTCTTGATGTAGGAAGGTCATCCGGTGGCCTTCGAGTCCCGAAAGTTGAATGATACGGAGCGGCGATACACGGTCTAAGAGAAGGAAATGACCGTGGTGGTGCACTGCCTTCGCACATGGAGGCATTATCTCTTGGGATTCCAGTTCGTCGTAAGGACTGACAATGTGGCTACGAGCTACATCCAAACTCAGAAGAAGCTCAGCCCAAAACAAGCTCGGTGGCAAGACTTCCTGGCCGAGTTTGATTACACGCTGGAATACAAGCCCGGAAAGTCCAATTCCGTGGCTGATGCCTTAGGCAGGAAGTTCGAATTGGCTAATACGGTGAGCCGACCCGACTGCCCGTGGGTTGATCATATCAAGGAGGGGCTGAAGCATGATCGAATAGCCCAAGCCCTCATTCGATACGCCCAAGAAGGCTTGACGAAGAGATTTTGGCTCGAGAATGACCTCCTCTACACCAAAGGACGGCAACTCTATGTGCCGCTCCATAGGAAACTTTGAAAGGAAGTCCTAAAAGAGTGCCATGACTCCAAATGGGCGAGACATCTAGGAATCCATCGCACCATGGCACCGGTTGAAGATCAATACTACTGGCCGCACATGAGGGGCGATGTGGAAGTATATGTGCGGACGTGTCTTGTCTGCCAACAAGACAAGATAGAGCAATGATCCCCTGCGGGGCTCCTTGAGCCGTTGCCTATCCTAGAACGTCCATGGGAGAGCGTCTCCTTGGACTTCATTGTAAATTTGCCCAAGTTTGAAGGGTGTCGGACCCTCATGGTCGTGGTAGATCGCCTTTCCAAGTATGCGACGTTTGTGCCAACGACGAAAGAATGCCCAGCCGAGGAAGCCGCCCAGCTGTTCCTCAAGTGTGTCGTCAAATATTGGGGCGTTCCGCGCACAATCGTGAGCGATCATGACCCTCGATCCACTGGACGGTTTTGGACCGAACTCTTCAAGTTGCTGGGGACAAGTCTTAACCTTTCCACCAGCATGCATCCATAAACCGACGGACAAACCGAGCGAGTGAATGGGTTGCTGGAGATCTATCTTCGACACTATGTGAGCAAGTAAACTGGGCACGACTGATTGACGTGGCCCAATTTTCTTACAACTTACAGTGGAGCGAGTCCACGAACCAGAGTCCGTTCAAGATCGTGACCGGGTAGTAGTCGCTCACACCGAGTGCGATCGCCTCGGGCTATCAAGGGAGTAGCCCATCTGCATATAAGCTCACTAAGTAGTGGGGTGAACAGGCCGACTTGGCCCGGGCGTGTCTGAATAGGGCCGCGAGACGCACAAAGAAATGGGCTAACAAAAAGCGACAACATGTGGAGTTTCAGGTCAGGGACTTGGTGTTGACCAAGTTACACCTCGTCCTTCGGTACAGAAATGTGAACAAAGGGCTGATCCGTCGCTATGAAGGCCCTTTCCGAGTGATATAGCGGATCGGGAAGGTGGTGTACAAGCTGGACTTACTGCCCAAGCTCAGGCTACACCTCATGTTCCACGTGAGCATGCTAAAGCCGTTTCATGTAGACGAGGATGATCCGGATCGGGGCCCATCACAATGAGCGCCCCTTGGGGTGAAGACCTCCTATGATCGGGATGTTGAGTGCATCATGGCCAATCGGATCATCCAGAAGAAATATCGGGCACCAAGGAAGGAATACCTCGTTCGGTGGAGAGGCCTTCCCAAGAGTGAAGCGAGTTGGGAACCCTCTGAGGCTCTGTGGCAATTCAAGAAGCACATCGAAGCCTTTCACGCCACAGACGCAACAAGGGCATCGCTTGATTAGGTGGGGGAGAATGACATGGCCCACAGACAAAGCATGACCCAAGATCGTCCATGTTGGGCCATGTCACATACAAGAGGCTACCCGAGAGCAGCCCACGGTTGACCCTTGAGCAGAACGAGCGAGAAGGCCCATGCGCAACCCATGAGTAGCCCATGAACAATGTTCGAGTAGCCCATGACGATTCGGCTGATCGCTTGTCAGACAGACCTGCAAACCTGATCTTGCTTCTGACACACGCCCTGGTTTGCCCAAGGCCTGATGAGTGCGACCCATGAGCTTCCCAAGGATTTGCCGTGAACAGACCATCGAGTAGCCTTCGAGTAGCCTATTGTATAGCTGGTAATGATAATACGGATTCAAAATGGACCATTGGATCGGAGGGACGATTAATAACTGAGATGCGACCCGCTCTTGTATAAATAGGAATCCCTCTCCCACTTTGTAAACAGTTTGTTCACAAGCAATATACACTTTCTTTGCCCATTCAGTTCTTGTGTTCGAGTGTGCGTGTGTGTAAAAGCTGACTTGGGATCACTGATCCTAAGGCCGCGCGGTGTTTGATCGACCGAAATTGATCAACCTGTGACACTTGTCCTCATCAATCTCCAGCAGAACGTCCACAAAGTCTCCCCTATCTTCACCTCCGCCATCGACACTCTTCTCCTCCATCTTCCTCCGGTGCTCCTACACCACCTCATTGAGGAACTCGTCGAACACCCTCGCGACACGCTCCACTTTCGCATCTAAGTCACCTTGTCGATCCACCCAAGGCTCGGAATGAAGTCCCTAACGTTGAATGTGCCTAGCAACTCCATCAGTTTTGTCAACAGTCCCTTGAACTTCTTGTTCTGCTCTTCGTCGCTGTACTTCCTCCCCGGAGCCACCCGGCATATGATGTCGTTCATCAGCATTGCGAACATGTTGCTTAGGTCCATTGAACCTGAGTGGTGGTGCTCGATCTTCTCCATAAATAAAGAGATCTCTTCTTCCCGGACCGTTTGAAATGACTGGACCTTCTTGTTGCTCAATAGCTGGAGCACGCAGATGCTCCTCCCTCGCCTCCAGTAATCGCCATACGGTGCCAACGTCACGTCCTTGCGGTCGTACAGAAGCCTCTCGCCCATTATTGACCTGAGACAAAGAAATGACATGAATTGGCACAAAATTAGTTTAAATGAAGCATTCAATTGTCGAATAAAAACTATAATGCTTTTTTTTTTTAATGGGTTTTATGGTTGTTGGGCCACCCATGTTGGGCTAATCCAGCCGGTAATTAAAATTGGCCCATAACTAAAAAGAAAAAAACAACCACCAAAAGGCAGTTGTTGGAGGTTACTTCGGAAGGGAAAAAAGAACGTTCTCTTTTGTGCGTGAAGCATGTCTTCTTAATAGGTGTGATAAGAACATAGAAAAGAATTCTCTCTCACTTGGTGGAAAAATCACTCTCAACAATTATTTTTTCATTGATATTAGGGTGATGTTCTTGTTTCCTGATCATTAAACATGTTTTTATAAACAGATTGTTGCTCGAAAATTGCAAAATGACGATGAAAAATGCTCGAATACGAAAAAATGATACCCGACCTATTTTTCAAGGTCGTTTCTCGATGTTTCGTGTGATAAAAATCATTTTTTAGGTGAAGGGTCGTAGTTCTCGTCAAGACGAGAAAATCAAGTGGCGGAATGCCATCGGAGGACGTCAGACACTCCTCCACGCGCAGTGGCAATGGGGTGGCTTCACCAGCGCGTGCGCTACATACACCAAGGCTCCTCAAGCATGTGCATAGCACGTGCACGCAGTAAGTGCAGGTGCATGCCGCCCATGCGCTAGCAGTTATCAAGCACATCCAATGCACGTGCCTCACGTGCACTAGTATGTCTTGTGGCTAACATTATGGTGACGTTAGCTATGTTAGTTATAGAGTCGGGTCGGAGATGACTCGACCCATTGACCGTTGACCGTTGACCGTTGACCGACGTTAATCGTTGACCGGCATTGAAAAAAAAATGGAAATGTTGTTGAATTGCATTGTGGATTGTGTGTAATCCTTTTTTGTTATGCATTTATTGTAGGAACAATGTTACATTTTGTATGCACGCCTATATTCATGAGAATGATGAACAAAGGACAAGACTTGCAAGGCTAAGAGTTGAATTAGTTGCCTATTGATGGAATGGCGATACCATACTGACGTATGTAGTCAGGATTAATGAGATGATACAATAAATCATCTAGAATGGTTACCCTATGCCAGATTTTAAGAAGGTGGAGACCCTCATAAACATTTTTCCATCTGAATAACAAGTAGTGTTAATTGGCTTATGGGAGATCAACATGGTTCTAGTTTGTAAAAAACTTGCAGTGGATTTTCTAATATAATACTATAGGACTAAGGCAACGAAGATGTCAACCCTCAAGAAGAATGCAACCTAGCGTAGAATGAATGCGCCAAGGCAAAACCCTAAGGGATGCCCAACAGTGTATTTTTGGTTGCCAATAAGAGAAATAAAGTTTTCTAAGGAATTTTATACGTCTTTCTCTATTTATAAGATAGATAAGTGGTGTTGATCATTAAGCAATAGTTGTGTCACCCTTTGTAAATATTTCTTTCCATGTTGATGTTAATATTTTTTTGCAAGACACGTTACTTTGTGTAAATGACATGTTTAGTTAATGAATGTTCAATGTTATATGTTGTTGTAATTATTATTTTAATTTGTAGTTACTTGTGGAAAGTTCAAGAAAGTTTTAGTAACTTTAAAGAACTTACTTCTTGCATCAATAATTATATTAATGATAATTTCAAATTAGGAATTTGGATGATAATTGGAAACAATGTGACATTTCGATTCTAAAATCTTATTTGAAATTAATAATTCATGATTGTATGTATGTTTGGAATGTTAAGATATAATGGCTTTAGCATTTAAGAATATTGCTTGAAAATTATAATTGGCTTGCACTTTTCCTCTACAAAATCTCTATTAGGACTCAGCTGCATTTCTTACACTTGTACACTTAATCTCTTACACTTGTACACAATCAAAGTAGTATGATAGAAAGCATATAGCTAAGAGAAACAACAGGAAGTAAGCTTATTGGTTTTTATGTCACACAAACTTCTATATAGCTTATGAGGTCTTTCCTTTTATATCCTCCTTCAATTTGTCTATTGAAGATGATTTAGAGAAGCAAATAGCCATTATTGGAGAGTTTCCATTGTGCTGCTGTCCATGGATGGAACTGCCCATACACTTCCCTCTCCTTGAACCTTCGCAGACTATCCAAAATGGCAACTATTGCTATCTTCTTGTTGCAGTCTCTAACAAACCTGTTATACGACTCAACTGCTTTATTACATACTTTATCTAGACTCTACTGTTGTGCGAATCTAAGCTCACAACAGCTACTTAGGATGCAAATGATAACCATTCTAGCTAGAAATTGATTTCTAAAAGAGAAATAGATTTTTCTATTTCTATTTCTAGATGAGTTTCTAAACAAAAATACCCGTTTGATAATGACATAAAATTTCTACTCTAAAAATAGAAATTTGTCTGATAACGATACAAAATTTCTTTCTTTGGGATGGTGGTGGATCGGCGAATGGGGCGGCTGGCGACTAGTGGTGGCGGTCGACGATCGGCGACTAGCGGCAGTGGTGGCGATGGCTGGTGACCGGTGGACGGTGGTCAGCGGTGACGGATGGAGGACCGGTTCAACGAATGATGAGAATAATTTTTATTTCTCATTTTTGTTCGAGAAATAGAGAAGTAGAAATTTTTTACTATAAAAATTTATTTTAGAAATAGAAAAATGGAACAATTTTATCAAATGGATTTCTATTTCAGAAACAAGTCTGGAATAGAAAAATTGTTTTCGGAATAGAAATTGGTAGTTGTCGTGCACCCCCTTAGCTAACTCAACGAACACCATCAGATATACTTGGTTGTTACAACACCATCTACCCAATCTTTATAACTTCGGCACAAACGTCATCAACTACTGATCTTTTAGGTTGATTGGTACTGTTCGTAGTGTCAAGACATTTTGCAAACTTATTTCCAATAAATTACATCATAGATATTGCATAATCCTTTACCAAACATCTACATATACCATAGTAAATATTATACTAAGGATAGTTTAGATATCATCAAAATCACTTGAAGATGTTTCTCCAACATTTTGTACTCGATTCGGATATGTCTATTTGATTTTTCATAAAACTAAGGTATTAAATTACTTCAAGAAATTTATGAGCTTGGTAGAAAATCAATTAGATACAAAAATAAAAGCATTAAGATCCAATTGAGATCGAGAATATTTATCGATAAGTTTAGAAATTTATGTGATGAAAAAGGAATATAAAGACAATTGTCTATTCCATGTACTTCTAAGGAGAAACAGAATCATACTAGAAATGGTTATGTCTATGTTGGTATAAGCTAACTTACCTATTGCTTTTTGGATGATACTTTGTTAACTATTGCCTATATACTTAACTGGGTGTTTTCTAAATCAGTTACTTCTACTCCATATGAGTTATGGACAAACATAAAACTCAATTTAAGTTTTCTTAAACCTTGAGGATGTGTTGCTTATACCCACGAATTCTTTCACAAGTATGAAAAATTGGGTCCAAGAGATAAAAAAAAAAGAAAGTATTTTTATAAGATACTATGAACACTCAAAATGGTATGTATTCATAAGCGAGCAATAAAGTGAAAGTATAACTGAATTTAAATTACAAGATGTCACATTCTTAGAAAATAAATTTTCTAAGAAGGGCGAAATATATAAGGATTATTCACTATTTGAAACATCAGAACAAGATAATAACTTAATAAAGTTCATGCAAAAGGGAGCAATGTGAAAAGTGAGACGTCACATTCTTAAGATAAGGATTACTTACTATTTGAAACATTTGATCAAGATAATGAACTTAATGAAATTCATCTAAGTGGGAGCAATGTAAAAAGTGAGATGTCACATTCTTATGATAAGGATTACTCATATTTTGGTAAGATACTCTAAACACTCGAAATAGCATATGTTCATAAGTGAACAAGAAAATGGAAGTATAAATGAATTTGAATCAGGAGATGTCACATTTTTAAAGAATGAATTTCTTAATATTGGTGAAATACTTAAGAATTATTCACTATTTGAAATCTTGGATCAATATAATGAACATAATGAAGTTCATCCATGTGAGAGCAATATGAGAAATGATAAATTAAATTTGACTCAGTCTTAATTATAGCCAACCAATGAGACAATATTGTCATTATTTAATCCGAGTGAGAGCGTAATGTAAAATAATGTACAAAGTGTATAATCTCCCATATTGCGCTCAAGTCGCAAGAACATTTGCCGTCAACATTTTGACAATGAAGAGGAAGCTTTCATGGTCGCTCCACAATATGAAGATGAGCCAAAGAATGTAAATGATGTTCTAAATTACCCTAACAAGGAAACATAGATACATGAAATGGAAAAAGAAAAATTGAGTCAGTAAAATCAAATCAAGTTTGGGAATTGGTTGATCTTCCAAAGGGAAGTAAGGTCATTGGAAATAAATGAGCTCTTAAAATAAATCGTAAATCTGATGGCTTAATAGAGAGATGTAAGGCTCGCCTTGTAGTGAAATGGTAAAATCAATAGAAATGAATTGATTATGAGGAAACATTTTCTCCTATAGTGAGATTTACTTCAATTCACCTTATCCGAACAATAGTGGCAAGTACGAATCTCGAATTACATTAAATATATATAAAGACTGTTTTTCTTAATGGAGAATTAGAAAAAAAAAATACATTGAATAACCTATTGATTTCATTATAAAAGATCAAGAACAAATGGTATGTCGACTTTTAAGATTGATGCTTCTTCTTCTCGGGAACAATTTCTAAAAATAAGCTAATTTTCTTTTTTATTTTTCTTTCTTGCCACGGCCATTGTTAACTGCCTAGAGCCACTGCCCACTGTCGGCCACTGCTGGCTGCCGGTCGCCGTTGGTTGTTGGTCACCGACCACGCGCCGCCGCCACCACCGCTGCCGATCGTCATTCGCCGGTTGCTGCCACCGCTGCTGCCGTTGCTATTAATCACCCGCCATTGACCATCACCATCGACCACTGCCGCAAGCCCATCGGCCATCCCCTCTCGTGGCCAGCGGTTGTGCAGCAGTGGCGGTGGCCAGCGATCGGCGGCGGCGATCCGTGAGCATGAATAAAAATTGAATAAATACAAAAAAAAAATTGTTGCATTACCAAACGCATTTATATTATTTTTCTATTTCAAGAGTAGAAATTTTGTGTAGTTACCAAATGGGTTCTTTTACTCAGAAATTGTTCCCTGGAACAAAAATAGAAAAGAACTATTTCTAAAAAAAAAAAAATTTCTCCGAAACAGAAGCGTTGTCATGCGTAGCCTTAAGTGTCAAAAGTTAGAAAAGTAACACTTAAGTGTTTTTTTTTTTTTTTTTTTTAAGTGAGACACTTAAGTGCCATCTCCGACGAACCTCACCGAAAATTTTACGTGGCAATTTTTTTTTTATATTATTTTTCTCATTTACATGGCTCACGGAGAGCGATTAAGCAAAGAAACACAAAAATGACTCTGTTTTTTGCGCATATTCTAATTTTAATATAAAAATTAATTTAATTTAATTATAAAAATAATTTTTTAAAATAAAAATTATTGAAAATTATTTTTAAATATATAAAAAATAAATTAAAATTTTTTGGTCAATTAAAAATATTAAAATTAATTTTATTTGTAATTTTTCCCAAAAAATCAAATTTGATAACGAAAAATATAAAATAATCTTCATTCGAATTTTATATTTTAGTTGAATACTGAAAAATATAGTCCTTTTATTGGAAAATGACTTTTTCCACAAAACAAATGGACCATAAAGGGGTTGCATGTTTTTGTTTCTCGGATTTGTTTAAAAACAGATTTTGTGTTTTTTTGTTCCCGAGAACAAGAAAAGAACAGTAAACGCATTTGTTTGCGTTTCTGTTCTTTTTTTGTTTTTTCGTTCCCGAGAAAAAAAGAACATAAATGAGAAAAAAAAAATTATTTCTTGTTCCAGAAACAATTTTGAAAAAACGAATTTTTGTTTCTTGTTTTTCTTCTCTCTCTTCTCTTTTCTTCCTCTTTTCTTATTCTTTTCTCTTTGGCTGGTCGTTGACCTCAGCCATGGCCGGCGACCTCGCCGGGGCCCTGCGAGGCTCGGCCTCGCCCAACGACGGCGAGGCTCGGCCTCGCCGGGGGCCGACGAGCCTCGCCGTGGCTAGGCGAGGCTGCCGGCCCCGTCGGCCGGTCGCGGAGGCCGGCGATTGGCCGAAAGAAGAAAAAATAAAAAAAGAAAGGAAAAATGAAAAATAAAATAAAAATATTAAAAAATTAAAAGAAATAAAAAAAGAATAAAATTTACCAAACGTGTTTTTATTCATTT
Source organism: Eucalyptus caleyi (assembly GCA_014182885.2). Classification (NCBI taxonomy): domain Eukaryota; kingdom Viridiplantae; phylum Streptophyta; class Magnoliopsida; order Myrtales; family Myrtaceae; genus Eucalyptus; species Eucalyptus caleyi. The sequence continues at coordinate 1,385,103 of CM024467.2, read as the reverse complement.
TTTATTCTCGGAACAAATTTACCAGATGTCAAAAATTGTTCCCTGGAATAGAAACACTTTTTTTTTTTTTTTTTTTTGTTCCCTGGAACAAAAAAAGAATAGAAACATTACCATGCAGCCCCAAAGTAAGTGCCATACAAAATTTTTAACACTTTTAGTTGTCTTTATGTCTATACTTATCTAGTGGGATTTACTTTCACTCAAATACTTAAGACCATGACTTATGAACCAATTAGAATATCTTAACTTGTTGACATCGTATAGTTCCGCGATGTAGGGATTTCGTCTGTCACCCCACATTCATACATTCATGACCCTCAATAATCTCTAAAACCAGTTAAAGGGTACTGTATTAGGCCGACTCTTGCTTTGTCTAGGGGGTCGTTTTTCGAAGTGGCATATCTCAATTTTAGTCTCTTCCTTGTCGCTATGTACTGCAGCTTTGCACGGCAACACCCATTCAAAGTCAACTCGAACGACTTTTATACCAGAATACTCGTCATGGCCAATGGTCTCTATTCTGCCAAACCAACTATAACGAACATTTTTGGCTGACAACCGTGTTGATGTTGATCATCTTGAGAAACCATCTCTTAGATATTCAATCAAACGCGAAGCTCCATTTAGGCCAAATCAATAAATTCAGCTCTGAACGAATTTTGTTCTCTAATCGTTGAGTGTGCAAATGAAATTCCAACAAGATTAGATCATAGAGAATTTGCTAAGAGAGAGAAACTTGAATTCAATACGAAATGGAGGCAATGTCAACTTAAAAGTTTAACACAATTTGATATGTCTCGATCTGTTTTCAATAATCTTGTGACCTAACTCTAAAAGCTTGAATATGAGTGTACAAATCAAGCGCGTAATCTTAGGCCGGCCATTTTATTCTCGCGTGGTGACTTATCTATATCATTGACCTTACAACACGAGTAATTGTCGCATTAAAAGAGCAAATGACAAATCTGAAGACCATTTTATAAAGTTGAAGTTGATATGGGGTTAGTTGATCACGCGTAGCATTTGAAATCGCTTTCTTGCATAATATATCAATAGCAATGCGGGAGTGACGCGAAATTTTATGCTTGTGATGCCCCCATCATTTTGGGTCCCAACAAATGCTTACTGGAACATCCCAAACAAAATTCCAAATTTCAATCTTTTCATTTTGTTCCTTTTTTTGTACTTTAGTTTCTTCTGCATAATATCGACCCCAAAGGGTCGACGATTCAATAAAAGTTCACCACTTAAGGATATCTGCCTTAAGATATGGCACATATTAATCCCCATTTAATTGAATCCATCAAAGAGATATGGCGTTCTTCGGTGATACTCTAATTCTAGCGCTCAATCCAAAAATTCATTAAAACACATACTTACCCTCAAAACCTTAGAGAGATTTTTATAAATTCAACTTGGAACAAACCTACAGTCATAAACAAATCCCGGGACTTCTCACCTTTTATTTCCCAAGACAAGGCTAATTGATCTGCACACAAAACATAAATGATAGTTTGACTTTAGAAATAACATACATTGCATTGGACCCAATAAGAACATAGAAAAACTAAAGGACTCACTATAAGATTTCCCTATCGCAGTTTCCGTACTTTGAATATAGGTTTCTCTACAAAACTCCAAATTGCTTGAAACTTGATTCGGAAGATAACATGAGTGCGATAAGATAAATCTTCACTGCTTACGGATATCTAGCCTAGGAAATTATTTGCATATAGTGATAATTTTCAGATCATAAGAAAAATAGATAGAAGATTACTGTGAATAGCACCTGGACTTATTTGAATACCATCTAATATCCATGGTAAAAAGGGTAAAAAGATTGCGAAGATGGCCTATTAACCAGTCCAAAAGATCCACGAAACCAGGAAGAGACCAAATGCTAAGTTTGTCCTTTGCAACTTACATTATTCAACAACGCTCGTTAGTTTTCAAGGATGTCACAAGAGAGCGGAAGTCAACCCTTTTCTTTTGCTTCCTTGGGGATAAGTCCACTAGAATTGCAAAAGATTGTGTACAGTGTTCATTTTAATACCAAAAGTTTTTTTAGATCATTTGAGTATTAGTTTTTAAAAAAATGATCACTTAAATGTTAACTCCGATCTGGATCGCCGAAAATCCGATTAGACTAGATTTTATTAATTTATCATTCCTAAACAACGTTGTTTAAAAGTTGTAAATATTAATCATTTGAGTACCAAAATTTTTTTAAAGTGATCACTTCAATGTCGTTGTTAAAAAAAGATTACTTCAATCTAAGCATGTCATGTGGACTAGAGTTTAAAAAAAAAATGCCAAGTCATATTATAAATTTAATTATAAATGCAACGTAATCAATTTGGTTGTCGTGGCATTTAAGTGATCGGTTTTTCTTTGATTTAGCATTTAAGAAAATTGGCAAAGATTTTTGACATTAAAATAAGTGTTGTGCACAAATTTCTATTGTATTTATACCTATTGCCTTGTTTGCCGGCGTGATATATAATGATCGAGTCGGGTGGAAATTTTGCAGACCTGAAGACCGTGCAATTGCAATAGTCCCGAGATTATACACCAAATGACAGGTATTTGGTGACAAAATGTCACATCAACGCCGCGAAGAGTATAAGAAAATAAGTGATTATTTGGAAAGAGGAGGACAGCAAACTTTTTCGCAAGAATAGTTAGACTTGAACAATAATGAAATTGAAAAAATTGACTATGATAATAGAAGTTATTTGGATGCTATAGTGAAAATACGTACTCTTTGTATCGGTTTGTTGAAACTTGACAAATAATTATAACATACACCGCTAGTATAAATATATCTTTTCACAAGCAGTTTTATCTATCAGTAGTTTGATAGTTCGTGAGTAATGGGATAGTTAAAAGTTATCAAATCATCATCAAATCAAGGGTGGGTTAGACTGTTTATTTAAAATTGTCTTTACATTAATGGTGTATCCTTTAATTTGCCGAAAATCATTACTGGAAATGGAGAAAAGAAAACAAAATCCCTAGAATAATTATGCATGATGTTATGAAGAATTTGTCACTTCAATTATGGAGCTTATTGATCAGTCATATGCATCTAATGGTCGAGTTATATATAACAAATCTATTTATAATGTGAAATTTTGTAGAACTCTCTAAAAGTTAAAGTCAATAAATGAGTATGTAATTTAATACTTAATTACCATAACAATTTTCCTCCCATATAGGTTGGACTTTGCGCAAAAACTAAAGTGTGGAAATATAAATATTTGGGTTGCAAATAATGGGAGATCTAGAAATATTTGAAATCAGAATCTCTCTTGGTCCATTACTTCTTATTTGGGAAATGCAATAACTCTTCAAGGGAGATTATCAAGAAAGAGCTTGAGAGAGAGCGCATGCGCTATATATATATATATATATATATATTTGGATTTATCTCTACTTAAAATCTTAAGACCATGACTTATGAGCCAATTACCATATCTTAATTGTTTGAAACCATATAATTCTCTATTGCAATGTTTGAAATAGAAGATTCTGTAGATCTCTGTTTATCTCCCATAATCTTGTATATCTCTCAAGATTATGCATTATCTTCATTTGCTTGTGCATATCCTTGATTACAGTTCTCATTATAACATATTGTTTTAGATATTCATCCTGTAAGTACGTACATATACTCTTCACATAGGATATACAAAGATTACAAAGTATACTCTTCCACATTATTTTTATTTTGATGACAGAGCTTTTGCTGTCTTAATAAGCTCCCATCAAGTCCTTTATACTGTCGCTGTTGCAACGTTATGTCAATATGGGGGTAAGAATATTAGGAGTGTCAAAATTTTTGTATGTGTTAAAATATGTCTCGAGTTTGAGCCCAATGTGAAATTATAGATATTCCGAATTGGACATGTTGCGGACGTTCAAAATCAAGCAAAAAAATCTGAAGATCAACTTCCCAAAATTTAAATCTGCGTTGGAGAGTTTGGCCACTAAAATTGGAAAGTCCAACTTTCACTTGGATTTGGATTTTGTTTAAAAACATACAGAGATATGTTTTGTATAAAATCATTTAAGATAGGAAACATAATCCTATGAGAAGTTGGCAACAGAATGAGGGTCTCACACACACACATATATATATATATATATATATATATATATATATATAGTATATGGCTGTTGATGAAAGTGGGTTGATCATGAAGAATTGATCTTGAAGCGCCATCTTGTCGTCAAGTGCTTGGGAGAGATTTTATTTGTCGTTCTTGTTCATGAATTACATCCAAGGAAGTTTAGTGTTGAAGCCAATTAAATCTTGTATAAGATTTGTGTGTAATTCATTTGTGAGATTGAGAGATTATTTCTTGAGGAGAGGCTAAACACTGTGTGTGTTATTAGGTGTAATTGGGGCTTGGGAAATACTGAGAGAGTGTTTGAGTGACTCGAGTATGTAATATCTTTGTATCGCTTGATCTATAGTGAAATTTGTTATTGCTCTCCCAATGGACGTAGGTCTTTCCGACCAAATCACATAAATCTAGTGTCCGATTTATTTTTTTCTTCTGTTTATATTATTGTTCGATTGCTCGCCTTTCGTAACAGTATGACACTCACTTGACTGTCAAAACTTTGTCTTTACTCACTTGAGTGCCACAAATTTGAAAAACCAATAATTGAAGTGCCAATTTCGATTTGCCTCGTTGGAAAAATCGACGTAGATTTTGGTTGTCCGATGTGATTTTGCTGGCACTAACGTGAATTTTTTTTTAATTTTTAATTTATTAAATAATTAATTTATTTCTTTAGGGCCGGCGACCCTTGCCTTGGGTTGACGAGGTCATGATGCCCTTGCCAAGGCCTTCATGGCCAGATCTAGGTGAGGGCTGCCTCATCCTCGATGCAAAGGCCCTGGGCGAGGGCATTGTAGCCTCGGTGGCTGCGGACAAGACATTGCCTAGAGTTGGCGAGGGCCCTTGCGACCTCGCTAGTGGCTAACAAGGCCCCAACGGCTTGGCCTTGGGCCTTCACGACTAAGGGCGAGGCAGCCCTCGTCCATGGGCAAGGGTTTCGCAGTTGGTGAGGGTTGTCGGTGACTCTCGTTGGCCAAAAAAAAAAAAAAAAGAAAAAAAAAAAAAAATTCAAAATTTTAAAATTCCACGTATGATAATTTGCTGGAATTGGCACTTAAGTGATCAATTCTACTTTGATGTGGTATTCAAGTGGGTGAAAAAAAGTTTTGACACTTTTAATATTCTTATCCCATCAATGACGCTAGTGTTCTATTTTTCCCAAAACTGGTGTGCTCTTCAGTCTTGTTCCAACACTTTCTGGTTGCTTGTTGCGAAAAATAAATAACATTAGATTCACCGCCCTTAGATGGACTAAGTCCTTAAATTTCGTCACGATCACCCGCCGCACGAGCCCTCACACACCGTCCCTTGGATCCACATGCCTCACACGCGAGAAGGTGTCGCACGCGTATTGCTTAGGCCGTCCACATGTTAGCGAGCCGTCCAAGCAGTTGCCACGTCAGCCTGCCACGTCACCCCGCAATGTCAGTTTGCCATTGAAGGGTCAGTATTCGGAATGCCCTGTTAGCCTCTAATGCGCATCCGACTCAGCCTCTATAGACCAAACCAATTCAGTTAGCCGCCAGACCGATCCTCTCAATTTTCAGTACAGTTTGACCACTTTCCGACCTGTTCTTGGACATTTCGGAGCGGTACTTAAGATACTTCGACGTGCTAAGTTCATTTTTGGCCTTCTTTTCTCCATATTTATCTTCCAAAGTGCCGGTTTCATCATATCATTTATCCGTTCTACATCCATTCTATTGTTTTCGGCCATAAAGTGCATATAATAGATAAATTGGATTTTTCACTACCCATTTAGACAATTTTGATTAGTTCGAAGTATGCTTTGTGATCTTAGAAAAAAAAAAAGGTTTTTGAGAGGATGCAAACTTTGGCATTATGTCATTGGCGATATCCGTGTACCTCTCCTAAAGAATGAAGAGTGGGATGGCAAGAATTATTTGTTAAAATATGACTATAAAGTTTATATCCTTTTTATATATATGTGATCTTCCTTTATCTACAACTTAAATTTTTGGGTCAGATTTTCTAACATGTATAATGATGATGATGATAATAATGTGTATTTGAGTGTGTGTGTGTATTTCTTTTACGGATCAATTGATTTCATTCATAACTAATGGGGGGAGCTAGTCAATTATTATTTTTTTCCTATGAACAAGCGAACAAGATAGGAACTCTATAATATTTTACATAGAGAAAATCATATAAAAATTTCAACAGCAGCACGAGCAATATGAATCCAACACGTCCCCTCCCCGTTCCCCCGCCACGCCGAGTTCACAACTAGGATAAAAAGGCAGAAAAGATCGTTCCTATGGAGACGCAGCAACAGCGAAAAACCACCTTCGCCACTCGCAATGTTCAGCTTCAACATCTCATCACTGCTTTTCTCTACTCCCTCGCTGACCTCAATCGCACTCGTCCTCTTCATCACCTTCCTCACCCCCAGATGCCTCCGCCTCCTCTTCTCTGCTGCCGCCACCACTAACCTCCACCTCCCGCCATCACCGCCGAAGCTCCCAATCATCGGGAATCTCCACCAGCTTGGGAATCACCCTCACCGCTCGCTCCAAGCCCTGTCGAGACGCTATGGTCCCTTGATGCGCCTCCACTTCGGGAGCGCGCCCGTCCTGATCGTCTCGTCCTCCGACGGTGCACGTGACATTATGAAGACCCACGACGTCATTTTCGCCCAGCGACCCAGGTACAGCCTAAGCCTGTCAATTCATGTTCATGCATCTTAATTTTGTATTAGAGTTGTTTTTTCTTGGATTTATGATTGGAGAATGTCTCGGTTGATTACAGATATGGGATAAACCACGTGTCAACTCGTGGCATTACAAATCATTATCGTTTTTATTTGACCCGTCGAATGCTTCATTTAAACTAATTTTGTTCTGATTCATGTCACTTCTTTTCCTCAGGTCAACCATGGCCGAGAGGCTTCTATACGACCGCAAGGACATGTCGCTGTCGCCGTACGGCGATTGCTGGAGGCAAATGAGGAGCATCTGCGTCTTCCATCTGCTGAGCAACAAGAGGGTCCAGTCGTTTCGGATGGTGCGAGAAGAAGAGATTTCTTTGTTTATGGAGAAGATTGAGCAGCACCGCTCGGTGGACCTGAGCAACATGTTCGTGGTGCTGACGAACGACATCATATGCCGGGTGGCTCTGGGGAGGAAGTACAGTGAAGGCATGCAGGGCATGAAGTTCAAGGGACTATTGGCGGACCTGATAGAGTTGGTGGGCATTTTCGACGTTGGGGACTTCATTCCGAGCCTTGGGTGGATCAACAAGGTGACTGGTTTAGATGCAAAAGGGGAGCGTGTCGCGGGCCTGATGGACGAGTTCCTCAATGAGGTGGTGGAGGAGCACCGGAGGAAGATGGAGGAGAAGGGCGTCGGAGCCGGAGGTGAAGATAGGAGAGACTTTGTGGACGTTTTGCTGGAGATTCAGAAGGAGAAGACTCTTGGTTTTGCTCTTGGTGCCGTTAGTGTTAAAGCACTCATCTTGGTAAGCGCTCCTTTTTTCTCCACCAACCATCCCATACACTCTTGATTTTTTCTTTCCGGGCAACATAGTCCGACGACTCTAAATATAACATTTTTCATGCCATCTAAGATTGGTCCGGTAACCGAGTTGATGAATTATTAATATATATTAATTTTTCTTGGAACATATGAGCCACAATTGAATGAAATAATAAGCATGATTAGTTGTCCTTGATGATTGATTGTTGGCTGGCAGCTCCTTTTTCGAATGTTAACCTTCCGTCCGTTCACTTTCTTCATCTCCGCTATTCCTTCATTAACTTCTGTGCTTGTACAGGACATGTTTGTCGGTGGAACTCATACAACGTACACGCTTCTGGAGTGGGCAATGATTGAGCTCTTAAGGCATCCTGGAGCCATGAACATTCTCCAAACCGAGGTCCGCAAAATCGTCAATGGCAAGCCAAATATAACCGACGAGGACTTGGAGAAAATGCAATATCTGCGAGCAGTGCTCAAAGAGACTCTTCGCCTGCACCCTCCGATCCCGATCCTCCCGCGATTGTCAACCCAGGATGTCAAAATCCGAGGCTATGACATCGCGGAGGGGACGATAGTGATTGTGAATGCATGGACCATTGGCAGGGACCCCATGACGTGGAACGAGCCGGACGAGTTCAAGCCCGAGAGATTCTTGAACAGCTCAGTGGACTTCAATGGACAAGATTTCGAGCTGATTCCTTTCGGTGCTGGGAGGCGGGCTTGCCCCGGGAAATCGTTTGTGATGGCGACGACCGAACTTGTCTTAGCGCATGTGGTGAGCAAGTTCGATTGGGTACTGCCGGAGGGTCTGAAAGCGGAGGATTTGGACATGACCGAATGCACTGGTATTACCATCCAAAGGAAAGTTCATCTCATTGCTGTCGCCACTCCATTTCCAAGTTAAGGTTGTACAAGGCTGCGAACATGAGCGTGTGATTATTTACTTTTGCATCATGTGGTGGACGGGAGAGACCAAATGCACACCTTATATAGTGAAGTACAAGAAATAATTGACATGTTATTCGTATCACGGATATTGTCAACCTTCGTAATGGTAATAAAATTTATGTTTTCTCACCTCGTAATCTTTTGTGAGGAGATTCAGCCATTGGCATCATCCACTAATCAAATTTTTAACATAGAGAGCTTCTTAATGATTAAACATTGCTTTATATTTATGCCTTTATAAAAAGGTTCTGATTAAACTTGTTTCCATTAAGCCGATCTCACGTCATTAAATGGTGATACATAAGGCTCTACTTAAGAAAATGTGGAAGCGATTAATTTTTTGAGTCTGATCGACTCTTTCTAGCGATGACTTTGTGGTACTTAATTTATTATTACTTTTTTAAAGTATGTATGTGTCCCATTGCTTCATGCCCAAAATTGCGCTTTTTTTTTTTGGTAAAAAAAAAAAAAATTTGGTAAAGGGATTTTTTTTTTTTTATTTCGTGTGGATAAATTTCAATAAGTTAGGTTAGAAAAAATTGACTAATGACTTTTTGTCCGGGCTAACTTGTTGGGAATTTAGCAATTTTTTTTAATTAGAAAATAACCAACTTTTTAAGTTTGCAAATTACCAGTTTTTTAAAAACTTGGCAACTTTGCTTTATATAATTTAATAATGAGATATGAACACCACAAGTGTCATATTTCATATGGCACTTACTTGAGATCATAACTTTATTTTTTTCAATTATTTGCTTGCCATATTGGCCAAAAGTCGTCCATTTCTGTGCCATGGGCAATTTCATTTGCCGAAAAATCCATCAGGGCATTAATTTATTATAAATTGATTGACATGGCTTATTAGAGAAATCCTATTAGCAAAATGACGTCATTCGCCCTTGTTCTTGCCCAAAATTGACAAATTGGAGCCAAATTATAGACAAAAGGAAAACCTTAACACATTTACAAATGCTTCAAATTTACTTACGCTCTTATATGAAATTTCTAAGCTAATTTAGAAACAACTTACGAACTTTTGTCAAATTAGATTATCAACTACTTTGAAATTGGGAACTCATATTTGAGTTACCGACCTTTAACTATATATATATCGAGCTAAATTAGCATGATTCCCCAATTTTTCTTACATAAGTTGCCCACTACTAGCAGGTTACCAATTCCCAGTTTAGTTTCGTACTAGCGTTTATAACTTTTATTAATTTATCAAATTTTCTTATCTTTTACGATATTTTATTTGCATTTGCTTGTAAGCCCTTAAATTTGCCAATTCTTTGTAGAAGTCACTTATCTTAATTTGAATAACTTACCAATTTTTTCTTTTTATCAATTAGTTTCGAGTTACCAATTATTATTCGAGTACTAGTAAAGAGCTTGGTTTTTTACACAATGAGAAGCGAAGATTATGAATGATAGCTAGAGTGCTATATTATTAATTAAGAATTTTGTATTTCATGTAAGGACAAAACATATCAATAAATAATATTGTTGACACCAAAATTTTATTGAGTAGGCATCTTCAATGCTATCAAGTGGAGCGCAACAAGTCTGGTCTAGGTAGGGCTAGGTCTGGCCAAGGTAGGGCTGGACATGCCGCTAAAGGGACGGGGATTGGACCTTGATTCAGCCAAAGTAGGGCCAGTTAGCGTGCCCATATTTAGTGACCAAGCCACCTTTGTCGACCAAGCTCCTTGCTTATAAATACTAGGGCCACGAGCTCGGTTAGGGAGAGGAGAAAAATGGTGGACCAGGGGGGATTTTGAGGAGAGGTTCGGATAGAGAGGGTGATGGGTTTTTTATATGTGATGATGGGCCTAAGTAGGCCCATCCGCCCATGTTGGGCCTAAAAGCCTAGCCTGCAAGATAAGGGCCCATGAATGGAGGGTTGAGATATGAAAGGGTGCGTTGAGGGGCTACGTCTTTTGGAAGAGATGTTACATTGAGGGGTTGCGTTATTTGAAGGAGATGCTTTATGGGAAAGAAAGAAAAGGAACGTATCTTTTTGAGTGAACGTACGTTTTTCCTAATAGTCGCTTTCTCCCCCTCCAAAATTAATGTAAGAACAATACCTTCTAAAAATTAGAGTTTTCTCCCCCTCAAAGCAATAGTATGCTCCTTGGTAGAACGGGATCAGAATTTTTCCTCAAACTTCAACATTGGTGTTTAATCTGTGAAAGACAAGGTATGCTCAATTCCATAGTGTATCTTTTGATCGGTGATACATGTGCTTCATAGACTCGTCTTTCGCGTTCATTTTAGGGGTTCGATTAAGTATCGGATCGGTTTTAGGAAATCTGTTTTTCCCAACATTGGTATCAGAGTCATAGTTCATGTTTCCTGATCCCTTTTCATGTTTATGAATTATTCTTGATTGATTTTTCGTGAAACACCGCCATTGGTGGATAGGGGACGGAAAAAAAAAAATCCCGACACCCGTACTGTTCCCTTTTTTTTTTTTTTTTTTTTTGATGTTTTGTAAATCGAAGTTCATTTTTGATAGTGTAGGGTTGAAGCTCTCGTCGATACGAGAAAAACGAGTGGTGGATCGCCGTTGGGGGCCGTTGGACGCGTCGCCACGTGCGGTTGGAATGAACTAGGGTCGTTGGCGCGAGCGATGCACGCATACGGTCTTTGGCGCGTGCTAACCTCATCTTGACGTCAGCTGTGCACATGCGTGGCATGTGCTAGGTCGATCGGTCCGACCTGACCCGGTTGACTCCGACCCGTTGACCTTACTCGTCCAACCCATTGACTGTTGACTTTGACCTTTGACTGTTGACTACCGTTGACCGGCGTTGACCACCGTTGACCGGCATTGACTGGCCAAAAAAAAAAAAGGAGAGAAATTATGTATTTTCCAATTTATTTGTTGTGTATTATAAGTAATCCATTTTTTTGTTCTGCATTTGTTGCAGGAATCATGGAAAATTATGTATTTTTTCTTTTGTTCATTATGGATTATAAGTAATCCATTTTTTGTTATGTATTTGTTGCAAGAACTATGATGCGTTATGCACGCATACCTGCATTTCCAAGAATGGACAAAGAAAATGCAAAACTTAAAGGGCTAATGACAGAGTTATCTAATTATCGATGGAATGACGGTGATGTAGTATCACACGTGGTCATGATCAATTAGATGATACAAGAAATCATTTAGAATTGTTATCTTATGTCGGATTTTGAAAGATGCTAGCTTTAATAAATACTCTTCCATATGAATAGCAAGCAGTGTTAGATCGCTTATGGAAGGTCAACGTGGTCTCGGATTATAGGAGGATTGTAGTAACTTTTGTAAGAGAGTACTATAAGATCGAGTTGACCAAAACTTCAACCCTTGATTTGAGTGCCACATGGTGTAGAGTGAATGTGCCTTGGAGGTGACATGAGAGCTCTCCAAAGTCTTTTTGGTGGTTGGCCAATGTGCCTTCAAAATTCTTAGAGAATTTTACTAAGAGATTAGAAGAGACTTTCTCTATTTATTTTTTAGATTAGTTTGAGATATTTATGTGTAAATATCTCTTTCTATGTTGATATTTTTCCTTTGAATATATTACTTAGTGTAATGGACATGTTTAATTATTGAAAGTTCATGTTATTTATTGTTGTAAATTGGTATATTAATTTACAGTTCGTTGTGGGAAGTTCAAGAAAATTTTAGTGATTTTGTTGAACTTATTTTGCATAGACGATTATATTAATGATAGTTTTGAATTATGATATTTTAGATGATGATTGGAAATATAGTGCCATTTTGATTCTGAAATCTTACTTGAAATTATTTTTTAATATGATGGGTCTATGCAAAATTGGATGTATAAATAATAGGCATTAATAATTCGTGCATATGTGTCTGATATATTCAAATCGATGGCTTCAGCAACTAAGAGCATAATTGCTGAATTGACCAAAGAAGAGAAATTGAACGGCGAGAATTATGAAATGTTGAATATGAAAATTTAATATGTGCTTGAAAAGAAAAAAACACTAAAAGTTATTGATCATGTTATGAAAGAACTTGAGGTTGTTGTGCGCCGCCTTGAGCTAGTATAGGACCGCCTCAAGGCATTTGAGCGAGATACAGATATTTGCTGTGTTGCTTTCAACTCATAAGGGGCTTCGAACTTTAAATGCAAGCGCATTGATTCGTTCAATATGTGGAAATGCAAGAGATTAAGTCCTTCTTGCAAGAAACCAAGGATTAACCAACATAAGAGAGGAAAACGTCATCAAGTGAAGAATATTTCAAGGGTGAAGTGTTACAACTGTGATCAGAAGGGTCATTATGCTCGCGACTGTCGTGAGGCAAAGAAGGTAGTCACCTCTTGTACTTTTAAGAACTTTGCTAATGTGTCAAGTTCTGTATTCTTAACTGAATCTAATCCTTTGTGAATTGTGGATTCGAGAGCAACAAATCATATAGCAAATGATAGAGAATCATTCGTGGAATTCCGATGAGTACCAACTGGAACTAAGTGGATCTATGTAAAAAATAACTTCAGAGTAGAAGTAAAAGGGATTGGCACCTACCAACTAAATATACGTGATGGACGCACTTTGTTCTTACATGATGTATTGTATGCTCCGGAGATTCGTTGGAATTTAGTATCTGTTTTAATGTTGGTTAAGCTTGGTTTTAATATGAACTTCCATAATAGTGATGTCGATTTGTATTTGGATACAAATTACTATGGTTGTGGTTATTTTCTAGATTGTTTCATTATATTAAATGTTGACTATAGTAATGCCAATGTTTGTTATTCCTCTTTCACGTCTCCTAATTTATATGATAATGATGTGAATGTGTGACATGCTAAACTTGGTCATATTGACCAACAACGTATGAATAGACTATAGCCAAAGAGAGATTGTTGAGCAATTTGCCCATATGTGAGCATTACTTAGTAAGGAAAACAACAAGAAAACCATTTGGAAAATGCATAAGAGTTGAATTTCCTTTGCAAATAATCCATTTTGACGTCTGTGGTCCAATGAATGTGAGAGGAAGGGGTAGGGCTGTTTATTTCATCACATTTATATATAATTATACTCGATTCAGATATGTCTATTTGATTTATCATAAATTTGAAGCATTGAGTTGTTTCAAAAGGTTTATGAACTTGGTAGAAAATCAATTAGATAAGAAAATAAAAGTATTGAGATTCGATCGAGGTCGTGAATATTTATCTGATGAGTTCAGAAATTTATGTGATGAAAAATGAATAGAAATACAGTTGTCTATTCCATATACTTCTAAACAAAATGGTGTTGTGGAGAGAAGGAACAGAACCCTACTGGAAATGGTTAGGTCCATGATGACGCGTGCTAACTTACGTATCACTTTTTGGAGTGATCCGTTATTAACTACTGAATATATACTTAACCGGGTGCATTCCAAATCAATTACTTCCACTCCATATGAGTTATAGACATATAAAAAATTGAACTTAAGTTTTCTTAAACCATGGGATTGTGCTGTTTATACTCATGAGCCCTCTCATAAGTTTGGGAAATTGGGTCCAAGAGGAAAGAAGAGTATGTTCATAAGATACTTTGAACACTCGAAAGGGTATGTGTTCATAGATGAGTAGGAAAGTGGAAATATAACTGAATTTGAATCACGGGATATCACATTCTTAGAGAATGAATTTCCTAAGAAGGGTGAAATAAGTGAGGATTACTCCCTATTTGAAACCTTGGATCCAAATAATGAATTTAGCGAAGTTCGTCCAAGTGGGAGTAACATAAGAAGTGATGAATTTAATTCAACTCACTCTCAATTACAACCACATGATGAGACGATATTGTCATTATCTAATCCGAGTGGGAGCATAATGGGGAATGATGTGCAAAGTGTACAATCTCCCATACGGCGAATAAGTCACAAAAATATCCCCCATCGACGGTTTGACATTGAAGGGGAAATTTTTATGGTTACTCCACAAGATGAAGATGAGCCAAGAAATGTTAATGAGGCTCTAAATTGCCATAATAAGGAAAAATGGATGCATGCAATGGAAGAAGAGATGGAGTCAATGAAATCAAACCATATTTGGGAACTGGTTGATCTTTCAAAAGGACGCAAAGCCATTGGGAACAAATGAGTTTTCAAAATAAAACGTAAAGCTGATGGCTCAATAGAAAGACATAAAACTCATCTTGTGGCGAATAGGTATAATCAACAAGAATGAATTGATTATGAGAAAACATTTTCTCATGTAGTGAGATTTATCTCGATTCGTATTATTCTGGCAATAGTAGCCAGTATGGATATTGAGTTACATCAAATGAATATAAAGACTACTTTTCTCAATGGAGAATTAGAGGAAGAAATATATATATATGGAACAACCTGCTGGTTTCATTATGGAAGGTAAATAAGAAAAAGGTATGTCGACTTTTAAGATCGATATGTGACCTTAAGCAATCATCGAGATAATGATATATATACGTTTTCATATACCACAATGGCATATGATTTTTCAATGATTGATGAGGATCATTGTGTATATATCAAAAGATCTAAAGATCAATTTGTGATCATATCATTATATGTTGATGATGTACTAATTGCCGGAAGCAATATGAAGTTTCTTAATACTGTTAAAAGTTGATTATCTTCCAACTTTGAGATGAAAGATATGGGTGAGGCTACGTACATTCTTGAAGTTAAGATTTCAAGAGATTGTTCGAAGAAGTCATTATTTCTTTCACAAGAAACATACATAAATAAGGTTCTTGAACGATTTCGTATGCAAGATTGTAAACCCATAGATACTCCTATTGCAAAAGGTGAATGATTGAGCCATAGACTGTGTCCAAGAACTCCACAAGAGAAGGAATAAATGAAACATGTTCCTTATACTAGTGCTGTGGGAAGCTTAATGTATACTATGATGTGTACAAGACCTGATATATGTTTTGCAGTTGGAATGATGAGTAGATACTAATCCAATCTAGGTGAAGTACATTTAAAGGCCGTTAAAAGAATACTAAGGTATCTAAAAGGAACTGCTGATTACAAGCTGAATTACTAAGGAAATGATATGTGACTTGAAGGTTATTCAGATGTTGATTGGGAATGAGATTTAGATGAAATGAAATCTACATTTAGTTTTGCTTTCTTATTGAACAATAGCGCCATATCTTGGAGCAGTAAGAAACAAATGTGTATAGCCTTGTCCATGATGGAAGTTGAGTTCGTGGCATTATTAGCAGCAGTACAATGATGTGTTTGGCTTAAGAGATTTTTGAATCATTTATGTGTTATTGGAAATGCTGCAAATCCATTATTGGTTAATTGTGATAGCCAAACAGCTATAGCGTATACCAAAGAACCAAAATATCATGGCAAGACTAAACATATAGATACCAAGTATAATTTTGTCAAGGATATGGTTGCACGAAAAGATGTGAATTTACAGTAGATATCTATGTATAGAATGGTAGCAGATTCTATGACAAAGCCAATACCTAGAAATGTGTTTTGTGGTTATGTAAAATCTCTAGGACTGCGTAGATGCTAATGTACTAAATATTGTAATTTCCTTGAAGTGTTTACATTTAATGAATTTGTGTTTTTTCATTATTAATGCCTATGAATCTTTATTTGACGTTTATGCATCTTAGTGCTCAGTGCATTATATAAAGTTGAGAAAGTATGTCAGACAGATAAAAGATTAGCCTACTCACACGAGTAATCGCTTCTATTTACTATGTGATAAATAGATATGAGATAGTTTTTAAGCTTATTATCTAGGTGATAATCAATAACTCAAGCTTAAAATATATATGTCACATTAACTGAGTGTTAAGATAATGGCATAATATTTAATATGTCCAAAACTAAAATAACCAACATATTTTACTTTATCTGTCTATGATGCCAAATGTGAGTTCTAATAAATTCTGTGAACTCAAGTTAGATGTTAGGTATGTTTGAACTATCATCTGTACGGTATTGAAAGTGTAGATATACGCTCCATGAGAAATGAGTTAATACCATAATATGTATTTCATACTATGTATGTATGAGACGACCAATAAGAGTGGCAAAAGTATGATCTCAACTTTTATGCCGTGTGAGACTTTTGGGAAAAAGAGTTCCTCAATTTAGTGCCCTCATAACTCTTGCTTATTTTCAAGATTTCTATTCAGTGTTTGTTATCTTAGAATGTTGCCAATGATTATGAATTGATTTGATCTAATGGGACATTTTTAGAAAAGTAAGTTGAATTGAAATTGAGAGTTTGAAGGAAAGAGGAAGATCGAATTTGGAGAATCACATTCAAATTTTGTAATAATCGGCCGGCCAATTATGATTTTTTTTTGGGATAATTATAATTGTGAATATAATATATCATTGTTTAAAAAGAGATCAAGAGAGATATAAATGTGATCGATCGATTTAGGGTATTGCATACTAAATCTACTCAAAGTGTGATACTCATTATGAGCTACTATATATTTCTAACAGATGTATGGTAACGAGTTCTCAAAGTATACTGGTTGCACAGATTATTCACTGGTATGAATGTTGCAGATAGGTAAAAATGATTCTGTTCGGCCCACCATGTGCAAGTGGAAGATAACGGGTTTTTTATATGTGATGATGGGCCTAAGTAGGCTCGTCCGCCCATGTTGGGCCTAAAAGCCTAGTCCGCAAGATAAGGGCCCATGAATGAAGAGTTGAGATATGAAATGGTGCGTTGAGGGGTTGCGTCTTTTGGAAGAAGTGTTACGTTGAGGGATTGCATTCTTTGGAGAAGACGCTTTAAGGGAAAGAAAGAAAAGGAACATACCTTTTTGAGTGAACATACGTTTTTCCTAATAGTCGCTTTCTCCCCCTCCAAAAATAATGTAAGAACAGTACCTCCTAAAAATTAGAGTTTTCTCCCCCTCAAAGCAACAATACGCTCCTGGGTAGAACATGATCAGAATTTTTCCTCGAACTTCAACATTGGTGTTTAATCTGTGAAAGACAAGGTTCGCTCGATTTCGTAGTGTATCTTTTGATTGGTGATACATGTGCTTCTTGGGCTCGTCTTCCGCGTTCGTTTTAAGGGTTCGATTAAGTATCGGATCGGTTTTAGGGAATCCATTTTTCCCAACAGAGGGCATCCGAGAGAGAGAGAGAGAGAGAGAGAGAGAGAGAGAGAGAGAGCCATGAGTGAGAGTTCAAGCGAAGGAAGATAGCTGGGGGAAGAGACTGTTAGTCGCCGCGTCTGAATCGCGGCCAACGACCTGTCGCCATGCCTCCTTCCCTGTGCTAGGCTTCGGTAAACCAGGGCCCGATTTTTCCCTTGTTTCAGGTGTGCTAGCTCGGAGCTCGAAGTCGTCCGACTCATGCGAACTCTAGCCCCAGCCATCCTTCATTTGGCCGTTGTTTGGGTCGTTGTTCATTCAGCGAGCGTCTTAGCTCAAGTTTGTGTCTCGAAAGAGCCGGAAAAAGCTCCTTTTAGTAGCGTACGCTAGCCATTTGACGCCTTGCTTTTAGCCAAAATTGAGCACCCTTGCGTTGATTCGTTTTGGTAAGGCTATGTTGTTTCGTTTGGCATCTCGGGTGTTGGTCTCTGTCGCCGTTGTTCGTTTGGTGGTTTAGTTGAAGAGGGTACACTCGACCGGCGACTTCAAATCCCATTGAAGAACGGGGACCCAGGCGAAGGCCGAGCCTTTGGCCTGGGCTGGTCGTGACGATGCTGGAGTGGGCGTGTGGCTAAGTCGATACGAGTAGTGCCACTTGCCGTGGCCATCTTCATCGGCATTGTGCGAGTGCAAGGGGAAGGGTGCTATTCGAGTCGGCTAGGGTTGGATTGAAATCGGTCCTAGGTCGTGGGTCTTATCACCGGGGCTTTCGTGCATGGGCCGACTAATTTTTGGGCTAGGTGTTTAATTTCAGTGAGCCGGTTTAATTTAATTATGCACTAGGGCTTATTTTGTCTCTTGGGCTGGGTTGAAAACAAATTAAGTTGACTTGGGCTGGGCTTTGTTTTAGAGAATCTAGTTTGCCTACACTGGGCCCATGCATAAGCCTAGTCCGACCTGGGGCCTGGGGCTTTGTGCCTTGGGTCAATAGACTCGGGTCGGTCCCTACCCCAACTAGATTTGGGGACTCGACTGGATCCCTATTTTTGGACAAAAAATTAAAAAATGTTTAAAAATAAAAAATTTTGAACAAATTTGAAATTAGGAAAAGGTTTAAAATATGGTTTTAGCTAGTTTTCAAAGAAATTGCACGAAAAATCCTACAAAAATATCAAACTCCAAAGGTTTACACAAAATTAGGTATCGAAAAGGCATTAGTTGATTAATTAGTGCAATTAAGTTCCCGATCTTACTTTCTCTGGTTGCGTAGGAGTAAAATATTTCTCCCAATATTTTACTTGAATTTTTAATTGACCCATCACAAATCAATGAATGGTGATTCCTAAATGAAAATGACTTGCAGGTTGAAAATTTGGACCATAAGTAGCGAATTGATAGACTTGAGAGAGCTCGAGACCATTCCATTAGCTGAATGCCCCAAGGTAATCCACTACCGTTACCTGAAAGCAGGTCGCGACAAATATCACTTCATCCGAGGAAAAGTGGAATAGAAGGTTGTAGTGTTGGAGAAAGTTGACACATAGGTGAATAATGCATTTTTTTTTTTTACCAAGGTAATGAGTGTGGAAAAGTTTACTGGAGCACAATTGTTTTGGGTCAAGCATTTGAAATATTTACCAAGTTGGAGAATGTTGGGGTATGGCTCTACCCTAGCGGGGGTTTGGATGGCAGTACCCTCGGCTGCTAGAGGGCTTTTATAATTTGAGCCTTGTGAGTTTGGGCCTATGAATAGCTACTACTACTTATATATATACTCTTTCTCTTATAATTGAGAGTTATAATTGAGAAGTAAGAGGTGCTAATTATAGTAGAATCCTTTATTAGATGTAATCCTAGTTTAAGAGTGATTTAAGATAAATCTTGTGTCTCGATTTTTATTTCTTACCATTAATCTATATTTTGTTGTGTTTATGCATTGAATCCTAGCAGAATAGCTCAACCTCGTCTTGCTCTATTATGGTCCGTTTCGGTTATACGGGACACACAGTGCACCATGGAAATGGTGCTTGAGAAGGGTTGAGATTAAGCTTGAATGGACATGGAATATCCAAGAGAGAGGTCCTGTATTTGGAGAAGAGATAGCTTTGAGATGAGTGTTTCTTGTGTGTATGTCAATGAAGAGAGCGTATGAGAGCAATCGCAAGAGTGCACGGGAGGTGGCGTGGCATCATTTGTTAAGGAGAGCTATGCATTGATGGACAGGATGAGTGTGAGGGAGTCCTCGCTCTATTGTTCGCGTGTTCTAGGTGCGGGAGGGTAAGAGATGGATAGCGAGTGTTTGCTAGAAATCCGGAAAGAAATATGAGAGAGTGGCACGTGAGTGCTAGATAAGCGACCATGGCAGGCGATGGGGTGAAGCAAGAAAAACCTGGCGAAGATGTAGTTATTTTGCGTCCTCTTGCATTTTTCATAAAAAAATAATTTTCCCTTTTTTCCATGTGGATTTTATTTATATCATTAATATTTAATTAAAAAAAGTCACGTAATACTTTTGGTTGGAATTTGTCATCGGAGGAATTTAAGTAATCGTTCTTTTTTTCTATTTGTCGCTTAAGTGAGGCAGCAAAAACTTTTGGTGCTGAAGTGTGAATCATACAAAATTTTTGACACTTCTAATGTCCTTATGTCTATACTCATCCAATGTGATTTTTCTTCAATCGTATCGTTTTGTGATGTAGGGATTTCGTTTGACACCCTTCATTCTTACACCTCCATAATCTCCAACTCCTTTTTAATGCATTAGGCCAAGTCTAGCTTTATCATTTTTCCCCAAGGTGTAGCTTTATCTAGGCGGTCATTTTTCACACCAACATATCTCAATTTTAATCTCTTCCCCGTCGCTATGTATTGCAGCTTTGCAGTGCAACAACCATTCATCATCAACTGGGAACAGTTTCTATACCAGAAGACCCGTCATAGCCTATGGTTTCTTTTCTGCCAAACCAACTGTAACGACCATTTTTGCCTGACAATTGTGTTGATCGTCTTGAGAAACTTTCTCTTAGATGTTCAACCAAACACGAAACCCCATTTAGGCCAAACCAATAAATTCAGCTCCAAACGAATTTTGTTCACTAATCTTTGAGTGTACAAACGAAATTCCTAAAGATTAGAACACAGAGTTTACTAAGAGAGAAACTTGAATTCGATACGACATGATGGCGATGTCAACTTAAAAGTCAACAGAAGATGACACATCTTGATCCGTCTTCCAAATTATAACAATAATAATAATAATAATAATAATAATAATAATAATAATAATAATAATAATAACAATAATAATTTGTCAAATAAAGTTGTTTCGGCATCGGTTTCAGACGGTCCGAGAAGAAGAGATCTCTTTGTTTATGGACAAGATCAAGCAGCATCGCTCGGTGCACCTGAGCAACGTGTTTGCGGCGGTGACAAATGACATCATATGCCGGGTGGCTCTGGGGAGGAAGTACAGCGACGGCAAGCGAGGCAAGAAGTTCAAGAGACTATTGACGGACCTGACGGAGTTGCTGCGAATTTTCAGCTTTGGGGACTTCATTCTGAGCCTTGGGTGGATCAAAAAGGTGACTGGTTTAGATGCGAAAGTGGAGCGTGTCGTGAGCGTGTTCAACGAGTTCCTCGATGAGGTGGTGGAGGAGCACCGGAGGAAGATGGAGGAGAAGAGTGTCGGCGGCGGAGGTGAGGATAGGAGACTTTGTGGACGTTTTGCTGGAGATTGAGAAGGACAAGACTTGGTTTTGCTCTCGGTGCCGATAGCTTCAAAGCCCCCATCTTAGTAAGCTCTTTCCTTTTTTCTCCACCATCTCATACACTCGATTTTTTCTTTCCGGGCAACATTGTCCAACGACTATAAATATAACGTTTTTCACGCCTTCTAAGATTGGTCCGGTAATGGAGTTGATAAATTATTAAAGCAAACAAATTTCATCCTTGACTTTTCCTTCACTTAACACTTTCTACCCCCAGATTCCACAATCCAACCTTCTCATGTTAGAAAACTTCCTAGTACTAGAGTCTATTATTACAAAGAGATGTGACCCCTACCTAATCCACAAGGCCACTTTGACATGAAGTTCATTGCCGAAATATTTTGGATTAATACAACGAAAAACCTCAAATTGATACACTCTTGACAAATTTATCCCAAACTGATATGGATTTTCACATTAATTTATCATGTCAATGAGTTATTGCTATATGTCACCCAATTCAGTAATTTCATGATGAAAT
Organism: Eucalyptus caleyi; assembly: GCA_014182885.2. Classification (NCBI taxonomy): domain Eukaryota; kingdom Viridiplantae; phylum Streptophyta; class Magnoliopsida; order Myrtales; family Myrtaceae; genus Eucalyptus; species Eucalyptus caleyi. Next base: position 1,363,175 of record CM024467.2, on the reverse strand, counting down.
TTAACAGAAGTTAAAGTTAATGGAGGGTATATTTGTCATATGTATATCAGTTTATGGTTTTTTATAGTATTAACCTAAATAATTTCAACATGAAAGGGGTCCATGTGCATTCAACCCATGCTAGTCTTTGTACGGTCCCATGATAGATACAGACGATACATATCGTTGTTTTACTCGGAAAAGGAGAGAGGTGGTTAGAAATAATTGGTCAATAGATCAAAATTTTTCCCACTTAGGCCTGTATTAATTTCAATTGTATGGCATTTTGCATTCTAGACAAATCCTCTGCTATTGCCGAAGTAAGTGGGAAGTCTTTAAATTGCTAAGTCATCTTGAGGCCGAGGACCCATAATTTCTGATCCATCAAATATCTAAATCACCTTCAATTGCTCTCTCGAGGAAAGAGATCTCATCTTCTTATGGGCTTTAGGGCGTACTTGAGCTTAACTTTCATGCATTGATAACATCTATTTCATCAATCTTATGGATACAATATCATTAACATATATACAATTGGCTCTTAAGAAAATTACATATGAACACAATTCATCGATATCTTAATCACCTTCTTCTAGAAGAGTTCTTGTCTTATTACGTGATTTTAGGCTATGCTCGAGCCAACTTTCATGCATCGACAACATTGATTTCATTTATCATATCAGAGTCATATCATTCACATAAAAGATAAGTGATTATTGAGATACTTATAGACGTATAATTCATGAGATGGCTCCTAGAGAAATTATATAAAAGATGAAGGCTCACACTCATTGGCTCCTTGGAAACCCCGAGTTTAGAAGGAAATGACATGGACAAGCTTTGATGCTAGAGATTTCATGGTTGTTACTTACTTAGTATGATTTCTCCTAGAAGTTCTCAAGACAGGTTCGATTAATGAAGTTTATCAAGGTAGGCCATCTTCTCCCACTAAAAAAGTCCAAGATAACTGAATCTAATGAAAGGGACTCGCGAGATTCGTGGAAAAGCACACGAATCAAAACTATTTGATCATTTTTTTTTTTTTTTTTTGAAAAGAAGATACTATTCGTATATCATAATAATGCTTGGGGTACACAAAAGGCTTTCAAGCCTAGCAAAACCTAAATAATTATAGAACAAAGTAAAATGTAGAAAGCAAACAACAAAGCACAATCTAGAGCTAGAAGTATCTTCTCATCCCCAAAGAACAAATCTAACACCGTAAATGATCGGGCGGCCAATCACCAAATTCAGTGATGAGCACACTGTTGAGAAAACTCCTACCAAACAATATGGTTTTTGCTCTTATTTTGAAGAACATAATGCATTTAAAATTGCTTTTGAGATGATATTGAAGACTTTTGCCAAAGTCTATTCATTTCCAAAGGTACCTTCTACTCTAACAAAATCCAGACTGAGATCGTGTCCAGAACGAAAAAGAAATCAAATTCAGGCTTATTGATTTTGCGACATGGATTCAGAATGATCTTATTAAGAATTTATTCTACAACATCTAGTTCTCTAGAAGGAATTTCACTTACCCTTTATAAATTCATTGATAGAATCAATCACAAATTGATGAAATCAATTTTGAAGATAAGTTCTTTTTTGGGAAGCATCTACTTATGGAAGCCAAGATTCTAATTGTATGAGCGACCATAATTAAATGATTTTCTATCTCTATCTTCAAATAGCTACAATATCACTTTAATTGATTTAGTTCAATGCTTTGATTGGAAGAAATTTATCCATAAATTGTCAATGGCTAGTGAGGCTTTGAGGAGTATTTAAGGAGGTCATTTAGTTAGTTTGATAATTGTGTGATCTAAAAATTAAAATTCCAAAGTCTGAAGCTTCTCTCGTCTACTTGTGTTCTTTGAAGCATCTTACAAGTCGTGTTCAAAAGAGAAAATCACAAAAAGAGTGTCTTAGTGAGTAAGAGGGATCTTCTACTGAGTGTTTGCACTCCTAGATTGTACTTCTCTATTGACATTATAGTGAATTATAGCCAGAAGGTTATTAGTGTGGAAGAGTGGATGTAAGCTTAAACTAAAATCGAACCACTATAAATTCCGTATGTAATTTTTTATTCCCTTAACTCCTTTACTTAAGTTTATTACATTACTACAGGTTATTGCGCAAGTCTATTCTGTTGAATATCACATTATGAAATTCTATCAGAAGCCTAGTGTTTCATAAAACTATTTCTATCTCTTATCCAAACCTTACTTACCTTATTTTGAAATTGGCTGTCAAAATTTGTTTTAAACATCTATCTACCCCCTCTAGGTGTTCTTACCAGTTTTATCACATAGATCAAGATCTCCCACTCCATTTGTAATGACTTGTAGTGCGTATCTAAGTTCAATGTCCTCATCACCATCGTTGTTCAAAGACACCAACATCAAAATATTGAAAGAACATGGATCAAATATCTATAAGGAGCACCCAGATCTATATTTAGATCTGGTTCAAGAAGATAAAACTTCCAAAATTTGACCTAAATCTAAATCGAGTGAGGAGAGTAGTCTATTCTCAAAGAGGTTGTGGAGCCATGTTACAAACATTCTCCTTGATGGCTGTCAACTGAACGAGTGGCCAAATTGGTCTCCATGTTCATCCAAGATCAGTTGTAGAAATTTATTCACACACACAACTCCCAGAATAGGTTAGGAGAGAAAAGAAAGACCAAAAGCTTCAAAAGAGGGAAGAGGGAAACACGGAGGGAATGGGGGGGGGGGGAGACTCTTGCTCAGGGACGGAACTGAGAGTTTATTAGATGAAAGTGAAGCCACCATGTGGAATTATTATTATTATTATTATTATGGGGAGGGGGTAGTGACCAACTATAGTGGCAAAGTCAAAGCATGGAAGACTTGTATCTTTTGCATTATAATCACTAGGGTAATTATCTAATTATTCATAAATTTACTATACAAATGTCAATTTAATTCTAAAATTTTCAATTTTATTAATTTAATCTTAAATCTTTACACAAAATTCCGATTAGTTTTTATGACTAATTTTCGCTGGAAATTGCTACATGGCAGTGCGTCACATAGGACCTCCCCTTGTCACCGACTTTGGTTTTGAGACCTGTCCCGATAAGTTCCGGACCAAGCGTGGCCACCACACCACCGCCCTCTTGCCCTCCTTTGAGAACAAGAACTTGTTACTTGCCAGGCCACACAGAATCACCATCTGCTTGCCCAGTAGCGAGGTCTTGAATATGGGGAGGCGTACCCGTTGATCTGCTCTCGGATGAACTTGCCCTGGTTCCCGCCCCGGTTGGCCCATAAGAACTTGAGGCTCTCACAGCCGAGCTCAGTTCGGAGGCTCATCGGGACGAGGCTCAGAAACAAAGCCGGCGACGAAGGAAGGGCTTGCAAGGAGATGCTCACGAGCTTCTTCAATGCGGAGGCATTGGTGAAGTTCGGGAGCATTATGGATGAGGTGACTCAGCACCATATCAGGACTCGATGGAAAAGCACGTAAATGTCGATATCGCAGTTGCATTTCTTGCCGTGGTACATGTCGATTCATCACAAGAAAAATCATGTGATAAACATAATCGTGGTATGATGATTCAGAAAAGGATGTAAAGTTCAGGGATAATATATTATTGTCTGGTCTGTATATCAGTAGTTAAGTAATGGATTTGCGAAAAATGCATACCTATGCATATGCATGAGCACTTATATATATTTTTGTTATTAAGAAATGTTTACACTTTAGGCACGGTTAATTGATCATTCAATATATAAGACCATGACACTCATAATTCTTTCTTTTTGATTTTGTCTTTCTGGCATCATGTATGTACATTTCGAGTTTCCACATGTTCAATCCAATCAAAGGCGAGTCATTCATATCAGTATCAAAAGTTTCAGAGAGAGTCAATAATCTTGTCAATAACTCTAAAAGCTCAAATTTGAGTGTACAAATCAAGCGTGTATTGAAGATATCACCGCCTATCTCTAGTGACTCTTTGTGTTTTGGTCGAAAGGCTGTTTAGTTTCCAACAGAAGCCGTTTTGACACACATATTAAAGTGTCTTTATTACTATTTATTTAGACATGTCTTTTCATATATCTAAGGAATGTCAAGAGTCGTGTTTTAAGCCTACATATAAACGAATCTTGTAATCATTTCAAATAACGAAGAGTGAAAAGACTTTTCTGCAAGTAAAGTAGTGTATTCATCTCATTCCTTAAGAGCTTCTCTTGTGAGAGTGTTATCAGAGTTGTGTGACTTTAATATTCAATAATTGGTATCAGAGCAAGGTTGTTAGGGACCATGAGTCAAGTCTTCCGGAGTGTAGTTCGTGAAGACAGTGGTCAAGGAACATTGTTCGTGCGCGGGCGGTCGAGAACCAGAATACGTTGAAGTTCTGCTGATGTATAGTCAAGGACTGTGATCGATTGGTCGAGGATCAAGGTTTCTTGGAGTAGTGCTGGGCATTATTTCAAGTCAGATGGCGGATATTTTAAATCCATTGAGAAGCTCAACAACTCCCCAATTACAATAATTGGAATATCCGGATGTAGTTTTATTTGCTGGGTCAAGATTTGTGGGATATTGTTGGCGGTAGTAACACCATGGCACCTAGAGACGATGATGAACAGAGGAGATGGAAGATCAAAGCAGGTAAGGCTCTTTACACTCTTGCTGTAACTGTCGAAGATGATTTATTGCCGCACATTAAGAGCGTGCAGACTCCCAAGGAGGCATGGGATAACTTGGCAGCATAATTCGTAAGGTCGAATGATGCCAAGCTACAAAGGCTAGAGAATGAGTTGCTGTTGATGTCACAACAAAATATGATGGTGAGTTAGTATTTCTCCAAAGTTAAGTCTATTTGTGACAAAATTTCAAAGTTAGATCCCGCTAATGCCATCTCAGAAACAAGAATGAGAAGAATTATTATTCACGGGTTAAAACTAGAGTATAACGGTATTATTACGGCTACTCGTGGATGGGCAACTCAACCGATGTTGACCGATCTGGAGAATATTCTGCTTAACCAAGAGAATTTGATAGTCAAATGTCTAAGGTTTCAATTAAGGAAGAAGAAAGTGCCCTCTTTAGTGATAAAAGAGGGTTCAAGGGCCAGAGGCAAACTAGTACTAACAATAAAGATGGCAAGTCCAGGAAAAGCCATGTCGAATGGCAAAAGCAACCAGCTCTTGAAGGATGGCAAAAGCGTCGAAGAGAGTTGAGCCTTCGACTAAGGGAGTCAGGCGATGAGATGGCAAAAGACGTAGTGGACGATGTTACACCTGCGGCAATGAGGGCCACTTTGCCAGAGATTGTCGAGCGAAGAAAGTTGAAGGAGATGTCGCAGCATCATCGAAGAGGAATGGTTTCGATGAAGATAAGGAATGGGATTTCCAAACATTTGTTGCAATAGTGGTGTCAGACGAGTTCGCTACCTCTTCCGCAGTCGCAATCAAGTTAAATGATGCAATGGCATGAATCTCTGTAAGTGGAAAGTTGATTAATTATGATTACGACTGGATTGTTGATTCAAGGTGTTCGAGTCATATGACTGGAGATCAAGGCAAACTGTCGAACATGTGTAATTATACCGCAGGATGTGTTGTTATTACTACAGACAGCTCGAGGTTGTTGATTACTCATATCGATGAAACGATGAAACTCTTTGGTTCAATTCATAGTAAGTTGAATTGAAAAGTGTGTGTCATGTGCCAAGAATGAAGAAGAATTTAGTGTTTGTGTCCCTGCTCACAGACTCGGGTAATTATGTGGTGTTTGGTTCACGAGATGTTAAGGTGTACTAAAGTTTGAAGCCCACTGGTCGACCAATCATGGAAGGACGTTGGCTGGAGTCCATTTACGTGATGTCTGCTCAAACGGCATACGTAAACAAAACTTGAATGAATGATACACCTGATTTATGGCATGCACGGCTTAGGCATGTAAGTTATCACAAGTTGAAGGTGATGATGCAAAAGAACATGCTAAGGGGTCTTCCCTAGTTGGAAGTGCGAGAAAATGTGGTTTGTACCGGGTGCCAGTACAAGAAGGCACATCAACTTCCGTATGAGGAATCATTGTTCAAAGCTCAAATGCCTCTCAAGCTCGTTCACTCGGATGTGTTTGGTTTAGTGAAGCAACAATCTGTTAGCGGATTCAAGAATATGATCACTTTCATTGACGACTTCTCCTAGTACGTTTGGATTGATTTCATGAAGGAAAAATCTGAGGTGTTTATCAAATTTAAGGTGTTTAAAGAGAAGGTTGAAAGTGAAGTAGGTAGAAAAATTCGTTGCTTACACACCAATAACGGGGGAGAGTACACTTCCTACGAGTTTATGAAGTATTTGCAAGAGTACAAGAAACGTCGAAAGTATACTTGTCTGTATACGCCGCAGCAAAACGGTGTTGCCAAAAGAAAGAATCGACGTCTAATTGAGACATGCAGGAGCATGTTGCACGCGAAGAATGTTTCACCGAGGTTTTGGGCTGAATATATGAAGACAACAGCTCACATGACTAACAGGTTGCCACAAGCAAAGCTTGGTTTTATGTCACCATACAATAAGCTATGGAATCGCAAGCCTGTGGTAAGTCACTTTAGAGTTTTCGGATGTGTATGTTATGCATTTGTGCCTAATCATCTTCGCAGCAAATTCAACAAGAAGGCAATTCGCTGCATATTTGTGGGATATGATGATCGACGAAAGGGGTGGAAGTGCTGTGACCCTACAATAGGGAGGTGCTATACTTTAAGGAATGTAGTGTTCGATGAAATGTCGTCTTGGTGGTCACCTCAAGTAGTTGAATTGCCAAATTCACAGCATTTCGACAAATAGGTCGAAGAAAGGCTAAAAGAATTCGATGAGAATTAGCCTGTTGAAAAAGATGTCGAAGCATAATCACCAGGATCGACAAGTTCATCTAGTAAGCATCCAAGGTCGAGAGAAGAACTTCGACCAAGTCAGGTCGAAGAACTTGAAGAGGAGAAGCCTCAACTTTGGAGATCGACGAGGCAAAGGAAGCCGAACCCCAAGTATGCCAATGCAGCATTGATTGAAGATGTTGGCATGGTCGAGTCTTCGACATATGAAGAAGCTTCGAAGAGTACATAATGGAGGAAGGCCATGGAAGAAGAAATCCTCGCACTAAAGAAGGATGAGACATGGGACTTGGTATCGAAACTTGAAGAGGTACGTCCTATTTCTTGCAAATGGGTTTATAAACTTAAAACTCGACCAGACGAGTCAATTGAGAGGTATAAAGCACATCTAGTGGCTTAAGGATTTTCGCAAAAATATGGGGCTGATTATGAAGAGACCTTTAGCCCGATGGCAAAGGTTACCACTGTTTGAGTTCTATTAGCACTTGCAGCAAGCAAGTCGTGGAATGTGTGGTAGATGGATGTGAAGAATGCTTTCTTGCATGGAGAACTCGAGCGAGAGATATACATGGAACAACCGGATGGTTTCAAGAGCAAAATTCATCCATAATATGTTTGCAAGCTAAAGAAAGCATTGTATGGCTTGAAGCAAGCCCCAAGAGCGTGGTATAGAAAAATTGCAGAATTCTTGTTGAAGAATGATTATAATGTAGATCCAGCAGACTTGAGCCTGTTCGTGAAGGCAGAAGATGGAAAGGTTGCAGCTGTGCTGGTTTATGTGGATAATCTCATCATTACTGGAGATGATGAAGATGAGATATGTTGAATTAAAGCCAACCTCTCTATGCGGTTCTAGATGAAGGAGCTTGGAGAACTAAAACACTTTATGGGGCTCGAGATTGATAGGACAAATGAAGGATTATTCCTATGTCAACAAAAGTATGCATGAGATCTCTTGAAAAAATTCGAAATGCTTGATTGCAAACCTATATCTATTCAGTTGGATGGGAACGCAAAACTATCTGTTGAAGAAGGTCAAGAGCTAGAAGATTCGACTATATATAGGCAACTGGTAGGTAGTCTAATTTACATTACCATAACTTGGCCTAACATCTCTTTTGCAGTGGGAGAAGTGAGTCGATTCATGGAGAAGCCAAGGAAGCCTCACTTGAATGTAGCCAAGCGTATCCCGAGGTATGTAAAAAAGACTTTTGATTTTGGGCTTTTGTATAAAAATGGATCATCGAGTGAGTTGGTCGGTCATTGTGATGCTGAATATGTTGGAGATCAACACACACAATGATCAACTACTAGATACTCGTTTAATCTTGGATCAGCAATAGTGTCTTGGTGTAGTAAAAGATAGCCGAATGTGTCTTTGTCTACAACAGAAGTTAAATATAGAGTACAACAATGGAAGCTTAGGAGAGCACGTGGCTAGTTATTGGATGATCTTCATTAGTCAATAGGTTATTTGACAATATTGTATTGTGATAATCTATCCACTATAAGCTTGGCAGAGAATTCAGTTTTCTATGCTAGGACTAAGCATGTGGAAGTCCACTATCACTTTCTGCAAGAGAAAGTGTTGGAGGGCGAGATCAAGATGAAGTACATCAAGACAAGTGATCAAGTTGCTGATATCTTCACCAAAGTCTTGGAGCTGCAAAGTTTGAAGAGTTTCAAGCTCAGCTTGGTATGGTTGTGAGGACTATCCTTAGAGAGAGTAGTTGGTGAAGGGGAGTATTGAAGATATCACTGCCTATCTCTCGTGACTCTTCGTGTTTTAGTTGAAAGGCTGTTTAGTTTCCAACGGAAGCCGTTTCGGCACACATATTAAAGTGTCTTTATTAGTATTTATTTAGACATGCCTTTTCATATATCTAAAGAATGTCAAGAGTCGTGTTTTAAACCTACATATAAACGAATCTTGTAATCGTTTCAAATAATGAAGAGTGAAAAGACTTTTCTGCAAATAAAGTAGTGTATTCATCTCCTTCCTTAAGAGCTTCTCTTGTGAGAGTGTTATCAAAGTTGTGCGACTCTGATATTCAATAGCGTGCGACCTTAGGTTTCTTTTAGGCTGGCCATTTTAATCTTGCGAGGTGACTTACCTATATCACTGGCCTTACAATATGAGTAATTGTTGCATTAAAAGAGCAAATGACAAATCTCATGACCATTTTATAAAGTTGAAGTTGATGTGAGGGCACTTGACCACGCGTCCCATTCAAAATCGATTTCTTGCATAATATATCAATAGCAATGCGGGAGCGAGGAGAAATTGTACCCTTGTGTTGCCCCTGCCATTTTGGGTCCCGACAAATGCCTACTGAAACATCCAAACAGAATTCCAAATTTCAATCTTTTCATTTTGTTGTCTTCTTTTTGTACTTTAATTTCTTCTGCATAATATTGACCGCAAAAGGGTTGGCGAAGGGTCGGCGATTTGATAAATGTTCACCACTTAAGGATATCCACCTTAAAATATGGTACATATAACTCACCATTCAATTGAATCCATAAAAGAGATACGGCGTTTTTCGGCGATACTCTAATTCAAGTGCTCAACTCCAAACCTTAGAGAGATTTGTATAGACGCAACTTGGAGCAACCCTCCAACTATAAACAAATCCCAGGACTTCTGACCTTTTATTTTCCAAGACAAGGCTAAATGCTCTGCACACAAAACATAAATAAAGTACATTGCATTGGACCCAACAAGAGCACAGAAAAACTAAAGGAGTCAATTCCAGATTCTCCTGTTGCAGTTTTTTTACTTTGAGCATAACTTCCTCTACAAGACTCCAAATTGCTCAAAACTTGATTGGGAAGATAACATGAGCGTGATAACATAAATCTTCACCGCTTAAGTTTATCTACCCAGGGAATTTTTTTACATATAGAGATAATTTTCAGATGATAAGATAGATGGATAGATGATTACTGTGAATAGCACCTGGACTTATTTGAATACCATCTAATATCCAGGGTAAAAAAGGGTAAAAAGATTGCGAAGATGGCGCGTTAACCAATCCAAAAGACCCACGAAATCGGACGGAGAGTTAGATGCTAAGTTTGTCCTTTGCAACTGGTGACATTCAGGAGCACCATGGATGAGGTGACTCAGCACCATATCAGGACTCGATGGCAAGGTACCTAAATGTCGATATCGTAGTTATGTTTCTTGCCGTGGTACGTGTCAATTCATCACGAGAAAAATCATGTGATAAATATAATCGCGGTATGATGATTCAGAAAACAATGTAAGGTTTTGTGGACAATATATTCTTGGCTGGTCTGTTGCACATTATTTGTAATTAACTAATAGACTTGCAGAAAATACGTATCTATACATATGCATGACACACACACACACACACACACACACACACACACACACACACACACACATATATATATACTGTTATTAAGAAATGTTTATACTTTAGGCACGGTTAATTGATCATTCAAGGTATAAGACCATGGCACGAATAACTCTTTCTTTTTGAATTCGAGTTTCCATGTGTTTGATCCAATCAAGGCGAGTCATTCATATCGGCATCAAGAGTTTCTGAAAGAGTCAATAATCTCATGACCTGACTTTTAAAGCTCGAATCTGAGTGTACAAATCAAGTGTGCAACCTTAGGTTTCTTTTAGGCCGGCTATTTTATTGTCGCGTAGTGACTTACCTATATCGTTGACCTTACAATACGAGTAATTGTCGCATTGAAAGAGCAAATGACAAATTTCATAAACATTTTACAAAGTTAAAGTTGATGTGGGGGCACTGGATCACGCGTACCATTTGAAATCGCTTTCTTGCATAATATATCAATAGCAATGTGGTAGAGACGTGAAATTGTATGCTTGTGTTGCCCCCGTCATTTTGGGTCCCGACAAATGCTCACTAAAACATCCCAAACAAAATTCCAAATTTCAATCTTTTCATTTTGTTCCCTTTTTTTGTACTTTAGTTTCTTCTGCATAAGGGTACTTAAGATTCCTGGAACCATTAGTCGACAAGAAGGCATGAACTCTTAATTTTTGTTCTGTAGGATTGAAACTTAACTCAACCTAACCAATTGATCTTAGAGAGTTCAATTTGCTGACAAACTCACCACAAAGGATTCCCAAAACACTAAACAAAAAGTAAACAGCCCCATCGGTCATCAATTTGATTTCCCCAATCACTTAAAACACTTAAATAAGACCTAAGCACCTAATTATTTTTTCACGGATATCTATCAAAGAGTGACATGCTTAAAGAATGATGATCTCGTGATCAACCCATCCCTCGATGATTGGAGCCGCCCCATGCGTCAGAAGAGCACTGATTTTTGCGTCGCTATTAGCATCACCAATCCTAGATGCATTATTTTGTGACCCTGCACAGGATGATATCCTCGGACGGCTTTCAGGAAATTAAAAATTCGACCACGGGACACCACCTCGCATTTGAATGGCTTTGCCCATGACAAATGCATCATATAATCACAAGAGAAGGACATTTTTCTTAAGACCGACAATGACTAAAATGAAAAAAGAGTGAAGCTTAGCTGACCGTCCTCCACCTAGTGATGGAGTGATAGTCAACTCATGACCGCTCATTTTGTGATAAAACCGGTTCAACGGGTTTCATTTCACCCAATTTTTCTTCTTTTTTATTTTTATTTTTATTTTTTATTGTAAGCTTAAACCGAGAGATAAAATTCTAAGGGGCTCACACAATCAATTTTCATGAATATGATAAAATAAATTAGATACAAATATAAATTATTACAAGTAAAAAATATTATCACCTACTAAAAAGAAATTGTTAATGTCATTATATAGATCTATAAAATTTAAAAGATGAAAAAACACTTGAGACGTTGGCTTTGTAAATAATAGCAAAATCATTGTCGGCTTCTTAGTCTTTTCACCAAAATCAAATTGCTTTAGAAGGACTCTTCGATGACCTAAAATTAAGACCAACGATATTGATTACACATAAAACAAATGAAGTAAAGAAAAGAACAAAATAAGAATAATGAATTAGTAGAGAAGAAAATTTACCCCATTGATCCAAATCTTGTAGATGAAGATGAGTTAGGCCTTAAATGAGATGCGGACATCTGTAGTGCCAAAAGTTAGAAAATATATATTTAAGTGCCAAAATTGAAACAAAATCGATCAGTTAAGTACCAACAGTGAGAAAGTCCAACCAAAATGTTGATCTGACGTTTTTCCAGTGAGACATGACGTGGCTACATAAGTTGAAAAATACATCATTTTGCATGTTGATTATCTAGATAAGCCAAAGCTAACGTTGATTTGCCTCGGATTTAAATTTTAATATTAATATTAATTAAATTAAATTTACAACTAAATTATTTTTAAAAAAAGGAGGAAGAAGAAGAGGTTGGAGAAGGCGTTAGGCAAGGGCAATGCAAGCCCTCACCATCGCTTCCCCACCATTGCAGACCCTTGGGCTTGCACAACCCTCGCCCAATGCCTTCTGCAACTTCTTTTTTTTTTTTTTTTTAAGTTTTAAATATAATTTCATTAATATTCATATTAAAATTCAAATAAGAGGCAGAATGATGTCATTTTGGCTCTTCTATGCCAACTCGGCTCTTCGGCGAGTCACATAAGCGAATTATATTATTAAAAAAAATGCCTCATAGGATTTCCGGGAGTCTTCACCAGACTTGGCATGCAAATGTCTCAATTTTCAACAAAAGTGACACTTATGTGTACCTTTCTTAACCTTTGGCACTTAAGTGCCCCGTCCCAAGTTTTGCACTTCTGCCGTATTTCTGTTGGCCTAAAACATTACAAAATCAATCTTACTCTCAAGTGCTTTTTCATCTTTTAAATTGAATAGATCTATATAATGACACTAACGATTTTTTTAGTAGATGACATATTTTTTACTTGTAATATTAATATTTTAGTATCTAACTTTTTTTTATCATATTCATGAAAATTGATTGTGTGGGCTCTCTAAGGATTTTATTTCTCATTTCACGCTTGAAAAAAAAAAAATTGCGTTAGAGGAAACCGATTGAAAAAGTCAACTGGTTCCTGCACAAATTGAGTGGTCCTAATGCTAACAGTCACTTCGTCCCTCGGTAGAGATGGTCAATGCTTAGCTTACCGTCTCCATCAAGTGACGGAGTGATGGTCAACTAAAGACCGCTCATTTTGTGATGAAACCAATTGACTTTTTCAAGTGATTTCATCTCACACAATTTTTTTTTTCTTCTATCACAAGCTTAAATTGAGAGATAAAATCTTAAGAGGCCCACACAATCAATTTTCATGAATATGATGAAAAAATAAATTAGATACTAATATATAAATATTTGCAAGTAAAAAATATTATCACCTACTAAAAAGAAATCGTTCATGTCATTATATAGATCCATTAAATTTAAAAGAAGGGCAAAAGAACAGCCCAAGTGCCATAACTTGGCACGAAGGGACACTTAAGTGCCATAACTTTAAAATGGTACATTTGAGTGCTAGTTTTGAAGTTAAATGGGACACTTAAGTGCCACTCCGCGAAAATCCGGCCAAATGGCTGACGTGGCGCTTTCCGTGAGTTTGGTCCAAAATGGCGTCGTTTTGCATGTTGACATGGCGGAGAAAATGCAAAAACGATGTCGTTTCGTGTCTACATGTAAATAATAATATAAAAATTAATTAAATTATATTTAAAATTAATTATATTTAAAATATTCAAAAATTTAAAAAAATTTAGAAAATTTAAAAAAATTTAGAAAAATTTAAAAATATTAAAAAATTAAGAAAATTTTAAAAATTTTAAAAATTAAGAAAATTTAAAAGGGGGGGGTCGAATGGGGTGGCTAAGGGCTGAGCCCTTGCCACCACCGCCTCCCCGCCGTTGCCGGGAAGGGCCGGCGACGGAGAGGGCAGGGTCAGCCGGGGTCGCCGGCCCCCGGCCGACCAACGGCGAGGGCTGCGAGCCCTCGCCGGATCACGGTGAGGGCCGCGACCCTCACCCCAGATCTAGGTGAGGGTTCGCAGACCTCGCCGTCGGTCGGCCGGGGGTTGGCGACCCCGGCCGACCCTCCCCCCTCCGTCACCGGCCCTTCCTAGCGACGGCGGGGAGGCGGCGGCAGCGAGGGCTCAGCCCTCAGCCGCCCCATTCGAACCCCCCTTTTTTTAATTTTTTATAATTTTTTTTATAATTTTTTTAAATAATTTTTGAATATTTTAAATAAAATTAATTTTAAATCTAATTTAATTAATTTTTATATTATTATTTACACTTAGACATGAAACAGCGTCGTTTTTGCATTTTCTCCACCACGTTAGCGTGCAAAACGACACCGTTTTGGACCAAACTCGTGGGAAAATGGCCACGTCAACCATTTGGCCGGATTTTCGCCGGAGTAGCACTTAAGTGTCCCATTTTACTCCGATATTGGCACTTAAGTGTACCATTTTAAAGTTATGGCACTTAAGTGTCCCTCCGTGCCAAGTTATGGCACTCCAGGTGTCCCAACCTCTTAAAAGAAGAAAAAACACTCGAGACGTTGGCTTTGTAATTAATAACAAAATTATTGTTGGTTTCTCAATCCTTTTGCCAAAATCAAATTTCTTTAGGACTCTTTGGTAACTTAAAATTAAGACCGGCGATATCGATTACGTATAAAACAAATGAAGTAAAGGAAAGAACAAAATAATAATAATGAATTAGTATAGAAGAAAACTTACCCAATTGATCCAAATCTGGTAGATAAAGATGTGTTAAGCCTAAAACGAGACGCGGATGCCAGGAGTGTCAAAATTTAGCACGGAATGATACTAGTGTCAAAAGTTAGGAAAAGTACATTAAAATGCCAAAATCGGAGCAAAATTGATTATTTAAGTATCAATGATGAGAAAATCTGGCCAAAATGCTAACGTGGCATTTTTCTAGCGAGACATGACATGGCTACATAAGTTGAAAACGACGTCATTTTGCATACTGATGTGGCTAGATAAGCCAAAAATGACATTGTTTTGTCTTGAGTTTGAATTTAATATAAATATTAATTAAATTAAATTTACTACTAAATTATTTTTTTTTAAAAGGAAAAAGAAGAAGTTGCAGAAGGCATTGGGCAAGGGTTGTGCAAGCCCTCACCATTGCCTCCCCACCGTCGCCAGCCCTTGGGCTTACACAGCTCTCACCCAACACCTTTTGCAACTTTTTTTTTTTCTAAGTTTTAAATGTAATTTAATTAATATTTATATTAAAATTCAAATAAGGGACAAAACAACATTGTTTTGGCTATTCTTTGCCAACTTATCTCTCTGGCGAGCCATGTAGGTGAGTTATATTATTAAAAAATGTCACATGAGATTTCTGAGAGCATTCGCTGGACTTGGCACTGAAATGTCTCAATTTTCAAAATAAGTGACACTTATATATACCTTTCATAACTTTTGACATTTAAATGTCTCCCGTACTAAGTTTTGGCACTTCAGCCGTATTTCTACTGGACTAAAACATTACAAATTCAATCTTAGACTCAAGTGTTTATTCATCTTTTAAATTTAATCGATCTATATAATGACATCAACGATTTCTTTTTAGTAGGTGATGATAATGACATTTAAAACTTAAAAAAAAAAAAAAAGTTGCAGAAGGCATTGGGTGAGGGCTATGTAAGCCCAAGGGCCGGCGACGGTGGGGAGGCGATGGTGAGGCTTGCACAGCCCTTGCCTAGCGCCTTCTGCAACTTCTTCTTCTTCCTTTTTCTAATAAATAATTCAGTGTAGTATTTATGTTTTATTATCTAATTTATTTATTTTATCATATTGATGAAAATTGATTGTGTGGGCTCTCTAAGGATTTTATTTCTCACTTTATGCTTGCAATAAAAAAACATAAAGATAAAAAATAAAAAAATTGCGTGAGAGGAAACTGGTTGAAAAAGTCAACCGGTTTCCTCACAAAATGAGTGGTCCTATTGTTGCCCGTCACTCTGTCACTTGATGGAGATGGTCAACTAAGCATTTTTCTTTCGCTCAAAAAAAAAAAAAAAAAAAAAAAAAACTAAGCATTTTTCTTAAATAAAAGAATTGGGCAATATATATTCATGAGTGCGGCTTAGTTGACCGTCCTCCTCCATCCAGTTGACTTTTTCAACTAGTTTCGACTCACCCAATTTTTCTTTCTTTTTGATTTTTTTTTATTGCAAGCTTAAATTGGGAGATACAATCCTAAGAGGGCCCACGCAATCAATTTTCATGAATATGATGAAAAAATAAATTAGATACTAAAATATAAATAATTACAAGTAAAAAATATCATTACCTACTAAAAGAAATCGTGAATGTCACTATATCTATCTATCTATCTATTTATCTATTAAATTTAAAAGATGAAAAAACACTTGAGATGTTGGCTTTGTAATTAATAACAAAATCACTGTTGGTAGTCCTTTCCCCTAAATCAAATTGCTTTAGAAGGATTGTTCGGAAACTTAAAATTAAGACCATCGATCAGAAAAGAACAAAATAAGAATAATGAATTAATAGAGAAGAAAATTTATCCAATTGATCCAAATCTCGTAGATGAAGATTTGTTAGGCTTGAAATGAGACGTAGACATTTGGAGTGTCAAAACTTAGCACGGGGGAACACTAAAGTGCCAAAACAATAGTAAAATGGATCAGTTAAGGAACAACAGTGAGAAAATTCGGCTAAAATGCTAATGCTGCATTTTTTCGACGAGACATGACGTGGCTATATAAGTTAAAAACAACGTCCTTTTGCATGCTGATGTGGTACATAAGCCAATAGCAACGTCATTTTGCCTCGGATTTGAATTTTAATATAAGTATTAATTGAATTAAATTCACAATTAAGTTATTTAAAGAAAAGGAAGAAGAAGACGAAGTTGCAGAAGGCGTTGGACAAGGGTTGTGCAAGCCCTCGTTGTCACCTCCCCACCGTTGCCGGCCCTTGGGATTGCATAGCCTTGCCCAACGCCTTTTGCAACTTAAAAAAAAAAAAAAGGTTTTAAATGTAATTTAATTAATACTCGTATTAAAATTCAAATAATAGGCAAAACAATGTCATTTTGGCTCTTTTTTGCCGACTCAGCTATTCGACAAACCACGTAAACAAGTTATGTTATTAAAAAATTGCCATGTAGGATTTTCGAGAGCCTTCGCTGGATTTCACACTCAAATGTCACAATTTTCAAAAAAACATGACACTTATGTGTACCTTTCATAACTTTTGGCATTGAAGGGTGTGTTTGGCAAAATGATGTTGTTTTGGCTCTTTTCTGCCGACTCAACTATCCGACAAACCACGTAAACAAGTTATATTATTAAAAAAATGCTACGTAGGATTTTCAAGAGCCTTTTGCTAGATTTGGCACTCAAATGTCACATTTCTCAAAAACCTTAACACTTATGTGTACCTTTCGTAACTTTTGGCATTGAAGGGTGTGTTTAGCGATCGGTCAAACATTAGAAATATCTATTCTTTTGTTCTCAAGATTAGCTTTGGAAAATAAATCTGTTTGGCAAAATTTTTGTTTTTGGAAACAAATTTTGGAACAGAATCAAGAAGTAGAAAAGAAATTGATTCTTTGTTCTTGGGAACAATTCCAAAATCAAAGCCAACCCATTTTTTTTTTTGCTCTTTTCTCTTCTTTCTTCTTGTTCTTCTTCCCTCTCTCTTTTTCTTCCACTACTGCTGCCGCCATTGTTGTCGTCCACTACTGTTGCTGTCCACTACTGTTGCCATCTATAGTTCGCCGTCTGCTACCAGTTAGGTGAGGTTTGGCAAGCTCACTGGAGGCTTGCCTAGCCACTGGCGAGGTTGGGTCTCACCCGGGCCTCCCCTGGCCACCGGCGAGGCTTGCTTGGTCGAGTGAGGCTCGGCTAAGCTCGCCCAACTAAGGCTTGGTCGAGCCTCGCCTAACTATCAGTGAGGCTTGGCTGATGAGGCATCGCCTCATCGGGGGTTGGCAACGCTTCGGCGAGTTCGCTAACCCTCATCTAGCCAATTGCCGGTCATCCCTCGACCGTGCAACCAACCGAAGCTTGAAGAAAAAGAAGAGAAAGAAAAGAAAGAAGAAAAAAAGAAAAAAAGTGATAAAATTATTTTAAAATTAAAAAAAATGATTTTGATTAGAAATTTTGAGAATGGCACCAATTACAATTTTATCCCGGGAGTTAAAATTTTGAACAATTACCAAACACCTTATAATGCTTAGAAATTGTTCTCAGGAACAGAATAGTTACCAAACGCACCCTAAGTGTCCCCCGTGCCAAGTTTTGGCATTTCGCTGGCCTAAAACATTACAAAATCAATCTTAGTCTCATTTTTTTTATCATTTAAATTTAATATATCTATATAATGATACTAACGGCTTCTATTTAGTAGGTGGTAATATTTTTTTACTTGTAATATTTATATTTTAGATCTAATTTTTTTTATCATATTGTGTTATCTATATTAGGATTTTATTTCTCCATTTACGATTGCAATAAAAATAATAAATAAAAAAATGAAAAATAAAAAAAATTGGTGAGAGGAAACCGTTTGACTTGAAACCAGTTGAAAAAGTCAACCGGTTTCCTCACAAAATGAGCAGCCCTAATGCTGATCGTCACTCCGTCACATAATGGATACGGTCCGCTAAGTATTTTTCTTAAATAAAAGATATTGGGCAATATATATTCATGAGTGCGACCGTCCTCCATCTAGTAATGGAGTGACGATCGACTAATGACTGTTCATTTTGTGATGAGCCAATTGACTTTTCAACTGGTTTCATCAAATTCAACTTTTTTTTTTTAATTTGATTTTTATGTTTTTTTATTATAAGCTTAAATTGAGAGATAAAATCCTAAGAGGGCCCACACAATTAATTTTTGTGAATATGATGAAAAATAAATTAGATACTAAAATATAAATAGTTACAAGTAAAAATATTATCACATACTAAAAAGAAGTTGTTAATGTCATTATACAGATCTATTAAATTAAAAAAAAAAAAAAACACTTGAGACGTTGGCTTTGTAATTAATAACAAAATCAATGTTGGCTTCTTAGTCCTTTCAACAAAATCAAATTGCTTCAAAAGGACTCTCTAGTGTCTTAAAATTAAGACAAGCGATATCGATTACGTATAACACGAATGAAGTAAAGAAAATAACAAAACAAGAATAATGAATTAGTAGAGAAGAAAATCTATCCAATTGATGCAAATCTCGTAGATGAAGATGTGTCAGGCCTCAAATGAGATGCAGATACCTGGAGTGTCAAAACTTGATAGGGGGACAGTTAAGTGCTAAAAGGTAGGAAATATACACTTAAGTGCTAAAATTGGAGTAAAATGGATCAGTTAAGTATAAACAGCGATAAAATCCCACCAAAATGCTAACGTGACATTTTTCTAGCGAGACGTGATGTGGCTACATAAATAAAAACGATGTCATTTTGCATGTTGAGGTAGCTAAATAAGCAAAAAATGACATTGGTTTGCCTCGAATTTGAATTTTAATATAAATATTAACAATATTTAATTTATAACTAAATTATTTATTAAAAAAGGAAGAAGAAGAAGGTGCAGAAAGCATTGGGCAAGGGCTGTATAAGCCCTCGCCATTGCCTCCTCGCCATCATTGGCCCTTGGGTTGCACAGCCCTCGCACAATGCCATCTGCAACTATTTTTAAAAAAGTTTTGAATTTAATTTAATTAATATTTATATTAAAATTCAAATAAGAGATAAAATGACGTCATTTTGGCTCTAGGATTTCTGAGGGCCTTTGCCAGACTTGACACTCAAATGTCTTAATTTAAAAAAAAAAAAAAAAGTGATACTTATTTGTGTCTTTTATAACTTTTGACACTTAAGTATCCTCTCATGTCAAGTTTTGTCACTTCTATGATACTTCTACCCACCTAAAGCATTACAAAATCAATCTTAGTCTCAAGTGTTGTTTCATCCTTTAAATTTAATAGATCTATATAATGACATTAATGATTTCTTTTTTGTAGGTAATAATACTAATTAATTTAATATCATATTCAAGAAAATTGATTATGTGGGCACTCTCAGGATTTTATTTCTCATTTTACGCTTGCAATAGAAAAACATAAAAATAAAAAAATAAAAAATTGGGTGAGAGGAAACTGGTTGAAAAAGTCAACCAGTTTCCTCACAAAATGAGTGGTCCTGTTGCTGCCCGTGACTTCGTCACTTGACGGAGACGGTTATCTAAGCATTTTTCTTAAATAAAAGATATTGGACAATATATATTCATGAATGTGGCTTAGCTAATCGTCCTTCGTCCAATGAAGGAGTGATGGTCAACTAATGGCCGCTCATGTTGTGATGAAACTAGTTGACTTTTCCAACTAGTCTCATCTCACCGATTTTTTAAAAATTTTTAAAATTTTTTTATGTTTTTTTTTTTTTTATTGCAAGCTTAAATTGAGAGATAAATCCTAAGAGGGCCCACACAATCAATTTTTGTGTATATGATGAAAAAATAAATTAAAAATTAAAATATAAATAATTACAAGTAAAAAAAAAATATCATCACCTACTAAAAAAATTGTTAATGTTATTATATAAATCTATTAAATTCAAAAGATAAAAAAAACTTGAGATGTTGGCTGCATAATTATTAACAAAATCAAGGTTGGCTTCTCAGTCTTTTCCCAAAATCAATTTGCTTTAGAAGGACTCTTTGGTGACTTGAAATGAATACTGTCGATATCGATTACACATAAAACGAATGAAGTAAAGAAAATGACAAAATAAGAATAATGAATTAGTAGAGAAGAAAATTTACTCAGTTGATCCAAATCTCATAGATGAAGATGTGTTAGGCCTAAAACGAGACGCATGTGGAAATGTACACTTAAGTGTAAAAATCAGAGTAAAATGGATAAGTTAAGTGCCAACGGTGAGAAAATCCGACTAAATTATTGATGCGACATTTTTCTAACGAGGCATGACTTAGTTACATAAGTAAAAAGCGACGTCATTTTGCATCCTGGCGTGACTAGATAAGCAAAAAACGATGTCGTTTTATCTTGAATTTGAATTTTCATATAAATGTTAATTAAATTAAATTTACAACTAGATTATTTTTAAAAAAAAAAAAAAGGAAGAAGAAGAAGTTGCAAAAGGTGTTGGGCGAGGGTTGTGCAAGCCCTCATTGCTGCCTCCCCACCGTCGCCGGCCCTTGGGTTTACACAACCCTCGCCCAACGCCTTCGGCAACTTTTTTTTTTTTTAAAGCTTTAAATGTAATTTAATTAATATTTGTATTAAAAATCATATAAGAGGCAAAATGACGTTGGTTTGGCTCTTCTCTATAGACTTAACTATCCGGTGAGTCACGTAAGTGAGTTACATTATTAAAAAAAAAAATTGTGAGGATTTCTAGAAGCTTTCGCTGGACTTGACACTCAAATGTCTCAATTAAAAAAAAAAAAGTGACATTTATTTGTACCTTTCGTAACTTTCGGTACTTAAATGTCTCCCATGCCAAGTTTTGACACTTTTATTGTACTTCTACTAGCCTAAAACATTATAAAATCAATCTTAGTCTCAAGTGTTTTTTCATCTTTTAAATTTAATAGATCTATATAATAGCATCGACAATTTCTCTTTAGTAGGTGACAATGTTTTTATTTATAATATTTATATTTTAGTATCTAATTTATTTTTCACCATATTCATGAAAATTGATTGTGTGAGCTCTCTTAGGATTTTATTTCTCAATTTACCCTTGCAATAAAAAAAATTAAAAAAAAACGGTTGAAAAAGTCAACCGGTTTCCTCACAAAATGAGCAGTCCTAACGCTGACCGTCACTCCGTCACTTGATGGAGACGGTCAGCTAAGCATTTTTCTAACACAAATGGTCAGCAAAGCAGATAGATCGTTTCAGTGACTTCCATATATAGCACTATGTAGGAATCAAATAAGAAGTACAGTTTAGCAATATCACATACCTTGCAATGCTTCTCCTTCAGTATCTGTTTCTCCCAACATGCTTGGTCCTAGCAGCTTTTCTGATAGTTTTCGGGAAGAGCAAGTCTAGGAACAAAAGAAGCAACCTCCCACCGGGCCCTCCCAAGTTGCCTATCATTGGCAATCTCCACCAGCTTGGCAAACCGCCACACAGATCTCTCCATCGCCTTGCGATGAAGTACGGGCCGATCATGTACTTGCAGCTTGGCAAAGTCCCGACCATAGTTGTTTCCTCGGCCGCGATGGCCAAGGAGGTGATGAAAACCCACGAAATAGTGCTTGCGAACCGCCCTCAAATCTTCTCTGCCAAGCACTTGTTTTACAACTGCACGGACATGGCCTTCTCTCCCTATGGCACTTATTGGAGGCACATAAGGAAAATCTGCATACTTGAATTGCTTAGCGTGAGAAGGGTTCAGTCATTTAGTCATGTGAGGAAGGAAGAAGTTGCCCGTTTAGTTCACAGGGTGGCAGAGTCCTGTCCAGGCACCATAAATTTATCTAAATTACTGGCGTTGTATACGAATAACGTCCTTTGCCGGAGTGCTTTTGGGAGGGACTTTTCAGCAGGAGGGGACAACGATAAGCATGGGTTCCAGAGCATGCTGGAGGAGTTTCAGGAGCTGCTTGCGGGATTCAGCATAGGAGATTTCTTTCCTTCCTTGGAATTCGTTCATAGCCTGACCGGGATGAAGGCTAGACTTCAACACGCCTTTAAGCGCTTCGATCGTCTTTTTGACGAGATACTGAGCGAACATTCGAATGAAAGCAAAGCTACGGAGGCGCAGAAGGATATTGTGGATGTTCCGATCGACATCGAGAAGAACGGTTACGGTGATATGCCCCTTACAAGGCCTAACATCAAAGCCCTTCTCCTGGTCGGTGAATCATTCTCCCCTCTAGCTCGAAGTTCCATTTAAGTTTTTCGATGATAGATCTGATCGTGGGTTAGATAGCCCACCGCCTGCTTAGGCTAAATGGGTTTGAAGAGCAATTTTTAGTAGGTTTGAGTAAGACTTTATAGTTATAAGCCCAACTAAATCCAAGGCAAGCCCTATCTGGCCTAAAGAATTATCCATGTGTTTTTCTTTAGACATAAGAAGGGTTGAGCAACAAGTTAGGCCCGACATAAAGGCCCGACTCGGCCTGAGCCTCTCCCAGTGATCTCTAATATAGAAAAAAGTTAGCATAACAAAGCACATTGACTTACTTGAAAATATCTCTAATACGTAGCCCATGCATCTTGCAGGATTTTTTCACGGGCGGAACAGATACAACATTCGCAGTTCTTGATTGGGCAATGACAGAGCTTGTCATGAAGCCAAAAGCCATGGAAAGAGCACAAGTGGAACTGCGAAGCGTCATTGGAGAGAGAAAATACGTGCAAGAGACCGACCTACATCAATTGCCTTACTTGAAGGCTATCATCAAGGAGGTATTTCGACTGCATCCTCCTGCTCCTATGTTAGTCCCAAGGGAATCCATGGAGGACATAACCATCGACGGATACTGCATTCCGGCAAAAACGCGTTTCTTCGTTAACGCTTGGTCAATAGGTCATGATCCGCAATCGTGGGTTGATCCTGAAGCATTTCTACCAGAGAGGTTTTTGGATAGCACCATTGACTTCAAGGGACAGGACTTCGAGCTGATACCATTTGGCGCAGGCCGAAGAAGCTGCCCAGCTATTACATTTGGAAATGCCAGTATTGAGATTGCTTTAGCTCAACTTCTTCACAGTTTTGATTGGCAACTTCCTCCTGGTGTACAACCACAAGATCTGGATATGGATGAAGCTTATGGCTCCACGATGCATAGGATCGAAAACCTCGTTGTAGTCGGCAAACCCCGCTTCACCTAGAAAACAGTGAACAACAAACAAGATAGCTGAAGATCTCTTCCACTTCATATAATTATCCATAAGCTTTTGCTTGCTATAGAATCCTACAAAGGATAAGAAGCTAGATGATTTCAATAATTGAAGAGTTAAGAATATGCTATAAGTCTACATATCCTCGGTGTTGAAATGTCATTATTGGACTTTATTACCATTAGTTAATGAGTGGGTGTTAAATAAGGTAGTCAGGATTTTAAGTGTCTTTCTATGTTCTAAAATATGGTATCTATGTAGTTTTTATTTAAATCAAATAAATAGCCACTCCATATAGCTATCGAAGAGTTTCACTTATTTTTGCATCTAATTTAGGATGGTATCCTCCCATACACATACATAATTTGCCCAATTGGGCATTGTTTCTAGAGAGGTTTGGCATATGAAGTTCCTTTCTTCCCATTTTCCAAAAACTACTCGGGTTACATAGTTGCTATACATTCTGATACTCGTGATACACTCTTTTTTCACAAAGGAAGGTTCAACCGAGTATCGATTAGGATGTATATAGAAAGTTCAAATATGGTGGAAACCGCAACAAGGATATGCATGCACAAACTGGGGATGAATCTATATACATTCTGATACTCGTGATACATCTTAAACAGTTGTCTAACTAGAGTAGTTCAAAATAAAACTCAAGTGGAAGCATGGAGTGGATGAAATCCTTCAACGAAGTATCTCGAGGTGTTTGGCAATATATGCTATTTCCATATCCCTGCTCAAAAAAAGGAACAAGATGCCGCTTGAAACTGGGAGGAAAAGAAGGTCGAGAAGAAGTATTTCATCTTACCTAACATATTACCAGTACATGAGGAGTAAACAACACAAAGAGAAGAAGAAGCATCAGATTCCACAACTCACGACACAATGCCACCATTCTCTCTTGGTGCAATGCAAGAGGAATTTGTTGTAATTATGATTATAATTATGGTTAATGGATCAACGAAAGCCAATAAATTAAGATACGTTTTTTTTCTGTTCACGTATCTCTTTTTGGATTCACGAATTTCCTATAGTTTTATGTTCACGTATCTATTGAATTTATGAATTTCCTAGATTCAGATTCATGTATATTTTAGTTCATGTATTTATTGAGTTCATGAATCTCTTGAATTCATATATCTTTGGATACATGAATCTCTTGGATTCACGTATCTCTTTATTCATGAATCTCGTGGATACACGCGTCTATTTAATTCATGTATCTCTTTAGTACATGAACTAAAATTCTCTATAAATAGATATGAGCATAGAGCTTCATGTTAAGTGTTGGTTTTTGGTCTTTTGACTCGTTTCCAAAAGAGCTTTGATATACGTTTCAATATTGCAAACCGAAGATCAAGTTGTGGACAAACTTATATAAGTGTTACCACAAGCCATACTTGAGACGCTGAGAAGCATGTTTGGAGTATCGCGTAAATGGATCAAAGAGGAGTATTAAGAAGTGATTCATTTACAAGAGAAATCTAGAAGAATATTACAAATTATCAGGCGGTAGTTGAACGCTGTGGAGTTGTCTAGGGCTTTTGTAAAAAAAAAAAAAGGGATAAAAGTAACCTAGTGTAAAGGTTAAAAAGGAAGACGCGTACCTCGTGTTTTTACCCCTCTTGTGCAGCGGTATAGCGGTAAAACCTGCCTGTGAATAGGCTTGATGGTGCTCGTGTAAGAGCATCAAAGAAACCAATTAAAGACACCTACTAACGGACGGCTACACCCTTCAGCCTAAGAACTAGTCCCATAGCCTAGCCTTGTAACCATTTCTCACTCAATAAAAGCCATGTTATTCCCTTGTCTCTTGATCCTGGTTCCTTTCCGTGAACAGCCAATACTATACATACACTTCCGCATCTATTCTGCAAACTAAAACCCACATGTTCCAATTTTCAATGTGCTCTGGTCTGCTTTCCGGCTCCATTTTTTTAGGAACTGTCAGTTCCCGGTTCCCGGTTCTCACTGGAGCTGAACTGGGAACTAGGAACCGGACCAAGAAAAAAAAATCAGGGTCATCTAATTTTACTTCCTTTTATAATGACGATATCTTATTTGAAAGATTTCATTTTATTTCTTTATTTCTTTTTGTCAATATTTGATTTCTTCTTTTGTATTATATCAACGGATTTTTTCTTGACTAATTTTTGCCATATTATTTGAAAATTAAATTGTGGCTCTTCATTTTTTTTTTTTTCATATTAAATACTTTCCACGAATAATCTTGATTGTTAATAACTACCTATAAAGATACCCGCGCCAAGATGGATGTTGCTTGTGTTTGAATTTTTCCTCCACTAGCTGTGTTGGGTGAAAATAATCCATATTTTATATTTAGAAGGGCAATATGTACTAAGGAAAATTAGGGAATGTTATTTTAAAATTTGCAAAAAAGAGAAAAAGAAAATACATCTATGATCTTTGTGGGAATTGTTTTTCTCAATCCTCACGTTAATCTAAAGGATTGAACTCCCCACCACTTTCCATCCAACCAAAAGTGAATTTGATTAGTAAACCAATAAAAAAAAAAAAGATAGTATGTTAAAAAAAAAAGCGATTAAATTTATCTATTATGTGTTTAACATGAGTCTCGTTTACCTATGTGTTGTTCAGTTACCTACATGAAAAAGTTTGAGAGTTACTTCTACCAAGAATAGAGAAAGTAACTAGTACATATTTGAGTTTCTTATAAAGAAATTTGAGTGAATAAATAGATTACGACAAAAGAATAGCGCAACTACCAAAACTTGGCCCATTGGGACATTTAAGTGCCAAAAGTTACGAAAAATACATTTAAGTGTCACATTTGTTTAAAATTGGGATACCTGAGTACCAAATTTGGTGATTCTAGTCAAAAATCCTATGTGGCAATTTCTTAATAATATAACTCATCTACATGGCTCATTAGAGAGCTGAGTCAACAAAGAAGAGGCAAAATGACGTTGTTTTCCCTCTTTTTTGAATTTCAATATCAATATTAATTTAATTATTTTTTAAAAAAAGGAGGAAGAGGAGGAGGCAGAAGGCGAAGGATTAGCCCATGTTGTCACCTCCCCACTATCGTTGGGAAGGGTTAGTTATGGTGGGGGAAGGGTTGGTTGGGGTCACTGGCCTTTAGCCCTCGCCCAAATGACACCTCAGCTAATAACGGCCCTTAGCTAGGCCAGGCGAGCACCAACGACCCTTGTCAGATCTAGAGGAGGGTCGTGACCCTCGCCCCAGATCTAGGTGAGTCCTTACACCTAACTGACCTCACCCCAACTGTTGTTGGCCCTTCTTGGTGATAGTGGTGAGGCATCGTTGAGGGCTTGCATAGCTCTTGTTATTCTACAATATATATATATATATATATATATATATATATATATATATATATATATATATATATATATATATATTTAGGTTTTGAATTTCGTTATCATTTTGTCTCTTATTTGAATTTTAATAAAAATATTAATTCAACTAAATTTATAACTAAATTATTTATAAAAAAAAAAAAAAAAAAGAGGAAGTAGTAGGAGTTGGGCGAGGGTTGTGCAAGCCCTCGCCGCCGCCTCCTCCTGTCACCGGGAAGGGCTGGTGACGGTGGGGGGAGGGTCGGCCAACGTTGCCAAGCCTTGGCTAGGGGTCGGTCACCTTAGCTGACTAGCGGCAAGGGCCCATAAACCCTCACCCAGATATGGGGCCAGGGTCACAGCCCTCCCCTAGATTCAGCAAGGGTTGCCGGCCCTTGGCTCAAGTTGGGCAAGGGTCGTAGCCCTTCCCTAGATCCCGTGAGGGCTTGTGGGCCCTCGTTGTCGATTAGCCAAGGTGACTAGCCCCTAGCCAGGTCCTGATGACGCCGAACAACCCTTCCCCCACCGTTGCCAACCCTTCCCAGTGATGGGGGGAGGTGGCAAGGAGGGCTTGCACAACCCTTGCCCAACGCCTACAACTTCGTTTTTTTTTTTTAATTAATAATTTAGTTTTAAATTTAGTTTACTTAATATTAATGTCAAAATTCAAATTGAGGCAAAATCGTCATTTTTTGTTATTTAGCCACACCAGCATGTACAATGATCTCGTTTTTTTTTTTTGGCTTTTCTAGCCACATCACATGCAAAACAATGTCGTTTTGTATTTGTCTCCTTGAAAAATTGCCATGTCAGAATTTTGGTCAGATTTTCTCGTCGTTGGCACTTAACTGATTCATTTTACTTTGATTTTGACACTTAAGTATGCATTTCCTAACTTTTGGCGCTTAAGTGTCATCCATTGTCAATTTTGACACTCTAGAGGTCTGGGTGTCTATGTATTATGTAGCTTTTCTTTTGACCCATTATTTATCATGAAATCAACAATAACATAGTTTTTTAGGTGATGTGTATTAGCTATTAGACATTATATTCATCACCATACTAGGAATATGTATGAGAAACCATACTGTTAAGGAGAGCAAGTCACCTATGAATTGTGATTGAATGTAAACAACAATAAATTAAATTCATACCCATGAATTCATACATTTACATGCAAATGTATTTGCCCGTAAGTTCTTACCATATTTTTTCCCAATTAGTACATAAAATCAATGTCTGTGGCAGAAAAAATAATTTAAAAAGAAAAGGAACTTGTTAGATGTGGGAACCTATGACAAGGTAGGCTCCAAATTTCAGGATATGCAAGGTAAGTGCCAAGTTCCAAAAAGTAAGAAACCTATTCTAAAGGAAATGTTCCAAGTTCCAAGTTTCAAGTTCAAGTTTTAGATGAAACTTGTAAATAATCTGGAATCACTCACTCCTAATGATTGCTACATCCCCACAATCAATGTACCTCATATTATTTTTCTTATCATTTTTTGCTTGGCCTGTGTAGAATGTATTGTCTTCACTTTCTTTTTCTTCAACATAGCTGGTTTGATAACTTGCTTTCGAAAGACAATCTTTTTTTATGTGGTCATATCTTTTACAAATGCAACTTTGTGGTTTATTTCTAAATCAATGATCTTTCTCCGAATGAATAGCTTTCTTGCAAATACTGCAAGGTGGATATTTTTTTAATAGTTTCGTCTGATCCGGGTTTGACTTAGGTCGTGCTCATAAGTAATAGTTCAAGCCACAATTCTCGTCTCGTGCTCAGCATATTTTATTAATACATTTTCAATAGGTCATGAGCTACACATTGCTTGACACACCCTTTGGGTACTTATCTGAGACTAAAGTGGAAGATAAAACAGATTGTGTGTTTAATTTGTCTGGTCACACAAGAGATTCTGTCACTGAAAGTTTCAGGAGACAATGCCACCACCGAGAGATATCGCCCAAAGGTTTTCGGATGGCGTTCGCGGTGATGATTATGAAACGACGCACAAAAGGATACCTGACAGGAGTTTGGATGCCATGCTCGATAGGGTGAGATGATGTCTTGGATATTTCTAGAAGAACTGTAGGGTTTCGGCTCTGTGTGGTTAACAATTGGACTTGAGATAATATATTATTATGAGGTATTATATGATTCTCGAGGCATTAAACATGTGCAAAGCATTTGAGTGTGATGTGCAAAGTTGCTATATGGCTCACACATGTTTGATATGGCCTTATATGAGATGTTCGAGACATGTGCATAATTTAATAATTATTTTTTTTTGGTAAGGATTTAATTATCATTTTTAGTGATTGGGAAGGCATATGTATGATGTAAATGCCGTTAATTATGATGTGAGCAATGCGTGGATGTTTTGGTAGTGATTATTAGAGTCTCGAAGGCTATGATAATATTTTAGACGCTAATATTTGACACGTGAGAATATTATTGGCTATTAATTACATTATGTGTAGTATTTGTGAATTTTTATGCTATTATTTAGGACTCTAGGAAACGTGTATGTTGTTGAAGTGATTAATTGGCGTTCTTGGAATTTTTATGAGCATGAGATGCTTCATAGATTCTTGTTAGGATGGATGTTTAGGTAGAGGATGGGCACCCCTCATGTATATAGTTTAAGCAAAGCAAATGATTTGCTATTGATCTGCTATTGACATGTTTGGATCAAGTAATCGTAAGATTTTGATATGAGGCATCCGCCTATACGAGATTTAGATTATTTACTTATTGAATTTTCAACTCATTTGTTGTTATCTAACCTTTTTCAGGCCAATAGGTATGAGTCTTCCACCATCTCATTTTGGTCTCCTTGTAAATATGGAGGTTATGGTGCTTGATGTAGAAGACTCTATGATCAGCATCCTCTTCTAACACCACATCATGATGGTGTGGGTGGACGAGGTCATGGGGTACCTGGTTCCCCATCTCTACGTGGCCTAGTTTGCCTGGGTTGATGAGGACTTCTACGGTCCTCTTCTTGGATTTGATGGTCAGCCCAGTGATTCTAATGGGTCGATGGTGTCCCCTCCTGATGGCATCGTGGATGACCCCAAGTCTAACCTAGATTACAACCCAAACCCAAGTCCTAGCCATGAGGACACCAGCTTTTGATGGGAATCATTTTTGGTAGCTACTCTCGTAGAAGGAGTTAGGACTAACCCTCCTCCATTATATCTTTTTATGTGGGATAAAAATCGGAATGACCCTAAAAAAATGGGCTTGTAAATGAATTGTTATGATATATATAAATGAAGCATATAATATGTATAGTTTATGTATGTTTCTTTACTATCCATTTGACATTATTGATTGGGTGATTAAGTTGTATGTTTCCGCATATGCTTAAAGGAAAGATAAAACCAATGGGACGGTGACACCTCTTGGAAGGTTGCAAATTAATCCCGATGAAGCAGTTGCCACATTCCCATGGCGTGACATCATCAATATATCTAGTTGGATCAACATTTACTCAAAAACTTAAGCCAATAAGTTATGAGCCAACCAAGATATATTAACTACTCTACACCACATTAATTCTCTGATGTGGGATTTTTCTAACACAAATCACTTACATGTGCATTTTAACAATTTTCCCCTCACGTGTGGGCTTTAGTTTTAAGTTTGTTATCCCTTAATTCAAGTATCCTTCTGGCCCAGTTTCATTACTACGGGCCCGCGTTGCTACACCGTAATGTCCACCTACCCAGAAACCGCAATCATGGAAGCTCTAATAACCCCAACAATCTCTTCCTCACACATTGGGCTTAGGTCAGAGGTCACAACAACCCTTTCCGAGTGACTATTGGGTATAAACTTGTTGGTAACCTGGGCTTTTGGTCTTGGGTTTCTCTCACCCCAAAAACTAGCTCAAGAGGTGTAAACTAACCGTTTGCTTCTTCCACAACCGATGTGGGATAAACCTCAACAATCTACCCCTCACATGTCGGGCTTAGGTCGAAGGGCGCAACAATCGGTTTTGATACCATTTATTAGGGGTGAGAAGCATAAATCCGACACTTTTAGTTGGGGAGATCACCAAGAGAGGACCTAAGTCTGACCTTATCAATATATTTAGTTGGACCTACCTTTACTCAAAAGTTTAAGCTAATGAGTTATGGGCCAACTATGATATATTAACTACTCTACATTATGTTAATTTTTCGATATGAATATATATATTATAACACAACTCACTTACATATGCATCTTAACATGCAATTTACGTGGGATTAATGCTACTAAATGAAAATGCTCCTCATATACAACTGCATACTAATATACAACTGCATACTAATATTTTAGTTTAAGGGTCGAGGTCATCTCCTAAGCTATGAATGACGCTAGGAGGTCACCAAAAGGTCGGAGTTAACACCATCTAACGGCAACGTTGAAAGGGGGAAAAGAAGGGGGATGATGGGAGGTCAATCGGTCCTCAAGATCCACGAAAACATAAGATACAAGTGACTTTGGAGAAAATTTTACACGTATAGTTCATAAGATGAGTGCTAAAGAATTCTGTAATAGTTAGAAGCAATTAGGCGAGCTCAAGTTTCTCGTAATTTCCAAGTTTTAGTTGGCTCCTTATAAACCCTAATCATAGAAGGATATGACATGTACAAACACCTATGGAATGTAGTCGTCAATGTAATAGTTGTTCAGTTGGTATAACAAGCTTGATGCTATAGACTTCATGCTTGCTAATTACTTGGTAGGATTTGGCAGAAATTCCCAAGACTAGTCAGATTAGTAAAGTCCATCAAGGTCACCATCTTCTCCCACTAAATAAATCCAAGATATTTATAACGAATTGGCCAATCATATATGACGAAAGGACTTGCAGATTCGTGGAAAGGCACACCAATAAAAATTATGATCCAACCCTTTGTTCAAAGGCACGTGCATGTAGGTCACAGTTGATCTCCATTTATTTCATAAAAAATAAATAATTTTTTATTATAAATGATTGTTTGTGTCATTAGAAATAAGTAGTCAATGACAAATATTTTCATTACCGGTAATAATTTATGTCTAATATTTTCACGGATAATTAGAATATTCTTTGTTCATTCCGTTTTGTAAGCGAGACGAGTGATCAATTTAGAAAAATGCATTATAAATAAAATTTTTATTAAACAAATATAGTCATAAAAATTTAGTTACTTAAGATAAGAGTGAAGCCATCTTGCGTAGACGTGAAGTCAAGAATGGATAACTCGTATCTTCTGTTGTACTCCGTTCCTCGTCACTAAACGATGAAAATGCAAATTTATGCATTTAGATGACCACGCTCGTCATAACTTTGTAATTGAGAAATTTTTAGACTTTAGGGACGGTTGCTTGATATAGTCTCAATGGTATCTAATTTATTATCGACTTACTTTTTTCCTTTCTTGACCGTTTTGTAGTTACGACCAAGTCACCTTCCGATCACCGAACTAATTCCACATGTTCAATCCGGTCAACTGCAAGTCATCTATGTCGGAATAAAAAGAGATTCACAAAGACTTGTACTCTCATGACCTAACTCTAAAATCTTGAATTAAGCATACAAATTAAGCCGGCCACCTTCGGTTTCTTTTAGGCCAGTCGTTTGATTCTCACTCTGCCGGCCCCTTGAAGGCCTAATCTCAAGACCATTTTGTAATGTTCAATTAGAGGTGGGGGCACTTATTCACGCGTACCCTTTAGAATCGCTTTCTTGTAGTACATGTTTCAACAATGCGCAAGCCACGTCAAAGTGCATTATGGTGTTGACCGTGTCGTTGTTGGTTCCTGATAAATGCTTACTGAGCCATCCCAAACGATGTTCCCAATTTTACTCTTTCCTTTCCATGTACTTCTGTTTCTTCTTTACGATAGTGATCTAAAAAGAGTCGGCAATTTAGAATGTAACACAAGTACGACAACATGAATATTACCAAAGAAAATCCACCGTAAGATACATGCGATAGGACCCACGATTCAATCGAATCCATCAAAGATACGCAAAGTTCTTTCGTGATATTTAATCTAAGATCTCAATCTTAAAAATTCATTAAGATACACACTTTGCCCTCAAAACCTTAAAAAAGGATTTATATAGATTCAACTTGGGATGACTCTCCAAGCATAGACAAATCCCGTGATTTCTA
The DNA here is from genome assembly GCA_014182885.2 of Eucalyptus caleyi. Classification (NCBI taxonomy): domain Eukaryota; kingdom Viridiplantae; phylum Streptophyta; class Magnoliopsida; order Myrtales; family Myrtaceae; genus Eucalyptus; species Eucalyptus caleyi. The sequence continues at coordinate 1,329,926 of CM024467.2, read as the reverse complement.
ACATTTTTATTACCCAGGAGTCAGGACAATGCTAACAATCCCCATGCCAAAACATAAATAAGAACATTGACTCTCGACTGTGGAGATAAAGTGCAGTGTGCATTGGACTCGACGAGAAAGCAGAAAAATTAAAAGACCCGCTCTCTGATTTGCCGACCACCTTCTAGTATTTTGAACACGACTTCCTCTGGAAGACCCCAACTTGCTTGAAACTTGATTCATTTGATATTTTACACGTAAGTTAGTCCAATCATATATCATTCGACCACATTGAAGCACGAATTTCTCTTAAGTATCTGATGCAAGTGATCTCTAAAATCCAGCAATAAGCGTTGAACTTTAACCCTTCATGTTGCTTCATATATATGGGATTGCATCATTTGATTTGAGCTAGTCGGTGATTTGTAAAGGAATCTCTATGTCACATTACCGAGGGCTCGCTTTAATATATATGTTATCTTGGGGCTTTACTGGGACTGACTAGTAAAGGGCCTAGAGCCGGAAGTGATGTTAGAAACTAATCACGATCCGGGAAAAAATATCAATATCAGATTTGTTTAGAAGGAAAACAAAAATTACGTTTTTATTATGGTCTTACAGAATAATAATTACTTAAATGTGTATTATGTACGCCTTCTCAACCTCTCCTATAAAATTGGAACTACAATTTATTCTTTCATTTTCTTTGCGCGGTTAATTGACATGTAGAAGGAGTACGCGATGACCATGCAACAGTAATGGTGACAAGGGGGAAAAAAAAGATTGCGACGCTTTGAACAAACACACCTTGAGCCAAAAAATCTTGGGGGAAATGATGCATTCCCCAAAACTCAACCAAACGCAGCTGATGGCAGGTCAATCCGTCCGTAAGAACTACGAAACAGAGAGATTAAACCCTAATTTCGTCCTTTTGCAACTTTAATTATTCAATAACGCGCGTTAATTTTTAAGGATGTGGGGGGGAACCCCATGTTTGACTGATTAAGTAGAGAGTGGAAGAGGCAAGATCGAGTCCAAGTCGAGCCTTTTTGTCCTTGCTTCCTTGTCCATAGGGGGGGAGCAGAGTACGTGAGCAGTATGTGAACGTTGCATACCTGCAGACCCTGCGATTGCGATAATCCCTAGATTTGGAGAGGGATCAGACGCCGAAAAACAAGTACTTGGTGACAAAATCTCACACCAACGCGGCAAAGACTACAAGAAAGGAAATATAATATCTAATCACGCGGTCTAATCCACCTTGGATTTGATGTTTAGTGAGGGATTGGGTAGCTTAAATCCTCAAATTAAGGGTGGATTAAACCGTTTGCGAGAAGTTTTCTATATATCGACAGTGTATGTTTTAATTTTCCGAACTTCACATTGTTGGCTACAAACGGAGAAAAGATATTGTGTGGTGTTATTGTGGAGATGAAAGAGAGAGATATGACAATTTTAGTTTTTTTTCATCATCATTTCAGAGTAGCTTCAATATCAGAACACCCGTCATGATCCAAGATCTTTATCTTGTCAAACCGACTGTAACTATAAATTTTGACCGACAACCATGTTGATCATCTTGAGAAACCTTCTTTGAGATATTTAATCAAAAACGGATCCCCATTTAGGGCAAACGAATAAAAATTTCAGCTTTAAATGAATCTTGTTCATTAAATTTTGAGCGTACAAATGAACTTCCAACAAGATTCGAACATAGAGAATTTACAAAGAGAGAGAAACTCCAATCCAATATGACATGAAGGCAATATCTGTTGTGAAATATGGACCAGCGAATCGGAAAAAACAGTCGGAATGAAAAAAAGGGAATCAGACATTGGATTTACGTGATTTTGTCTAAATATTGGAACCTACATTCACAGAGAGAGTAGTATGGAATTCCACTATAGAAACAAGCGATACACCAGAAATTACAATCACTTGAGTACTCAAACACACTTTCAATATTTTTCAACCCCAAATTACACTCAAATAATTCACACAGTGTTTAACCCATTATAATTCCTAGTAAAACTTCACTTAATGAATTAAATAAATTCTACTCATAAAAAATTAACTGACTAAAATACTTGGGTATAATTACCACGTGAAAATCCCTCACCCAAGAGAACTCTCCGCACTCTTCTACAATTCCAGAGCTCTCTTTCTCTTGACCACCGAAATAACTCGGCACGCTCTTCTCCATCGGACGTCTCTCCATTTTATAATACAAAAGAGAGTCCATCATTTATTACAACATGCTGAAAGTCTTCTTCAGAGAAAGAAAAGACAAAAGGAAGCCCACCGTAATTTATGGGCATGGATGCATGTGCATGGACAAACATAGGACCTTCTTTCCTCTTCTTTTTCTTTCTCTCTCAAAGTCAACAATGATGGCTTTGGCAAAAGACAAGAAAGGAAGTGGACCACCGTTCAATTTCCTCCATGTGATTTCCCAATTCAAAAGTCCAACCTGGAGAGATGAGTAGAAGACAACAAAGGAAGCCACACATAATTGGCGCCTTCACGCTTGCGGCTCATAGATGAAATACGCATATGTAATCTTCTTCCAACAATCTCGGCCGATCAATTCACATGTACTGCATTGACTCGCACGTGATCGAGTTCACGTATTCTCGTTAGTCCGATTTACTCAAGACATATTTTCAAGAATATATCAACTTGAAAATTAATACAATTTAACATGTCTTGATCCATTTCCCAAACTATAATGACATGACTTATAAACTCCCTAATCAATATGAAGTGGGGTCGCAAGATTAGGCAAAATAAAGTTTATTCGTATTCGGTTTCGTTCGTGGCCAAATGAATTCTAACTCCTCCTTTTTCTGGCTAATTTTTGTTTCCTATTGACAAGATGATCAATAAGGGGAAAATTATAAAAAAATAATCCTAAATTTATTGTAATTGTACCAATTTAATTATAAACCATTTGTATTTATGTCAATTTAGTCACTCTGACCAATTTTGACTGGATATCGTTGACATGAACGCTAACTGTCATACGTAGTGCAACTAGTGTTAAGGTGTACACTTTTTAATAATATTAAAATGTTTTTTTTTTTAATTTTAATACTTTTTTTTCTTTTTTTTTTCCTCCCTCTAGCCTCAACAAGGTGACTGGCTAGAGGAGAGGTCCAGCCTTGACCTTGCTTGCCATGGTAAGGTCAAGCCTCCCTAGGGGCTAGCGAGGCTTGTCCTCTAGTGGCCGGCGGGGTTGAGCTTGCCCACCCTTGCTTCCAGCTGATCACTGATTGTCAGCAAATAATAATTCCATTTCTAAGTGGACTTGCTGTCAATGATCTTGAGGGATATAAGTAAGTTATGTGAGAATGGACACGTAGATGTTTACGCGTTCAACTCCTTTTAGTATACTTGCTTGCTTTCAAACTATAGTAATTTACTCATTGGTCAGAAAAATAAGAGGTTTTGTCAAAGGTGGATTAGTTGGCCCAAAAAAATATATATTTCGAGGATTACAAAATCGATCTACCGATGATGATAACAATATCAATAAAATTGTCGCATCCGGAAGAAAACGTTGTTGGTCATATATAGTGATCAAGGCAAAATAATAGCAAATATCTGTTTATCCTTCAGATGGCTGTCCATTCAAAATTATCGGAGGCGAACGAGTCAATTCTCTTTCGTGACAAGTGAACAAGATGGGCAGTTTCCTGATATTCTGCATATGAAAATTCATGTGGAGTTCCACAGTCGCACGAGCAATATAAATCCACATGTTCGCTCCCCGTCCCTCCACCACTCGTCTTCACAACCCCTAAAAGACAGGGTTTCACTCGAGACGCAGAAACAGCGAAAGAACACCGTCGCCACCGGCGATGTTCAGCTTCAACGTGTCACCGCTACTCTCCTTCACACCCTCGCTGGCCTCAATCACACTCGTCCTCTTCATCACCTTCCTCACCTTCAAATGCCTCCGCTTCCTCTTCTCCTCTGCCGCTGCTACTAACCTTCACCTTCCGCCATCACCGCCGAAGCTCCCTATCATCGGGAACCTCCACCAGCTCAGTGATCACCCTCACCGCTCGCTCCAAGCCCTGTCGAGAAGCTATGGTCCCTTGATGATGCTCCACTTCGGAAGCGCGCCAATCCTCGTCGTATCTTCCGCCGACTGTGCACGGGGCATCTTGAAGACCCACGACCTCATTTTCTCCGACCGACCCAGGTATAGGCTAAGCCTGTCGATCCATGTTCGTGCATCTTAATTCTCTGTTAAGAGTTATATTTTCTGGCATTTATGATGGAGAAGGTCCCGGTGGACTACAGATATGGACATTGACCTTGTGCCGATTCATGTCATTTCTTCGACTCAGGTCAACCCTGTCGGAGAGGCTTTTGTACCACCGCAAGGACGTGTCTCTGGCGCCGTATGGCGAGTACTGGAGGCAAATGAGGAGCATCTGCGTGCTCCAGCTGCTGAGCAACAAGAGGGTCCACTCGTTTCGGACGGTCCGAGAAGAGGAGATCTCTCTGTTGATGGACAAGGTCAAGCAGCATCGCTCGGTGGACCTGAGCGACTTGTTTGCGTCGTTGACGAACGACATCATATGCCGGACGGCTCTGGGGAGGAAGTACAGCGAAGGCATGCAGGGCAAGAAGTTCAAGGGACTTTTAGCGGATATGATGGGGTTGCTGGGCATTTTCAACGTTGGGGACTTCATTCCGAGCCTTGGGTGGATCAACAAGCTAACTGGTCTAGACGCAAAAGTGGAGCGGGTCGCGAGGGAGTTCGACCAGTTCCTCGATGAGGTGGTGGAGGAGCATCGGAGGAAGATGGAGGAGAAGAGCATCGGTGGCGGAGGTGAAGATAGGAGAGACTTTGTGGACGTTTTGCTGGACATTGAGAAGGACAAAACTGTTGGTTTTGCTTTTGGTGCCGATAGCATCAAAGCACTTGTCTTAGTGAGCTCCCTCTTTTCTCCACCAACGATCTCATGCAATGAAATTTATTTCTTTCAAGATAATTATTGGATGGTCTTGAGGCTATTTCACCCCCAAAAATTTAAAGAATGAGACTTTCTCTCGTATCTATAAATCTGTTACTAACTTTTTCCGCAACCGAGTTAAAATAAACCCCAACAACAATATTGTCCATTGTACTTTTTGAAGAAAATTTTCTCCAACCAATTGTTTATAGACGAATCACAAATATAAACTATACTTACATTTAATTTAACTTAATTTTGGATGATGTTCATGTTTCTACCCTACAAATCATATAACACTTAAAAGAAAATGTTTCCTAATTAGCAATAAAAAGTATAACCATTTGTTTTTTTGTCCCTACCAAAATTAGTCACGTAACCACGTTGATGACATTAAGAGAATTCTAAAGTACAAATTACAATTTTATATGATAAGTTCTCGTTAATTTGGAAATATCTCACAATTTTAGATACTAATTTTTTAAAGTCATAGTAGAATGTATAAGTCTCTCTCTCTCTATATATATCGCTTCATTCAGTTGTGACTCGTGTTTCAAAGAGTACTTATGAGTCATAACTGGATGAAGCGATAAGCATCATTAGTTATCCATGACAATTCATTATCAATTACCCTTGTGCTTGTGCAGGATATATTTACTGCTGGAACTGATACAACGTACACAGTCCTGGAGTGGGCAATGACCGAGCTCTTAAGGCACCCTCGTGCCATGAACATTCTCCAAACTGAGGTTCGCAAAATCGCCAACGGCAAGCCTAACATAACCCATGCGGACTTGGAGAGAATACATTACTTGCGAGCAGTCCTCAAAGAGACTCTCCGCCTACACCCTCCGATCCCGCTCCTCGTCCCACGACTGTCGACCCGAGACGTCAAAATCCAAGGCTACGACATCGCAGCGGGGACTATGGTGATCACGAATGCGTGGACCATCGGGAGGGACCCCTGTACGTGGGACGAGCCAGACAAGTTCAAGCCGGAGAGATTCTTGAACAGCTCGGTGGACTTCAAGGGACAGGATTTCGAGCTGATTCCTTTCGGTGCTGGGAGGAGGGGTTGCCCCGGTACGTCATTCGCGATGGCGACCAACGAACTTGTCTTGGCAAATCTGGTGAACAAGTTCGATTGGGCACCGCCCGAGGGTCTGAAAGCGGAGGATTTGGACATGACCGAATGCACTGGTCTTACCATCCATAGGAAAGTTCATCTCCTTGCTGTTGCCACTCCATTCCCTAGTTAAGACCCATTATCACTACCTTATATGTATTGTTGTAAAATTGAGGTGAATTCTATGGATTAATTAAATTAATGTGAGTGATAAAATCATTAGAGATATCAACGAGAAACAATATAGGATGTAAGAGATTTACGTGTAGCTACACCACGGAAAGAGTCGATCATAAATAATTGACTAATCAATCAGAAAATTATAAAATTACAATCGTTTACAAGCTGAACTACTGTACACCTAAATCCGCAATGTTTAGCCTGACGTAATTGCTCCATAATCTAAATCGTGCGTGTATATGTGTAGGGAGACGTATAAAGACGAACAAAAGTAACTGTTTGGGGTGAGGAGCCAGACGTACATCGAGGATAAACCAAGACTTTACATCTTGGGAAGCACTGAAAGACATAAACTATCTCTTAAACAGTAAAACATCAATCAAGGAGTCAAGGAATGGAAAGGATGTGGCCTTCAAGAACAAATATAAATTTTCTTTTCTCGCGAAGTTGGTCTTAGAATTCTGACCAAATTAAAAGATTGTAATAGTCATACTTCTGAAATCGCTTCTATATTACGAATTGGTCTACGTCATCCAATTCAGGTCGGCGTTCGTACATAGACTCAAAATTTAGGACATAACTTAACATGTATGTGTCACGCCCCGAACTCTGGGCACGCGCACATCCCTCGATAATTGACTGAAAGTGCGACATCTCAGGACACGTCGCCAACTCATTCTTTTTTCTTTTTTTTTTCGATTAAGCACATGCGAAAGAGAATTAAATAAACACCCAGCCATTCATCAAACACAGGGAAAGTAAAACATGATTGCGATTTTTCCATAAAAACCACGACTCATTTATCCATTGTTGTCCTTAGGAAATTTAATGATTTACAAGTCCTTATACTAGCAACTTCCAACCGACCATCTCAAAAACCTTTAGGGATCTGGGTCACCCTAAACTTCGCTAACGGTAGGGCAAGCCAAAATGTATCGCATCTCGTGCCTACCACATCCACACTCAGCAAATCTCCATGCTACGGCCCTGAAAAAGGTTAGCTCACAATGGGGTGAGATAAAATTTCAGTGAGTCAAAACCCTAAACCCTGATTAGGACGCAAATTCGCCTCAAACGCAGTCCTAAGCACATACCATATAGAACTTACCTCACATCGGCACGTACCTGTACATTAGCTCAACATATATACCATCATCAGTGCAGCAAGCGCAGTTTAATAACCGAAACACATCATTTCAATCATATTGATCCCGATTATAAGGCCAAACCCATTATGACACGTCACATATCATGCAATGCACGATGTCCTGGACTGAGATTGATTGGTTGTGTGTTGGTTAAGAGAACCTGTCTCAAGCTTTTAAGCTAGACGTTACCCTTTATGGGATACCCACTTAGTGGGACTTGGGTCGTAGTAGATTCTGGACCTACGCTCTTTCGGGAAAGCCGACTTTGAGAGATGTAGCCGTGCTCAAAGGAGATGAGATGACGCTTGGCTATGGCAGAAGACAGCCAAAATCAGAGTTGGTCACACCCTTGAGGGGTGTAATTAACAATTGGAACACATGGTTGGTTAAGTTAGCTAAGCTTGATTATGAGATAAAACAATGTGGTATGGTATGAAATGTGTCATAACGGCTTAGCCTTATAATTGGGACCTTTGTGATTAATTAAGTTGATGAGGCGTTTCAATTGTTGTGTGCATTAATTATATGCATTTGTGATATGAACTGTGCTAACATGCTAGAAGGAACTGAGGCGAGGTAAATCTTCTATTCTAATTATGTGGCTGTGTGGCTAGAGCACCTTGAGATGTATTTTCTTCCTAATAAGGGTTTAGGGAGTAAACTTGCTGAGATATTATCTCACCCCGTCATGGGTTTAAATTTTCAAGTCCTTAGCTAATGGTTGTGGAGGACTCGAAGCCCCAGAGTCTGTGAAAGTGGAGTCTAAAGGTTCGGTGCATGTGTCTGGCTAGTATGTCATAGGACAACTTCTTTTTTAGAGCTGACCTTTTTGTAGACTTCTAACCAAACTAGTTTTGTATCTAAACCCGTTGTTTATAAAAGTTGGCTTTTGTGAAATGTGCCCTGCTTTCCTATCTCATGCTGTTTGTTGTCAAGGGTATTTGTTTCACTTATGCACGTGCATTAAAAATGAATGGGTTGGTAATGCGTCCTGAGAACGACGCATTTGTATTGACCGCAGAGGGATGTGTGCGTGCTTGAGGTTCGGGGCGTGACAGTAAAATAAATATTAAAAAGGGGGGGGGGATATCTAGGCAATTGTGATATCTAAGCAATTGTGTTATTTGAAAAATATCATTTTTGAGAAAAGGGAAATACGTTTTCTCTATTCTACATTCTTAGTTTTCCCCCAAGAAACAGTACGCCCCTCTTCACGAACGGAATTAGGGCTTCTAAGAATTCCTCATAAAACTGCGATAATGGTAATTAATTTGTGAAAACTAAGGTATGTCTGACTATGCAATATACCTTTTGATCAGTGTAACATGTTTTTTTGGACACGTTTTCCGCATTCGTTTTCGGTGTTCGATTAAGTATCAGATCATTTTTAGGAATTTGCTTCCCTACAATAGCCTTTGATGATAAAGTTGTGTTTGTTTGTAAACACCATGAGTTAATCGTCTTCCTCCTCCTCTTCAACATCTCTATATGATGTTAGAAATTTTAGAATTGCGGCATAGCACCTCCTCCTTGTAGTTTGCTTTGTACTCACCTCCATGAGAATGTGCATCATAATTTTGTTGCAAAAAGGCCTTATGCTTAGTAGATAAATTTAGTTGGATGCTAAAAGTCGGTCTCAATAGAGTAAGGCTTGAGAAGGCAATGGAGACAAGATGGTCATCTTCCTCATCAAACGAAAAAAAAAAACTTGCTAGCCTTATGTTGCATTATTGGTGCCTGTCGCTGGTACATTCCATTATTGGTACTTGTTGCTTGTACGTTGTAGGCCGTACGTTGCATTATTGGTACCCGTTGGCCATCCATGTTGTATTATTGGCCATCTAGCTTATCATTGTATTGTATTATTGGCCACTCTTTAGTTTCGTTTAACTTAACGGTTCCACTTAATAGATTAGTTAACTCGTGAGTGGTTAACTCAGAGTATATTAACTATAAGCGCGTCGACGAAACAACTATTTTATATATACGAATCAGGAGCCAAATTTCGGATGTCACATAAAGTGTAGTGTGAATTGGACTCGACGAGAACGTTAAAAAATTAAGAGACCCACTATCTGATTTGCCGAACACCTTTTAGTATTTTGAACACGACTTCCTTTGGAAGACCCCAACTTGCTTGAAACTTGATTCATTTGATATTTTACACATAAGTTAGTCCAATCATATATCATTCGGCCACATTGAAGCATGGATTTATCTTAAGTATCTGACGCAAGTGATCTCTAAAATCCAGCAGTAAGCGTTGTACTTAACCCTTCATGTTGCTTCATATATATGAGATTGCATCATTTGATTTGAGCTAATCGGTGAGTTGTAAAGGAGTCTCTATGTCACGTTAGGTCTTGTTTCAAGAAAAAAAATATTCCGTCTTGGGGCTTTACCAAGACAAACTAATAAAAGGCCTAGAACCGGAAGCGATGTTAGAAACTAATCATGCTTTGGGAAAAAAAATCTCAATATCATATTCATTTAGAAGAAAAACAAAAATTACGTTTTTATTATGGTCTTGCATAACAACAATTACTTTAATGTGGAGCTTTTAGTTTACCAAAAAAAAAAAAAACAATTACTTTAATGTGTACTAGGTGCGCCTTCTCAACATCTCCTATAAAATTAGAAATATGATTTATTCTTTCATTTTCTTTGCACGGTTAATTGACAAATAGAAAGAGTATGCAATGATTACTATTAGTATTGACGCCGGACAGGGGATTCGAATACCATGTAACGGTAACGGTAACAAGGGGAAAAAAGACTGGGATGCTTTGAATAAATACACCTTAAGCCAAAAAATTTTGGGGGAAACTACGCATTTGCCAAAGCTCAACCAAACGCAGCCAATGGTAGGTTAATCTGTTCGCAAGAACCACGAAACAGAGAGATTAAACCCTAATTTTGTCCTTTTGCAACTTTAATTATTCGATAATGCGCGTTAATTTTCCAGGATGTTTGGGGACTCCATGTTTGACTGATTTGGTAGAGCGTGGAGGAGGCAAGATCGAGTCCAAGTCGAGCCTTTTTGTCCTTGCTTGCTTGGCCATAGGGTGGAATAGGGTACATGAGCAGTACGTGAACTTGGCAGACCTGCAGACCCTGCGATTGCCATAATCCCGAGATTTAGGGAGGGATTACACGCCAAACGACAGGTACTTGGCGACAAAATATCAGATCAACGCGCCAAGACTATAAGAAAGGAAAAATAATATCCAATCACGCGGTCTAATCCACCTTGGATTTGATGTTTAGTGAGGGATTAGGTAGCTCAAATCCTCAAATTTAGGGTGGATTAAATCGTCTGTGTGAAGTTTTCTTTATATTGGCGGTGTATGTTCTAATTTTCTGAACTTCACATTGTTGGTTATAAACGGAGAAAAGAAACCAAAATCCCCAAAATAATATTGCATGGTGTTATCGTGAAGATGAAAGAGAGAGATATGATAATTTTTAATTTTATTCCATCACCATTTCAAAACAGCTTCTATACTAGAACAGCGTCATGATCCATGGTCTCTATCCTGTCAAACCGACTGTAACAATAATTTTTGGCTGACAACCGTGTTGATCATCTTGAGAAACCCTCTATGATATATTTAATGAAAAACGGATCAACATTTAGGACAAACGAATAAAAATTTCAGCTTTAAATGAATCTTGTTCACTAAATTTTGAGCGTACAAGTGAATTTCCAACAAGATCAGATACAGAATATACAAAGAGAGAGAGACTACAATCCTATATGATATGAAGGCAATATCAACTTAAAAGTTAACACAATTTGACATGTCTCGATCCATTTCCCAAATCATAATGACACGACTTATAAACCCCCCCCTCAATATGAAGTGGGGTCGTAAGATCAGGCAAAATAAAGTCAATTTGTATTTGGTTTATGTCCATTTTGTTCGTGGCCAAATGAATTGTGACTCCTCCTTTTTCTGGCTAATTTTTTTTCTTTAGACAAAACTAACAAGATCATCAATAAAGGGAAAATTATCAAAATAAAACTGAAGTTATTGTAATTGTGCTAATTAAGTTGTAAACCTTTTGCATTTATATCAATTCAGTAACTCTGGCCAATTTTGACCAGAGATTGCTTATGTGAATGTTAACCATCTTATGTAACGTGACCAGTATTGACATGCACTATTTATAATAATATTAAAATATTTTTTGATTTTAAATTTTTTTTCTTTTTTTTTTCTCCTCCCTCTAGCCTCAAGAAGGCAAACGGCAAGAAGTATGGATGAGCCTTGACCTTGCTAGCCACGGTGAGGTCAAGCCTCACTAAGGGCTGACGAGGCTCACCCTCACCAATGGCCAGGGGGTTGACCTCACTTGCCCTTGCCTCTAGCCGGTCACTGACCATCAGTGAGTAATAATTCCATTTCTAACCTGACTCGCCATGGATGATGTTGAGGGATATATGTAAGTTATGTGAAATGGACGCGTGGATATTCACGCGTTCAACTCCTTTCAATATACTTTCTTTCAAACTATAATAACTTACTCATCGCTCAAAAAGATAAGAGGTTTCGTCAAAGAGGGACTAGTTGGCCCAAAAAAGTAGATATTTAGAGGATGATTACAAAATCGATCTACCAATAATGATAACAAGTATCTGTCGCATCTGGAAGAAAACGTTATAGGTCATGTATAATGGTCAAGGCAAAATAATAGCAAATATCTGTTTATCCTTAGGAAGGCTGTTCATTCAAAATTACCGGACGCGAACGAGTCAATTCTCTCTCATGGCAAGTGAACAAGATGGGAAATTTCCTGATAATTCTGCATATGAAAATTCATGTGGAGCTCCACAGTCGCACAAGCAATATAAATCCACACGTTCGCTCCCCGTCCCTCCACCACTCGTCTTCACAACTTCTAAAAGATAGGCATTCACTCGAGACGCAGAAACAACGAGAAACCACCGTCGCCACCGGCAATGTTCAGCTTCAACGTGTCACCGCTACTCTCCTTCACACCCTCGCTGGCCTCAATCACACTCGTCCTCTTCATCACCTTCCTCACCTTCAAATGCCTCCAATTCCTCTTCTCCTCTGCCGCTGCTACTAACCTTCACCTTCCGCCATCACCGCCGAAGCTCCCTATCATCGGGAACCTTCACCAGCTCAGTGATTACCCTCACCGCTCGCTCCAAGCCCTATCGAGACGCTATGGCCCCTTGATGATGCTCCACTTCGGAAGCGCGCCCGTCCTCGTCGTATCTTCCGCCGACTGTGCACGGGACATCTTGAAGACCCACGACCTCATTTTCTCCGACCGACCCAGGTATAGGCTAAGCCTGTCGATCCATGTTCGTGCATCTTAATTCTCTGTTAAGAGTTATATTTTCTGGCATTTATGATGGAGAAGGTCCCGGTGGACTACAGATATGGACATTGACCTTGTGCCGATTCATGTCATTTCTTCGACACAGGTCAACCCTGACGGAGAGGCTTGTGTACCACCGCAAGGACGTGGCTCTGGCGCCGTATGGCGAGTACTGGAGGCAAATGAGGAGCATCTGCGTCCTCCAGCTGCTGAGCAACAAGAGGGTCCACTCGTTTCGGACGGTCCAAGAAGAGGAGATCTCTCTGTTGATGGACAAGATCAAGCAGCATCGCTCGGTGGACCTGAGCGACTTGTTTGCGTCGTTGACGAACGACATCATATGCCGGACGGCTCTGGGGAGGAAGTACAGCGAAGGCCTGCAGGGCAAGAAGTTCAAGGTACTGTTAGCAGATATGATGGGGTTGCTGGGCATTTTCAACGTTGGGGACTTCATTCCGAGCCTTGGGTGGATCAACAAGCTAACTGGTCTAGATGCAAAAGTGGAGCGGGTCGCGAGGGAGTTCGACCAGTTCCTCGATGAGGTGGTGGAGGAGCATCGGAGGAAGATGGAGGAGAAGAGCATCGGTGGCGGAGGTGAAGATGGAAGAGACTTTGTGGACGTTTTGCTGGACATTGAGAAGGACAAAACTGTTGGTTTTGCTTTTGGTGCCGATAGCATCAAAGCACTTGTCTTAGTAAGCTCCCTCTTTTCTCCACCAACGATCTCATGCAATCAAATTTTTTTCTTTCAAGATAATTATTGGATGGTCTTGAGGCTATTTCACCCCCAAAAATTTAAAGAATGAGACTTTCTCTCGTATCTATAAATCTGTTACTAACTTTTTCCACAACCGAGTTAAAATAAACCCCAACAACAATATTGTCCATTGTACTTTTTGAAGAAAATTTTCTCCAACCAATTGTTTATAGACGAATCACAAATATAAACTATACTTACATTTAATTTAACTTAATTTTGGATGATGTTCATGTTTCTACCCTACAAATCATATAACACTTAAATGAAAATGTTTCCTAATTACGAATAAAAAGTATAACCATTTGTTTTTTTGTCCCTACCAAAATTAGTCACGTAACCACGTTGATGACATTAAGAGAATTCTAAAGTAAAAATTACAATTTTATATGATAAGTTCTTGTTAATTTGGAAATATCTCACAATTTTAGATACTAATTTTTTAAAGTCATAGTAGAATGTATAAGTCTCTCTCTCTATATATATCGCTTCATTCAGTCGTGACTCCTGTTTCAAAGTGTACTTATGAGTCATAACTGGATGAAGCGATAAGCATCATTAGTTATCCATGACAATTGATTATCAATTACCCTTGTGCTTGTGCAGGATATATTTACTGCTGGAACTGACACAACGTACACAGTCCTGGAGTGGGCAATGACCGAGCTCTTAAGGCACCCTCGTGCCATGAACATTCTCCAAACTGAGGTTCGCAAAATCGCCAACGGCAAGCCTAACATAACCCATGCGGACTTGGAGAGAATACATTACTTGCGAGCAGTCCTCAAAGAGACTCTCCGCCTACACCCTCCGATCCCGCTCCTCGTCCCACGACTGTCGACCCGGGACGTCAAAATCCAAGGCTACGACATCGCAGCGGGGACTATGGTGATCACGAATGCGTGGACCATCGGGAGGGACCCCTGTACGTGGGACGAGCCAGACAAGTTCAAGCCGGAGAGATTCTTGAACAGCTCGGTGGACTTCAAGGGACAGGATTTCGAGCTGATTCCTTTCGGTGCTGGGAGGAGGGGTTGCCCCGGTACGTCATTCGCGATGGCGACCAACGAACTTGTCTTGGCAAATCTGGTGAACAAGTTCGATTGGGCACCGCCCGAGGGTCTGAAAGCGGAGGATTTGGACATGACCGAATGCACTGGTCTTACCATCCATAGGAAAGTTCATCTCCTTGCTGTTGCCACTCCATTCCCTAGTTAAGACCCATTATCACTACCTTATATGTATTGTTGTAAAATTGAGGTGAATTCTATGGATTAATTAAATTAATGTGAGTGATAAAATCATTAGAGATATCAACGAGAAACAATATAGGATGTAAGAGATTTACGTGTAGCTACACCACGGAAAGAGTCGATCATAAATAATTGACTAATCAATCAGAAAATTATAAAATTACAATCGTTTACAAGCTGAACTACTGTACACCTAAATCCGCAATGTTTAGCCTGACGTAATTGCTCCATAATCTAAATCGTGCGTGTATATGTGTAGGGAGATGTATAAAGACGAACAAAAGTAACTGTTTGGGGTGAGGAGCCAGACATACATCGAGGATAAACCAAGACTTTACATCTTGGGAAGCACTGAAAGACATAAACTATCTCTTAAACAGTAAAACATCAATCAAGGAGTCAAGGAATGGAAAGGATGTGGCCTTCAAGAACAAATATAAATTTTCTTTTCTCGCGAAGTTGGTCTTAGAATTCTGACCAAATTAAAAGATTGTAATAGCCATACTTCTGAAATCGCTTCTATATTACGAATTGGTCTACGTCATCCAATTCGGGTCGGCGTTCGTACATAGACTCAAAATTTAGGACATAACTTAACATGTATGTGTCACGCCCCGAACTCTGGGCACGCGCACATCCCTCGATAATTGACTGAAAGTGCGACATCTCAGGACACGTCGCCAACTCATTCTTTTTTTTTTTTTTTTCGATTAAGCACATGCGAAAGAGAATTAAATAGACACCCAGCCATTCATCAAACACAGGGAAAGTAAAACATGATTGCGATTTTTCCATAAAAACCATGACTCATTTATCCATTGTTGTCCTTAGGAAATTTAATGATTTACAAGTCCTTATATTGGCAACTTCCAACCGACCATCTCAAAAACCTTTAGGGATCTGGGTCACCCTAAACTTCGCTAACGATAGGGCAAGCCAAAATGTATCGCATCTCGTGCCTACCACATCCACACTCAGCAAATCTCCATGCTACGGCCCTGAAAAAGGTTAGCTCACAATGGGGTGAGATAAAATTTCAGTGAGTCAAAACCCTAAACCCTGATTAGGATGCAAATTCGCCTCGAAGGCAGTCCTAAGCACATACCATATAGAACTTACCTCACATCGGCGCGTACCTGTACATTAGCTCAACATATATACCATCATCAGTGCAACAAGCGCAGTTTAATAACCGAAACACATCATTTCAATCATATGGATCCCGATTATAAGGCCAAACCATTATGACACGTCACATATCGTGCAATGCACGATGTCCTGGACTGAGATTGATTGGTTGAGTGTTGGTTAAGAGAACCTGTCTCAAGCTTTTAAGCTGGACGTTACCCTTTATGGGATACTCACTTAGTGGGACTTGGGTCGTAGTAGATTCTGGACCTACGCTCTTTCGGGAAAGCTGACTTTGAGAGATGTAGCCGTGCTCAAAGGAGATGAGCTGACGCTTGGCTATGCCAGAAGACAGCCAAAATCAGAGTTGGTCACACCCTTGAGGGGTGTAATTAACAATTGGAACACATGGTTGGTTAAGTTAGCTAAGCTTGATTATGAGATAAAACTGTGTGGTATGGTATGAAATGTGTCATAACGGCTTAGCCTTATAATTGGGACCTTTCTGATTAATTAAGTTGATGAGGCGTTTCAATTGTTGTGTGCATTAATTATATGCATTTGTGATATGAACTGTGCTAACGTGCTAGAAGGAACTGAGGCGAGGTAAATCTTCTATTCTAATTATGTGGCTGTGTGGCTAGAGCACCTTGAGATGTATTTTCTTCCTAATAGGGGTTTAGGGAGTAAACTTGCTGAGATATTATCTCACCCCGTCATGGGTTTAAATATTCAAGTCCTTAGCTAATGGCTGTGGAGGACTCGAAGCCCCGGAGTCTGTGGAAGTGGAGTCTAAAGGTTCGGTGCATGTGTCTGGTTAGTATGTCATAGGACAACTTCTTTTTTAGAGTTGACCTTTTTGTAGACTTCTAACTAGACTAGTTTTGTATCTAAACCCGTTGTTTATAAAAGTTGGCTTTTGTGAAATGTGCCCTGCTTTCCTATCTCATGCTGATTGTTGTCAAGGGTATTTGTTTCACTTCTGCACGTGCATTAAAAATGAATGGGTTGGTAATGCGTCCTGAGAACGTCGCATTTGTATTGACCGCAGAGGGATGTGTGCGCGCTTGAGGTTCAGGGCGTGACAGTAAAATAAATATTAAAAAGGGGGGGGGGGATATCTAGGCAGTTGTGATATCTAAGCAATTGTGTTATTTGAAAAATATCATTTTTGAGAAAAGGGAAATACGTTTTCTCTGTTCTACATTCTTAGTTTTCCCCCAAGAAACAGTACGCCCCTCTTCACGAACGGAATTAGGGCTTCTAAGAATTCCTCATAAAACTGCGATAATGGTAATTAATTTGTGAAAACTAAGGTATGTCTGACTATGCGATATACCTTTTGATCAGTGTAACATGTTTTTTTGGACATGTTTTCCGCATTCGTTTTCGGTGTTCGATTAAGTATCAGATCGTTTTTAGGAATTTGCTTCCCTACAATAGCCTTTGATGATAAAGTTGTGTTTGTTTGTAAACACCATGAGCTAATCGTCTTCCTCCTCCTCTTCAACATCTCTATATGATGTTAGAAATTTTAGAATTGCGGCATAGCACCTCCTCCTTGTAGTTTGCTTTGTACTCACCTCCATGAGAATGTGCATCATAATTTTGTTGCAAAAAGGCCTTATGCTTAGTAGATAAATTTAGTTGGATGCTAAAAGTCGGTCTCAATAGAGTAAGGCTTGAGAAGGCAATGGAGACAAGATGGTCATCTCCCTCATCAAACGAAAAAAAAAAACTTGCTAGCCTTACGTTGCATTATTGGTGCCTGTCGCTGGTACATTCCATTATTGGTACTTGTTGCTTGTACGTTGTAGGCCGTACGTTGCATTATTGGTACCCGTTGGCCATCCATGTTGTATTATTGGCCATCTAGCTTATCATTGTATTGTATTATTGGCCACTCTTTAGTTTCGTTTAACTTAACGGTTCCGCTTAATAGATTAGTTAACTCGTGAGTAACTAACTCAGAGTATATTAACTTTAAGCGCGTCGACGAAACAACCATTTTATATATACGAATCAGGAGCCAAATTTCGGGATGTCACATAAAGTGTAGTGTGAATTGGACTCGACGAGAACGTTAAAAAATTAAGAGACCCACTCTCTGATTTGCCGAACACCTTTTAGTATTTTGAACACGACTTCCTTTGGAAGACCCCAACTTGCTTGAAACTTGATTCATTTGATATTTTACACATAAGTTAGTCCAATCATATATCATTCGGCCACATTGAAGCACGGATTTCTCTTAAGTATCTGACGCAAGTGATCTCTAAAATCCAGCAGTAAGCGTTGTACTTAACCCTTCATGTTGCTTCATATATATGAGATTGCATCATTTGATTTGAGCTAATCGGTGAGTTGTAAAGGAGTCTCTATGTCACGTTAGGTCTTGTTTCAAGAAAAAAAATATTCCGTCTTGGGGCTTTACCAAGACAAACTAATAAAAGGCCTAGAACCGGAAGCGATGTTAGAAACTAATCACGCTTTCAGAAAAAAAATCTCAATATCATATTCATTTAGAAGAAAAACAAAAATTACGTTTTTATTATGGTCTTGCATAACAACAATTACTTTAATGTGGAGCTTTTACTTTACCAAAAAAAAAAAAAAAAAAAAACAATTACTTTAATGTGTACTAGTTGCGCCTTCTCAACATCTCCTATAAAATTAGAAATACGATTTATTCTTTCATTTTCTTTGCACGGTTAATTGACAAATAGAAAGAGTATGCAATGATTACTATAAGTATTGACGCCGGACAGGGGATTCGAATACCATGTAACGGTAACGGTAACAAGGGGAAAAAAGACTAGGATGCTTTGAATAAAAACACCTTAAGCCAAAAAATTTTGGGGGAAACTACGCATTTGCCAAAGCTCAACCAAACGCAGCCAATGGTAGGTTAATCTGTTCGCAAGAACCACGAAACAGAGAGAGTAAACCCTAATTTTGTCCTTTTGCAACTTTAATTATTCGATAATGCGCGTTAATTTTCAAGGATGTTTGGGGACTCCATGTTTGACTGATTTGGTAGAGCGTGGAGGAGGCAAGATCGAGTCCAAGTCGAGCCTTTTTGTCCTTGCTTGCTTGGCCCTAGGGTGGAATAGGGTACATGAGCACTAGGTGAACTTTGCAGACCTGCAGACCCTGCGATTGCCATAATCCCGAGATTTAGGGAGGGATTACACGCCAAACGACAGGTACTTGGCGACAAAATATCAGATCAACGCGCCAAGACTAAAAGAAAGGAAAAATAATATCCAATCACGCGGTCTAATCCACCTTTGATTTGATGTTTAGTGAGGGATTAGGTAGCTCAAATCCTCAAATTTAGGGTGGGTTAAATCGTCTGTGTGAAGTTTTCTTTATATTGGCGGTGTATGTTCTAATTTTCTGAACTTCACATTGTTGGTTATAAACGGAGACAAGAAACCAAAATCCCCAAAATAATATTGCATGGTGTTATCGTGAAGATGAAAGAGAGAGATATGATAATTTTTAATTTTATTCCATCACCATTTCAAAACAGCTTCTATACTAGAACAACGTCATGATCCATGGTCTCTATCCTGTCAAACCGACTGTAACTATAATTTTTGGCTGACAACCGTGTTGATCATCTTGAAAACCCTCTATGATATATTTAATGAAAAACGGATCAACATTTAGGACAAACGAATAAAAATTTCAGCTTTAAATGAATCTTGTTCACTAAATTTTGAGCGTACAAGTGAATTTCCAACAAGATCAGAGACAGAATATACAAAGAGAGAGAGAGACTACAATCCTATATGATATGAAGGCAATATCAACTTAAAAGTTAACACAATTTGACATGTCTCGATCCATTTCCCAAATCATAATGACACGACTTATAAACCCCCCCCAATCAATATGAAGTGGGGTCGTAAGATCAAGCAAAATAAAGTCAATTTGTATTTGGTTTATGTCCATTTTGTTCGTGGCCAAATGAATTGTGACTCCTCCTTTTTCTGGCTAATTTTTTTCTTTAGACAAAACTAACAAGATCATCAATAAAGGGAAAATTATCAAAATAGAACTGAAGTTATTGTAATTGTGCTAATTAAGTTGTAAACCTTTTGCATTTATATCATTCGAACTCTGGCCAATTTTTTGAGATTGCTTCATGTGAATGTTAACCATCTTATGTAACGTGACCAGTATTTTTTGATTTTAAAATTTTTTTTTTTTTTTTTTTTTTTTTTTTCTCCTCCCTCTAGCCTCAAGAAGGCAAACGGCAAGAAGTATGGATGAGCCTTGACCTTGCTAGCCACGGTGAAGTCAAGCCTCACTAAGGGCTGGCGAGGCTCACCCTCACCAATGGCCAGGGGGTTGACCTCACTTGCCCTTGCCTCTAGCTAGTCACTGACCATCAGTGAGTAATAATTCCATTTCTAACCTGACTCGCCATGGATGATGTTGAGGGATATATGTAAGTTATGTGAAAATGGACGCGTGGATATTCACGCGTTCAACTCCTTTCAATATACTTTCTTTCAAACTATAATAACTTACTCATCGGTAAAAAAGATAAGAGGTTTTGTCAAAGAGGGACTAGTTGGCCCAAAAAAGTAGATATTTAGAGGATGATTACAAAATCGATCTACCAATAATGATAACAAGTATCTGTCGCATCTGGAAGAAAACGTTATAGGTCATGTATAATGGTCAAGGAAAAATAATAGCAAATATCTGTTTATCCTTAGGAAGGCTGTTCATTCAAAATTACCGGACGCGAACGAGTCAATTCTCTCTCATGGCAAGTGAACAAGATGGGAAATTTCCTGATATTCTGCATATGAAAATTCATGTGGAGCTCCACAGTCGCACAAGCAATATAAATCCACACGTTCGCTCCCCGTCCCTCCACCACTCGTCTTCACAACTTCTAAAAGATAGGCATTCACTCGAGACGCAGAAACAGCGAAAAACCACCGTCGCCACCGGCAATGTTCAGCTTCAACGTGTCACCGCTACTGTCCTTCACACCCTCGCTGGCCTCAATCACACTCGTCCTCTTCATCACCTTCCTCACCTTCAAATGCCTCCGCTTCCTCTTCTCCTCTGCCGCTGCTACTAACCTTCACCTTCCGCCATCACCGCCGAAGCTCCCTATCATCGGGAACCTCCACCAGCTCAGTGATTACCCTCACCGCTCGCTCCAAGCCCTATCGAGACGCTATGGCCCCTTGATGATGCTCCACTTCGGAAGCGCGCCCGTCCTCGTCGTATCTTCCGCCGACTGTGCACGGGACATCTTGAAGACCCACGACCTCATTTTCTCCGACCGACCCAGGTATAGGCTAAGCCTGTCGATCCATGTTCGTGCATCTTAATTCTCTGTTAAGAGTTATATTTTCTGGCATTTATGATGGAGAAGGTCCCGGTGGACTACAGATATGGACATTGACCTTGTGCCGATTCATGTCATTTCTTCGACTCAGGTCAACCCTGTAGGAGAGGCTTGTGTACCACCGCAAGGACGTGGCTCTGGCGCCGTATGGCGAGTACTGGAGGCAAATGAGGAGCATCTGCGTCCTCCAGCTGCTGAGCAACAAGAGGGTCCACTCGTTTCGGACGGTCCAAGAAGAGGAGATCTCTCTGTTGATGGACAAGATCAAGCAGCATCGCTCGGTGGACCTGAGCGACTTGTTTGCGTCGTTGACGAACGACATCATATGCCGGACGGCTCTGGGGAGGAAGTACAGCGAAGGCATGCAGGGCAAGAAGTTCAAGGTACTGTTAGCGGATATGATGGGGTTGCTGGGCATTTTCAACGTTGGGGACTTCATTCCGAGCCTTGGGTGGATCAACAAGCTAACTGGTCTAGATGCAAAAGTGGAGCGGGTCGCGAGGGAGTTCGACCAGTTCCTCGATGAGGTGGTGGAGGAGCATCGGAGGAAGATGGAGGAGAAGAGCATCGGCGGCGGAGGTGATGATAGGAGGGACTTTGTGGACATTTTGCTGGACATTCAGAAGGACAAAACTGTTGGTTTTGCTTTTGGTGCGGATAGCATCAAAGCAATCGTCTTGGTAAGCTCCCTCTTTTCTCCACCAACGATCTCATGCAATCAAATTTTTTTCTTTCAAGATAATTATTGGATGGTCTTGAGGCTATTTCATCCCAAAAATTTAAAGAATGAGGCCTTCTCTATATCTATAAATTAATCGCTAACTTTTTCCACAACCGACTTAGAATAAAACCCAACAACAATATTGTCCACCTTACTTTTTTAAGAAAATTTCTCCAACCAATTGTTTATAGACGAATCACAAATATAAACTATAATTACCTTTAATTTAACTTAATTTTGAATGATGTTCATGTTTCTACCCTACAAATCATATAACACTAAATATTTCCTAATTAGGAATAAAAATATAACCATTTGTTTTTTGTCCCTACCAAAATTAGTCGGGTAACCGAGTTGATGATTTAATTAAGAGAATCCTACAGTACAAATTACAATTTCATATGATAAGTTCTCGTTAATTTGGAAATATCTCACAATTTTAGATACTAATTTTTTAAGTCATGGTAGAATTTGTAAATCTCTCTCTCTCTCTCTCTATATATATGGCTTCATTCAGTTGTGACTCGTGTTTCCAAGAGTACTTATGAGTCATAACTGAATGAAGCGATAAGCAGCATTAGTTATCCATGATGATTGATTATCAAGTACACTTGTGCTTGTGCAGGATATGTTTTCTGCTGGAACTGACACAACGTACACAGTCCTGGAGTGGGCAATGACCGAGCTCTTAAGGCACCCTCGTGCCATGAACATTCTCCAAGCTGAGGTTCGCAAAATGGCCAACGGCAAGCCTAACATAACCCATGCGGACTTGGAGAAAATGCATTACTTGCGAGCAATCCTCAAAGAGACTCTCCGCCTACACCCTCCGATCCCGCTCCTCGTCCCACGACTGTCGACCCGGGACGTCAAAATCCAAGGCTACGACATCGCAGCGGGGACTATGGTGATCACGAATGCGTGGACCATCGGGAGGGACCCCAGCACGTGGGACGAGCCGGACAAGTTCAAGCCGGAGAGATTCTTGAACAGCTCGGTGGACTTCAAGGGACAGGATTTCGAGCTGATTCCTTTCGGTGCTGGGAGGAGGGGTTGCCCCGGTACGTCATTCGCAATGGCGACCAACGAACTTGTCTTGGCAAATCTGGTGAACAAGTTCGATTGGGCACTGCCCGAGGGTCTGAAAGCGGAGGATTTGGACATGACCGAATGCACTGGTCTTACCATCCACAGGAAAGTTCATCTCCTTGCTGTTGCCACTCCATTCCCTAGTTAAGACCATCGTCATTACCTTATATGTATTGTTGTAAAATCGTGGCGAATGTTTGTGTAATGATTTTCATCCGTCATTAATCTATAATGGTTTCGTAATGTTTTATAATAGTTTAGTAACGGTTTTGTACCAATTTGCGATTGATTTGTAATGTTTTTTAATTAAATGCAAGAATTGATGATGGACAATGACTCTTTGTTTTTTTTTTTTTTTTTCCAATTACAAATTGTCAATCCATACATAATTGAAAAGTGATAGATATATCAAAGTAAGAAATTCCTTTTTCTCTTTAAATTTTGGAGAATTACTAAAAAAGTCTTAAATTGATCACAATTATGTTAATTCAGTCATGAATTCTTTTTTTTTTCCTGGCCAATTGAGTCATAAAATTTTTGTATTTGTGCCAATTCACTTCATCTAGTCAATTTTGTCTAGTAATTACTGACATGGACGTCGTCTGTGATTGTCGTACGTGGCATGACCGTAGTTGACATGAATAATTTTTAATAATACTTTAATATTTTTTGATAATTTATTTATTAATTTTTATCTCTTCCTCGTTGCTCTGTATGGCAGCTGTGTAATGCAAGGACCAACCATCATCACCAACTCGGAACAGCTTCTATACCAAAGCACCAGCCGTGACCCATCCCGGTCTCTACTCTGCCAAACCAACCGTAATGGCAATGTTTGATTCACAGCCGTGATGATCATCTCGAGAAACCTTCTCTGAGATATTTAATCAAATCCCCATTAAGGACAAACCAATAAAAGTTCAGCTTTGACTGTGAAAGTACAATTGAATTTTCTACAAACAAATCAGAACACGGAATCTACTAAAAGAGGGAAACTTGAATCCGAGATGACATGAAGGCGACACTAACTTAAAAGCCAAACACAATTCGACATGTCTCGTTCCGTTTCCAATCTATGATGACGCTGACCCATAAACCACTAATCAAAATGAGGCGGGGTCGCAAGAGGAGCACGCCATCTTCCTGGTTCACCCTTCGCGTCGCTCTTGCAGATCAGATAAAACAAATTTGTATTAGGTTTTCTGTCTATTTCGTTCTTGGACAAATGAACTACGGAGACTCCTTTTGTAAGAAGATGAAGAAAAGCAGAGAGATTGAAGAACTTGAGAATGGAGAGAATATTTTTGTATATTCTATTGTCTTCAACGAATTGAATCGATGTACATCCTCAGCAATTATAATACAAGAGTAAGAGTAAACAAGGAAATTAATGATCCTACAAATCAATCTATTCTAGATCTAATCTTAATTGATATGTACAAATCGGATTAGAATCAATCAAATACTCTGTCAAGCTGCGTATCTTCCAACACTCCCCCTCAAGCTGGTGGCTTGTATATATCTAAGACACCTAACTTGTTCAGAAGATATGCGTGCTGTCTTTGACATAGAGGTTTGGTGAAGATGTCTGCAGGCTGTTCTGTTATCCCAATTCCTCTTGCTTCAATGACTCATTCTAAGATCTTATCTCGTGTAAAGTGGCTATCTCCATGTTGCACTTTCTGCACAAGAGTATTCCAAGACCTGGACACTTCTTCATATATTTCACAACTTTAAATGCAGCATTCAGATGTGACTGCTTCGGATTATGCATGAACTGACTAAGAGTCTGCATTGCATAAGAGATGTCAGGCCTAGTCATTGTTAGGTATATGAGTTTTCCGACAAGCCTTTGATAGCCTGAAGGATCTTCCAAAATGAAGTCATCTTCTTGAGAAATTCCCTTATTATAATCTGCGGTTGTCAATTTAGTGTTCTGTTCAATGGGAATAACAGCTGGCTTGCAACCTGACAAACCTGTTTCTGAAATAATCTCCAATATGAATTTTCGCTAACCGAGCGAAATCCCTTGTTCAGAACGGGCAATTTCAATGCCAAGAAAGTACTTAGGTGCTCCTAAGTCTTTAATGTATTGTTGTAAAATTGAGGCGAATTCTATGGATCTTGTAATTAAATTAATGCGAGTGATAAAATCATTAGAGATATCAACAAGAAACAGTATAGGACGTAAGAGATTTACGTGTACCTATGTCACGGAAAGAGTCGATCATAAATAATTGACTAATCAATCAGAAAATTAAAAAATTACAATCGTTTACAAGCTGAACTGCTGTACACCTAAATCCGCAATGTTTAGCCCGACGTAATTGCTCCATAATCTAAATCGTGCGTGTATATGTGTAGGGAGATGCATAGAGACGAACAAAAGTAACGTTTTGGGATAAGGAGCCAGACATACATCGAGGATAAACCAAGACTTCACATCTTGGGAAGCACTAAAAGACATAAACTATCTCTTAAACAGTAAAGCATCAATCAAGGAGTCAAGGAATGGAAAGGATGTGGCCTTCAAGAACAAATATAAATTTTTCTTTTCTCGCGAAGTTGGTCTTAGAATTCTGATCAAATTAAAAGATTGTAATAGCCACGCTTCCGAAATTGCTTCTATATTACGAACTGGTCTCCGTCATCCAATTCGGGTCGGCATTCGTACATAGACTCAAAATTTAAGACATAATTTAACATGCATGTGTCACGCCCCGAACTCCGGGCACGCCCACATCCCTCGATGGTCGACTAAAAATGCGACGTCTTAGGACGCGTCGCCGACCTATTCTTTTTTTTTTCTTTCTTTCGATTAAGCACATACGGAAGCGAATTAAATAAACACCCGGCCATTCATCAAACACACGGAAAGTAAAACATGATCGCAATTTTCCCATAAAAACCACGACTCATTTATCCATTGGAAAAAGATAAAAGAGATGAATTTCCTTTGCATTTAATTTATTCTGACATCTATAGTCCAATGAATGTGAGGGGATGGCACGGAGTTATTTATTTCATCACATTTATAGATGATTATACTCAATTCAGACGAATCTATTTGATTTCTCATAAATCTGAATCATTGAATTGTTTCAAAAGGTTTATAAGCTTGGTAGAAAATCAATTAGATAAGAAAATAAAAGTATTGAGATCCGATCAAGATCGAGAATATTTATCTGATGAGTTCAGAAATTTATGTGATGAAAAATTAATAGAAAGACAATTGTCTATTTCCTTTACTTCTCAACAAAATGATGTTGTGGAAAGAAGAAACAGAACCCTACTGGAAGTGGTTAGGTCCATGATGGCGCATGCTAACTTACCTATCATCTTTTTGGGTGATGTTTTATTAACTATTGCATATATACTTAACTGTGTGCCTTCCAAATTAGTTACTTTCACTCAATATGAGTTATGGACAGATAGAAAATCGGACTTAAGTTTTCTTAAATTGTGGAGTTGTACTGCTTATACTCATGAGCTCTCTCATAAATTTAGGAAATTGGATCCTATAGGCAAAAAAATATTTTCATAATACTCAGAACACTTGAAAGGATATGTGTTTATAGGTGAACAGGAAAGTGAGTGTATAACTGAATTCGAATCATGGAATGTCATATTCTTATAGAATGAATTTGCTAAGAAGGGCGAAATAGGTGATGATTACTTCCTATTAGATCAAGATAATGAACTTAGTAGAGTTCATCCAAATTAGAGTAACATAAACGGAGCTAATGAATTCAAACCATGTTTGGGAATTGGTTGATCTTTCAAAATGATGCAAAGCCATTAGAAACAAGTCGGTTCTCAAAATAAAGCGTAAAGCTACTGACTCAATAGAAATATATAAGGCTCGCCTTATGGCAAAGATGTATAATCAACATGAATAAATTGATTATGAGGAAATATTTTCTCATGTGATGAGATTTACCTCAATTCGCATTATTCTGGCAATAGTGGCCAGTATGAATCTTGAGTTACATCAAATGGATGTAAAGACTGTTTTTCTCAATAGAGAATTAGAAAAAGAAATATATATATATAGAACAACATATTGGTTTCATTTTGAAAGGCCAAGAACAAAATGTATGTTGGCTTTTGAGATTGATCTATGGCCTTAAATAGTTGTCGAGATAATAGTATATATGTTTTCATAATACCATAATGGTATATGATTTTACAATGAATATTAAGGGAAGGCACGGAGCTATTTATTTCATCACATTTATAGATGATTATACTTGATTCGGACAAGTCTATTTGATTTCTTATAAATCTAAAGTATTGAGTTGTTTCAAAAGATTTATAAGTTTGGTAGAAAATCAATTAGATAAGAAAATAAAAATATTGAGATCCGATCGAGATTGAGAATATTTATCTGATGAATTAAAAAATTTATGTGATGAAAAATGAATAGAAAGACAATTGTCTATTCCTTTTACTTCTCAATAAAATGATGTTAGAGAAAGAAGAAACATAACCCTATTAGAAGTGGTTAGGTCTATGATAGCGCAGGTTAACTTACCTATCATCTTTTGCGGTAATACTTTATTAATTACTGCCTATATACTTAACTGTGTGCCTTCCAAATTAGTTACTTCCACTCCATATGAGTTATGGATAGGTAGAATACCGGACTTAAGTTTTTTTAAACCGTGAAATTATGCTACATATACTTTATGTAGTACGGACACTCTCCGAAAGCTTAAGTGTCGAGTCCGACACTCCAACACGTGTCTAACACGCTCCGACACGCGGTTAATGAGTGTCGAAAAATCCGACACGTGGTCAACTCTCTCCGTCACGCTCCGACACGTGAGTCCAGAATTCTAACACGCGATTCCGACATGCACGAGATCAATTTTAAAAATTTCTAATACTTGAGGAGTCAAAATATAAATATACACAAAAGAAGTAATAAAAGAAGTAATAAAATTGCTATAAATATACATGCACGGGGTCAATTTTTCTTTTTCAGTTTTGTTTTTTTAGAATTTTTTTTTTTTTAAAAGTCTTTTACTATGAAAGAAGTAATAAAAATGCTACATATGATAAATAAATAAATTTAAAAATATCATTTCAGCATTTTTCTTTAAACAATGCTTTTTTCCTCTAAGTTTTGTGTATTATTGTAACAAATTAAAATAATGAATGATATTATTTAATATTTTTCGTAAATTAATTCTAGGTTATTATTATTATTATTATTATTATTATTATTATTATTATTATTATTATTATTATTATTATTATTATTATTATTATTATTATTATTTATGTATTTATATATAAAAATATATTTAATATATAACGTGTCGGAACGTGTCGAAATTCTCTATTTTTAAGACATGACGTGTCGGCATGTCGTGTTGTGTCGTGTCGCGTGTCGCGTGTCGCGTATCCATGCCGGTGCTAAATAGCCTATACTCATGAGCTCTCTCATAAATTTGAAAAATTGGGTCCCAAAGGAAAAAAAAAAAAGTATTTTCATAGTACTCAGAACATTTGAAAGGATATGTGTTTATAGGTGAACAGGAAAGTGGAAGTATAACTGAATTCGAATAATGGGATATCACATTCTTAGAGAATTGATTTCCTAATAAGGGCGAAATGTGTGAGGATTACTCCCTATTTGAAACCTTAGATCAAGATAATGAACTTAGTAAAGTTCATCCAAGTGAGAGTAATATGAGAAGTGATAAATTTAATTCAACTCACTTTTTATTATAACCACATGATGAGATGATATTATCATTATCTAATCCAAATGGAAGTATAATGGAGAATGATGTGCAAAATATACAATCTCTCGTACGGTGGACAAGTCGCAAAAGTATTCATCGTCGACGTTTTGACATTGAAGGGAAAACTTTTATGGTTATTCCACAATATGAAGATGAGGCAAGAAATATAAATAAGGCTCTAAATTACCTTAATAAGGAAAAGTAGATGCATGTAATGGAAGAGGAAATGGAATCAATGAAGTCAAATCATGTTTGGGAATTAGTTAATCTTCCAAAAAGACGCAAAGCCATTGAGAATAAGCCAATTCTCAAAATAAAGTATAAAACTAATGATACAATAGAAATATATAATGCTCGTTTTGTGGCAAAGATGTATAATCAACATAAATGAATTGATTATGAGGAAACATTTTTTCCTGTGGTGAGATTTACCTCGATTCGCATTATTTCGGTAATAGTGGAAAGTATAAATCTTGAGTTACATCAAATGGATGTAAATACTGTTTTTCTCAATGGATAATTAGAAAAAGAAATATATATGGAACAATCTATCGGTTTTATTTTGAAAAGCCAAGAACAAAAGATATGTCAACTTTTGAAATTGAAATATGGCCTTAAGCAGTCATCAAGACAATAATATATACTTTTTCATAATACCATAATGGCATATGATTTTACAATGATTGATGATGATCATTGTGTATATATAAAAAAATCTAAAGATCAATTTGTGATTATATCATTATATGTTGATGATATACTAATTGTCGAAAGTGATATGGAGTTTGTTAATACTGTCAATAGTTAGTTATCTTTCAACTTTGAGATGAAAGACATTGGTGAGGTTGCATACATTCTTAGAGTTAAGATTTCAAGAGATTGTTTGAAGAGATCATTATCTCTTTCGCAGGAAACATACATAAATAAAGTTCTCGAATGATTTCGTATACAAGATTGTAAACCCATAAACACTCTTATTACAAAAGGTGAATGATTGAGCCATAGAATGTGTCCAAAGACTCCACAAGAAAATGAACAAATGCAACATGTTCCTTATGCTAGTGCTGTTGGAAGCTTAATGTACGCAATGATGTGTACAAGATCTAACATATGTTTTTCAATTGGAATGGTGAGTAGATACTAATCCAATCTAGGTCAAGCACATTGGAAAGCCGATAAAAGAATACTGAGGTATCTGAAGAAAACTGTTGATTTTATGCTGATTTACTAAGGAAATGATCTGCGACTTGAAGGCTATTCAGATATTGATTGGGGGGACATTTAGATGAAAAAAAAATCTACCTCTAGATTTGTTTTCTTTCTGAATAATGGCGCCATATCTTTGAACAGTAAAAAATAAACGTGTATAGCATTGTCCACGATGGTAGGTTAGTCTGTCCGCAAGAAACAGAGAGATTAAACCCTAATTTTGTCCTTTTGCAACCTTTTTTTTTTTTTTTTTTTTTGAGCAAATGTCCTTTTGCAACTTTAATTATTCAATAACGCGCATTAATTTTCAAGGATGTTTGGGGACTCCATGGTTGACTGATTTGGTAGAAAGTGGAGGAGGCAAGATCGAGTCCAAGTCGAGCCTTTTTGTCCATGCTTGCTTGGCCCTAGGGTGGAATAGGGTACATGAGTAGTACGTGATTTTTGCAGACCTGCAGACCCTGCGATTGCCATAATCCCGAGATTTGGGGAGGGATTACCCGCCAAACGACAGGTACTTGGCGACAATATATCAGATCAACGCGGCAAAGACTATAAGAAAGGAAAAATAATATCTAATCACACGGTCTAATCCACCTTGGATTTGATGTTTAGTGAGGGATTGGGTAGCTCAAATCCTCAAATTTAGGGTGGATTAAACCGTCTGTGTGAAGTTTTCTTTATATTGGCGGTGTATGTTCTAATTTTCTGAACTTCACATTGTTGGTTATAAACGGAGAAAAGAGACCAAAATCCCCAAAATAATATTGCATGGTGTTATCGTGAAGATGAAAGAGAGAGATATGACAATTTTTAATTTTATTCCATCACCATTTCAACACAGCTTCTATATTAGACCACCGTCGTGATCCATGGTCTATATCCTGTCAAACCAACTGTAACTATAATTTTTGGATGACAACCGTGTTGATCATCTTGAGAAACCGTCTATGAGATATTTAATGAAAAACGGATCAGCATTTAGGACAAACGAATAAAAATTTCAGCTTTAAATGAATCTTGGTCACTAAATTTTGAGCGTACAAGTAAATTTCCAACAAGATCGAGCACAGAGAATTTACAAAGAGAGAGAAACTACAATCCTATATGATATGAAGGCAATATCAACTTAAAAGTTAACACAATTTGACATGTCTCGATCTATTTCCCAAATCATAATGACACAGACTCATAAACCCCCCAATCAATATGAAGTGGGGTCGCAAGATCAGGCAAAATAAAGTCGATTTGTATTTGGTTTCTGTCCATTTCGTTCGTGGCCAAATGAAGTGCGATCCCTTTTTTGGCTATTTTTTTTTCTTTAGACAAAACTAACAAGATCATCAATAAAGGGAAAATTATCAAAATAATCCTAAAGTTATTGTAATTGTGTTAATTAAGTTATAAACATTTTGTATTTATGTCAATTCAATAACTCTAGCTAATTTTGACCGGAGATCGCTGATGTGAATGTTAACCATCTTATGTAATGTGACCAGTATTGACATGCACTATTTTTAATAATATTAAAATATTTTTTGATTTTAAAATTTTTCCTTTTTTTTTTTCTTTCTGTTTTTTTTTTCTCCTCCCTCTAGCCTCAAGAAGGCAAACGGCGAGAAGTGAGGACGAGCCTTGACCTTGCTAGCCACGGTGAGGTCAAGCCTCACTAAGGGCCGACGAGGCTCACCCTCACCAATGGCCGGGGGGGTCGACCTCACTTGCCCTTGCCTCTAGCCGGTCACTAACCGTCAGCGAGTAATAATTCCATTTCTAACCTAACTTGCCATGGATGATGTTGAGGGATATATGTAAGTTATGTGAAATGGACGCGTGGATATTCACGCGTTCAACTCCTTTTAATATACTTTCTTTCAAACTATAATAACTTACTCATCGCTCAAAAAGATAAGAGGTTTCGTTAAAGATGGACTAGTTGGCCCAAAAAAGTAGATATTTAGAGGATGATTACAAAATCGATCTACCAATAATGATAACAAATATCTGTCGCATCCGGCAGAAAACGTTGTAGGTCATGTATAATGGTCAAGGCAAAATAATAGTAAATATCTGTTTATCCTTAGGAAGGCTGTTCATTCAAAATTACCGGAGGCGAACGAGTCAATTCTCTCTCATGGCAAGTGAACAAGATGGTAAATTTCCTGATATTCTGCATATGAAAATTCATGTGGAGCTCCACAGTCGCACGAGCAATATAAATCCACATGTTCGCTCCCCGTCCCTCCACCACTCGTCTTCACAACCCCTAAAAGATAGGCATTCACTCGAGACGCAGAAACAGCGAAAAAACATCGTCGCCACCGGCGATGTTCAGCTTCAACGTGTCACCGCTACTCTCCTTCACTGTAACATCCCGGGTCCCACTATGTGATATTGTCCGCTTTGGACACTGAGTCCTCACGGCTTTAAAACGCGTCTCACAAGTTTAAGGGAACCCAAGCCTTATATACAAGGCCCATGACCCCTCCCTAAGCGATGTGGGACAAGAGGGAGAGGACCCCTTCCTTGCGCACGTCCGGGGACCGAGGCGCGGACGCACCGCCATCCCTCCTCCCCGCGCACCGCCGCTCGGGCCGTCACATTCACACCCTCGCTGGCCTCAATCACACTCGTCCTCTTCATCACCTTCCTCACCTTCAAATGCCTCCGCTTCCTCTTCTCCTCTGCCGCTGCTACTAACCTTCACCTTCCGCCATCACCGCCGAAGCTCCCTATCATCGGGAACCTCCACCAGCTCAGTGATTACCCTCACCGCTCGCTCCAAGCCCTGTCGAGACGCTATGGCCCCTTGATGATGCTTCACTTCGGAAGCGCGCCCGTCCTCGTCGTATCTTCCGCCGACTGTGCACGGGACATCTTGAAGACCCACGACCTCATTTTCTCCGACCGACCCAGGTATAGGCTAAGCCTGTCAACCCATGATCATGCATCTTAATTCTCTGTTAAGAGTTATATTTTCTGGCATTTATGATGGAGAAGGTCCCGGTGGATTACAGATATGGACATTGACCTTGTGCCGATTCATTTCATTTCTTCGACTCAGGTCAACCCTGTCCGAGAGGCTTTTGTACCACCGCAAGGACGTGTCTCTGGCGCCGTATGGCGAGTACTGGAGGCAAATGAGGAGCATCTGCGTGCTCCAGCTGCTGAGCAACAAGAGGGTCCACTCGTTTCGGACGGTCCAAGAAGAGGAGATCTCTCTGTTGATGGACAAGATCAAGCAGCATCGCTCGGTGGACCTGAGCGACTTGTTTGCGTCGTTGACGAACGACATCA
This sequence comes from Eucalyptus caleyi, assembly GCA_014182885.2. Classification (NCBI taxonomy): domain Eukaryota; kingdom Viridiplantae; phylum Streptophyta; class Magnoliopsida; order Myrtales; family Myrtaceae; genus Eucalyptus; species Eucalyptus caleyi. The sequence goes on along the minus strand of CM024467.2, from coordinate 1,296,587 downwards.
TATGCCGGACGGCTCTGGGGAGGAAGTACAGCGAAGGCCTGCGGGGTAAGAAGTTCAAGGGACTGTTAGCGGATATGATGGGGTTGCTGGGCATTTTCAACGTTGGGGACTTCATTCCGAGCCTTGGGTGGATCAACAAGCTAACTGGTCTAGACGCAAAAGTGGAGCGGGTCGCGAGGGAGTTCGACCAGTTCCTCGATGAGGTGGTGGAGGAGCATCGGAGGAAGATGGAGGAGAAGAACATCGGTGGCGGAGGTGAAGATAGGAGAGACTTTGTGGACGTTTTGCTGGACATTGAGAAGGAACAAACTGTTGGTTTTGCTTTTGGTGCCGATAGCATCAAAGCACTCGTCTTAGTAAGCTCCCTCTTTTCTCCACCAACGATCTCATGCAATCAAATTTTTTTTTTCTTTCAAGATAATTATTTGATGGTCTTGAGGCTATTTCATCCCAAAAAATTTAAAGAATGAGGCTTTCTCTTGTATCTATAAATTGATCACTAATTTTTTCCACAACCGACTTAGAATAAACCCCAACAACAATATTGTCGAAAAAAATTTTCTCCAACCAATTGTTTATAGACGAATCACAAATATAAACTATACATTCATTTAATTTAACTTGATTATGGATGATGTACATGTTTCTACCCTACAAATCATATAACACTAAATGAATAATTAGGAAAAAAAATATAACCATTTGTGTTTTGTCCCTACCAAAATTAGTCGGGCAACCGAGTTGATGACTTAATTAAGAGAATTCTAAAGTACAAATTACAATTTTATATGATAATTTCTTGTTAATTTGGAAATATCTCACAATTTTAGATACTAATTTTTTAAGTCAGTAGAATTTATGGGTCTCTCTCTATATATATCGCTTCATTCAGTCGTGACTCCTGTTTCAAAGAGTACTTATGAGTCATAATTGAATGAAGCGATAAGCATCATTAGTTATTCATGATGATTGATTCATTATCAAGTGCACCTGTGCTTGTGCAGGATATATTTGCTGCTGGAACTGATACAACGTACACAGTCCTGGAGTGGGCAATGACCGAGCTCTTAAGGCACCCTCGTGCAGTGAACATTCTTCAAACTGAGGTTCGCAAAATCGCCAACGGCAAGCCTAACATAACCCATGCGGACTTGGAGAAAATGCATTACTTGCGAGCAGTCCTCAAAGAGACTCTCCGCCTACACCCTCCGATCCCGCTCCTCTTCCCACGACTGTCGACCCGGGACGTCAAAATCCAAGGCTACGACATCGCAGCGGGGACTATGGTGATCATGAATGCGTGGACCATCGGGAGGGACCCCAGCACGTGGGACGAGCCGGACAAGTTCAAGCCGGAGAGATTCTTGAACAGCTCGGTGGACTTCAAGGGACAGGATTTCGAGCTGATTCCTTTCGGTGCTGGGAGGAGGGGTTGCCCCGGTACGTCATTCGCTATGGCGACCAACGAACTTGTCTTGGCAAATCTGGTGAACAAGTTCGATTGGACACTGCCCGAGGGTCTGAAAGCGGAGGATTTGGACATGACCGAATGCACTGGTCTTACCATCCACAGGAAAGTTCATCTCCTTGCTGTTGCCACTCCATTCCCTAGTTAAGACCCATTATCACTACCTTATATGTATTGTTGTAAAATTTAGGCGAATTCTATGGATCTTGTAATTAAATTAATGCGAGTGATAAAATCATTAGAGATATCAACGAGTAACAATATGGGATGTGAGAGATTTACGTGTACCTACACCACGGAAAGAGTCGATCATAAATAATTGACTAATAAATCAGAAAATTATAAAATTACAATCGTTTACAAGCTGAACTGCTGTACACCGAAATCCGCAATGTTTAGCCTGACGTAATTGCTCCATAATCTAAATCGTGCGTGTATATGTGTAGGGAGATGTATAGAGACGAACGAAAGTAACTATTTGGGATAAGGAGCCAGACATACATCGAGGATAAACCAAGACTTCACATCTTGGGAAGCACTAAAAGACATAAACTATCTCTTAAACAGTAAAACATCAATCAAGGAGTCAAGGAATGGAAAGGATGTGGCCTTCAAGAACAAATATAAATGTTTCTTTTCTCGCAAAGTTGGTCTTAGAATTCTGACCAAATTAAAAGATTGAAATAGCCACACTTCCGAAATCGCTTCTATATTACGAACTGGTCTACGTCATCCAATTCAGTTCGGCATTCGTACATAGACTCAAAATTTAGGACATAATTTAACATGTATGTGTACATCCCGAATTTTGAGCAAGAGCACATCCCTCGATGGTCGACTGAAAATGCAACATCTCAGGATGCATTGTCGACTCATTTTTTTTTTTCCTTTCAATTAAGCACGTGCGAAAGCGAATTAAATAAATACCCAGCCATTCATCAAACGCAGGGAAGATAAAACATGATTGCGATTTTCTCATAAAAACCATGACTCATTTATCCATTGTTGTCCTTAGGAAATTTAATGATTTACAAGTCCTTATATTGGCAACTTCCAACCGACCATCTCAAAACCCTTCAGGGATCTGGGTCACCCTAAACTTCGCTAACAGTAGGGCTAGCCAAAATGTATCACATCTCGCACCTACCACATTCATACTTAGCAGATCTCCACGCTACGGCCCTAAAAAAGGTTAGCCCATAACGGAGTGAGATAAAATCTTAGCAAGTCAAAATCCTAAATCCCGATTAGGACGCAAATTCGCCTCAAAGGCGGTCCTAAGCATATACCATATAGAACTTACCTCGCATCGACGCTTACCTGCACATTAGCTCAACATATATACCATCATCAGTGCAACAAGCGCAGTTTAATAACCAAAACACATCATTTCAATTACATGGGTTCCGATTATAAGGCCAAACCATTATGCCATATCACATATTGTGCCATACAATTTTATTCTATAATTAGGCGCAACTATCACAACCATCTAGGTGTGTTCCAGTTATCACGATCCATTGGCCACGGCCAACTCGAAAGTTGGCAATCATTTGGCGTAATTGGGCATCGTCCCGCTTTGTTGGGCACAACAATGTCTAGAACTGCCACCTAGACGAAATTCCATAAAGGAGCATCAATCCGCCCTCCTCCACGACTCGGTTTCTAGACCCCCGCCGGGCATCCGATAAAATCGGACATCATCCCCAAACTCCCGTTAGGTGATGGGTTCCACTTAGTGACCATGCACGCATGTCATCAATCAAACCCATTTCTTATTTTCCGTCACTTAGCCCAAAACACCAAAATTCATTTTAAAACAATAAACATTGCAATTCCTTTTTTTTTGTTCAAACTTTGCACGCATCTAGTATAAAACCTCATTGTTTTATTGAGCATATAAAATTTGGCATCCAAACCTAATACCTTATTTATTTTATATTTTCTTTCCCAAACACCCCTTTTTAAAGATAATCTTTAGTAATCCCTTTTTTTCTTTTGTTCGAAACTTTTAAAAATAAATTCATAGGTGCTCACGTACTCAAAATTAATCCGTCAAAATTTGCACACGCCTAGTTTAAAACCTCATTATTTTAATGAGCAAATAAGTTTTGGTGTCCAACTCGACACCTCATTCTTTTTCTAATTAAAAGCTCACAGGGCCATCTTTTGCAATAACAATAAACAACCAACATAGAGCAATCAATCTCATAGTACCACACATAAGTCTTTAGCATGCCAAAAGTCAATCAACTAGCAAACAAGGCACCAAGAACAACCTTTAAAACCACAATCGTGTTGGCTGGGTTCACTCCTATGTGGAGGAAGCCCCATGAGTTGCAAGCTCAAAAAGGGCTTGAGCCCATATAATAAGTTATGTGAGGAAATATGGTTTCTCACTATCTATATAAAGATGTAGCAGCAGAAAAGGAAATAGTAACAAGAGAAAAAGAGAAAGCAGAAAATCTGGGGTTTGGGGCAATATCTGATTTACATCAAGCTGGCGTCGGAGGTCGATTCGTGGCCCGATTGAGCTGAAATTTTGTCAGCATGTTCATGGTGCAATTTAATCGAATCTGAACGGTTTGATTTTCGTTTGAAGCTCCATACATCAGGTTTTTCGTGGATTGATCAAAACCTGCGTTTTTGGTCAGATTTATCCTTGATCTCTTGTGAAGTTCATGTGTATTGCCAAGAATCATGTTCTTGAGGTGTTTACTGCTATGTACCTCTAGTATTTGCTAGAGAAGAACAATTTTATTGATAGTGAAGATTTTTAGGTGGACTCCGGTCCCGTGGTTTTTTATCTCCTCACATCGAGGAGGTTTCCCACGTAAAAAATCGTCTTGTGTTCGCGTGCTTGGTATTTATTTTACTCTACTATATCGATTCCTATTAGGTTTACACAAGAGGGGAGATTATTTTATTCCGCTGTGTTGATTCGATATTGTTCGAATTATTACCGTTCTCCCATCAAATCGGCCCTAAGCAACAGAAACCAAGCCACTCGCGTACCTCCAAACTTAATTCCAGAAACATAATCAAATGAGCTCAAAAACTTCTCAAATTTGAATATGTTCTAAATGACACCTAAAAGAACATTTTTAATGAAGATACTTTGACCAAAATCTTTATGTATTGAGATCAGTAATTCACCCAAACCATTACCAAAATTGTGTCTGTGTTAAGAAATTACGTTTTCCAAAAATCATTTTAGTTTGAGGTTCAAAAATTGTCTGTTTGATCTAAAATTTGACTATGTTAAACTACAAGATGTAAGGAACAACTTTTGTGAAAAAGAATCTTTTGAACACCAAAAGATCACCAGTTTCAGCACAAATCGAGATTATGTTTTGATTGTTACGAACCTGAAATCTCATTATTTTAAATCCATAAAGTTTTAAGTAAATAGAGCATTTTTCATGAAGAAAGCAACCTCAAATTTGTAGTATATCTTAATCCACAAAAATCGCAACTAGCAAGTGTCCAGTAAACTAATTCAGAAAGGAATCCACTAAACCAAGCTAAACCACATTCATTAGTACTAATCTAACCAACTAGATTAATACTAATTCATCTTAAGGCTAATCTAACCAAATTAGATTAACACTAATCCATTTTAAGACTAAATTAACACTAATATAACCAACTAAGCACAATTAACTACCTAATCAAGAATTAGGGAGTTAACTCACTGGATTAGGACAACGGTGGGTTCATGGTGACGGCGATGCGAAGGTGGTGAAGACTTGAGCCTACCGTGTCTCTAACAGAGTTCAAACGGCAAAGGAAATGGCCAAGTGAAGCTCATGGCCAAAGCTAAAAATTCGATTATGCTTCTATGGTTGCTGCTAGTTGGTCTTGGCAGTGGTTGTGATTGGACCGGTGGTGGTGAGGCAGTGTGCTAGTCGGGATGGGCTACTGGGCGGTTGAAGCTTGTGGTGATGTGGCAAGGTGGGCTGACGTGTTGTGGGGAAGACATGAGGGTAGAGATGGCTGTTCAGTGGGGGTTTAAGCATGCATGAAGGATGGAGAGATGGGCTGGTGGTTGTAGCAAGGAAAGAGGATGAAAGGAATGGAGGTCAATGGTGGAAAGAACATGGGCTATTCTGCAGAGGTTCATGCGTGAAAGACAAGAAGAAAGAAGAGAGAGAGAGAGAGAGAGAGAGGAAAGAAAGTCCAAAGCTTGGCTAATTAGAAACCTAATGAAATATCTAAATAATCATGAGAAAGCCCCCAAAGTCTTCAACCAAAAAGGTCAAGCATCCTTCCAATGAAACTTTAGCTTCAAATTCTCCAAATAAACCCTTTTTGCAGCCCAAAAATTCCTCTTTATCAGCCCCTCCGAATTTCCTCTATTTTCTTTTTGCCGAATTTGGTTTTTTTGCAAATTTCCAAGCTTGACGGAATTTCTTCGAAAGATGAGATGATGTCCTAAAAATAAATTGTGACACACTCGAACGTTTGATTCTTGAAAACAAATTCAATTTTGTGGTTAAAATCGATTGGATGTGATTTTAGTACAATTTAATCTACCAGGTAGCTTTTAGGAATTTGTTGACACCTAAAATTTACCAATTTATTTATGACCCAATCGCATACAAAATTAGGAATTAATCGCTAAAAAAATTAATTAAAAAAAAGAAAAACAGCAAAAAAAAAAAAAAGATAGAAAAAACACCTAAAGGTCGAATCGAGCCAAATTCAACATTGGCTCGGGCCACCGCCCGCCTCTCTATCCCTTGCGTGGCCCAGGCCCGTTTCCCCTTTGGCTAGGCCCACGCTAGCCTTTTCCCTCCTCCAACTTGCGTGCGCACCTGCAGAGGAAAAAAAAAGACAAAAAGCAACAGAAAGCAAAAAGATAGAGGGGAGGGGGGGGGGATGTGCAAAGAAGGGGGAGGATCGGAGAGAGGGAGAGAAACCGGAGGAGGCGTCGTTGGCACTGCCCAATGCCATCTGAGCTGTCGCCCTTTGACCCTGATGTTGTCGGAGTCGTTGCAACTCCTACGCTTGACGCTGTTCGAGCCGCCACCCTCCGACTCCAATGCCGTCTGAGCCGCCACAACTCCTAGGCTTGACATTGTTTGAGTCGCTGCCCTCCGACCCTGACTGTTGCAATGTCCAAGCCGTTGCCCTTTGACCATGACGCCATCCAAGCCGTCACCCTCCAACTCTGGATGTCGTCACCATTGTAGCCCTCGCCGCGCCACCACCTCTACTGCCACGCCACCGCTGCCCTTGCGACACCTGCAGCCTGAAGCTGCGATGCTGCCGTTGCCCTTCGAGCTCCGATCTACAGCACCCACCACCACTACTCCTGACGTTGAACCAGCCAAAGATGAACATAGGAGAGAGCAGGTCGTGAACCACATGAATAGGCCAAATCTGGAGGAAGAAGGCTTGTTGTCACCATTCCTACTATTGTTGCCGTTGTCGCACCCACCCCCTCTCAAAACCCTAACCGCCACCGTCTATCGCTCGTCCTTGCAGACCTCAATGTTGTCACCGCTGCTCGCCGCATCGCCGTAACAACTTGCTGCATCGCCGCCACCATCAAGCCCGTCACCACTGTCACCGCTTGTCCACCCGGTGACTCCCGACCATCCCTCGTCAATGCCGCCAAGAAGTCCTGGAGAAGAAGGTTAGAAACTGGGTTGGGCGCGGGTCGTGAACCGGGTAGGGTTTTGAATAATTCGGGCCTTGTTTGGGCTAATTTAATGTGGGCTTGTGGGCTTCATTTAAAAAAAAAAATAGACCAGACTAGGCTTGCATATTAGGCCCATCCCATCTAGGTTTTCGTCGGCTTGAATTGCGTGGCCCGGTTTGGTTCGGGCTCGAGCCGTCTGGCCCGATCCAATCCGGGCTTGGGCTGTCTTTTCAAAGAACCAAGTCGGACCTAACCCAGGGATTCGACCAAAGTCGTTTTCATATATTATAATTTGATAATATTAAAAAAATATTTCAAAAATTTAAAAATTTAAAAAATTAAAAGATGTAGGGTTTGGTTGAAAATTGCCATGTTTTGTCTTTATAGTGTAATTTGGCCTTTATTTGCTTGCACATTGATTATATCACGTTTTTAATTTGCATATTTAATTATGTTTAATTGCATTTGCTCAATTTTATTATAATTGAGATCTTGGTAGCTGTGATTATTATTTTAATGATTTTGCACTTGCATGCTCACCTCACATGTTAATAAATATGTATAAAATCAATCCAAACTTCCTAAGAAAAATCTTTTCTCTTAAAATGAACAAGATTAAGTACCGAAAGGGTATTAATTAGTCAATTAGTGTAATTAATTCCTCAACCCTAGATTCTCTACTTGCGTCAGAAGTGAGATATACTCCCATACCTCACTTGGGTTCTAGCCAACCCCAATAGACTAGTGGTAACTCATTTTTGCAAAATTCTTAAGATACCCCAACGCCATGCGAGATATGGGTTTGGGAGAGCTCGTGCCTAATTATGGGTCATAGGCCCGTCCTTTTAGGCAATATCCCTAAACCTATTACTCTCCCCAAGGGGTAAGTCGTGACAGCTTGGCGACTCCGCTGGGGAATTGGTTTAAACCTTAGAGGACTTGAGCCTAAATTTATCTTGTTCAAAAATAATTTTTGCTTGGCAGCAAGGATACCAGGTATGTCTGCTAAAATTAGTGTTAAATGTTTTTGCAGTTGGGAGTTATAAGGGGGGGAGTGATTGTTAACCCCTTGTCTTGTAGGTGTGGAGTTGGGAATGGATGTTTATGTTTTGAATTTATGAAGTGTTGTTTGCCTATAAATTGTTATGCTTGCATTCCCTACATTACACTATACCATAGCACACACTACTTGCCACCGGACCTAGGCCACATAGGATCACCTAGGATAGTATTGAGGTAGATACTACTCCGTCTACAACCATATAGTACGAGTCGCCCACCTCAACTCCGAAATTTCTTTCAAATGTCAAAGGTCCATACCCTGGTCTACAACCATGAGACATGGGTCGGTCCTTTAACAAAGCCGGAGTCATGGGTAACACGATCTAGCTGCGATCTTGTTGGTTCGGTCCGGTGATCCTATGGCTCCATTTTGAGTCGTGTAGATTAGAAATCGAACCACATCCCATGTGTATGTCTATGCAATTAAAAAAAAAAAAGAAAAAAAGAAGAAGAGAGAAAAGTCGTCTCTCATTATAAATATTATTATTCTTTTTATTTATTTTTTAATTGAATTTTCATCTTGAAATTCACGGAAATCAATTGAATGCCCTCGGTGATGTAGGCTTATGATTGAAAAATTGGCAATTACTGTTGAAAAGTGAACATTGAATGCAAGTTCTAAGCACTTTGATTTGGCCTTGCTAAACATGACTTTGTTTAAATTTTCAATTATGGGCTCAAAACCACTTTTTGTTTAGAAAATTATTTCAAGTTAAGATTATATTTTGGGGCACCAAAAAAAAATTGTAATTGCGTTTTCATTCAAATTCTTCCTTTCTCACATTCTGCGATTGAAATTTAGATAATATTTTATGTATAGATTTCTCAAAACAAAAGTCACTTCATTTTTGTATGAGTAAAATCATAAATCAATCTTTCAAAAATCAATGCCACTTTTACATATAAATCTTTTGGAATGGAGTGGACATTTGATTGATACCCGTCAATCGATCCTTTAGTAATGTCCCTTCTCTTATGACTAATTTTGGTGAAATATCAAAATCCCATAATAAGGACTATGGGGCATGTACCGTCGCATCAATTTTGTTGTAAGAAGCGACATCATTGAAGGATCAATTTTTCATTCACATACTGACATTGTCGTCTTTTTCATTCCATTTGGTCCAAGAAGATACAAGATCTATAGTGATGCGTCGTTTAGAGGATTGGGTTGCGTGTTGATGTAGCATGGCAGGGATGTTGCATACATGTCCCATCAATTGAGATCTCATGAACTGAATTATCCGACGCATGACTTAGAACTTGTCGCAATTATCTTCGCTCTGAAGATTTGGAGACATTATTTGTGCGAAGAAAGATTCCAAATCTTCATAGACCATCAAAGTCTCAAGTATCTATTCTCTTAGAAGAAGTTGAATATGAGACGGTGTCCCTGGATGAAACTCTTGAAGGACTATGATTGTGATATTTTATATCACCCTAGAAAGGCGAATAAGGTCGCCAATGCGCTAAGTCGGAAATTTTCAGTTTCGTATATGCTAGTTAAGGAGTGGAATTTGCTTGAGAAAGCTCAAGATTCGGTTTTCAAATTTGAGGTAAGCCACCTTTCGAGTTTTATGGCCACCCTCAAAATTGAGCCAAAAGTATAGATTAGAATTAAGATGCTTCAACCGACAGATCTAGATATTCAAAAAATTCTACAATAGGATATTGAGAAGAGGAAAGCTGACTTTCAGATTGCTGATGGCGGAACACTGTAAGCTGGGAGAACTTCTGCAACCTCTCGAGATTCTTGAGTGGAAATGGGAATACATCATAATGGATTTTGTGATGGGCTTACCAAGGAGTCATAAGGGTAATGATTCCATTTGGGTAGTAGTCAACAGACTAACAAAGTCAACTCACTTCATTACAGTACAAAATCACCTTGATTTGGACAGATATGCAGAGTTGTACGTGCGTCAAATTGTTCATCTGCATGGAGTGTCGGTGACGATTACTTCATATAGAAACCCGAGATTCACCGCTGTCTTTTGGAAAGGTTTGCAAAGTGCTTTGGGAACGAAGCTGTAGTATAGTATGGCTTATCATCCTCAAATGGATGGCCAGTCTGAGAGGACGATTCAAACACTCGAAGACATGTTACGAGCTTGCGTGTTGGATTTCAAGGGAAGTTAGGAGGAACAGCTTCACCTTGTCGAGTTCGCCTATAATAATAGCTACCGGCAAAGTATTCAGATGGCTCCTTTTGAAGCACTATATGGTAGAGTGTGCAGAATGCCGGTGTGTTGGGATGAAGTTGGAGAAAGAAAGATCACAGGTCCATAGTTAATCCAGCAGTCAGTGGATGCAATTGTCGTTATCAAACACAGATTAAAGACCGCTCAAAGCTGCCATAAAAGCTACGTCGATAGCGACAAAGACAATTGACTTGAGAATTCGACGTGCATATAGTCTTCTTCTCTGAGTTGGCCACTCACGAGTTAACTAGTCTATCAAGTGAAGCTGTTGAGGAATATAAACGCAATTGACTTGAGAATTCGACCAGAAATTTACTATTCGATTGTACTAATCTATAAGGGTCATTACAGCACTGTCAAAATTGACCAGAGATCAGAGATATGTCGATTCGATAGAGGTATGTGATTAGTGTGCGGGTGATTCCACCTAATCACAAAATTTTCGTCAAATAACACTAGATCGATTTTTCTATTGTTTCTGTATTCTGTGTCCATATTTGAAATCTCGACATTTATACGAAAACCAAGAGTCACCTATGAGTCGAAGATGTACATTGTGGCTTGAAAATAATCAATCACAGGTCAAATGCACCAAAAATTCCTAAAAGTTACCCAATAGATTATGACGTGCTAAAATCGCACTAGATTGAAATTAACAGTGAAATTGAACCCAATTTCAGAAATTGGAAGTTCTATCATGTCACAAGTTAATTTAGGAATGTCAACTCATTTTCAGAAGATTTTTCTGCAAACCGAGATTTTCAACGAAAAATCAAAGTATAGTTATTTTGGATCGAGAAATTCATAGGCCCGCTTTTGATCGCAATCTTGGGATACAAGTTGGTTCAATAGGCAAGGAAAAATGTGGATTTTAAGTGAGGGTACCATGGATGAATTTTCGGGCCATCAATTGGATTGAATTGAAAGAGGATTGAATGGTATTGAAGACTTTGAAGGCCAAATGTCACAAAATTTGTATGCCATGGGGGGAGGAACTTTTGGACCACTTGGGTGGTGTGTTGAGAAAGCTTAGGAGTGGATAATGGCTGAGGATGATGGTTAAGCAAGTGGGGCATGTTAGATGTGCTCAAAGGGGACAACTTTGGTTTTTAGAAGGCTTGGTGGCCCCCTCCTATCGTCAGTAGCTCCTTCTTCCTCCTTGCTCCTCACTTTATCCATTGTTGAGGCTTAGGAAAAGCTTGAGAGAAGTAGAGGAAGCCTAGAAACTGAGCTAGCCCCTTCTCCTTTGCCATCGACCTCCTTTCCCCCTCTATTTTCTCTTTTTCCTATTTTTGCTTCAGCTAACCTTTCTCCAAAGATCTGAGTTAAAAGTTGTCTTCCCGTGCAAATTAGCCCCCGTGCAACCCACCACCATGACCAGGAGACACAATCCGTACGGACGATGGTCGTCGCTTGCCAAACGGAGCCACTAGCTGACTCATCCGCCTGCCAGAAGTTGCCGCTCACCGGACTGCCTGGAGCTCTACCCGCTTGCACTGTTTCATGATTTTCGTGATTTTCCTCCAATTTCAACCCTACCTCCACCCATCCCAACCTTTGGCAAGTCCCTCTTGAGCCCCAAGTGCCGCTGATTGCTGGCCACCCTCTCGCTGGAGCTTCGATCAACCCTTCCTCGTCGTTTCAGCCGCCAGTTCAATCCCTGCAGCTCAAGATCAGTAGCTAAAGTTCCAACAAGCCGTGAGGTCTTCGTGGCCTATTTTCAAGCCCTTCCTAGCCTTGGTTGGTGTCGCCGCTTGGAGGTTTGTCACCTTGGCGTCGCCATCACCGTGGAATCACCGGAATGCTAAACCGGTGAGTTTACTCGCTAAACGTTACTTAGGAGGTTAATTATGCTTAATGTGTGTTTAGATTAAGCTAAGTACGGTTATGTGGTTAGATTGGTTTAGTTAATTGATAATTAGATTAAGGGATGCGATTAGTTTAATGGATAATTAATTAAGGCTAATTAGGTGATTAAATTAGTGTAATCTTAATTAGGCCCTTAATTAATTATTTTAAATTAATCAATTATTTCGAATGTATAAATATTATTTTATTAAATTATATTAATATAATATATTATTTATTTGTTTAATTTAGGAATATATTTAATTATTTATTATTTTTTGAAAATTATACCAAGATAGCCGGTGACAGGAATTTCGTGCTAATTGCAATTGTGTGTTTAGTATATGCAATTGGATGTTAAATTGTGTGAATTGAGTGCTGATTGGATTTTTGGTGATTTATTCCAAAATTTGTGAATTTCAATATTTATTGAGAAAATCCAGTGTCGAATTTTGACACCGAAAATGGTTTTACATTCTATATAAAATAATGGAATTTTAAAAAGGAAGTATATTAGTTTTTCGGTTCAATTTGATCGTGTACCCACACACGACTATTTTCACCGAGTGTTTTTAATATGAAGAAAATCAGCTAGGATCATCATTTTAATTTAGGCATTTAAATGCAATGCACAATGTCCTAGGCCGGGATTGATTGGTTGTGTGTTGGTGAAGAGAACCTGTCTCGAGCTTTTAAGCCGGACGTTACCCTTTATGGGATTCCCACTTAGTGGGACTCGGGTCACAATAGATTCTGAACCTACGCTCCTTCGAGAAAGCTGTCTTTGAGAGACATAAGTGTACTCAAAAGAGATGAGACGACTCCTGATTATGCTAGAAGACAGCCAAAATCAGATTTGGCCACACTCCTGAGAGGTGTAATCAACAATTGGAATGCGTGGTTGGTTGAGTTAGCTGAGCCTGACTATGAGACAAAACTATGTGGCATGGTATATGACGTGTCATAATGGTTCGACTTTATAATCGAGACCCTTGTGATTAATTGAGTTGATGAGGCATTTCAATTGTTGTATGCATTAATTATATGCATTTGTGATATGAACTGTGCTGACGTGTAGGAAGGAACTGATGCGAGGTAAGTCCTCTGTTCTAATTGTGTGGTTATATGGCTAGAGCGCCATGAGATGCATTTTCTTCCTAATAGGGGTTTAGGGGGTGAACTTGCTGAGACATTATCTCATCCCATCGTAGGCTTAAATTTTCAGGTCCTTAGCTAGTGGTTGTGGAGGACCCGAAGCCCCGGAGTGTTTGACGTATGTGTCTGGATAGTATGTCGTAGGACAGCTTCTTTTTGAGAGGCAACATTTTTGTAGACTTTTGACCAAACTCATTTTGTATCTAAACCCATTGTTTATAAAAGTTGGCTTTTGTGAAATGTGTCTTGCTTTCCTATCCCATACTATTTGTTGTCAGGGGTATTTGTTTTGCTTCTGCATGTGAATTAAAAATGAATGGGTCGGCAACGCGTCCTGGGAATGTCGCATTTGTATCGACTGTAGAGGGATGTGTGCGTGCTCGAGGGTCGGGGCATGACAATAAAATAAATATTAAAAAGGGGGGGGGGAAATATCTGGGCAGTTGTGATATTTGAGCAGTTGTGTTATTTAAAAAATATCATTTTTGAGAAAAGGTAAATACGTTTTCTCTGTTCTACATTCTCTTAGTTTTCCCTCGAGAAACAATATGCCCCTCTTCACGAACGGAATCAGGGCTTCCAAGAATTCCTCATAAAACTGCGACGATTGTACTTAACTTGTGAAAACTAAGGTATGTCAGACTATGTGATATACCTTTTGATCGGTGTAACATGTTTTTCTGGGCATGTTTTCCGCATTCCTTTTCGGTGTTCGATTGAGTATTGAATCGTTTTTAGGAATTTGTTTCCCTACATTAGCCTTCAATAATAAAGTCGTGTTTGTTTGTAAACACCATGAGCTAATCCTCTTCCACCTCCTCTTCAACATCTCTAAATGATGTTAGAGATTTTAAAATGGCGGCATAGCACCTCGTCCTTGTAGTTTGCTTTGTACTCACCTCCACGAGAATGTGCATCATAATTTTGTTGCAAAAAGGCCTTATGCTTAGTAGATAAATTTAGTTGGATGCTAAAAGTCGGTCTCAATAGAGTAAGGCTTGAGAAGGCAATGGAGATAGGACGGTCATCTCCCTCATCAAATGAAAAAAAAAAAAAAAAAAAAAAAAACTTGCTAGCCTTACGTTGCATTATTGGTGCTTGTTGCTGGTACGTTCCATTATTGGTACTTGTCGCTTGTATGTTGCAAGCCGTACGTTGCATTATTGGTACCTATTGGCCATCCATGTTGTATTATCGGCCATCTAGTTTGTCATTGTATTGTATTATTGGCCACTCCTTAGTTTCATTTAACTCAATGGCCCTATATAATAGATTAGTTAACTTGTGAGTGGCTAGCTCAGAATAAATTAAACATAAGCACGTCGACAAAACAATCATTTCATATATTCGAATTAGGAGCCAAATTTCAGGATGTCATATATGTGAAAGCTAATACAAGCACTTAGAGGGGGTGAATAAGTGCAAAAACAAATTTTCTAGAGAGAAATGTGTGACTCTAATCAACAATCGATTATGAAAAGGAAATTAGACTCTTGTAAACAAATTGAGTTACGATCAAAGTAAAAGAGCTTAAAGAAGAGAATAGGAACACAAGATTTATAGTGGTTCGGCTTAATCTAAGCCTACGTCCACTCTTTCGCACTGATAGCCCACCAGCTAGATTTCACTATGACCTGCAATTAGGGAGATTTCGAGTTATTTAAGGAATATGTTGATAGCCCACCAATCCGGCTCGTCCATACAATCAGGATCTAGATTTCCATAAGTAGAACCTTCCAAGTATACTCTGCCATTCAACGAATCCAAAATCCCTAAATCAATCTCAATTTGAATAATGGATTCTGACATGTTATATCCAGCCAAGAGATCTTCTTCAGTCGATAGAATCAAATCCTTAACGAAATACTCAATTCTGGATAAGCCTTCTTCGACGGTCTAGAAACTGTCGATGAGGATAAACTTTTAGTCTTGAGTCTAGCAGTCCGGAGGTCTTTAGACTTTGATGGAAGAGTCTGCAAGTCTTCAGGCTAGACTAATGGAAACGTTTTGTCAACTTCAAAACACTCAATGAAGTTTTCTCCAACAATCTCCCCATTTTTAATGGTGACAAAACTTTCATGCAAATTTGGATAACTTTGACCTGCAAAACAATACTCAAGCAAACATGGATATTTCACAAAAGATAATTGGCTTAGTAAAGATAACATTAAAATCTACATCCACAGAAAATAGGTTAGTCCTGTAAATAAGCAACTATCTTTACCATAAAATACCAATAGTGCTTAAGATAAACAAACAATCAAACAGTCCAAGTCCAAATCCAGTCACAGCCAAATAGCCAAACACAAAAATAAAGTCAATCAAACACAAAAGTTTTAAACCTCAAAAGTTTAAATCTCAAATCTGCACCACATCTCTCCCCCTTTTTGTCAGCACTAAAAAGGTAGTGATGAAAAGAGAATGGAATTAGGATTGCTTTGGAACACGAACAAGCTGGAAATCTCCTATTGACTAGACAATCCCTTCCAGCTTTTTCAAATCCTCCTTCAGTTGAGCCACATCGTCACCCTTGGCATTTGCTTAAACTTGAAGAGCAAGGGTATGGATTTGATCATGCAAAGAAACTGAAGAGGCTTGACCTGCATTCTGCAAGTTCTGAACTTCGCATCCCAGAGCATAAATTTGGCCTTGCATCTCCAAGAGAACATCAAGCACTCTGCGAAAGTCTGCTGAATTATCAGTTTGAGTACTAGCTTCTGCACGATCAGAAGGTGTATTGGCAAATGATGGCAAGTCAGCACAATCACGCAAATTGGGCAATAAAACCTCATGGCCTTCATCAGGAAATTGAGAGGCATAGATATCTTTTGGATCTGCGGGTGAACGACTTACTCCTTCACTAGTAGTAGTAATTGAAGACATACCTCTTTTCTCAGCATCTCCCCCTGTTTCATTGCCTTCAGGCGATGAGAAGTACTCTTCATGCTCTGCTTCTTCTTGTTCACCTCTGCCCTCTTCTTCTTCTTTTTCAATCCTTTCTTCTGCTGCTTCTTTCTCCATTGATTCTCTTTCTCTAGTCCTCTGTTCGATCTCCTCCTTGTCTTGTTCCTGTCTCACCTCTGTCTCTGGAATAGAACGACTTAAGTTCTTCAATGCAAGAGTAGAAATTGTGATATCATCCTCATCCTCTTCATCCTCCAAGATGAGTGCTCTTCTTTTATTGGATGGAGCAACCATGGGCTCCTTCCCTTTCCGTTTTGCAGTCAAAGAGACTGGGTGAGTCTTGAAAAGGGTTTTAACCTTGAATCGCTCCAAAGCCTTGTTAAGTTCCTTCAGACGCATTTTAGAGACCATTTTCAGTCCTATCACCATATGATTGCATGTTCGAACACAAAGAATCCTGGAAGGTTAAATGTTCAAATATCTGAATAACTTAGTGACAAATGCTGAGTAAGGAAGTTGGCCCTTGTCTTTCACCATCGTTCTGTACATGTGGAACATAATAGTGTGTGGAAGAGAGAACTTTTTGCTAGCGTTGATGGCATACATCAACTTTGCCTCTGAGTTTGAAACATCGGTCTTTGAAGTCGATTTAGGTCTGAGGCAGTTGATCACTATCTTGTGAAGCAAAATATTTGAGGTATTCATTCTCAAATAGGAAATCTTTTCTACCGTCGTTCTATCCCGAACAAGCTCTATCGTCACATGTCCAATAGACACACTGATTGGTTGGTATTTCTCTCTTTCAACCCCAATCACATCAGCCAATGTATCCATGTCAACCACATTGTCCTGATCTCGAACACTAAAAGAGAATCTATTCGCATCCAGGAAACTTAGATTCGAATAGAAGTAAGTACTGAGTTTAGCATGAGCATTTGTTGTTTCAGAACAAAACCGTTCTAGTTGAAGAAGATTGAATTTCTCTCGCAGCTTGACATTCAGAGAATCAAGAAAATGAAAGTTCACAGTTCTAGGGTTTATCACACCATGCTTTAGCAACTTAGAATACAGTTGCTTGTGTTCCTCCAAGTGAAACAAATCTATCATTCTGCTTTGGATTTTCGCCGCAACAGCCATTCTAGGTTTAAACTGAGTGTACATCCTATCATTATCATTCCCATCAAGTTGACTCAGCTCTCCAACACGTGGATCGCTTGGGATATTTGCCAATGCTTCTTCCACTGACCGCGCAGGAGCAATTCTCAATCGTTCCATTGTGCATAAAAAGTAGGTTTCATTTCGATACCCTTTGTCTTTCAAAAATTCTTCAATATAGTTCAAAGGAGTACCACTTCTTTTCAAAGCACGGTAAAGCTTAAAAGTAAAAACGGGCTTATGAGTTCTTATGGGTTATGCATCTTGGATGATTCCTTCCTCTTTTCTAAGTTCAATATTCTAAGGTCTAGATGGAGGAGATGAATGCTGCTGAGAATGTTGTGGACTCTACTGCTGTCTAGGAGATTCTTCTTCCTCGGTGAGATCAAAATGCGTAGGTACCTCACGCATTTGTTGTGGTCCCCTGTTCGCGATCCTCGAAGACTTTCTTTGAGATGACATCTTTTACAGTTTTTGAGAGATTCCAAGCTTGTTTCGCAAGAAATGTGAAAACTTTTCGAGGATTAAACAAGAGAAGAAAAGAGAAGTGGAAGATCTGTGCTCTCTTAGGATTTTTGTGAGTAAAACGAAGAAAAACCAACAGTATATAAGGCAGTCGAAGCGAGGCATACGGAACGTCGTAAAAGGAAATATAAAAATGCCTTTTAAAAAAATAACTGCCTTTCAAAAAATTAGATAACCGTCATTTCAAAAATAACTTCTTTTTCAAAAAAGAAAGATTGCAATAATCATGAAAACTGGAGAAAAAACATCAATCGATTACAGATAGATGATCGTACCTTTTTGAGATTTGATCCGAGAGATAAGTTTCTAAAATAAAAGTAACTTACAGTCGTAAATCTTGATCATTTGCGTTTGAGTATCTTTAGACTTTCAGCCTTAAGTCTGAACTTTCTCAGACTTTAAGATATTGAGTCTGGAACGAATAGCTTCAAATTGATTTTTCTCCAAAGGTTTTGTAAATATGTTCGCTAGTTGATTCTTTGAGTTAATAAACTGAATCGAAACTTCTCCATTTTGAACATGATTTCTAATAAAATGATGTTGAATATCTATATGTTTTGCTCTTGAGTGAGGAATTGGATTCTTGGTGAGATTGATTGCACTAGTGTTGTCACATTTGATCTTAGTGCAAGAATATTCAATTCCAAAGTCTCTTAACTGTTGTTTTATCCACATAATTTGTGAATAACAACTTCTAAGTGCAACATACTCTGCTTCTACCGTAGAAAGAGCTACGGTACTTTGTTTCTTTAAAAACCAAGACACTGTCCTGTTACTAAGTAGTTGACAGGTGCCCAATGTGCTCTTTCTATCAACTCTGCATTCGGTACGGTTTACATCTGAGTATACAAGAAGAAAGTTTCTTTCTTTTGAATACCAGAGACCTAAATTTGAAGTTGAGAGAATGTATTTGATAATATATTTTGCAGCACTTATATGAGATTATTTGGGGTTTGATTGAAATCTGGCACAAATACAAACACTAAACAGAATGTCAGGTTTAGAAGCAGTAAGATAAGGAAGTGAACCAATGATACTCTTGTATAGCTTCTGGTCAACTTTCTTTCCTCCTTCATCTTTATCCAGCTTCAAGGAACTTGACATTGGTATATTAGTCCTTTTGCAATTTTCCAGTCCAAACTTTTTGACAAGTTCTTTAGCATATTTTCTTGATGAATAAAGATTCCCTCCTTCAGTTGTTTCATTTGAAGTGCAAGAAAGAAGGTTAGTTCACCCATCATACTCATTTCAAATTCATCCTACATAAACTTAGAGATTTTTTTGCACAAATTTTCATTAGAAGATCCAAAAATAATATCATCAACATAAATTTAAACAAGTAAAATGCTTTTGCTTTCTCTTTTGATAAATAATGTAGTATTTACTTTATCTTTAACAAAGCCATTTTGAATTAAAAACTTACTTAGTATGTCGTACCAAGCTCGAGGTGTTTGCTTTAGATCATATAGAGCCTTTTTTCAGTCTGAATACAGAGTCTGGTTTCCTTGGGTCTTCAAAACTAGATGGTTGTTCCACATAGACTTCCTCTTGGATAAATCCATTTAGAAAAGCACTTTTGACGTCCATTTGGAATAACCTGAAATTCTTATGACAAGCAAAAGCAAGTACTAATCTAATTGCTTCTAACCTTGCTACTGGTGCGTAAGTCTTATCATAGTCTATCCCTTCTTCTTGCGTATATCCTTTGGCCACGAGCCTTACTTTGTTTCTTACGACTTTTCCTTTTTCGTTCATCTTGTTCCTGAAAACCTATTTAGCTCCAATGATGGATTTACCTTTCGGTTTAGGAGTCAATTCCCATACTTTATTGATACTAAATTGCCTGAGTTCTTTTTGCATAGTTTCAATCCAGCTTTCATCAGATAAAGCTTCTTCTATGCTTTTGGATTCTATTTCAGAAATAAGAGCCACAGCACTAGACTCTTTATGCCTTTTGGATCTTGTGTGAATTCCTTCATTAATATCACCAATAATAAGATCTTTTGGATGATTTGACTTATGCTTCCAGTTTCTGGTTGATTTGTTAGACTATTGATCATTTCTCTCATTTGAATCTTCGATGATCATTTGTTGTTGGTCTTCTGAAGTCGTAGATGCTTCTGGAGATTTAGACTTTGTAGAGTCTGGAGCAGGTTCAGATTCTTCAAGTTGAGTCTAAATCGATTGACTTTGAATAAAGTCTTGAAATTTGACATTCATTAATTCCTCCACAAATTGAGTCTTTTTGTTGTATACTCTGTAAGCTTTGCTTGTGATAGAATATCGAAGGAAAATACCTTCATCTGATTTTTCTTCAAACTTACCAACTCGATTATTTGCATTTTTCAATATAAAACATTTACATCCAAACACATGAAAATACAAAACAATTGGCTTCTTTCCTTTAAATAACTTGTAGGGACTTTTCTCCAGAATAGGCCTTAAGAAGACTCTATTAATAATGTAACACGCTATAGAAATTATTTTAGCCAAAAAACGAGAAGAGATGTTACTTTCAATTAAAAGAGTTCTAGTCATTTCTTGCAGCGATCTATTCTTTCTTTCCACGACTCCATTTTGCTCTAGAGTATATGGTGAAGAGAACACATGTTGAAAGTCAGATTCATCACAGAATTTTGTGAAGTCTTGATTTTCAAATTCACTTTCATGGTTTGTCTGTATACTTGAAATAACATACACTTTCTCATTTTAGACCTTTTTAGCAAACTTTATAAAGTAAGAAAGGGTTTCAGACTTACTTGACAAGAAATATACCCAAGTGAATCGTGAATAATTATCCACAATTACTAAGCAGTATTTCTTACCTCCAATGCTCTGAGTTTTGGTTGGTCCAAAGAGATCCATATACAAGAGCTGCAATACACAATTAGTGGATACTTGATTTATTGGTTTGAATGAATTTCTTACCTATTTTCTCAATACGCATGGTGTGCATAGATCAGATTTTTGGTACGTCAGTTTGGGTAGTCCACGAGCAAGCTTCTTTATTGAGATTTTGGCTATTTGCTTCATGTTGATATGCCATAAGTTTGCTTCCTCTTGAATTGAGATTAGACATTGAGATTCATCTGGTTTGATATCCAAAAGATAGATATTCCCATATCTTCGCCCCGTGAAAGACTAAGAGAAGTCTTTACTAGTTCTTGAACATATTCCTTCTTGAAAGTGATTTTGAAACCAGTATCGCACAGCTAACTGATATTCAGCAAGTTGTAGTTAAGTCCTTCCATTAAGGAAACATTACTGATCATGAGGTTTCCAATCTTTACAGTTCTGTATTTCACAATTCTTTCTTTGTTATTTCCTCCAAAAGAAACTTTTCCACCATTAACTTGTACAAGTTTTATGAAGCAATTTAAGTCTCCTGTCATATGTCTTGAGCATCCACTATCCAAGTATCATTTAACATTTTTCTTGATATTGACCTGCATTTAGAAAAGAAACTCAAGCTTTCTTTGGTACTCATATTTTCTTGGGTCTATTGGTGTTAGTGTAATATACGGTCTTTGCCCATACCTTCTTAATAGGTTTCCAAACCATAAGACATTCTTTCTCAAAATAATCTGAGCTATTACATTTAGAATATTTAAAAGCACTGCGACCTACAGGTTTTACAAAAAGACTTTTCGAAAATGATTTTTGTAAGAATCTCTTGTAGGTCTTTGCTTAATTCTTTCCTTTACTTTAGTGAAATTAATTAGAGGAATGGTTTCAGCAGTTATTCCTAAACCTAATTTGTTGAAGTAAGGTCTTTGTTCAGAAAGAATTTTTTCAAGTTTCTCAGATTCTATAAAAAAGTATTTTAGAAATACTTGAGATGTCATTTTTTAAGAATGCATTTTCTTTTGAAAGATTGTCTGCATTTTCTTTCAAAGTAATAACACTTTTGTCTAAACTTTTGACCTTTTCTTTCCAAACATTTTCCTGTTGTTTTAGTGCAGAATTTTCTCTTTTAAGTTCGAAAATCCTTTTGAGAGAGGTTTTGAGACTAGGACATAATTCATCAATGTATCTAGAGACTTTAGTAGGGATTTTTAAATTACTTACCTTGATTTCACTGTTTGAGTCTGTCTCGGAGTCTGAATCTAAGTCTGATTGTGTAATGAGACAAATATTGGCATAATCATTATCACTTTCCTCACATTCGGTATCACTCCAAGTTTCTGCTTTAAGTGCCTTTTGATATTTCTCAGCTTTTCTTTTCTTTTTCTTTAGAAGGGGACAATTGGGTCTGATGTGTCCCTTTTTCTTGCATTCAAAGCAGACTACATCTTTATTGGATTCATCATTCTCAACTGATTTATTCTGTAGCTTTTGAAAACTTTATTTCTTTGGATTGAATCTTCTCCCATTTTTGTTCAGTTTTCTGAACCTTCTTATCATAAGAGCAAGCTCTTCATCATCCATATCATCTTCAGAATCTGTGACATCAAAATCATAATTAGATTTTAATGCAATGGATTTCTTACCTTTAGGATCTTCATCTTCGTTGATTTTCTCCACTTCATAAGACTGAAGAGTCCCAATCAATTTGTCAACGGAGAGTGACATGATTATTTGTGTCTCCCTTATTGAGGTCTTTATGTGATTCCAATCCTTGGACAATCTGCGTAGTAACTTGTTTACCTTCATGGGTCCATAAATTGGTTGACCTTGCTATTCAGGACCATTCATGATTTCTATAAAACGACTAAACATGTTAGTGATAGATTCTCCTAGTTTCATCTTAAATGCTTCATATTGACTGAGCAGAATGTTGATTCTGGTTTCTTTCACTCGATCAATTTCTTTATAGGTGATGTGTAATCTATCTTAGACTTCTTTAGCTATTTCACAAGAAGATGTTCTGTTATATTCAGTAGGAGATAATGCATAATATAAAAAATAAATTGCTTTTGCATCAAGAGCTTGTCTCTTGGTTATCTCTTCTTGAGTTATTTCACTGGACTCAACAGCTTCTTTTCCTCTTTCTGAGATTGTTGCAGCTTTAGGAATAATTTCTTTGTCTACCACGTCCCATTCCAAAGGATCCTTTAATCTTAGGTATGCCTTCATCTTGTTTTTCCATATGTTGTATTCATTTCCATTAAAATAAGATGGTCTGGTATTGCTTTGCCCTTCAACCAGACTTGGAGCCAACATATTAGCCATGAATCTTTAACTCTGAAGTAAAACACTTCAACTTAAGTGAGTACACAAGTTCTGATACCAATTGTGAAAGCTAGTATGAACACCTAGAGGGGGTGAATAGGTGCAAAAACAATTTTCCAGAGAGAAGTGTGCAACTCTAATCAACAATCGATTATGAAAAGGAAATTAGACTCTTGTAAACAAATTGAGTTATGATCAAAGTAAAAGAGCTTCGGGAAAAGAATAGGAACACAAGATTTATAGTAGTTCGGCTTACTCCAAGCCTACGTCCACTCTTTCACACTGACAGCCCATCGGCTGGATTTCACTATGAATCAAAAGAGTTGTTACAGTAAAGCTCTTCCTTGATTTCACAGTGTAGAGACTTTGCTACACTTCCTCAATGTCTCACAAAGATATAAACTCTCTTTTGCGTACAAGATTTCACTCAATAATTAAATTGACTAAGAACAATGAGCTTCAGACTTTGAAATTCTTCTATCGCGCACACACTCGAATAACTGAAACATCTTCCTTATATACTCCTTCATGCCATTACACCCGTTGGCACTTACCAAATGAATTCTTCCAATCTACCCGTTGGACATAAACAATTAGGGAGATTTCAAGTTATTTAAGGAATATGTCGATAGCCCACCAATCATGCTCGCTCATACAATCAGGATCTAGGTTTCCATAAGTAGAACCTTCCAAGTATACTTTGCCATTCAACGGATCCAAAATCCCTAAATCAATCTCAATTTTAATAATGGATTCTGACATGCTATATCCAGCTAAGAGATCTTCTTCAGTCGATAAAATCAAATCCTTAACGAAATACTTAGTTCTGGATAAGCCTTCTTCGATGGTCTAGAAACTGTCAATGAGAATAGACTTTGAGTCTTGAGTCTGGCAGTCCGGAGGTCTTCGGACTTTGATGGAAGAGTCTGCAAGTCTTCAGATTAGACTGATGGAAATGTTTTGTAACTTTAAAACACTTAAGGAACTTTTCTCCAACAATATAAAGTGTAGTGTGCATTGGACTTGACGAGAACGTAGAAAAATTAAGAGACCCACTCTCTAATTTGCCAAACGCCTTCTAGTATTTTGAACATGACTTCCTCTAGAAGACCCCAACTTGCTTGAAATTTGATTCATTTGATATTTTACACATAAGTTAGTCCAATCATATATCATTCGGCCACATTGAAGCACGATTTTCTCTTAAGTATCTGACGCAAGTGATCTCTAAAATCTAGCACTTAACCCTTCATGTTGCTTCATATATATGAGATTGCATCATTTGATTTGAGCTAATCGGTGAGTTGTAAAAGAGTCTCTATGTCATGTTAGGTCTTGTTTCAAGAAAAAAAAAAAAATTCCGTCTTGGGGCTTTACCAGGACAAACTAATAAAAGGCCTAGAGCCGGAAGTGATGTTAGAAACTAATCACGCTTTGGGAAAAAAAAAAATCTCAATATCATATTCGTTTAGAAGAAATACAAAAATTATGTTTTTATTATAGTCTTGTAGAACAACAATTACTTTAATACTTACAAAAAAAAAAATTACTTTAATGTGTACTAGGTACGCCTTCTCAACATCTCCTATAAAATTAGAAATACGATGTATTCTTTCATTTTCTTTGCACAGTTAATTGACAAATAGAAAGAGTATGCAATGATTACTATTAGTATTGACGCCGGATAGGGGATTCGAATACCATGTAACAGTAGCGGTGACAAGGAGAAAGAAGACTGGGATGCTTTGAATAAATACCTTAAGCCAAAAAATTTTGGGGGAAATTACGCATTCCCCAAAGCTCAACCAAACGCAGCCAATGGTAGGTTAGTCTGTCCGCAAGAAACAGAGAGATTAAACCCTAATTTTGTCCTTTTGCAACCTTTTTTTTTTTTTTTGAGCAAATGTCCTTTTGCAACTTTAATTATTCAATAACGCGCATTAATTTTCAAGGATGTTTGGGGACTCCATGGTTGACTGATTTGGTAGAAAGTGGAGGAGGCAAGATCGAGTCCAAGTCGAGCCTTTTTGTCCATGCTTGCTTGGCCCTAGGGTGGAATAGGGTACATGAGCAGTACGTGATTTTTGCAGACCTGCAGACCCTGCGATTGCCATAATCCCGAGATTTGGGGAGGGATTACGCGCCAAACGACAGGTACTTGGCGACAATATATCAGATCAACGCGGCAAAGACTATAAGAAAGGAAAAATAATATCTAATCACACGGTCTAATCCACCTTGGATTTGATGTTTAGTGAGGGATTGGGTAGCTCAAATCCTCAAATTTAGGGTGGATTAAACCGTCTGTGTGAAGTTTTCTTTATATTGGTGGTGTATGTTCTAATTTTCTGAACTTCACATTGCTGGTTATAAACGGAGAAAAGAGACCAAAATCCCCAAAATAATATTGCATGGTGTTATCGTGAAGATGAAAGAGAGAGATATGACAATTTTTAATTTTATTCCATCACCATTTCAACACAGCTTCTATATTAGACCACCGTCGTGATCCATGGTCTATATCCTGTCAAACCAACTGTAACTATAATTTTTGGATGACAACCGTGTTGATCATCTTGAGAAACCGTCTATGAGATATTTAATGAAAAACGGATCAGCATTTAGGACAAACGAATAAAAATTTCAGCTTTAAATGAATCTTGGTCACTAAATTTTGAGCGTACAAGTAAATTTCCAACAAGATCAGAGCACAGAGAATTTACAAAGAGAGAGAAACTACAATCCTATATGATATGAAGGCAATATCAACTTAAAAGTTAACACAATTTGACATGTCTCGATTTATTTCCCAAATCATAATGACACAGACTCATAAACCCCCCAATCAATATGAAGTGGGGTCGCAAGATCAGGCAAAATAAAGTCGATTTGTATTTGGTTTCTGTCCATTTCGTTCGTGGCCAAATGAAGTGCGATCCCTTTTTTGGCTATTTTTTTTTCTTTAGACAAAACTAACAAGATCATCAATAAAGGGAAAATTATCAAAATAATCCTAAAGTTATTGTAATTGTGTTAATTAAGTTATAAACCTTTTGTATTTATGTCAATTCAATAACTCTAGCTAATTTTGACCGGAGATCGCTGACGTGAATGTTAACCATCTTATGTAACGTGAGTAGTATTGACATGCACTATTTTTAATAATATTAAAATATTTTTTGATTTTATTTTAGTTTTTGCTTTTTTTTTCTTTATGTTTTTTTTCCTCCTCCATCTAGCCTCAAGAAGGCAAACGGCGAGAAGCGAGAGCAAGCCTTGACCTTGCTAGCCACGGTGAGGTCAAGCCTCACTAATGACCGACGAGACTCACCCTCACCAATGGCCGGGGGTGGGGGGGGGGGGGTCGACCTCACCTGCCCTTGCCTCTAGCCGGTCACTGACCGTTAGTGAGTAACAATTCCATTTCTAGCCTGACTCGCCATGGATGATGTTGAGGGATATATGTAAGTTATGTGAAAATGGACGCGTGGATATTCACGCGTTCAACTCCTTTCAATATTCTTGCTTTCAAACTATAATAACTTACTCATCGGTCAAAAAGATAAAAGGTATTGTCAAAGATGGACTAGTTGGCCCAAAAAAGTAGATATTTAGAGGATGATTACAAGATCGATCTACCAATAATGATAACAAAATCAATATATTTGTCGCATCCGGAAGAAAAACGTTGTAGATCATGTATAATGGTCAAGGCAAAATAATAGCAAATATCTGTTTTTCCTTAGGAAGGCTGTTCATTCAAAATTACCGGAGGCGAACGAGTCAATTCTCTCTCATGGTAAGTGAACAAGATGGGAAATTTCCTGATATTTTTGCATAAGAAAATTCATGTAGAGCTCCACAGTTGCACGAGCAAAATAAAAATCCACATGTTCGCTCCCCGTCCCTCCACCATTCGTCTTCACAACCCCTAAAAGATAGGCATTCACTCGAGACGCAGAAACAGCGAAAAAGCACCGTCGCCACCGGCGATGTTCAGCTTCAACGTGTCACCGCTACTCTCCTTCACACCCTCGCTGGCCTCAATCACACTCGTCCTCTTCATCACCGTCCTCACCTTCAAATGCCTCCGCTTCCTCTTCTCCTCTGCCGCTGCTACTAACCTTCACCTTCCGCCATCACCGCCGAAGCTCCCTATCATCGGGAACCTCCACCAGCTCAGTGATTACCCTCACCGCTCGCTCCAAGCCCTGTCGAGACGCTATGGCCCCTTGATGATGCTCCACTTCGGAAGCGCGCCCGTCCTCGTCGTATCTTCCGCCGACTGTGCACAGGACATCTTGAAGACCCACGACCTCATTTTCTCCGACCGACCCAGGTATAGGCTAAGCCTGTCAACCCATGTTCATGCATCTTAATTCTCTGTTAAGAGTCATATTTTCTGGCATTTATGATGGAGAAGGTCACGGTGGACTACAGATATGGACATTGACCTTGTGCCGATTCATTTCATTTCTTCGACTCAGGTCAACCCTGTCGGAGAGGCTTTTGTACCACCGCAAGGACGTGTCTCTGGCGCCGTATGGCGAGTACTGGAGGCAAATGAGGAGCATCTGCGTCCTCCAGCTGCTGAGCAACAAGAGGGTCCACTCGTTTCGGACGGTCCAAGAAGAGGAGATCTCTCTGTTGATGGACAAGATCAAGCAGCATCGCTCGGTGGACCTGAGCGACTTGTTTGCGTCGTTGACGAACGACATCATATGCCGGACGGCTCTGGGGAGGAAGTACAGCGAAGGCCTGCAGGGCAAGAAGTTCAAGGTACTGTTAGCGGATATGATAGGGTTGCTGGGCATTTTCAACGTTGGGGACTTCATTCCGAGCCTTGGGTGGATCAACAAGCTAACTGGTCTAGATGCAAAAGTGGAGCGGGTCGCGAGGGAGTTCGACCAGTTCCTCGATGAGGTGGTGGAGGAGCATCGGAGGTAGATGGAGGAGAAGAGCATCGGCGGCGGAGGTGATGATAGGAGAGACTTTGTGGACATTTTGCTGGACATTGAGAAGGACAAGACTGTTCGTTTTGCTTTTGGTGCGGATAGCATCAAAGCAATCGTCTTGGTAAGCTCCCACTTTTCTCCACCAACGATCTCATGCAATCAAATTTTTTTCTTTCAAGATAATTATTGGATGGTCTTGAGGCTATTTCATACCAAAAATTTAAAGAATGAGGCTTTCCCTATATCTATAAATCAATCGCTAACTTTTTCCACAACCGACTTAGAATAAAACCCAACAACAATATTGTTCCACCTTACTTTTTTAAGAAAATTTCTCCAACCAATTGTTTATAGACGAATCACATATATAAACCATACATACCTTTAATTTAACTTAATTTTGGATGATGTTCATGTTTCTACCCTACAAATCATATAACACTAAATATTTCCTAATTAGGAATAAAAATATAACCATTTGTTTTTTGTCCCTACCAAAATTAGTCGGGTAACCGAGTTGATGATTTAATTAAGAGAATCCTAAAGTACAAATTACAATTTCATATGATAAGTTCTCGTTAATTTGGAAATATCTCACAATTTTAGATACTAATTTTTTAAGTCATGGTAGAATTTGTAAAACACGCTCTCTCTCTCTCTCTCTCTCTCTCCATATATATATATTCATTCAGTTGTGACTCGTGTTTCCAAGAGTACTTATGAGTCATAACTGAATGAAGCGATAAGCATCATTAGTTATCCATGATGATTGATTATCAAGTACACTTGTGCTTGTGCAGGATATGTTTTCTGCTGGAACTGATACAACGTACACAGTCCTGGAGTGGGCAATGACCGAGCTCTTAAGGCACCCTCGTGCCATGAACATTCTCCAAACTGAGGTTCGCAAAATCGCCAACAGCAAGCCTAACATAACCCATGCGGACTTGGAGAAAATGCATTACTTGCGAGCAGTCCTCAAAGAGACTCTCCGGCTACACCCTCCGATCCCGCTCCTCGTCCCACGACTGTCGACCCGGGACGTCAAAATCCAAGGCTACGACATCGCAGCGGGGACTATGGTGATCACGAATGCGTGGACCATCGGGAGGGGCCCCAGCACGTGGGACGAGCCGGACAAGTTCAAGCCGGAGAGATTCTTGAACAGCTCGGTGGACTTCAAGGGACAGGATTTCGAGCTGATTCCTTTCGGTGCTGGGAGGAGGGGTTGCCCCGGTACGTCATTCGCGATGGCGACCAACGAACTTGTCTTGGCAAATCTGGTGAACAAGTTCGA
Organism: Eucalyptus caleyi; assembly: GCA_014182885.2. NCBI lineage: Eukaryota > Viridiplantae > Streptophyta > Magnoliopsida > Myrtales > Myrtaceae > Eucalyptus > Eucalyptus caleyi. The sequence goes on along the minus strand of CM024467.2, from coordinate 1,267,198 downwards.
TTGGGCACCGCCCGAGGGTCTGAAAGCGGAGGATTTGGACATGACCGAATGCACTGGTCTTACCATCCACAGGAAAGTCCATCTCCTTGCTGTTGCCACTCCATTCCCTAGTTAAGACCATCGTCATTACCTTATATGCATTGTTGTAAAATCGTGGCGAATGTTTGTGTAATGATGTTTTACTGTAATCAATTTGTAATGATTTTCATCCGTCATTAATCTATAATGGTTTCGTAATGTTTTGTAATAGTTTAGTAACGGTTTTGTACCAATTTGCGATTGATTTGTAATGTTTTTTAATTAAATGCAAGAATTGATGATGGATAATGACTCTTTGTTTTTTTTTTTTTCCAATTACAAATTGTCAATCCATACATAATTGAAAAGTGATAGATATATCAAAGTAAGAAATTCCTTTTTCTCTTTAAATTTTGGAGAATTACTAAAAAGTCTTAAATTGATCACAATTATGTTAATTCAGTCATGAATTCTTTTTTTTTTCCTGGCCAATTGAGTCATAAAATTTTTGTATTTGCGCCAATTCACTTCATCTAGTCAATTTTGTCTAGTAATTACTGACATGGATGTCGTCTGTGATTGTCGTACGTGGCGCATGACCGTAGTTGATATTTAACAATTTTTAATAATACTTTAATATTTTTTGATAATTTATTTATTAATTTTTATCTCTTCCTCGTTGCTCTGTATGGCAGCTGTGTAATGCAAGGACCAACCATCATCACCAACTCGGAACAGCTTCTATACCAAAGCACCAGCCGTGACCCATCCCGGTCTCTACTCTGCCAAACCAACCGTAATGGCAATGTTTGATTCACAGCCGTGATGATCATCTCGAGAAACCTTCTCTGAGATATTTAATCAAATCCCCATTAAGGACAAACCAATAAAAGTTCAGCTTTGACTGTGAAAGTACAATTGAATTTTCTACAAACAAATCAGAACACGGAATCTACTAAAAGAGGGAAACTTGAATACGAGATGACATGAAGGCGACACTAACTTAAAAGCCAAACACAATTCGACATGTCTCGTTCCGTTTCCAATCTATGATGACACTGACCCATAAACCACTAATCAAAATGAGGCGGGGTCGCAAGAGGAGCACGCCATCTTCTTGGTTCAACCTTCGCGTCGCTCTTGCAGATCAGATAAAACAAATTTGTATTAGGTTTTCTGTCCATTTCGTTCTTGGACAAATGAACTCCGGAGACTCCTTTTTCTGGCTGATTTTTGTTTCTTTAGACGAAACTAGCAAGGTCATCAGCGAGTGATAGTTCCATTTCGAGGCGGAGTCGCGGTCGATGATGTTGACTTTTTTGTAAGTTCTGTGAAAATGGATGCGTGCATCTTTGCGCGTTCAACTCCTTTTAGTCGACTTGCTTTCAAACAATCAATTAAAATTTAATGAACCCCACATATCATTCCTTACACATCGGGCAAAAAGATAAATTTTTTACAAAGAGGTACTATTGTAAAGTTAAGCCTACAGACGGTCACAAAAGAAATTAGATATTAAGACGATGATTACAATATCGATCTACCAATAATGATAATGATATTAATATATTTGTCTCAATTCGGAAGAAAATCGTTGTTGGTCATGTATAGTGATCACAAGGCAAAAGAATAGTAAATATTTATTTATCCTTAGTTAGAGCTGTTCATTCAAAATTACCGGAGGGGAACGAGTCAATTCATTTTTATGGCAAGTGAACAAGACAGGAAATATCCTGGTATTCTCCATAGGAGAATTCACGTGGAGCTCCACAACAGAACGAACAATATAAATTCACATGTTCGCAATCTTTTTCCTTCACCCCTCGTCTTCACAACCCTAAAATCACTTGGGACGCAGAAACAGTGGAAAACCACCGTCGCCACCGGTGATATTGAGCTTCAATGCCTCACCGCTACTCTCCTTCACTCCCTCGCTGTCACTATTGAAGCTCCTAATCATCGAGAACCTCCACCAGCTCGGTGATTATCCTCACTGCTCGCCCCAAGCCCTGTCGAGGCGCTGTGGCCCCTCGATAATGCTCCACTTCAGGAGCTCGCCTGTCCTCGTCGTATCATCCGCTGATTGTGCACTTGACATCATGAAGACCCACGACCTTATATTCTCCGACCGACCCAGGTATAGACTAAGCCTGTCAACCCGTGTTCATGCATCCTAATTCTCTGTTAGAGTTATATTTTCTAGCATTTATGATTGGAGAGGGTCCCGGTGGACTAGGACATTAACCATGCGTCAACTCGTTCTATTTTAAAACGTTGTATCTTTTATTTAACAAGACGAAAGCTTCATATGTACTAAATATGTGCCAATTCATGTCATTTCTTTGACTCAAGTCAACCCTATTCAAGAGGCTTCTGTACCATCGCAAGGACATGTCATTGGCCCCATATTATTGGGGTGTAATTCATACTCCTTATCAATTATGTAGAGGCAATGTCCCTATGACTTTAATTCGGGTTTGATCTTATAAATAGTTACTCATGAATAGTAACTGTGAAAAAGAGTTGACTATTTTAAAGGTATTTATTTATTATCCATAAATTACCCAAAAATACAAAAAAAAAAAAAAAAAAACCAGTAAAATTTTATCAACGTGTGTGATGAAAATTTTCTTTTTTATTCTTCTGAAAGCCAGAGGATCGTCCATACGTAGAAAAGAATAGGTTCAGTTCACACAAACTGTCCACGCTGAAGAAGACCCCACGTGACAAGAGGACTGCAAAATGCAAATGTCGTGTCTATTCTGGCGGCCGATGGGGCGGCTGGACCATGCAAACTCTGTCATCGATTTCACATTGATTTGACGGAGATATGAAACGAATCAGGTCGATCCGATTAATGGTGACGGAAAAGAAAATTAGTCATTGAAGATATAGTTGAACTCTAGCAAGTAATTGATTGGCAATGGGCCACCCACTTTACCATGTCCATCACGAAACATCGTTTTCTTTGAAAGGCTTAGTGGTCCCAAAATTTATCTTATGTACAGGTGGTTAAATTCAATGATTTAACCTCCATCTTAAAATCAAAGGTCGAATTAGAAGGGTCAATTCTCAATTCGTGGAATGACAGTTGGCCCATTTGGTTTTAAAATCGTACCAACCAGTCCCATCTAGTCAAGAACTGATGATGATATCTTCTTCTTCTTTTTTCCCATATTCCCCTCAAGTGTAGTTGCATAGTCTAAACTCTTACTCTTTGGTATTTTGGATATTTAATTAATAAAAATCTTGATAGAAAGACATTAAAGGTGTGATAAAGTATAATCAAGTATCATTAACTTGTTAATAAAAAAATATCGAGCCAGTCTAGGTAGTCCGGATGATTTGGTTTACACCTAGAATAGGGAATCGGACCAGCAATCACCGGTTCCAAGTTTTAGGAATGGGGAGCTGTCCAGAACTGGTCAATTTGCTCTAATTCGCTTCAGTTTCGGTACTCACCCTTAGTCGCACATACAAGTTTGATTCGGAGCAACTCAGTTCCCGTGTCCAAATTGTTGAGGCCAACGTATGGTGCAACGTGCAAGCGAAGAAGTTGGACTGGTATTCCATTTTACCGCACATCCCATTTCGATACTAATGCATTCTTGAATGACATCTCGTGACTTTCGTTTTGGATGGATAGCGAGTAAAGGTTCCTCAACGCCTGCTCCTACTCACTATAAAAAGAACCAGACGCAGGAGGAAGCAAGTTGTATCTGGGGTTCTGATAGAAGAAAATGATGTCAAGTGCACTTCTCAGGCAATATCTTTATCCCCTTTTAATACCATTTACCTTCTGCATCTTGCTCCTCTTCAAATGGTTGCTTTCACCTTCCACCACCCGAAAACACCACCACCCACCTTCGCCACCAAAGCTTCCCATCCTCGGAAACCTCCACCAGATCGGCTCGCGCCCTCACTCCTCACTTGCAAACTTGTCCCGTAAACATGGCCCTCTCATGCTCCTCCGACTCGGCTGTGTGCCGGTGCTTGTGGTCTCGTCAGCAGATGCCGCCCGCGAGATCATGAAGACCCACGATCTCATCTTTGCCAACCGGCCAAAGTCGAAGATGTTCAAAAAGCTTGTGTACGACTACAAGGACGTGTCGATGGCGCCATATGGCGAGTACTGGAGGCAGATGAAGAGCGTCTTCGTATTGCAACTCCTGAGCAACAAGAGGGTCCAGTCGTTTCGCCCGGTCCGGGAGGAAGAGGTGGCCAACCTGATCGCTGACATCGAGGGCTTGCTTTCTTCTGCATCGCCGACAACCGTGAATTTGGGCGAGAGGTTCGCAGCGCTAACCAACGACGTGGTGTGCAGGGTGGCTTTGGGGAGAAAGTATGGTGGGAAGAGGTTCAAGGCGATGCTCATGGAATTTGTGGAGTTGTTGGGAGCTCTCAGCTTCGGGGATTATATTCCTTGGCTTGCTTGGGTGGATCGAGTGAGCGGTTTGGATGAGCGGCTGGACAAGGTGGCTAAAGAGCTCGATGGTTTCTTGGATGAAGTTGTGGAAGAGCATGTTGAGAAGAGGATGAACTGCGAGGCCGGCGTCGACGGACAAGAAGGCAAAGAAGATTTTGTGGATATCTTGCTTTCTATCCAGAAGGATCGCTCCGTCGGTTTTTCCATTGATAAAATTACCATCAAAGCTCTCATCTTGGTACGCAAGTTATTGTACGGCCCTTTTTGTTTATTTGGCTAATCCTTATTCCTAGAATCATTTTTCGGCGCGCGGAGCTATATGAACCATCGATATGTGGCCACGATCTCTTCTAATGTTTCAGATCACTCGGTCCATTATAGACTTTTGTCTCGGCATGTTTTTCAATTTGTTAGTTTAGCACACATCTCTTGCAAAAAGATGATGCTTAATTCCCTTAAAACTACAAACTTTTAAGTCCAATTCTGATTTTATCCATAACATTTTTCTTAATAAAAATTATAAATTTTCTTTCTAGTTTTAAATCTGCTCTCGCATCCAAAAATAGCCACCAAGTTCTTCCAAATTATCAATATCAGGAGGCTACTGTTATTCCATGCAAAAGTGAGGGTGTTGTGGGAGTGAATTTGGGAGTATATTGAAAATCTATGATTTTTTTTTATAACTAAAATAAGTTTGGGCAGAATTGAGATTTGACCTAAAAGTTAGATTTTTTTGGGGGGAGTTAAGCCCAAACGGACGGTGTGATACCTCTTTCGGTTGTGAGCATGCAATGTCAGTCGATGTCATTTTAGCAATTTGCACTCAAGTTTTTGGCCAAAGTTGCACTTTAATTAGCCTATGAAATAACGTGGAATCACTCTAGATTGCTACGTGATGGTACTGATCATGTAGGTAGAGACAGATTAAAATGAACAGAGTATTGTATAGTCTAGATCCTAGCACTCTCCTTCTCTGATTGAGCTTTCTCCTTTTGGTCAAGGAGCACTATTTTGGGCAGTTTGGATTGATGGGCCAATTGTAATTTCATCTTAATGTTAGTCCCCCAATGTTGGCAACAAGGTTAATCACCAGGCAAGAATACTTTCGAGCAGGCGTACGATAGTCATGCCGACTACATTGTTATAATTGCAGGATGCATTTGCAGCGGGAACAGACACTACATACACTGTCCTAGAGTGGGCAATGACCGAGCTTCTCAGACATCCAAATGCAATGCGACAAGCACAAGCCGAGGTCAGAAGGATTGCCGGTCACAAGTCGAGCATAACCGAGGAAGACCTGGACCAAATGTGCTACTTGAAGGCCGTGATCAAGGAAACCCTCCGATCGCATCCTCCGATTCCACTACTAATCCCCCGAGAGTCAACCCAAGACACCAAAGTGATGGGCTATGACGTCGCGGCAAGGACGCGAGTGATTGTCAATGCTTGGGCCATCGGGAGAGACCCTTCACTGTGGGACTCGCCAGACGAGTTCCGTCCGGAGAGGTTCTTGAACTCATCAATCAATTTCAAGGGACATGACTTTGAGCTCATTCCATTCGGAGCAGGGCGGAGAGGCTGTCCGGGAATCGCATTCTCCATTGTTGTGGATGAGCTTGTTTTGGCCAATCTCTTGCACAAGTTCGATTGGAGATTGCCTGATGGCGTGGGGCAGCTGGACATGACCGAGTCCACTGGTCTAACCATTCACAAGAAGTTCCCTCTAATTGCTTCTGCCGCTATAGCCACTCCATAATGCTACCGAAGATTTTTACTTATTTTTACATCTAATTCAGGCAATGTTGTCCGACAGATGTGGCGGATGAAGTTCCTTCTTCCCATTTTCCAAATATTTCTGGCAATGCAAAGTTCTTTTGCAGTCTGATAGTCGGGATACACTCTTTTCATAAAGATAGGTTCAGTGAAGTATCAATTAGGCCTATATGCGCATGAGGAAAACAGTTATTGTGAGAAGAAGACGATCCAAAATAGGGATGTATTCAAAGATATAAGCGATGAACATCATGAACTGATGTACGAGCTTCGGTACTGAGGAAGGTGAAGGGCTCTCTGCGAACACGAAATGGGACAGGCCAACACGTCTGAGCAAAGGCACCAAATTTTATGTTAGCCCCGGATTCATCTGAGAGTCGATTCGGTCAATCCAAATCTTGGATGGATTTTGATTTACAAAATTTCAGAATTGCTCTGTTTTCTTAATGACTGAATAGTTAGAATAATCAAGGAAGATTAGTGTATAATGATCTTTAATAATGGATGGTACTCAAGATGGATGGCTTGCAGCCTAATTTCTTAGAATCATTAGTCGACAAGAAGGCGTGAACTCTTAATTTTTAATCTATGGCTGATTGACATTTAATTCAACCTAATCAATTGATCTTAAATAGTTTAATTTGTTGACAAACTCTCCACAAAGGATTCCCAAAACACTGAACAAAAAGAAAAATATACCCATCAGTCATCTCTTTCATTTCCCCAATCACTTAAAACACTTAGAAAGACCTAAGCACTTAATTATTATTTCGCAGATATCTATCGAAAAGCGACATGCTTAAAGCATGATGATCACGTGATCAACCCATCCCTAGATGATTTGGCGCGGCTCCAATGATTAGTCGGAAGAGCACTGATTTTGGGTCGCCATTGCCATCGCTAATCCTAGCAGCATTCTTTTGTTACCCTGCACAGGATGATATCCCAGGATGGCTTTCAGGACATAAGAAAATTCTACCACGATGCACTACATTGCATGTGAATGGCTTTGTCCATGACAAATGCATCATATAATCGCCAGAGAAGGACATTTTTTTATAAGACTGACATTGACTAAAATTAAAACCAAATGGCCGGCAAATCAGATAGATAATTTCAGTGACCATTTTTTTTTGGTCAAAAGAGGTTTCTTTCATTACGTCCTGGGAACAAAACAAGGACTTTTACCCAAGTCCAAACACAAGATAGACGTAAGACAATGAGGAGGATAAGACAACCAGTTCGGCACAAGGGAATCATCGCGGCACACCTTCACGATCCAATCCGCTGCCCGGTTCGTTTCTCGCGGATTGAAGCCCATGGACACTGCAGGTAATGAACCCAACTTTTGTTTACACTCTACCACCACCGATTGAACAGCCCAAGGTATTTCGGCCCAGCCCAGGATGGCTTCTGCTGCTGTTGAGTTGTCTGTGATGATCTGAACAGGAAGTACTTTAGTTGGTCTCCCCTGTTCGTTGAACTGAAGGGCACTCGTGCATGTCTTCTCCACGAAGTGCAGCCCTTTCTTTAGAGCTAGGGTTTCTACTACAAGGGCAGATGGAGTGAGGATTTTCTTGGCGAATCTACCCACAAGATGCCTGTGATGGTCTCTGCAAATCCCTGCAACCACGCCCTGTTTTGAGGCGCAACTCCAAGACCCATCCGCATTCAATTTCAGCTCGCCTTTTATCGGTGGTATCCACTCCTCCCCTCTCCCAAGTTGCTTGTTCTTTCGGTTCTGCATTGTGGTATTGGGGCTCCATTTTCTGTAGAGTTCAAGATCATAGCTTGCGTCCTCCACGATTTGTTGTGGTTTTAGCCGACTGGATCTGAAAACCCATGCATTTCTTGCTTTCCATATCGACCATAAAATACCTGCAAGGAGTGCGTTTGATTTCCACTCATTCTGGTGAAACAAGTTCTCCGAGATCCATTTATCCATTCTTGTGACTTTCTCAATGGTTGTATTCAATAGTATGTGGGGATCCAACCATATCTATTTCGTCCAGGAACATAAGAGGAGGAGATGCTCGAGAGTTTCTGGGGCTTCGTGGCAAATGGGACAAAGTGGATTAGGTAACATTTTCCTCCTGTAGAGATTTTCTCTTGTCGGCAACGCATTATTACAGATGCTCCATAGGAAAAATTTCACTTTTGGGTAGTGTGGGGTTTGCCAAATTGTTGTCCATAGACCTCGGGGTGGCTGATATGACGATGATGGTTGGTTTTCTTTCAGCTGTTTTTTCTGGGAGCATATTTTGTTGTAGCCATTTTTGACCATATAGGAGCCCATATTGTTGCCCATCCACACTATTTTGTCCATTGATGAGTGTGAGCTGAGCGGTATTGAAAGGATCTTGTGGATAACTTGCTCGTCGAACATTTCCTTTAGCTTCGCCACATCCCATTCTTTTTCTTCGGGTACAGTCAATTCCGCGATAGTCGTTGGTTCATTTAGATTTGCACCTCCTCTAATCCGACCTCTAGGTAGCCACACATCTTCCCTAATTCTAATATGTTTACCATCACCCACCAGCCATCTCGTCTCCGATTCAATTGCTTCCCTTCCTATCAGCAGACTTTGCCATCCCCATGAGGGGCGACTACCCTTACCAGCACGCCAAAACTCTCCTTGTGAGTAATAAATACCTTTAACAACTTTTGTCCATAGGGAATTCGGATCCTGAACAAGTCGCCATGCTTGTCTCCCCAGCATAGCCTTATTGAAAGACACTAAATCTTTGAACCCCAATCCTTCGGTGTCCTTCCTTGTTCTCAAAGATTCCCAACTCTTCCAATGAATTCCTTTTCGGTCAATAGTTTGTTTCCACCAAAAGCACGCAATTCTTTTTTCTATTGCTTTACAAATAGAGATCGATATCTTGAAAATAGACATTGCATACTGTGGAAGAGCTTGTACAACTGTTTTGATAAGTACCTCTTTCCTTGCTTTAGTCAACAATTTCTCCTTCCAGCCCTCTAGCTTCGAGTTGACCCTTGCTAGGATCCATGCAAACATATACTTTTTTGATTGTCCCCAATCAGACGGAATTCCCAAATATTTCTTGTCTTGTCTATAATAGGGACTCGTAGTTGATTTGCCAAGTTTCTCTTTAGAGTTAGTGGACAATTATGGCTAAAGAAAATATCTGACTTGTTTAAGTTGATGGCCTGCCCTGATCCATAGCAATACCGGTTTAGGATATTCGCCAGGTTTTGACATTCCATAATCGTTCCATCCAAGAAAAATATGACGTCATCCGCAAATAAAAGATGAGATAGAGTTGGACACCACATATTTAATTTGATTCCCCTCAGACTTCCATCTGATATTGCCCTGCTCATTAGAATAGATAGCACATTTGCCATAATAATAAATAAGTAAGGCGAAAGTGGATCTCTCTGTCTTATAACTCGAGATGGATGGAACTGTTGTATCGACTCTCCATTAATTTTCACACTAAAATATACCATATAAATGCATTGTTTCACACACTAGATCCATTCCTTGTAGAATCCCATTTTCTTCATACACTCACATAAGAAATCCCATTCAACTCGATCATACGCCTTTTGCATATCTAATTTAAGAACTGCCTGAACTTTCTTTTTCCTCTTTCGAATGCGCAGTTGATGTAGCACCTCCTGAACTATCAAGATATTGTCTTGTATTTGTCTTCCACTCACAAAAGGCACATTGTTCTATTGCAATAATATCCGGAAGCCATAGCCTAAGACAGTTTGCCATTACTTTAGAAATGACCTTATAACTAAAATTACATAAACTAGTGGGTCTATATTGAGTAATGTGTTATGGAGTTGCTACTTTTGGAATGAGAACAATGTGTGTCATATTCAATTTAGGATCGAAAGTACCCGTAGTGAGGAAGCTATCAACCATCTGGAATACATCTTGCTGAATGTCAATCCAATAATGATGATAAAATTGCCCACAAAGCCCATCTGGTCCGGGTGCCTTAGTGGCTCCCATTTGAAAAACTGCCTCTTTTACTTCATCCATTGTTACCCTCCTCATCAAGGACTCGTTCATTTATGCATTGACAATTTGTGGGCATTGATCTAGGACTGGTTGAAAATTTCTAGGACCTTCAATGGTGTAGAGGGATTGGTAAAACTGGCCAATGTGTCGCTTTAGTGTTTCAGGTTCCCGACACCAATGATCATCATTCATTTTCAGCATTGTGATTCTATTCCATACCCTCCGCTGGACCGTAGTAGCATGAAAGTATTTGGAATTTCTATCCCCCCACCTTAGCCACTTCATGCGGGATCTCATACTCCAGTACATCTCTTCCTGCCTCCATAATTGTTCAATCCGCTCTTTAATTTGTTTGATTTCCTCCCAGAACTCAGCTCCTTCTAGACTATTAGTCAGCACAGTGAGTCTTCTCTTTAAAAGTTCAATTTGCTTATGTGCGTTTGAGAATTTCCGTTTACTCCATGTTCCCAATGCACCAGCCACCTTTTGTGATTTTTGAACTACATCTCCCAGTGTGTTATGGTGATCATTCCATGCTCCTTTAACTATATCTCTGCATTCTTGGTCTTCTAAACAATATGCCTCAAAGCAAAACTCTTTTTTCCTTCGGAGGATATTCAAGTGTAGAGTGAGGATAAGAGGACTATGGTCAAAACCTAATGCTGTCAAAGCAACAACCTCTGCATTTGGAAACTCCACTCTCCATTCTATGTTGCATTACACCCTGTCAAGCCTTTCTCTTACCAAATTCCCCCCCCCCCCGTTATTTGACCATGTATAGGCACACCCCTTACTTTCAATATCCATTAATGCACAGTCATTCAGCACTTCCCTAAAAGCCACCATTCGATAATGATCCATCCCTCGTCCTCCTTCCTTTTCCCAGAAATCAAGAACCTTGTTGAAGTCCTCCATGCAAATCCATGGTAGTGAGTTGATATGGTGGATTGCTCGAAGTTTCTGCCATAAACAAATCCTCTTCTGGAAATCAGTAGATGCGTGTAGAAAGGATATTCTCATCAGGGTATCGGAAGTAGGATCCCTACATATAATATCGATCAACTCGTTTGAATGCTCCTTTACCTCCACCTTTAATTCCTCATTCCACATTGCTGCTAGTCCCCTTGCCGTGCCAATTGGATCAATAATAAACGACTCCTTGAACTTAAGTTGCTACCTAACTCTGTCCACCACTGTTTTTATGTTCTTTGTCTCCATTAGGAACACCAAATTGGGTCTATCAAGAGCCACAAGGGCTCTGAGATACTGGACCGTCAAGGTAGACCCCAATCCCTGACAGTTCCAGCTCAAAACTTTCATTTATCCCTCGGTGGCTTATTAGGGCTAGCCACCAAAGCCCATTCATGCACTCCCTTATCTACTTGGATAGGTGTTTCGAGAAGCAGAGTCTCATCAATTGCATTTGCATCCTATCCCCTGTAAATTATAACTCTTTGCCCTCTTTATTTTCTTGCTCGCTGGAAGAATATGACCTTTCTTGCTCTTTTTGTGTGTTGTAGCTGTGCTATCCAACACCGTTTTTGTCCATGATGAATTTAAGAGAAGAAGTAGAGAGCCTGTGTCTCTTTTGCCTTTCACGACCTTGGGCTCACTAGCTATGCCTTTCCCTTTTAACTTTAGTAATTTTGAAGATTAAGCTTCCATAGGATAATTCAATTGCTGTTCATAATTATGAGTACTGGTCGGGATCTTCATAGTACCAGCCGGTGGAGTTTCCTCAACTATTTCTTGCTCCTCATTTGGTATCTCCTCCCCATAATACATTTTTCAGAAAGGGCTATTTTCCTTTGCTTCCGCTTTCAGCCAAAATCCAAAGTTTCCCACTACTTCCTCCCCCGGCTTTGGTTCCTCATAAGGGATTTCCTCATAGGTTGTGGCATAATGGCCTATTCGGCCACATGAATAGCAATAGTAAGGAAGCCTCTCATACTTAAAGTCCACCCATATTTGATCATCATCAAAATTCACCAATGCTCCTAGCCATAGGGGGCGTGATAAGTTTAGCATCACCCGCGCTCTGCCCACTTTACATGGACTGCCTTCTTTGCCATCTATTTTCAATTCCACCACCTTGCCTATCTTCCCGACCACCTCCAGCATTGTCTTTTCAGTGATTCAAATTATTGGAATTCCCAACACTTGCACCCAAAATGCACAATGAGTAAAGACATGCTTGTGGATAGGTACCTTTAGTTGTAGTTTCTGTAGAATCAGCAGGTTCCCCGAGAAACACCAAGGGCTGGCATCCAAGACTCTTTTCAAATGAGCTTCCTCTCTGAAAGTGAACGAAATAGGCCCGACTGCACTACCTCACACACTACATTTTCAGTCTTCCAAGCCTTCTTCATTGTGGATAAAAAGGCCGGAAAGTTAACATTAGGCCTGGAGAATAGTTTCCCAAGCAGTATGAGATTACAAGCTTTCCATTTATCCTCAGGGATTTCTTCAAACACGTTGGCTACAAAATCCTTTAACCACATTTGCCCCATTCGTCTACATAGTGTAGCCAACCTATGCTATTTAATTGATTCATTCTCCATTGCAACCTCTTTTTTGTTTTATAGGTGCAAATTCAGGACATCCTCCAAGACTTACCTCGGAAAGGAAAGACGTTAAATCCTACACATACCGAGTGGTGGAGCTGAAAAAACGTGGATGAAGGGAGCTCGAATACTACTGCTGTCTCTATTTCACTTACCATTCTTTACCCAGAGAATCCATAAAGTCCAGACTCCATCCATACTCGTAAGGGGCTGTTGTAATGAGTGATGACGGATGATGATAGTAAGGAGAGATTACATTGTGACGATAGGTTCATCCATTTTTGTGGTCTGTGTTCGGGTTGAGGAATTTTTAGTTGTCAGGTGTATTGGGATTCATTGATATTGGGAGATTTAGGGCTTGGGACACACTATCACCATGGATAGAGATGGAGCTCTTTCGAGAGAGAGATAGACTCTTAAAAGAGAGCTAGTCTTTTGCCACAGCTGTCTTGCTCTTGACTTGATAAGATTACCACGCTCTGGTAGTTAAAGGTCGAGATACTATCGGTCAAGAAATTAATGTGACTTGTGAGGTATAGCAATTATTAGGAAATAATCAAGTTAGAGCAGTATCTATGAGTGCTATAGATGGTTTAATGAGAGGAATGGAAGTGATTGACATAGGAGCTCCTCTAAGTGTTCTAGTCGGCGGAGCGACTCTCGGCCGAATTTCAGTGACTTCCGTATATTAAATTGTGTGGGAATCAATTAAGAAGTAGAGAATAGCAATATCATGATCTATTTCTCCCAACATGCTTGGTCCTAGCAGCTTTGCTAATTGTTTTGGGAAAGAGCAAGTCTAGGAAAAGAAAGAGCAACTTCCGACCAAGCCCTCCCAAGTCGCCAATCATTGGCAATCTCCACTAGCTTGGCAAATCGCTGCACATATCTCTCCATCACCTCACGAGGAAGTACTGGTTGATCATGTCCTTGCAGCTTGGCAAAGTCTAAACCATAGTTGTATCCTCGACTGTGATGGCCAAGAACTCTGCCAAGCACTTGTTTTATTATTACTCCCACACGGCTCCTTTGTTTTCACTTAATCAAGTCGTATATGCCGACTGTCATTGTGACATGCGACATATGTCAACCAAAGACTTCCTTCAAATAACCTAACGCTAGCATTGATTAACAATCAGTTGTTTGGTATTGATCTTAAGACAGATTTCGCATCTCAAATTCCTTCTACCCGTTTATCCTAGTTTCTGACATTGCAATGTTTCTAACATAGTCTATGTAGGCATTATGTGGTCCAACGTCCGCGATACAATTTCTTTGTATACGTAGGTCTAAAAAAAAAAAAGTTAGGGTCAACATTGAGACTCAAAGATGCTACAAAACTTAGCGCATGGGCACATGTGAATAACGTTTGTTGGGATTGTTGGATTCCCAAAAACAGGATTCGACACTAAATCGAACCCCTAAAACGACTGCGGAAGACGAGCCCAAAAACAAACATGTATCACCGATCAAAGACACACCACGAAATCGAGCGTATCTTATTGTCCACTGATTAAACTCCAACACTGATATGAGGGAGAAAACTGATCCCGTTCGATCTAATGATGTCAATTCGCCTTGAAGGGAAGAGAGTGTCGTCTCTTTTGTTACCTTTTCTTTTGGAGGGAGAGAGGGAGGAGGAACGTACTTACTGTCAAAAGGTGCGTTCCTCCCTCTCTTTTCCCCTTAAATACATCCTCTCCACAGGACGTGTCCTTTTGGTAAAAGACGTTCCCTTAAAAGTTACAACCCTTCAACATATCCCTCCATCCATGGGCCCTAATCTTGTGGGCCAGGCTTTTAGGCCCAACATGGGCGGACGGGCCAACTTAGGCCCATCACAATAATTAATAAAACCATCATCTCCCACTCGAACATGGTGGGCCGAACAGAATCCTTTTTACCTCTCTTCAACATTCATACCGATGAATAATCCGTGCGACCAGCATACTTCGAGAGCTCATTGCTATACATCTGTTAGGAATATATAGCAACTCATAATGGGTATCACACTTTGAGTAGATTTAGTATGCAGTACCCTAGATCGATCGATCACATTTATATCTCTCTTGATCTCTTTTTAAACAACGATATATTGTATTTACAATTATGATTATCCCAAAGACAATCATAATTGGTCAACCAGTGAACACAAAACTAATATGTGATTCTCCAAATTCGATCTTCCCATTTTCTTCAAACTCTCAATTTCAGTTCAACTTGCTTTTCTAGAAATGTCCCATTAGATCGAATTAATTTATGATCATTGGTAACATCCTAAGATAGCAAACACTAAATAAAAATATTGAAAATAAGTAAGAGTCATGAGGGCACTAAAATTGATGAACTCTTTTTCTTAAGAGTCTCTCACGGCATAAAAGTTGAGATCAAACTTTTGACACTCTTATTGGTGGTTTCATGCATACGTAGTAAGAAATACGTATTACGGTATTAACTCTTTTCCCATGGAGCATATGTCTACACCTTCAATATTGTACAGATGATAGTTCAGACATACATAATGTCTAACTTGAGTTCACACATCTACTCATTCACATAATTCATCATAACTCACATCTGACATCTTAGACAGATAAAGTAAAATATGTGGAGTATTTTACTTTCGGACATAGCACATATCATATCTTCATCTTAACACTTAGTTAATGCGACATATATATATTTTAAGCTTGAGCTCTTGATTATTACCTGGATAATAAGCTTAAAAACTGTCTCAACTCTATCACACAGTAAATAGAGGCGATTACCCGTGTGAGTGGACTAATCTTTTATCTGTTCGACATACTTTCTCAACTTAATATAATGCACTGAGCATTAAGATGCATAATCGCCAAACAAAAATTCATAAGCATTAATGATGAAAAACAAAACACTTCAAGGAAATTATAATATTCAGTACATCCGCCTCTACGCAGTCCTAGAGATTTTACATGACTACAAAACACATCTCTATGTATTGGTTTTGTCATAAGATCTGCTACCATTCTATGCGTAGATATGTACTGTAAGTTCACATCCTTTCGTATAACCATATCTTTGACAAAGTTATATTTCGTATCCATATGTTTGGTCTTACTATGATATTTTGGATATTTTGTGTATGCTATAGTTGCTTGGCTATCACAGTTAACCAATGATGGATTTGCAGCATATCCAATAACACCTAAATGATTCAAAAATCTCTTAAACCAAACATCTTCTTGTACTGCTGTTGATAATACCATGAACTCAGCTTTCATCGTGGACAAGGCTATACACGTTTGTTTCTTACTGCTCCAACATATGACGCCATTATTTAGTCTAGAAACAAATCGAGAGGTAGATTTCTTTTCATTTAAATCTCTTCCCCAATCAACATCTAAATAGTTTTCGAGTCGCAGATCTTTTTCTTGATAACTCAGCGTATAATCAACAGTTCCATTTAAATACCTTAGTATTCTCTTAATGGCTTTCTAATGTGCTTGACTTGGATTGGATTGGTATTTACTCACCATTCCAACTGCAAAACATATGTCAAGTCTTGTACACATCATAGCATACATCAAGCTCCCAACAGCACTAGTATAAGGAACATGTTGCATTTGTTCCTTCTTGGACACAATCCGTGGCTCAATCTTTCACCTTTTGCAATAGGAGTATCGTCTTGCATACGATATTATTCAAAAACCCTATTTATATATGTTTCTTGCGAAAGAGACAATGATCTTTTCGAAGGATTCCTTGAAATCTTAACTCCAAGAATATATGCAGCCTCACTCATGTCTTTCATCTCAAAGTTGGAAGATAGCCAACTTTTGACAATATTAACAAACTCCTTATTACTTCCAGTAATTAGTATATCATTAACATATAATGATATGATCACAAATTGATCTTTGGATTTTTTGATATATACACAATGATCATCATCAATCATTGTAAAATCACATCCCATTATGACATTGTGAAAACGTATATACCATTGTTTCGACAACTGCTTAAGGTCATATATCGATCTCAAAAGTCAATATACTTTTCCTTCTTAGCCTTCTATAATGAAACTAGTAGGTCGTTCCATATATATTTCTTCCTTTAATTCTCCAATGAGGAAAGCAGTCTTTACATCTATTTGATGTAACTCAAGATCCATAATAGCCATTATTGCCAGAATAATGCGAATCGAGGTCAATCTCATTATAGGAGAAAATGTTTCTTCAAAATCAATTCATTCATGTTGATTATACCCCTTCACCACAAGGCGAGCCTTATGTCTTTATATCGAGCCATTAGCTTGATGCTTTATTTTGAGAACCCACTTGTTCCCAATAGCTTTGCGTCCTTTTGGAAAATCAATCAGTTCCTAAACTTGGTTTGACTTCATTGACTCCATCTCCTCTTCCATTGCATGAATCCACTTTTCCTTACTAGGGCAAGTTAGACCCTCATTAATATTTCTTGACTCATCCTCATCTTGTGGAGCAATCATGAAAGTTTCCCCTTCAATGCCAAAACGTCGAAGGGGAATACTTTGGTGACTTGTTCGCCGTATGGGAGATTGTACACTTTGCATATCATTCCCCACCATGCTCCCACTCGGATTAGATAATGATGATATCATCTCATCATGTGGTTGTAATTAAGAGTGAGTTGAATTAAATTCATCACTTCTTATGTTACTCCCACTTGGACGAACTTTATTAAGTTCATTATCTTGATCCAAGGTTTCAAATAGGGAGTAATCTTCCCATATTTCCCCATTTTTAGGAAATTTATCCTCTAAGAATGTGATTTCTCGTGATTCAAATTTAGTTATACTTTCACTTTCTTGCTCACCTATGAACACATATTATTTCGAGTGTTTGGAGTATCTTATGAAAATACTTTTATTTTTTGTGGGACCCAATTTCCCAAACTTGTTAGAGGGTTCATGAGTACAGGCAGCATAACCCCATGGCTTAAAAAAACTTAAGTTCGATTTTCTACCCGTCCATAACTCATATGAAGTAGAAGTAACTGATTTGGAAGGCACACGGTTAAGTATATAAGCAGCAGTTAACAAAGCATCACTCCAAAAAGTGATAGGTAAGTTAGCATGCGTCATCATGGACCTAACCATTTCCAATAGAGTTTTGTTCCCCCTCTCCGCAACACCGTTTTGTTGAGGAGTATATGGAATAGACAACTGTTTTTCTATTCCTTTTTCATCATATAATTTTCTGAACTCATCATACAAATATTATCGTCCTCGATTGGATCTCAATACTTTTATTTTCTTATCTAATTGATTTTCTACCAAGTTCATAAACTTTTTAAAACAACTAAATACTTCAGATTTATGAGAAATCAAATAAATATATCCAAATTGAGTATAATCATCGATAAATGTGATAAAATAAACAGCCCCATGCCTTCCTTTTACATTTATTGGACCACAGCCGTTAGAATGGATTAATTGTAAAGGAAATTAAACTCTTTTACATTTTCCAAATGGTTTTATTGTCGTTTTCCATACTAGGCAATGCTCAGATATGGGTAAATCGACATTTTCAATGTTGCCCAACAAGCCATCTTTAGCTAGTTTATTCATACGTTGTTGGCCAATATGACCAAGTCTAGCATGCCACACATTCACATCATTATCATATGAAATATAAGACGTGAAAATGGAATAACAAATATTGACATCACCAAAGTCAACATTTAATACAATAAAACCATCCAGAAAATGACCACAACCATAGTAGTTTATATCCAAATACAAATGTACACCGCTATTACGGAAGTTTATGCTAAAACCAAACTTAACCAACACCAAAACAGACACTAAATTTTAACGAATCTCCAGAGCATATAGAACATCATGTAGGAACAAGGTGCGTCCACCACGCATGTTCAATTGGCAGGTGCCAATCCCTTTAACTTCAGCTCTAGAGTTATTTCCGACATAGATCCACTTAGTTCCAGTTGGTATTCATCGGAATTTCACGAAAGATCCTCTATCCTTCGCTACATGGTCTATTGTTCTTGAATCTACAGTCCACAAAGGATTCGATTAAGCCAATAATACAGAACTTGATACATAAGCAAAGTTCTCAAATGTACAAGATGTGTTTACCTTTTTCAACTTACAACAGTTGCGAGTATAGTGACCTTTCTTGTCACAATTGTAACACCTCATCCTTGACATTTTCTTCACTTGAGGACGTTTTCCTCTCTTGTGTTGGTTAACTCTTGATTATTGTAATAAGGACTTGATCTTTTGCATTCTCACATATTGAATGAATCAATACGCTTGCGCTTAGAGCTCAAAGCCCTTTCTGAGCTAGAACCAGCATTGCAAATATCTATTTTCGGCTCAAATGCCGTTAGGCAGTCCTTTACTAGTTCAAGGTGGTGCACAGCATCCTCAAGATCTTCCATAACATGGTCAAGAGCTTCTAGTGCTTCTTGCTTTTCCAGCACATATTAAATTTTCATATTCAATATTTCACAATTGTTGCCATTGATATCAGCAATTACGTTCTTAGTTACTAAAACCATTGATCTAAACATATCAGATATATATGTAAGAATAATTAATGCCTATTATTTATGCATCCACTTTGCATAGACACATCATATCAATGAACAATTTCAAGTAAGATTTCAGAATCAAAAGGTTACTATATTTCCAATCATCCTCAAAAAATCCTAACTTAAAACTATTATTAATATAATTGTCTTATGCAAAATGAATTCTATGAAGTTACAAAAACTTCTATGAACTATCCACATCAGTCAACAATAACAGAAATCAAATAATATTTGATATCCAATAGAATAATAATACTTTCACATAATACAACTATCCACTACACTAAGTAATATATACAGAGGAAAATATCAACATAGAAAGAGATATTTATATCCAAAACATCTCAAACTAATCTAAGAAATAAATAGGGAAAGTCCCTGCTAATCTATCAGTCAAAATATCTACGAAATCTAAAGGCACATTTGCCAACCATGGAAAAACTTTTGGAGAGCTTTCATGTCGCCTCCAAGGCGCATTCACTCTACACCATGTGGCGCTCAATCTAAGGGTTAAAGTTTTGGTTAACTCAATCCTATAGTACTCTCTTACAAAAGCTACTACTAGCCTCCTATAACCCGGGACCATGTTGACCTCCCATAGGCGATCTAACACTTCTTGCCATTCGGGTGGAAGAGTGTTCATCAATGCCGACACCTTCTCAAAATCCGGTATAAGATAACCATTCTAGATAATTTCATATATCATCTGATTGACCCTGATCATATGTGATACTAAATCACCGTCATGCCACCGATAACTAGTTAACTCTATCATCAGCCTTTTAAGTCTTGCACTTCCTTCGCCTGTTCTCGGGAATGCAGGTATCCGTGCATAAAGTATCATAGTTCCTGTAACAAATGCAGAACTAAAAATGGATCACTTATAATCCATAATGAACATAAGGGAAAATACATAATTTTCCATAATTCATGCAACAATTGCTGAACAAAAAATGGATTACTTATAACCCACATAGACATAATTGAAAAAGAAACAGATTCTTTTTCCCTTTTTTTTTTGTTAACGGTCAAAGTCAACGGTCAACGGTCAGTAATGGTCAACGATTAAGGTTAGTCGGGTCGGGCCGGGTCGATCCGTCCGACCCAGCACGGGTGGCATGCGTGCAAATGATGTCATGATGACGTCAGCTGGCGCGTGCCTCGCACGTGCCAGCGACGGCACACGGGCACGTGTGTCACACATGCGTGTGTCGGCCGCGCGTGCGCGTGTGATGCCGCACCTGCCCCTGCAAATTGGCGCGTGTAAGACATTATTTCGCTTCGGCTGCATGTGGGGGCACGTCTGGTGGCCTTTAGCGGTGTTCCACCACTCGTTGTGCTCGTCTCGATGATACCTTCTATCCAACACCATCAGAAATGGATTTTGACTTACAGAAACTCGAAAAAATGGATGAACAGTGCTCGGGTGTCGAGATTTTTCCACCCTGATCGGTGTCGGCCGATTAGTTTCACGAAAAATCAATAAAAAACATTCATAAACATGAAAGGGGTTGGGAAAACATGAAAAAAGGATCGGGAAACATGAACTCTTGCTTTGATACCAATGTTGGGATTGTCGGATTCCCAAAAACAGGATTCAACACTAAATTGAACCCTTAAAATGAATGTGGAAGACGAGCCCAGAAACAAATATGTATCATCGATCAAAGACATACCACGAAATCGAGTGTACTTTATTGTCCACAGATTAAACAACCATGCTAATATGACGAAGAAAACTGATCCCATTCGATCCGATGACGTCAATTCGCCTTGAAGGGAAGAGAGTGTCGTCTCTTTTGTTACCTTTTCTTTTGGAGGGAGAGAGGGAGGAGGAACGTACGTATTGTCAAAAGGTGCGTTCTTCCCTCTCTTTTCACCTTAAATACGTCCTCTCCAAAGGACGTGTCCCTTTTGTAAAAGACGTTCCCCCAAAAGTTACAACCCTTCAACATATCCCTCCATTCATGGGCCCTAATCTTGTGGGCCAGGCTTTTAAGCTCAACATGGGCAGACGAGCCAACTTAGGCCCATCACAATAATTAATAAAACTATCAATGTTAATAGCATGACAGAGAACCCTTGATAGAGATAGAGGCGCCACAGAATTATAGTGAGAAGAAGACGAATGAAAATCCTGAATGTGTCTA
Organism: Eucalyptus caleyi; assembly: GCA_014182885.2. Taxonomy (NCBI): domain Eukaryota; kingdom Viridiplantae; phylum Streptophyta; class Magnoliopsida; order Myrtales; family Myrtaceae; genus Eucalyptus; species Eucalyptus caleyi. The sequence goes on along the minus strand of CM024467.2, from coordinate 1,245,688 downwards.
AAAGGTATCGACGATGAGCATCTTGAACAATCTATGAATGGGTTGTACCTGAAGAAGTTACTGAGATGCTTTCTAAACTAGTTGCAAAGGAAAATGATGCCCTCAACTACTTTTTCTTATTCCACAACCTTTATCCGAGCGTGAGCAAGGGATTTTGTTTGCCAAATTGCTTAGGCAATGAAATATCTTTTACTGAGAGTCTTTCCTCTGTTTTTATTAAAAGGGACAAAGGTTTTTACTCCAATTCCAAACATAGGATATAAAATGCAAAATAATTATTAACTTCTGCATCCAAACAACATTGTGAAACACTGAGCTAAATTGGAATATAATCAACAACAAAGCCCGTAAATTACAATACCAAACCCAAACTATGCCAGAATTCAATCAACAACACAATTTGGGGATATTAGACATAGTATCAAAAATTTAATCGACAACACTGCTCCAAAATATTGAGATACAATATTGGAATCTAATCAATGACGATGCATCAGGATAGATGGCGCAATATCATAATCTAATCAACAATAATGCATTGGGATACAAACACACATCGAATTCTAAAATCTATAGCTAGAGAAATTAAAATGCATTATAGGAAATGTAAAGATAAAGAGATAACATTTTGATTGATTTAGCATATGCATCCCTCTGTCTATGCATCCTTGTCATTATGATTATCCGCATTTCCTCCAACATATTATATATAGACTTACACCTAGCATGTATAATTTTTCCATTAAATGTTTCGCATAAGTTATTGTCAACAATGTCACATTTCACATTAGTGTTAAAGAAAGCATTACACCAGTGTTTTGGCTCTGTTTGCACCAAATCATGATATGCACAAGGACTAATTTTCTTCAATGCCTGAGAGTGTTCATCATACTCTGTCCTAGTATTGCTCTTAGCACATTACCAAAATAGTCTTTGCATTTGTATTCCCTTATGTTTCTTACCCCAATTAGCATAGATGTGTCTAGCACACATCCTATGCTCAGCTATAGGCAGTAAATCAGCTACAGCTCCTATAAAAGATGATTGTAATGTAAAACATATCTTATAAATGTGGCTATCTAAGAAGTATAAAAATAAAAATTAACTAAAGAACTCACCTTTTGTTTGTCACTAATTATGACCCAACTTCATCCATATGTGTCAAAAATATTAAGATCATATATCAAATTTCTTAAGAACCACATCTAGGTGTCGCTATTCTCAACTCTGACAATCGCCCAAGTAATTGGGAACATCTGATCATTTGCATCCCTTCTAATAACACATAAGATCTGACCTTGACAAATTCCTTTCAAGAAACAACCATCTAACTCCACAACTTGCCTACATCCACTAATAAACCATTTCTTACAAGCAGCAAAGCAAATATACATTCTTTCAAACAATGCCTTGGAGTACATATCTGGCTTTTTAACTTTCAATGTAATAGTACTCCAAGGATTTTTCTCCCTAAGCTCCTCCACATAATCCCACAGTTTTGCATATTTCTTCTTATAGTTTCCTATCAACACTTTATAAGCAAACAACTTAGCCTTCGTACATTGAGCTATGCTTACATCTAAACCCAGCTATTTCTTGATTAATTCCTTGAAAGCAATAATTTTAATAGTTGGCATTGCTTTTATTGTAGGAAGATAATGATTTGCCAACTAAGAGCTTGTCACCCTCTTATTTTTGAAACAAATGCTACAAGTATGCTTTGAATGTAAGGTCTTGACATGAAATGATCGAGTACGAGCATCAACAAAGCCAGAAATCTTCCAAGGACAACTCTCAATAACACATTTTGCTCTAACAAACTTCTTATCATTCTTTGTAAATTTTATCTCTCTACGTTTAGTCACTGAGTACTTTTTCAAAGCATCTTTGAATTTGCTACTACTATCAAATGCTATAGCCATAGTAAACACAGGCACAACACATTTATGATTATATCTTGGAAACCTACTTCTCTTTCTAGTAAAATCATCTTCTCCCTCTACATTAGACCTCAAACTGTCATAGGCATCTGTATCATAATACTCCGTCTCATAACCAACTTCAGCATCAACTCTACTATTCACATCTAATGGTTAAGATGATACTAATGATGTGGATGGTTCCCCTATAATCAAATCCTTTGTAACCCTCCCACGAAACTCAATTATATTCTGACTTGCTTCTAAAAGCTCTTCATTATCAATATCATCATCATCAGTCCAAAATCTTACATCGCCAAGAAAATTTGTCTCATCATCATTGTCGTCATCCATAATATCCCCCTTTATGTCAATAAAATTACCTTCATCAACTAAGTCGTTAGGATCTAAGTCATCCTCGTGCTCAATAATTGTCTTATTCACTAAACCAATATCATTGCAAGCACTCACACTAATCCCTTGACCAACACCCTCACTTGGGCAAGCATCCTCACCCTCACCACCCCCATGACCAAAACCCTCATTCGGACTAGCACTCTCACCCTCACCCTCACCCACACCCACACCAACCCCTTGACCATCACCCTCAACTGCCTCATCGATTGCAAAATTTTCTCCATATCTCAATTAACCCATGATGCAAATAACTGAAAAGTAAATTAATGACATTGCTCTCATTCCATATATATCTCAGCCCATCTTCTAGAGACTTTCCAAGAAACTTAAAATAAAGCTTTTCAAGTTTACAATTTACCCCATTCTCAATATCTCTAATGAAGCTTTCATAGCTCCTTGAACCGATATCAATTTTTACCAAATCAATCTTACCCCCAACATATTCAAAGCATTGGGTGACGGTAAAAATTTCCACCATGGAAAAGGCAAGCCCATGCCGACTTGTCGCTCATCTCAACCCTACACAAAAGAACGCAATATATGTTGTAAGAAGCCACATAATGGAGATTTTAACATGAATGGCCAAAAGTGCTAAATAAATATAAAGAGTTTGACTTGAGCATAAGTGCAAAATCCTTCCCGTCTCATAATTACAAGTGAAAATTCTCTCTAATTTACAGGAATTAACTAGATCAATTAATATCTAGTACCTATGATACAAGAGTTCAAGGTGAATAGTGGCATAAAATTAGTTTGCTTTCAAGTTAGATATTTGGTTTGTATAGCTACTTGAAGCCAATGCCAAAAATCTTAGGGATGATAAAAGAAAATTTTCTCCCATAGTAGACGTGATCTTGTTTTTTTGCAACTAATGAAGGAGAAAAAAGACCATGATGCTAGGTTCTTTGTATATAGATATAGCAGGTCAATGTATTACAAGCAACATGGCTCACAAGGCTTTAACTTTAGAATGTTACTTCATATTATCTTAATTCTTTCCTACCATCACTTCCATGGATATCGTCTTTTGGCTTTTCAGGATTTTTGATAATAGTTTCATTGTTTAGGCGGCTAAATAGTGTACTTCTATGCTTAAACTTTGAAGTTAATTTGCTCAGAATCATTGATCTACTTTCAGTTTAAAACCAAACAGTTGGTTTGTTCAACGCACGCGAAGAAATAAGATAATTTGGGAACACGACAAAGACAATCATAGAGACAAAATAATTTGGGAACATGACAAAGACAATCATAGAGACAAAATAATTTGGGATCACGACAAAGACAAACATAGAAACAAAACACAGTTTAGGACCACGACAATATACCTTTTGACAGATTTTGTTTGACTTCACAACCACCCACCATGTAGCTCACCACTTGTCGACAACACAATCAAATTAGGACCACCTCACTTGCTTGTGTTTGCTGTGGATGAACGAATCGGGTCAAGTTGTGGGCAAATCGAGTCTTCGAGTCTTCGGGTCTTCGTGTCTCTCGTCTTCTCAATTGTAGCAACAAACGAATTGGGTCAAGTTGTGGCCGAATTAGGTCTTTGGGTCTTCAGGTCTTCTCGATTCGGGCAAGAATCGACGAACAATGGCGTTGGCCAAAAAGGGGCTTGATTCATGAAGGATATTGAGGAAATCACAAGACGAGATCAAATCAACTCAAAATCTACAAGAATTTTGGAGGAGATCTCACTAGGGTTTTTTAGATGATTTTGGAAAGAAGCAAGGAGCAGCCGCACGACTTTTCTCTTCTGCCTTTTCTCTTTGGCTTTTTTTTTTTTAAAAGCAAAACGACGACGTTTTGCTCTCCGGTGCCATGTCAGCATCGACAACGCCGACCGACACTAACTAGGATGCCACATCAGATTTTTCCAACTATGCATGGCCAGATGGACTGAACTAGAACAAAAACAAAAGGTTTAGAACTAAATTGGCCAAAAAAAAAAGTTTAGGACTGAATTGACACAATTGCAATAGGTTTATGACTTTTTTGGTAATTTTCCCATTTCTAGTACAATGGTAATCAAGATCCTATTGATTGTTCACCTTAATACCTCTAAAGTAGTGTAGCTCATAAGGAACTTCCTATTCTTATAGACATGTTCACATAGGTCCTTCAAGTTATTTTGGATATTTTCACTTTGTATATCTAAGTTCCTTTTATGTGGATATTTCTTGAGGCATAAACAACACTTGCATCTATCGAACTCATAAGGAATCACGGATTATTTTTTTTTTCCACTTTCCAATATATTAGGGAGTTTTCTCGGTACCATCGAGCTCCTCTCAATCTCCTCCTAAGGGTGCATCCAGGACCTACCTTGGGTGTTGAAAGCCCATTTGACCAAATATTGCGTTTTTAGTAAAATTTTAGAAACCCGCCTTGAGGGAATGTTTGTCTTTGAAAGGCTAAAAGCCCAAGGTAGGTCCTAGGTTGCCTTGAGCTTTTAGCATTTTCGGAAGACCTCCCTAGGGTTTAGTATAAAAATTTTGTTCCAAAACTATCCCTACTCAATTTTTTGTTTTTGCGTTTTTGCCCTTGTGATTCACTGTTCATCTTCTTCTCCGTTGAGTTGCATGGCGTGGTTGCGTGTGGTTGTGATGGGTCGACAATGGGATGGAGAGAGGCCAGTGAGGTCGCGGCTACCCCGGTAACCATCATCGACTAGTCGTGCAACCTTGGCTAGTTGTGGCAACCCCCTACGAGTTGCATCATTGAGACCCAAGTCTGGCTCACACGACCTTTGAGAGGGGCCACCAAAGGTCATGTGACCAGGCGACCCTTGTCAAGGTCACGTGACCTCTGGCAACCCAGATCTAGATGGTAGTGAAGTCGCATGACCTTTTGGCGACTCAGATTTGGGTCATGTGACCTCCGACGATCTAGATCTGAGTCACACGACCTCTGTGAAGGGCCACCTAAGGTCACATGACTAGGTAGCCTTTGTCGGGGGTCGCCCGACCTTAGGTGGCCCTTGTTGGTGGTCTTCAGGGGTCGTCCGACCCCCAACAACCCTCGTAAGTTGTCTTTAGGGGCTGCCTAAGGTCTTGCAACCTCAAATGTCGGCCACTAGTGATAGATTTCGCTCGCCAGTGGTCACCTGCCCTCGTTGGCTTAATTTTTTATTTTCCATTTGATGAATTTTTTTTTAATCACAAAAACTTTTTGTAAATATAATCTCTCTAAACACTATTTTGTTCAGATGTATTTTATAATGGACTTTCAAATTATAATTTAACAAACATAATTTGTATTTTTAAAAGATCCCTTAACTTAAAATCCTTCATATATTTTTCTAAAAGTTTTCTTCATAAGTCAATCAAATACATCCTAAAAAGGTGCGAATCCTTTTGAGATTCTCCAACCTGGAATTCTGCAAGCAGAAAAAAGAAAGCATAGATGAAAGAAGAAGAAGAAGGTGGAACAGGAAAAATGTTATCCAAGGAAGTGGGAAGGCAATGGAGACAGGATGGTCATCTCCTGATCAAATGAAAAAAAAAAACAAAAAAACTTACCAGCCTTACGTTGCATTATTGGTAATTGTCGTTGGTACGTTCAATTATTGGTACTTGTTGCTCATACGTTGCAGGCCGTATGTTGCATTATTGGTACCCGTTGGCCATCCATGTTGTATTATTGGCCATCTAGCTTTTCGTTGTATTGTATTATTGGCCACTCCTTAGTTTCGTTTAATGCTTATATAAGACATGTATTCCAACGGGCAGTGTCCCTATGACTTTAATTTGGGTTTGACCTTATAAATAGTTACTCATGAATAGTACCTGTGAAAAAGAGTTGACTATTTTAAAGGTATTTATTTATTATCCATAAATTACCCAAAAAAAAAAAACCAGTAAAATTTTATCAACGTGTGTGATGAAAATTTTCCTCTTTATTCTTCTAAAAGCCAGAGGATCGTCCATACATAGAAAAGAATAGGTTCAGTTCACACAAACTGTCCACCCTGAAGAAGACCCCACGTGACAAGAGGACTGCAAAATGCAAATGTCGTGTCTATTCAATCGGTCGATGGGGCGACTGGACCATACAAACTCTGTCATCGATTTCACATTGATTTGACGGAGATATGAAACCAATCAGGTCGACCGATTAATGGTGATGGAAAAGAAAATTAATCATTGAATAGTATAAATACACTTCGAATGAAAAATTGTACCAATGCTTATATAGGTGGCCATCAACCATCCGTCGTCATATTTCAACAGTTAGACACGTGGCATTAAAACATATCATTGCTGACACTTCATGTCTGCTCTTGTATTTGTTGATGGCGCAATATATAAAAGATGATATTTGTGCATTGTGCACGTGAATCTCGCTTATTTTTGTCCATATGCTGCATATTTCTCACCTTTGTGCCAAGTGCATGTATACTGATAATCAAATCAACTTTGGGTGTCAACAGATGTCCATCTTCAAGCCATGCGCGCATGCATCAAATGAATGGAGGGAAGAGGAAAGTGGCCCACGTTGCATTAACATGTGTTCCCTTCTTGCCCTTTATCTACTTTGTTGATGACGCAATATATAAAAGATGATATTTGTGCATGTGCACGCGAATCTCGCTTATTTTTGTCCATATGCTACATATTTCTCACCTTTGTGCCAAGTGCATGTATACTGATAATCAAATAAACTTTGGGTGTCAACAGATGTCCATCTTCAAGCCATGCGCCCATGCATCAAATGAATGGAGGGAAGAGGAAAGTGGCCCACGTTGCATTAACATGTGTTCCCTTCTTGCCCTTTATCTACTTTGTTGATGGCGCAATATATAAAAGATGATATATGTGCATTGTGCACGCGAATCTCACTTATTTTTGTCCATGTCAGAAATTGAAGCAAGGGACGAAGCAAGATTCGGAAGAGGAAAAGTGGAAGGAATTTGGGGAGAATTTCTTTTCTGTATTTTTCTCTATGTATCGACAATGTACATCAACGAATAATTATAATACAATGTGTACATTAAAAAAGGCAATGAAATATCTCACATATCAATCTAATTTTAGATTGATTCTATAAAATCAAAATCGGATCAATTAATATCCGAGGATCTTCTGCATATCTTCTAACACTCCCCCTCAAGCTGGTGGCTTGTAAATGTCCAAGACACCCAGCTTGCTCAATAGATATGCATGCTGTCTTTGACTTAACGCCTTGGTAAACACATCCGCAGGCTGTTCAGCAGTTCCAATCCCCTTTGTCTCAATTGTTCCTTCTTGAATCTTCTCCCGAGTGAAATGACAGTCCACCTCTATGTGTTTAGTTCTCTCGTGCATTACAGGAATCGCTGCAAGCTTCAAGGCCGATTCATTGTCGCAATATAACCTTGTCGGATCTTTCAATCGTACTCCAAGATCACTGAGCAATCCTCGTATCCACACGACTTCACATGTGGTTTTTGCCATGGCCCGATATTCTGCTTCAGCTGATGACAGAGAAACTGTTGCTTGTTTCTTGGTTTTCCATGAGAGAAGGGAATCTCCAAGCTTGATACAGAAGCTAGTTATGGATCTTCGACTCATAGGACATGTTGCATAGTCCGCATCACAGTATGCTGTCATTTCCATGTTACATTTTCTGGATAAAAGTATTCCGAGTCCTGGACATCCTTTCAAATACTTGACCACCTTCAGAGCAGCATTCATGTGAGATTCTTTCGGTTTGTGCATGAATTGACTCAGATTTTGCACTGCATATGATATGTCGGGCCTGGTCATAGTCAGGTATATAAGTTTTCCAACGAGTTTCTGATAACCCGTCGGATCCTGCAGTATAGGATCATCCTGAAATGTTCCCCAAAGCATGATCTCGCTTGTAGTTAACCCGACGTTGTTCGATTGGAATGACAGCTGGCCTGCATCCTGATAACCCGGCCTCTGATACAATTTCTAATACAAACTTCCTCTGACTGAGAGAAATCCCTTGGTGAGACCGCGCGATCTCAATCCTAAGAAAATATTTCGGTGCTCCCAGATCCTTTATATGAAAAGCGGTATGCAAGTACTTTTTAAGACTTTCTACTGCAACTTCATCGTTTCCCATGATAAGAATGTCATCTACATAAATCATCAAATAGATAGATGACGTACCTTTGGTCCATGTGAACAAGGCATAATCATACTTCGATTGTTTGAAGTTGGCATTGATGAGAGCCTTGGCAAACTTAGCATACCACTGTCTGGAAGCTTGTTTCAGTCCATAGAGGGACTTACGGAGACGACATACTTTATCCTCCCCCTGTCTCCGTAGGCCCTGAGGAATGTCCATGTAAATTTCTTCATCCAGATCACCATGAAGAAAAGCGTTGTGGACGTCCATTTGGTGTAATGACCAATCATAGATTGCTGCAACAGACAAGAACGATCTAACAGTGACATCCTTGGCGACTGGAGAAAAGGTTTCATTATAGTCGAAACCTTCGCGTTGTGTATACCCTTTTGCCACCAATCGAGCTTTGTATTGTTCAATGGATCCATCTGCTCTGTATTTAACTTTGTAGACCCATTTGCATCCTATGGATTTCCTATCCCGAGGAAGATCAACTATCTCCCATGTGTGATTATCGGCCAATGCCTGCAATTCTGCTGCCATCGCCTTTTGCCACCGTGGATCTTTGGATGCCTCATCATAATCAGATGGTTCCTTTTCATCGGATATACGGCTAATGCAACATTTATGATCCGATGAAAGTTTTTCAAATGAAACATAGGAAGATGTCGGATAGTTAATATGGTCCATTAAGAGAGGCACAGACATAGTCTTTAGTCCACGTCGGTGGTCTTGTGGCTCTCTTTGAACGTCTTGGAGGATCTGTTGGTGGTGGAGGTGAAGATATTTCTGCAGCATTATTTTTTGCTTGATGAGCAGATACATCCTGAATGTTGGGCGAAGCAGTGGGCATACCATCCAATGTGTCTGTCTGTGGTGAATGATCGAATGGTGGTGGTATGACTTCCCCGGGTGATGCAGCAATAAAGTATTCAGGAGATAAATCATCTTCAATTGGAAGTTGTTGTGAGCTATTGGAGATATTCAGATCCCCTGAAGTCTTCTGGAATGGAAAGACATTTTCGTGAAATATAACGTCCCTGCTCACGAAAATTTCTCCTGTCGACTGATCCAGAATATAATACCCTTTCTGTAGGTTAGGGTAACCTATAAAAATGCCTTTCCTCGCTCGTGGACCCATTTTATCTCTGGGTCCCACAGTTGTAGCATAACATAAACAACCGAATACTCATAAATGGTCTACTGCTGGTTTCCTTCCATAAAGTAACTCAAAAGGTGACTTACCAGCTAAGATCCGAGTGGGCATACGGTTGATGAGGTAGGCTGCAGTAAGGACACAATCTCCCCAATATGTTGCTGGTATGGATCCTTGAAACTTTAAAGCGCGTGCAACCTCCAACAAGTGACGATGCTTACGTTCCACCACTCCATTCTGCTGTGGAGTATAGACACAGGAGCTCTCATGAAGAATGCCATGAATCAGAAAGAGTGATCTGCATTCATGATTAAAAAACTCCTTTCCATTGTCAGTCCTTATCCGCTGGATTGACTTCCCAAACTGATTTTTGGTCAGGACAATAAATGTCTTCAAATGAGATGTAACCTGTGCTTTTGACTGCATCAAGAATACCCATGTAGCTCGGGAGTGATCATCAACAATAGTGAGAAAATATCGTGAACCGTCACGATGTGCTGTGTGATATGGCCCCCAAACATCCACATGAATTAGGGAAAGAGCACTATTGGAACGTTTTGTATATGAAGGGAAAACGACACGAGATTGTTTCGCTAAAGGGCAAACATGACAGTTAGGATATGGAAATGAGGCACTATGTCCCATTCGTGAATGCAAAAGAAATTCTTTATCATTGGCAATGGCATTACACAATGACGTTTTATTGAAAGAAATTGAACGATGATGACTTGGAGTGCTAGTCCAGAAATATAGACCTTCAGAAACATTACCCAAGCCCATCAATTTCCCAGTCGAAAGGGCCTGAAAAAAACATGTGTCAGCATCAAAGAGTATTTGACAAGAATTTTCTTTGCATACTTTGGACACGGAAATGAGATTGAATCGGAATTGTGGGACATAGAGGACATTTTTCAGGATAATTTGAGGGCTTAATTCAACTGTTCCTGTCAACGTGACATGAGTAATGTTTCCATTTGGGAGTTCTACAGAAATAGGTTCCTTCAATTCCCTATTCCTCTTTGAAAAAAGGCTCATATCACAAATAATATGATCAGTCGCTCCTGAGTCAATTATCCATGCCCTTTTTGAAATTGAGTTTATCAGGCAATGAGATATACCTGAGAAGCTTCCCCTTGTTTTTCCAATATCTGCTTTCTGCAATGCCTGCATCAATTCCTGATATTGCCCATGTGTAATAGGCCGATCACTACTTATCCCAGTAGGTCCGGTCACCCTGGTAAGCTGCAGAATATTCTCTCCTTTTTCCTTTTTCTCCTGGTTTTCCATGCAATTTCCAGCAATTTTCTATGGTATGATGCGGATGTTTACAGTGCTCACAGTATAGCTTACCTTTTCCTTTTGAATTTTGGCTGAAATTTCGTATGGAAAAAATATGGCCGTCGGATCCCTTAATTCCCGAACCATCGTAGCCGTCCGATCGAGCGAATGGATCCGCTCTTTGCGGACCGTCAGATCTTCGTGCAAAATCGGGGCCGTCGGATCTCCTCGTGAGATCTGCACCGTCGGATCTCCTCGTAAAATCTTGGCCGTAGCTTCCATCCCTTTTAACGGTTTGCTCGGCCATTTCAAACCCTAGCCCCAGCCCTTTGCGATTCTCCCGAGCTAGGGTTTTCGCCCCCAATTCTCTCCCGCGGCGATCTCCGCGGAGGGCGAGGGCTACAGCGTCGCCTCCTCGTGTCTGCTCCAGGGCCGTGAGTCGCTGGCTCTCCTCTTGGACGGCCAGCTGGAAAATCCGGCCGAGGGGCGGCACGGGATCCATCGCCAGAATCTGCGATCTAAAGGTTAGGTAAGATTCGTTCAAAATCAAGAGAAATCGAGTAGATTTCTCCCTTTCCTTGATCGATCTATACTGTCTGAGCGTCTCGGGGGGTCCCTCGAGTTTTTCCTCTGCGGCCTCGAGCTCGTTCCAGAGCGATGAGAGTTTGTTGTATACCGCCGTGATTGACATGTTTCCTTGTTTAAGATCCGTAAGTTCCTGCGTGAGACAGAAAATTTTTGCTCGATCTAACTTCCCGTACATCTCTTTGATGTTGTCCCACATGGTCTTCGAATCTTCGGTCGGTGGGAGGCCTGCTGCGACGTCTGGGGACACACAGTTGCCGATCCAGGTGCGGATCAGGCGATTGCACTTCCTCCAGTGCCTTGCCAGCCTCTCGTCCGGCGGGATCGGCACGGTGCCGTCAAGAAAACCGTCCTTATCCTTGGTCGCAAGAGTCCTCCGGAAGTCTTGTGACCACTTGCTGTAATTTTCCGGCCCGGTAAGTTGTAGATTGATGAGTCTCACTTCTGGACCGTCGGCGGTAGATACATGCAAAGGGTCCCCTGGTTCCGGTCGGCCGGTGATGGCCGTAATCGGATATGGGAAAAAGTTGGGTGGAAAATTCGGGTTCGGGTAGGGATTCGTCCCTGTACCCGACCCAACGAATCCAAATCCATGCTCCGCATTAAAAAAACCGGGACGAAAGTTTGTTTCCGATCCCGCTTCTCCAGACCCGTTTCTTGGTTCTGTCTCGGCGGCTGAGTTTGCCCCGCTTGCGGATGGTAGACCTCTGTCGAGCTGAACATTATTCTGGTAATTCATTACCCCCGGCAATGATGGATACGGGCCTTGCCCGAAGTACCATGGATAGGGTACCCATTGGTAAGGTTGGCCCGGAATGGGCTGCCCCACGTTCGCCTGAGCCGGGAACATTTGCAATTGCTGCTGTGTAGTGGTGTTTGCAGGTACTACGTCGGTGTTGCGGCCCTGCGTTTCTACCGACGGTGTGACATTCCCTGTGGAAGGAATTCCGGTGCTGACTGGAGGTGAGTTTTCTGGATTCATGGTAAGTGAATCCTCTCCGCTTCTTCTCCCTTCTTACAACAATTGTTTTTTCGTAACAAAGCGTGAATCTGTCTTGTAGATTCAGACGAAGAAAAAAAAACTGGTGCGGAAGTTGGAGCTTAGAACCGACGCTCTGATACCATGTCAGAAATTGAAACAAGGGACGAAGCAAGATTCGGAAGAGGAAAAGTGGAAGGAATTTGGGGAGAATTTCTTTTCTGTATTTTTCTCTATGTATCGACAATGTACATCAACGAATAATTATAATACAATGTGTACATTAAAAAAGGCAATGAAATATCTCACATATCAATCTAATTTTAGATTGATTCTATAAAATCAAAATCGGATCAATTAATATCCGAGGATCTTCTGCATATCTTCTAACAGTCCATATGCTACATATTTCTCACCTTTGTGCCAAGTGCATGTATACTGATAATCAAATCAACTTTGGGTGTCAACAGATGTCCATCTTGAAGCCGTGCGCCCATGCATCAAATGAATGGAGGGAAGAGGAAAGTGGCCCACGTTGCATTAACATGTGTTCCCTTCTTGCCCTTTGTCTACGCTGTTGATGGCGTAATATATAAAAGATGATATTTGTGCATTGTGCACTCGAATCTCGCTTATTTTTGTCCATATGCTACATATTTCTCACCTTTGTGCCAAGTGCATGTATACTAATAATCAAATCGATTTGGGTGTCAACAGATGTCCATCTTGAAGCCATGCGCCCATGCATCAAATGAATGGAGGGAAGAGGAAAGTGGCCCACGTTGCATTAACATGTGTTCCCTTCTTGCCCTTTGTCTACTTTGTCAAAGGTCATGTGAATGTGAAAGAGGAGGAAATCAAAGGTAATCATTTCCCTCGATGCACATCTAGGAGAATTAATGTGGGAGGCCCCGAAGTTGCGGCTTGATTTGTCTCCTGGCAACTTTTATTCTTATAAAAGGGGGAGAGAGGGAACGAAGGGGAGCCAAGTCCTTGGTGGCTAGAGAGAGAATTCTGAGACTACATAAAGAGGACTGTGCAAAGAGTTCTGCTTGAAAGAGATTTTCTTATTTGTAATTACACTTGAGTGATTTAGCCAGTTAAATTCTCGTGGTTAGAATTTGTTTAATTCCTTGATTGAGATTTCATTAGGAATTGTGAGGGGCAAACATTATGTGAGTTATTAGGTGTAATTAGGGGTTATGAAATATCGAGAGAGTGTTTGAGTACTCAAGTGATTGTAATATCTGTTTATCGCTTGTTTCTATAGTAGAATTTCATGCTGCTCTATCAATTTCCTTTCCTTCCATTCAGCTATTTTGTCCAATTCACTTGCCATCAATATTCACAACAGGAAATGGCTCTCCTTCAGCATCTGTTTCTCTCAACCTTGGTAATAATGGCTGTGATTGCAGTTCTCTCAAAGAAAAAATTTTGGAAAAGGAAGTACAACCTCCCACCAAGCCCTCCCAAGTTACCGATTCTCGGCAATCTCCATCAGCTAAGCAAATTGCCACACATATCCCTCCACCACCTTGCGAGAACTTACGGCCCGATCATCTTCTTACAGCTTGGTGAAATCCCAACCATAGTTGTTTCCTCAGCTAAAATGGCGAAGGAGGTAATGAAAACCCACGACCTCGCACTTTCGAGCCGTCCTCAGATTTTCTCTGCCAAACGCTTGTTCTATGACTGCACTGACATGGTCTTCTCCCCCTATGGTGCTTATTGGAGGCATATAAGAAAAATCTGCGTACTTGAACTGCTTAGTGCAAAACGGGTTCAGTCATACAGTCATGTCAGGGTAGAAGAAGTTGCTCGGTTAGTTGATCGGATTACAGAGTCTTATCCAGGCACCACAAATCTAACTAAGCTGCTTGGTTTATATGCAAATGATGTTCTCTGTGGGGTAGCTTTTGGGATGAATTTTTCGGCAGGAGGGGACTATGACAGGCATGGGTTTCAAAAGATGATGGAGGAGACTCGGGAGTTGCTCGGAGGATTCAGTATAGGAGATTTCTTTCCTTCAATGGAATTCATCCATAGCCTGACCGGGATGAAATCCAGACTTGAGCACACGTTTCGGTGCTTTGATGATCTTTTCAATGTGATACTGAGAGAGCATCAGGAAGAAAATAAAGCTACGGAGCTGCACAAGTATCTTGTGGATGTTTTACTTGATATACAGAAGAACGGTTGTGGTGAAATGCCTCTGACCAGGGACAATGTTAAAGCCATCATCCTGGTTTGTGAATCATTCTTCCCTCTGGTTCAGTATTTTATAATAGCAATACACTTGTATAGCCATGCAGATCCCTTAGCAGGAAGAAACCTCTCATCCGTAGCATATGGATTTTGCAGGATATGTTTGCAGCAGGAACTGATACAACATTCATAACCCTTGATTGGGGAATGACAGAACTTGTCATCAATCAAAAAGCCATGGAAAGAGCACAAGCTGAAGTACGAAGCGTCCTTGGAGAGAGAAAATTTGTGCAAGAAACTGACCTACCTCATCTGCCATACTTGAAGGCTGTCATTAAGGAGATATTCCGGTTGCACCCTCCTGCTCCACTGTTAGGCCCCAGAGAATCTATGGAGGACGTAACCATTGATGGGTACTCCATCCCAGCAAAAACCCGTTTCTTCGTCAATGTTTGGTCAATTGGGCGGGACCCTGAATCCTGGGTTGATCCACAATCGTTTCGACCGGAAAGATTCCTTAATGAAAATAGCAACATTGACTTCAAAGGACAGGATTTTGAGCTGATACCCTTCGGTGCTGGTAGGAGGAGCTGCCCGGCTATTGCATTTGGAACTGCCAGTGTTGAGCTTGCTTTAGCTCAACTTCTTCACAGTTTCGATTGGGAGCTTCCTCATGGGACCCAGCCTAAGGATTTGGATATGACCGAAGTTTTTGGCATCACAATGCACAGAGTTGCCAACCTCACGGTTGTAGCCAAACCCCACTTCTCCTAGACGACAGCAGAGACGAGCGAACAAGCTGGCTAAAAATCTTCTGTCCGACTTAGTAATCAATCGCCTTTTACTTGTAATTGAAGCATGCTATCTGTGATCTATTGTTCTATAGTTAAGAATATTTCATGTACTCTCCGACTTAGTAATCAATCACCTTTTGCTTGTTACTGAAGCACGCTATCTGTGATCTACAGTTCTATAGTTAGGAATATGTCATGTACTTGGTCGGCAAATACATAATCTCGAGCATTTTAAGACATGCTAGCTTCTGAAATCAGCACATAAAATACACACATAATTCCATTTCAAATATGAAGCTTATTGTTAAAATATATCTCGAGTTTGTCTCAAATGCGAAAGTTTGAATATTCTGAATTGGATATTGTGCAAACATCCAAAATTGAGCAAAGTTAACTTCTTTTGGCGAATTAGAGTTGAGATGGAAGAAAGTGTAAAAGGAAATTATAGATAATGATTTCCTAATTGGTATTGCCAAGAAGGATTCAAAGCAGATTTGGACTTTGGATTTTCTTCTATCAATTGCAGTCGATGAAGAAATGGTCGTTATCTATTGACTTTGTTGACCAAATTTACTTCAGATTGCATGGGATTCTCTTCCACATTGGAGTCAGTCAAGAAGCGTGCCTTTTGTTGAGAATGAGACATACGCACACATATATATGGGCCGTTCGTCCGTCGCAAGAGCGCACGGCATTGTCAGAGGTTGTTGAAGCCTTGTATTGAGTGCTTGGGCAGCGGGTTATCTTCGTGGGTTTGTTCGTGAATTACATCTAAGATTAGTGTTTGTAGTCACGAAATCTTGTGATAAGTGAGATTAAAAGATTATTTCGTAAGGAATTTCATAACTAAACACTGTGTGCATCATTGGGTATAATTGGGACTTGGGAAACCTCGAGAACGTTTGAATGACATAAATATGTAATTTACTTATATCGCTTGATCTATAGTGACTTCATCGCTGCTCTCCCTATGGTCATAGCTCTCTACGACCGAATCACGTAAATCTTGTGTTTAATATATTTTCTTCTTTAGTCTATTTTATTGTTCGACCACTCGTTTTCCGCAACACTTATAACCGAGCTCTACTATTATATCCAGTATGAAGATTCATGTTTTGGCAATTGACAGGGGAAATTTTGGCTTGATTATATATGCTCTCGGAAATGTTTTAGGGATTGAGCTACTTTTTTAGTTATTTCCTTCCTTCTACTCTCTTTGGGGAACAAAACTATTGTCATGCATCCATTTGAGGTATGCTTTATATTTTCCTAGTTTTACGAGCTCTAGTTATTGGACTAGTTCCTTTGAATGTAGTGATAAGGTGATGCACAGCCGATGCTCCCACCGTCGTGACTTCCTCGAAAAGATCTTGGAGTTGTAGGTTTTGACCTTTGAGATTAATAAGATACGTGCGGAAACTTTTCTGGGAGGGTCTAACGTTGTCTAGCCCTTTTTTCCCGTTTCGAGCGGAAGAGAGATATCCATCGAATTGAGAATAAGATGATTCGGGTGATGTAGTGGATTTGCGACTTTGCTTCTCGAATAGAGGAGCGTATGCCGAGGGCCCTGGAGTTTTGAAAAGAACAAAACTGTCTATCGCCGTTGTTGTCGTCGTCGATAAGAAGTCGGAGTGACGGGACAATTAGCTATCCCGATCAAAGGCGGAATCTTGGAGGAACCGGCCGGAAGCAAAGCTATCAGTTGATATCACCCCTCTTTCCAAGTTAGTCTGATTGCCAAAAGCCAAATGTCTACGGATCAGTGGTCCCTTGGAAGGAAAATTTTGCCCAGCACCAGCCTAATCTTCTCCCTAAATCATTTGACAAAAAGAATTCGACTCTTTCTGTCTCCATTCATGGAGCTTGCAATCAGGTTCACATCATCTACTTGCAAATACAGGAACACTCATTTACCTTCTACGGCTAAAAAAGAATTTGAGATGGACCCGTAATCTCACTAAAGGTTGGAAAAGTATGCTAAAAGTTTTGAATTTATACGGCTCTTAATTTAGTGTTACAACTTTTAGATCACGCATCTAAGTTCCTTAATTTTGATTTTTGCTCATTAAAGTTAGAGATTAGTGCTGTAGAAGTCCTAAAATTTGTCACGAAAATGCAATTGAGTCCTAAAATTTACAAAAAGTACAACCAAATTTTAAAACTTGTTAAAATAGTTCAATTGAGTCCTAAAGTTAACACTGTTAGTCTTATTGACAGAAAATGCCGACGTGGCGTCGACGTAGCATTTTAAATGATTTTTTTTATTTTCCACCTGGCTTTTTAAAATAATTTTTAATTCAATTTTTTTAGAAAATTATATTTAAAAACTAAAATTCATTTTTTAAGAAAAACTGTTAAAAAAAGAAAAAAATAAAATTCATTATTTTAAAAAGAAAAAAACTAAAATTCATTTTTATTTTCCACCGCCGTCGCTGCCACTGCCCAATGTTGGAGGGCCAACTTTCTTTTGAAAAAAATGAATTTTAGTTTTTTTTTTTTCTTTTTTTCTTTTTTAACAGTTTTTAAAAAATGAATTCTAGTTTTTAAATATAATTTTCTAAAAAAATTGAATAAAAATTATTTTAAAAAGCCAGGTGAAAAAAAAATCATTTAAAATACCACGTCATCATTTTCTGTCAATAAGACTAACGGTGTTAACTTTAGGACTCAATTGAACCATTTTGACAAATTTTAGGACTTGATTGCACTTTTTGTAAGTTTTAGGACTCAATTGCATTTTCATGACAAATTTTAGGACTTCTATAGTACTTATCCCTTAAAGTTACTAGCCGAGAATGGTGACGTGATGTTAATGTAATGATAAAGTCACTCCCATGTGCCTTTTTTAATTTAAGTAATGCTATGTCAACATTTTGGGGGAAAAAAGTCATAAACCTATTGTAGCGGTATCAATTTAGTCCTAAACCTTTTAATTAAATTAATTTAGTTCTAAACATTTTTACATTGGTACCAATTCAATCTATCCAGTTAAATTTAGTTGGCCGGAACTGACATGGACACCTGGTGGTGGGCGGATGCTAATGTGGCAAATTTTTAATGATTTTGTATTTTTTTCAAAAATTTTATTAATTTTATTATTTTCTTTTCCGTTTCTTTTCTCTCTTCTTCCTCCTTGGACTTTTCTCGCAGTGGCCAGAGCCTCCGGTGAGGCTCACTAGCCACTAAATGAGGATTGCGAAGCCCTTGCCAATGGTCGGTGAGGGTCACAGTCCTCGCCTAGGGCCATGGGCGAGGTAGCTTTGCCTAGATCTGGGCGAGGCTAGCCTCGCCCATGGCCTTGGGTGATGTTGACAAGGGCCGTGACCCTCATCGGTGGTTGGCGAGCCTCACCAAAGGCTCACTAGCCACTGTGAGGAAAGTTCAAGGAGGAAGAAGAGAGAAATGAAAAAGAAAAAGAAAAGAGAAAGGAAAAAAAGGAAAAAAGAAAAAAGAAAAGAAAAAATTAATAAAAAGTTATAAAAGAAATTATTAAACAATTTGCCACATCAACATCCGGCTACAGTCGGTATCTACGTTGGCACCGGCCATCCAAAATTGATTGGATAGATTTAATTGATATTAATATAAAAAGTTTAGAACTGAATTAGTTCAATTGAAAAGTTTAGGATTGAATTGGTACCAATGTAATATGTTTATAATTTTTTGGGTACTTTTCCCACATTTTGTTGAGCAAGTGATCAATGTAAGACAGATAAAAGAAGCTAAGGAATTTTATTACACCTCTGTAAATATTTTTGTCTCGCCATTGGTATGATGAAGATTCCATCTAGATCGACAACAGACTATGGAAGTAGAAAGTAGGTTTCTCCAGAATCTTTATTTTAGGTATGGGTGTCCGTTGGTCTTCGTATGTTCCTTTACTTTTTCCAGAAGTATGGCTCAAATCACCTTTCTGTTGCAAACTTTGTATATGAACAATTGAATAAATGCAGCCTCGATCTCTTCTCCTATTTCAAATCACTCAGTCCATTATAGACTTTTGTCTTGACATGTTTTTTATTTTGTTAGTTTAGTGCATATCTCTTGCTAAAAGATGAGGCTTAATTCCATAGAAAAACCTCAATTCTAGGTCAAATTGCAATTCTATCCTGAACTTCTTCTTCTTCTTCTTCTTCTTCTTCTTCTTCTTCTTATCTAGAAGACATCACAAATTTTCTCTCTAGTTCTAAATCTATTCTTGTGTCCAAAAATAGCTACCTATTTCTTCCAAATTGTGAACATTTGAAGGGGGGGAGGTGATTGTGGAAGTAGATTTAGGACTATAGTGAAAATTTGTGATTTTTTAAAGACAAAAAGGAAAAGTTAGGAAGAATTGGGATCGATCTAGATTTTTTTTTTTTTTAAAGGGATTTAGGCCGAACGAATGATGTAATACCTCTTCTAGTCCTAAGCATGCCATTACCTAGGTTCACTCATGTGAAGGAAGCCCAATAAATAGCAAGCCCTTGAGCCCATATAATAAGTCATATGGAGAAATAGGGTTTCTTAATATTCTTTAAGTGGTAGTTGCCAAGAAGTTATCACAGACGCAGTAGCAAGAGAAAAGAGAAAGCAAAAAATTTGAGGTTTGGGGATTAGTCTAATTTGGATCAAGCTAGTGTTGGAGGTCGATTCATGGTCTGATTAAACTGAAATTTTGTCAGCGTGTTTGTGGTGCACTCTTCTCAAATCTAGACAATTTAATTTTGTTTGAAGTTCTCTACATCAGATTTTTTGTGGATTAATCAAAACTCGCGTTTTTTGTCAGATTTTTCCTTGATTTCTTGTAAAATTAAAACGTATTGCCAAGAATGATGTTCTTGAGGTCTTTACTGCTATGTATCTCTAGTAATTTATTATAGAAGAACTTTGTTTACCAATTTTGTTGACAGTGAAGATTTTTGCGTAGAATCCGGTCCCATGATTTTTTATCTCTTCATACCTAGTACGTTTTCCATGTAAAAAAATTGTCTGATATTTTTGTACTTGATATTTATTTTGCTATGCTATATGAAATCCTATTAGGTTTACATAAGAGGGGAGATTATTTTATTCTCCTAAATGAATTCGATATTATCAAGTTGTTACTGTTCTCCCATCAAAGTAGTATCAAAGCATTGATTATTGCTTAATTTTTCTACCTTGTGTTAAACAATGGAAATGAATACAAGTAGAATGATTATATTGAATGGTTCAAATTATCATATTTGGAAAAGAATAATGGAAGACCTTTTATATGTGAAGGATTATTATCTACCTGTATTTGCTAAAGAGAAACAAGAGAATAAAATTAATGATAAATGGTCTATATTTCATTGTTAAGTGTGTGGTTATATTAAGTAGTGGGTGGATGATAATGTTTTGAACCATATCATTGAGGAAATAGATGCATGCAGTTTGTGGGATAAGCTCGAATAATTATATGCTCGAAAAACTAGGAACAATAAGTTATCTATGATAAAACAGATGATGGCTTTGAGATATCAAAATGATACTCATTTGAGTAATCATTTAAATTATTTTTAAGGAATTATCAATCAGTTAGCGGCGATAGAAATCAAGTTTGATGATGAGATACGAGCGTTATGGTTGTTTAGTACTTTGCTGGACTCGTGGGAGATGTTTCAAATGTTTTTATTTAATTCTATCCCGGATGGTACATTACCATGGATCTAGCCAATAGTAGTATTTTGAATAAAGAGATAATAAGAAAGACAAAGGGATCATTCTCTTCACACTCTGATGCCTTGGTTGTTGAGAAAAATGGAAGAAATGAGTCTTAAGACCCGAGAAATAGAGACCAAAGTAGAGATAAAAGCGGAGGCAAATACAATATATTTGCTAATGTTAAGTACTATAATTGCCATCAGAATGGACATATTCAGAGGTTTTGCCATCATTCAAAAGGGAGAAAAAAAAAAGAAAAGAGAAAGGTAAAAAGAAGAAAAGTGACAATGACAATTATGACAATCGTGTTGCTGCACTTAAAAAAGACTTTTTCATTGTCTTTAATGATGATGCGGTGAATCTTGTATGTCATGAAACCAATTGGATAATTGATAGTGGTGCATCTATTCATGTTACATTTTGTAGAGATTTTTTTACATTATACAGGTCAAGTGACTTTGGATATGTGAAGATGGGAAATAATGAGCTGGTTGAAGTTGTAGGCATTGGTGATGTGTGCCTAAAGACCAGCAATAGCACAAGATTAGTATCGAATAATGTTAAGCATATACATGATATTCATTTGAATTTGATTTCCACAGGCAAGCTGGATGATAAGGGGTATTGCAGCACTTTTAGTGATGGTCGATGGAAACTTACCAAATGTTATCTGATTATGGCTAGAGCTGAAAAATATTCTTCAATGTACATTATGCAGGCAAAGTTGTTCATAGACAAAATTAATGTAGTAAATAGTGAAGAGAAGACTGAGTTGTAGCACAAAAGGCTCAGTCATATCAGTGAGAAGAGTTTGTCAATATTGATCAAGAAGAAACTTCTTTTAGGTATGGAAAGTTCAATACTAAAGAGGTGTGCTCACTATTTAGTAGGAAAACAAAATAGAGTTGCATTCAAAAGCTTTCCTCCTTCAAGAAAGTCAGGTATATTTGATCTAGTGCATTCTGATATTTGTGGTTCTATGAAGATAAATTCATTTGATGGCTCTTTTTATTTTGTTACTTTCATAGATGATTATTCAATGAAAATATGGGTTTATATCTTGAAAACTAAAGATGAAGTATTATATGCTTTTAAGCAATTTCACGTTTCAGTAGAGAGACAAATTGGAAAAAAATTGAAATGCATTCAAACTGATAATGGGGGAGAGTATATTGGACCTTTTGATAAATATTGTAACCATAAGGGTATGCGACATCAAAAGACATCTCCCAAGATGCATTAGTTAAGTAGCTTAGCTGAGAGAATGAATATGACACCGGTTGAAAGGGTAAGATGTTTATTTTTACAATCAAAACTACTTGGATCCTTTTGGGGTGAGGCTTTAAGTATTGTTGCACGTGTACTATATCTTACTCCATGTATTTCTCTAGAATTTGATATTTTTAATAGAGTTTGGGCAGGCAAGAATGTTTCTTATGATTATCTCTGTGTCTTTGGGTGCAAGGCATTTGTGCATATTCCCAAAGATAAGAGGTCTAAACTTGATGTGAAAATACGATAATATATTTCTATTGACTATGGCCTGGATATGTTTGGTTACAAATTTTATGATCTAGTTGAGAAGAAAATTATATGAAGTAGAGATGTTATGTTTATGAAAGATTAGACAATCCATGATATTGACAAATCATAGATGATTTTAATGACATAGATTAGTGATGATTTGATTGATTTGGATCTAGTTCCTCCCACACATATTCCTGCGCAGGTTGATAATGAGCAATAAGAAGTGAACATTCTAGATAATGAACATGTCCCTGAACATGTTGAAACAAATAACATTATTCCTAAGTCAGAAGCTCCATTAGTTGCTCCACTGTATGTTCTAGTTTGGAGATCCATTAGAGACTGATGACCTTCCATTGGATATTTTGAAGATGAGTATGTATTTTTGATTGATGTAGGTGAATTGAAGTGTTATGCAGAAACAATAGAAGATGAGTGTAAAAGTAAATGGCTTGATGCTATGCAAGATGAAATGCAGTCGCTTTATAATAATCATACTTTCAAACTAGTGAAGTTACCTATAGGCAAAAGAACTTTGAAGAATGAGTGGGTGTATAAGCTGAAACAAGATGAACAGACTTCACAACCACGATACAAAGCTAGATTGGTTGTTAAGGGATTTGGTTAGAGAAAGTGCATTGACTTGGCAGCTAGCCTTGACTTGGAGATTGAGCAGATGGATGTCAAGACAACCTTCTTATATGGTGACTTGAAGGAAGAGATATATATATGGAACAATCAAAGGGTTTCAAAGTAAAAAGGAAAGAGGACTATGTGTGCAAATTGAAGAAGAGTCTCTATGGCCTAAAGTAAGTACAGAGACAGTGGTACAAAGAGTTTATGTCAATTGTGACGGAATAGGGTTACAAAAAGACTTCGTCAAATAACTGTGTGTTTATCCAAAAATTTTCTGATGATGAATTTGTTATTTTTTTTACTTTATGTTAATGATATGGTGATTGTTAGTAGGAATGTTTCGTAAATTGAGTTGTTAATGAAGCAATTGAATAAGTCTTTTGCCGTGAAAGACTTAGGTGCAAGAAAGCAAATTTTGGGCATTAGAATTACCCAAAACAAAGGTGCTAAGAAGTTGTTCCTTTTGCAAGAGAAGTTTATCGAGAAGATTTTTCAGAAATTTTACATGGACAAATCTAAAGTGGTTAGTATAGTACTACTTTTGCTGCTCACTTTAAGTTAAATGCAAAGTAAAGTCCTATGATTGATAAAAAGAAAAACGGCATGGAAATTATTCCATATGCTTCAGTAGTAGGAAGCTTATGTATGTAATGGTATGCACACGTCTAGACTTAGCACATGCAGTCGACATTGTTAGTTGTTATTTGTTAAATCTAGGTAGAGAGCACTAGAATGCAATAAAGTGGATCACGAGCTATCTTTGGGGGACTTCCAATTTAAAACTCAATTTTGGGACTGAGAAATTTGAGCTAGTTGGATACACGGATTCTGACTTGGCAGGAAATATTGATACTCATAAATCTACTTCTAGTTATTTAATTTTTTTTTGTCGGTGGGACTGTGTCATGGAAGTCAAAATTGTAGAAATGTGTTGCACTTTCCACAATAGAAGCTAAATTTATTGTAGTGACTGAAGCTAGTAAAGAAATGTTATGGCTGAAGAAGTTCTTGGAAGAACTCAGGTTCAAGCGAAAGAGGCATATGTTATTTTGTGACAATCAAAACGCAATTCATCTTGGTAAAAATTCATCTTCCCATTCTAGATCTGAACACATTGATGTTATGTGACATCCTAAAATTCAAGCCCTCTGAGGGACGAGTGAAAGTGAATTTCATCAATGCATTGTTGGTTAATCTCACTCGGAATTGATCACTCTTGAGATACTAACCTTGAGGGGAAATGCTAATGAGGACAGAACTCGTACGACTGAATGACTCGACCTGGGAAAACGACTTGACCGTGAGACTTGCGTGAGGATGATCCTGTAGATAGGTAGGCCGCTTCTAAGGACGACTAGAGGTTGATTCGCGGATAGAACATAATGGAATGACGGGTGATTCCATTTACTGTTATCGAACCTGCAAACGACTCTATGTCGATCCTCAGTGATCGTGTACTTTGAAATAAGAATCTATCATCCATAATTTCATGCAGTCAAGGACGTCCATGCATCGAGATGTCTTGAATGTGATTTGGCACAAGTCGGTTACACATGAATCCTCGGAGCCGCCCGTCAGTCTGAGTGTAACCGAAATGGCATTTGGCGAAATTGACATTTGGCGAAATTGACATGGCAAGAGAACTTTAGAGTGGACTTCGAATTATCAAGAATGTCCGGGATGGACTTTGGATGATGCTACATCAAACAGTCGATAGAGCCAGTTACGTCGAGCAATTGGAAAAGGGATTTTCGAACCAAGGAAGCAAGCTTGTGAGGACGTGGGCCGGGCCAAGTCAGTGTGGGCCTTAGGCCCAAGGTAGACAGCCACCATGGTGGGCCTAAGGAAATCAAATGAGCCCATTGGGCCCAAACCAACTATTCATCTTTTAAAGCCCATAGTCCAACTTTAAGCCCAATCAAGCCCAATAAATTCTCAAGCCCATTCCTGTTCATGGACAAGCCTAATTCTTAGGCCCATCCACCAATTTCAGCCCAAGGTCAGATTTGTAATTTGTGCAAGGTGAAATGACCATTTTCCCCCTAGTTGTTGTGGATAAGGGCAAAGGAAAAGAGAGAAGATGATATCATGCATGGGGACTTGAAGCAAGCATGTGAGGGTCTTAATGAGGCTTGACAACCAGCCCTCACATCACTCTCCCTCCCCCTCTTCAGGCCCCAAACCGTTGCAGCTCCTCTCTCTCGTTTTCCTCTTCCTCCAGTTTCTACTTCAGCCGACCCTTCGGTGAAGAATCGAGTCAAAAGTGGTCTTCCCGGATGAATCAGCCAACGAGTCACCCATCACCATGACCGGGAGAGACATACCGTTCCAACGAGCATGATTTTGTCCCAAATGGAGCCACCGAACGTCCTGTACGGCCTTTGCAAGCCGCCGGTCTCGGGTCCGTCGGTCCACCTGCAGCCTACACTGTTTCACGTTTTTCTTCATTTTTTTTCCCATTCTGACCATTCCTCCGCCCATCCCAACCTCCAGCAAGACCCTAAGAGCCCCTAGTGCTGCCTTTTGTGGGCCACCCCTCTCGCTGGAGCTCCGGCCAAGCCGTTCAACTTATTTTCTTCTTTGGCAGGGCTGTTTTTCCAGAATTTCAGAGGGAGTCCGAGCTGTGGTTGCTGGGCTGAGCTTAGGACCGCCTTAGATCATCCTGGTAGAGGTCCCGGTGGATAGCCACCGTTGTCACCACCACGTCGGTGCCTCTGGCCCGCTTAATAAGTGAGTTTAGCTCATAATCCTTCGATTAGTGCCTAAACTTGCTTAGGGTTGGTTTAGTTATATTTAATTCTAGTTTAAGTGATTTAATTAAGTTGTATTAGTCCTAAGATAGGTGGTTAGATTAATGGCCAAGATTAGTTTAGCTTAATTTTACTTTATTAGCTTAATGATGCTTATGTGATTAATTAAGCATGTTTATCTTAATTGATTGGTTTCCTTAATTTAATCATTGTATTAATGATTTCTTAATATAATTTATTATTTATTGAATTCTGGAAATTTACTGTTCACGCGACACTATTCACAATTACTGTTCACGTGCACTATTCACGAGTACTATTCACGTGCACTGTTCATCCAGAATGCGAAAAATGTCTAAAATTCATACGTGTTGATTTTATGAAATAAATGGATGTGGAAATGCATGCCATCCACATGAATTGAGTGATGATTGTGCAATTGTGTGGTAATTGGAAATTTTGGTATTTATTCATAAAACCCCAAGCGTCGGATTTTAACACCGAAAGTGGTTTAAATGACTATATGGAATCGTGGGATTTCAAAAAGGAAGAGTATCACTTTTCATGGTTCGAATTGACCATGTACTCACACACGCCTATTTTCCCAGATGTTTTTATATGAAGAAAATAGGCCAGGATCACCATTTTAATAGAGATATTTGAGTGCAATGCACGGTATCCTAGGTCGAGATTGATTGGTCGTGTGTTGGTTAAAGAGAAATCATCTCTAGCTTTTAAGCTGGACGTTATAAATCCCACTTTCGGGTTGCCCATGCATTAGGGTAGCGGGTCGCAGTAGATTTTGGACCTACGCCCCTTTGGGGAAGCCGTCTTTGTGACACAGTCGTGCTCAATGGGAAAGAGACGATGCCTGGCTATGCTAATAGACATGCATTAGTGTAGCGGGTCGCAGTAGATTCTGGACCTATGCCCCTTCAGGGAAGTCGTCTTTGTGACGTAGCCGTGCTCAATGGGGAAAAGACAATACTTGGCTATGCCAGTAGACTGCCGAACATGGATTCGGTAGTGCCTTGAGTGGCTTAATTAACAATTGAAACGCATGATTGTTTGAGTTGATTGGGTTGGGACCTCTGTGATTAATTGAGTGGATAAGGCGTTTCAATTGTTGTATGCATTGAGTATATGCATTGTGTTTCTGAACTATGATAATGTGCAAGAATGCATGAGAATCATGGCATCTGTGATTTCGGTCATACATGAGTTAAGCACATTGTTTATAGTACGCACGCGTGAATCGATAACATGCAGGGTATGGCAATGGCCAGGTGAGATCATTTGTGATGCGACTCGTGTGTGATTGATGAAATGTATCATCTAATGGCCATGTGCATTGCGTGTATTATGCTGAATTATAACGTGTAGGGTATGGCATACCAGGTATGCAAATCAACCGTTGGTTGTTGCTTTTGGTGAGGTAGTTTTGGATAGATATCTCGAGTTGAGTTGGTGTACTAACCGGGGCTTAGGGCTAAAACTCGTCGAGATTTATATCTCACTGGTTAGTGAATAACCATTTTCAGGTCTCTAGTGTGAAAAACCAGGAGCTTGAAGCGGAAGGGTCAGGAGCATAGGTGGCTCAGTAGTTCTTTATGACATAGACCTTCTATATAAGCTTGAAGTGTTTATAAAAGCGTATTTGATTTGAAATTGGTTGTCCTACTTTTCTATCCCATGTATGTCGTTGTCAAGGGATTAGTTAATTCGCTTCTGCATGTGCAATAAAATGAAAAGGGTTGGCGATGAGTCCTAGGAACGTCGCAAAATTCTATCGACCATCAAGGGTTGTGCGTGCGCTCAAGATTCGGGGCGTGACATGTTAGATATCATTGGATAAAGGATGTTCTAGATGAGAAGCTATTGGAACTTGAGAAAATTCATACAGATCATAATGGTTCCGATATGATGACGAATATTTTACCAAGGGAGAAGCTTGAATATTGTCAATTGATAACAGGAATGATGAATCCCTTCACATCATCATAAGGAGGAGATTTGTTAGCTAGATTCACTCTCATGTGGAGGAAGCCCAATGAATAGTGAGCCTAAAATGGTTTAAGCTCATATGATAAGTCATATGGACATATAGAGTTTCTCACTATTTTTTAAGTGGGGGCCGCCAAGAAGTTATTAGAGACGCAGTAACAAGAGAACAAGATAAAAGGAAAAGGTAGAAAATCTGGGGTTTAGGGATTAATCTAATTTACATCATTAAGAGTGATAGAATGCATAAAATTGCATTTAAGAAGTAAGGGTAGAAGTTTCTATACCAAACATTTCTAAAGTTGTTCTGATATTACATTTCAACCCAACAATAATCAAGAATGACAAATTAATGATTAAACACTCCATAATGAAGATGTCAACATTAAACTCATGGTAATTTAACCACAAGAAAAAGCATTGAGAAGATCTCAACGAGAAAGGAGATTGGTTATTTCCAATGATTATGTGGTTTATCTATAAGAGTCAAAAATTGACTTAGGAATTAAAAATGATGCAGGTTCATTTTCTTAAGTCATGGAATGTGAAAATTATAATGAATGGTTTAATGCTATGAAAGAAAAGTTAAAATCTATGCATCAAAATCAAGTCTAGGACCTTGTTGAATTGCTTAAACAATGTAAAAAGGTTAAGTGTAAATGAGTCTTTAAGATCAAGCGCGATTCAAGATATGATATCTAGTGGTATAAGGCTAGACTTGTTGCTAAAAGTTTTACTCAGAAAGAATGCATTAATTATAAAGAGATATTTTCACCGGTTTCCAAGAAAGACTTTCTTAAAATTATTATGGCGTTAGTGGCTCATTATGATTTAAAATTACACTAAATAGATGTCAAAACCACCTTTCTTAATGGGAATTTAGAAGAATAGATTTATATGGACCAACCTGAAGGTTTTTCAATTAAAGGAAAATAACACATAGTGTGGAAATTAAACAAATCAATATATGGACTCAAACAAGTTTCTCAACAATGATATCTTAAGTTTAATGATGCCATAACTTCATATAGAATTAAGAAAAACATCATTGATCGGTGTGTATATATGAAGGTCAGTTGGAGCAAGTTTATTTTTTTAGTTCTTTATGTTGATGATATTTTGCTTAATACTAATGATCTTGTTTTATTACATAAAACCAAGTTTCTCTCTAAGAATTTTGGAATGAATGATATGGGAGAAGCAACGTATGTGATAGCAATAAAAATATTTTAGATAGATCACAAGAATTGTTAGAATTGTCTTTAAAAACCTACATTGAGAAAATTTTAGAGATTTAATATGTATAAATGTTCAACAGGATTAGTTCCAATTTAGAAAAGTGATAAATTTAGTTTTATGTAATGTTTGAAAAGTGAATTGGAACAATAACAAATGAAAAGTATTCCTTATGCATTTGTAATTGGGAGCTTAATGTATGCTCAAACTTACACTAGACCAAACATTAGTTTTGCTATTGGGATGCTAGGCAAGTATCAAAGTGACCTTGAATTAGACCATTGGAAAGCTATAAAGAAAGTTCTCAGATATTTGCAAGGAATGAAGAATCGTATGTCACTTATAAAAGATCCAATCATTTTGAGGTGATTGGATATTCAGATTCAGACTTAATCAGATATGCCTTGTGACATCTTGAAGTTTCAATTATGTTTTCAATTGAATAAATTGAGTTTTTCATCGACGCGCTTATAGTGCTATTCTCTAAGCCGATCACTCATGAGATAACTAGACTATTTAGGGAAGTCATTAGGGGATTTTAACGCAATAGACTTGAGAATTTAACCAGGAATCGACTGCTCAGCCGTACTAATTTGCAATGGTCATTACAGCACAATCGAAAATCTATCACAGTCGATTTGACAGAGGTGTGTGATTAAGTGTGGGTGATTCCACCTTATTGCAAAATTCTCGTTGATTGGCACTAAACCGATTTTTTTTATCGTTTCGAGTACCTTGTGTTCGTATTTGAAACCTCAAGATTTTTATGACAACCGAGAGTCACCAATGTGTTGAAGATGTACATTGTGGCTCAAAAATAATCAGCCACGGGTCAATTGCACTAAAAATTCCTAAAAGCTATACAGTAGGTTAGGTCATGCTAAAATCGTGTTAGATTGAAATTAACTGCGAATTTGAACCCGATTTCAGAAATTGAAAACTCTATCGTGTCACAAATTATTTTAGGAACTTCTACTCATCCTTCAAATAATTTTCGGCGATTCCAGAATTTTTACGGAAAATCGATTCGGATGATTCGGAAAACAAATGGAAATTCATATTGGCCCAATTGAAGGGATTTTTTACTTGCAAACTGAGCTATTTGGCGTTGGGGACTTGTAGAAAATTATGTGGGCTTTTTCTTCATCAACTTTGGACATCAATTGGAGATTGGGTGAAGAAATGGAAGCTCAAAATGTGAAATTCGGAGCTAAGCTTGAGGGGGTGCAATTTTGACATCAATTTGGATAATTTGTGGATTAGATATCAAGAAAGTATTAGGGACAAACAATTAATTGGTTAGATATGCTTTGTTGACTATTTCCCCCCTCTCTCTCAATCTTCCTTTGCACGCCGACCCTTCCCCCCCTTCGCATCTTCAGTCTTTCTTCTCTCTCACGCCAAACAACCTCTCTCTCTCTCTCTCTCTCTCTCTCTCTCTCTCTACTTCTGGTTTGTTTTCTTTAATTTCCCTTCAATTTCCCTTCGAAGCTGCCCCTTGCGGCCATCTCCACTCACCAAAATTTGCTTCTTCTTCCCTTCATCCACGAACACTTGTCTGTGAGCCAGCCCCTTCGGTCAAACTTCAGTGTCACCGAAGCTCTTTGTTGACCGCTCCATCTCCACTAAGCGCTAGTTGCCCATGTCCGAAGCTGCTGCCGTTCGACCATCTCCTCCAAGTTTGTCTGCCGTTCGAAGCCCAGCCAACTTTCAGGTTCGCGTGCTGCGCTCCACTTGGTCAACATCTACACGAATTCTCCATTTCAGCTGCTCGAAGTTAGCCCATCAGCTGTAGAGATCCGAGTAGAAACCGTGGGCTTCCTTGGGCCAATTTTCGGGCTCAATTTGAGCCCTGTTGGCGTCGCCGCTTTGAGACTTATCGATCATCATCGCGTCCCCATCATTTTGGTCTGAGCGGGATCGCAAATCAAGTGACTTAACTCACTAAATCTCGAATATTAAGTTAATTATGCTTAGAGGGTAATTAGATTAAGTTAATTAAGGTTTAGATGGTTAATTAGATTAGATTAGTTAGATTAGATTAGTTATTTAAATATCCAGTCTTGCATGTTAAGTTGTTAAATTAAGTTAATTAAGGCCTAGATAGGTTGTATTAATTATCTAAACTAGTTCGGGAATTTTCCGGGCCCGTCTTGGTATTTAATTTTACAATTTCGGCCTAGGTTAGCTATTTTGGCATTTAATTGAATTATTTAATTATTAAATATTTTCCCAAAATTAGACTAAAATAGTCGGTGATCGGAATTTTGTGCTGATTGTAGTAGTGTGTTCACTTTTCACAATTGGATGTTAATTTGTGCAAATTGAACATGATTGGATTTTTGGTAATTTATTCCAAAAATTGTGAATTTCAATATTTATTCAAAAAATCTCGAGTGCTGGGTTTTAACACCGAAAATAGTTTTATATACTATATAAAACAGTGAGATTTTAAATTAGATGATATGAATTTTTCGGATTCGATTTGACCGTGTATCCACACACGACTATTTTCACTGGGTGTTTTTAATATGAAAAAAATAGGCCAGGATCACCATTTTAATGAAGACATTTGAGTGTAATGCACGGTGTCCTGGGCCAATATTGATTGATCGTATGTTGGTTAATGAGAACCCGTCTCGAGCTTTTAAGCCGGACAATACCCTATATGTAATATCCATTCTTTGGATCGTAGGTTGCAGTAGATTCTGGACCTACACCCTTTCGGGGAAGCTGTCTATTAAGATATAGACATTGCTGTGCTTAACGATGGTGAGATGACGCCTGGCTACACCAAAAGGACACCAAACTTATGAGTAAATGACTCGGGTTGTAGTAGATTCTAGATTTACGCCCCTTCGAGGAAGCCGTCTATTAAGATATAGACGTGGTCGTGCTCAATGGCGGTGAGATGATACCTGGCTATGTCAGTAGACATTGAACTTAAGGGGCAAATATTAACAATTGGAGCACTTGTGATTGATTGAGTTGTTGAGATGTTTCAATTATTGTGCGCATTAATTATATGCATTTGAGATATGAACCGTGCTGACTTGCAGGAAGGAATTGAGACGAGGTGAGTTCCTTCTTCTAATCGTGTGGTTGTGGTGGCTAGAGTGCCTTAAGGCATATTTTCTTCCTAATAAGAGTTTAAAGGGTGGACTTACCGAGACATTGTCTCACTGGTTATTGTATAACCACTTTCAGGTCCTTAGATGGTGCGTGGAGGATCTAAGATTGGAGGTGGAGTCTGAAGGATCAGCGTCTATGTCCTACTAATATGTTGTAGGATAGCTTCTTTTGAGTGTCGATCATTTTGTTGGTTTTTACCTAGACTCCTTTTGTATATAAACCCAAATGTTTATAAAAGTGTGCTTTTGTGAAATGTTGCTATGCTTTCCTATCCCATGTTGTTTGTTGTTAGGGGTTATTGTTTCACTTCCGCATGTACATTAAAAATGAAAGGGTCGGCGACTAGTCCTGGGAAGTCGCATTGTATCGATCACGGTGGGATGTGCGCATTCTCGAGAGTCGGGGCGTGACATGCCGATACAAGAAAATCACTATTTAGTTACTTGTTTGTTTTGGCTAAAGGGGCAATATCATGGAAAAGTGCAAAGTAGTTAGTTAATGTTGCATCTATTATGATGGCTGAATTTGTGGCATACTTTGAGGCCACTATTCATGAATTATGACTGTGGAACTTTATTTCAGGGGTTGTGATTGTCGACAATATTGCCAGGCCGTTAAAAATTTATTGTGATAACTCATCTACAGTTTTCTTCTTAAAGAACGACAAGTATTATGATGGTGCTAAGCATATGGAAATCAAATAATTTTCCATTAAAGAAGAATTTTAGAAATAGAGAGTGTCGATTTAGCATATTAACACTAACCTTATGATAGCAAATCCCTTAAAAAAAGTACTGCTAACCAAGACATTTGATGAACTTGTTGAAAGGATGGACATTATTGGACATCATTAATTATTGTATTTTGATTGCATTAAGTTTATGTATTTGACACTCTGAGCTCAATTATGTGTTTATGATATTTCATATTTTCTATTTAGTATACATTATGGAAATAAATTAATGTCAAACAGGATAGTCTCTAACAGAGACATTATGATTGGACCATTACTGTACTTCTCATTTATGGATCATGTTAAGTAGAGAGCTATGTTGTAGTATATGGAAGGGACTATGTGGAGTAATGACATACGACCGCCATGACTTGCATTAGTTTTCTTTACTTAATTGTGATTATTATGTAATAGCCAATTTAAGGAAAAATTTAGCATTATGTTTGTGCACATTGTGGTCTTTATTAAACCATGAAGAGAATGTCATATGGGCCAAGTGGGAGAATGTAAGAATTAATGTGTGACCCACATGATTTTAATAATTAATAGTTTAATATATATTTAATGCTAAAAATGTATTGGCTATGAGAAGTTACAATTCTAATGAAAGCCTACAATCCTCATTGAGAAGTTACCATTTTTCTCCGAAGAGGTGCGAGTCTCATGAAAGTTAATGGGCACTTTGATAGAAGGCATCTCATGATAACGTGTGTGTGTGCATCTCGTGAGGCATCTTGTGATAACGTGTGTGTGTGCGCATCTCGTGATATATCACGTGTGTGTATGCGCTCGCGCGCGCGCGCAGGTCTCATGAAAGTTATATATATATATATAAGAGTTTGGTCCTCTCTCCACCCACGATGTGAAAAGAACGTTGTATTCCATCCTCCATCAGACAAAATACGTTAAGGGAAAAGTGAGTTAAGGGAGAGAAATCATATTTCTTCATTTTTCCGGTTTTCCGCGACAATTATCTTCAAGGGTATCGTTATGGATAAAAGTCTGTCTCCATCCCTTTTATTGTGCGAATCATGAAGATCAATGATTCTATGTTTCGTATTTTCCGAATTATAGAATTATGTTATCGCTTACATTTTATGCTAGAGAAAGGCGGTGATCTCTTTGTGAAAACGCACATACGGTATTTGTCCTACAGGACAGGCCAACACATGTATGAGCAAAAACAAGAGATTTTAGTACAGCCCTGTCGATCCAGCTGAGAGAAATCTTGGACGGACAATGACCATATTCATGTGGATGACGTTGGAGAATCAGATTTTCTCTTTGTTCTTTACGACAAAATTTTAAGATAGTCAAGAAAGTCCAACATCTAGTGATTTTCCACATTGGAGGTACTCAAGATTGAAGGGCGAATCAGCTTTCCTAGCAGTATTAGTCGACAAGCAGGCGAGAATGATATTAAAACTTTAAACAGAAAAAAAAAAAGGAAAAAAAAGGAGAGATTCATCAGTCGTCCTTTTGATTTCCTCAATCACTTAAAACATTATATAAAGATCTAACAACGTGATTATTGTGTAGCAGATATCTATCAAGCAGCGACTTGCTCAAGCAAGATAATCTCTTGATAACTGGGGCATCTCCAATGATTAGTCCGAAAAAATAACAACGTGATTATTGTGTAGCAGATATCTATCAAGCAGCGACTTGCTCAATCAAGATAATCTCTTGATAACTGGGGCATCTCCAATGATTAGTCAGAAAAGCATTAAAAATTCGACGCCGGGACACCAAATTTGCAAGTGAATGTCTTTGTCCTGGCCGAATGGATCATATATTTACAAGAAAATATGTACAATTCTTTTTAAAATGACTGACATTGACGACAATGAAAAAAACAAAAAGACCAGCAAATTAGATGGATTCAGTGACGTCCGTGTATAAAAACTGTGTAGGAATCAAATAAGAAGTACAGTTTAGCAATATCACATATTTTGCAATGGCTCTCCTTCAACAACTGTTTCTCCCAACGTGCTTGGTCGTAGCAGCTTTGCTGATAGTTCTCTTGAGGAGCAAGTCTAGGAAAAGAAAGAGCAACCTCCTACCGAGCCCTCCTAAGTTGCCAATCATCGGCAATCTTCACCAGCTTGGCAAATCGCCACACATATCTCTCCATCGCCTTGCGAGAAAGTACGGGCCAATCATGTCCTTGCAGCTCGGCGAAGTCCCGACCATAGTCGTTTCCTCAGCCGCAATGGCCAAGGAGGTGATGAAAACCCATGACCTATGTCGCGACCTCTTTTTTTTCGGCGCCCGCGATTGGGTACAAGCGCCTAAGGAGGCTAATGGCTCGGCTGAATTTAATTATGCCCGGACTCTCCCAAGTCCACCAATTCACGACTTTAATAGTTTGATTTTTTAATCTGTAAATCAATTTTTAAAATGGAGTCGCCACTAATCGATTTGGGGTAGGTCGATTAGGAACCCAAGCGAAGTATCGGGAGAAATACTCGCTCCTGCGCAACCAGAGAAATTAGGATCGGGGACTTGATTACACTAGTTAATCACTAATGCCCTTTCGGTACCTAATCTTGTTTAAACCCCGAGGCTTTTGGATGTTCGAGGGATTTTTTGCATGCATTTTTGGGAGGAAAAACATTTTTGAGTCTTTTCTTTTTTTTTTTACACAAAAGGGATTTTTTGGGATTTTTTGGTATTTTTGGAAAATATGGAATATTTTTTGATTTTTTGATTTTTCGGACAATAAAATATTTTTAAAATATTTTTTTATATTTTGGAAAATAAATTATTTTTCATTATTTTTAAAATATTATATTATATTATAAAGTTAAAAAACGAACCGGGTCAGATGGTTGGATCCGACCCGGGTCGTCCATTGCGGGCCCGACTCGGATTTTTCATTCATTTTTTTTATTTTTCTTTTTTGAAAATAAAATATTTTTGATTTATTATTATTATTTTTTATTAAAATATTATTTTATATCATTATATATTATAAAAATCGAACCGGGTCGGGTTCTCGGGTGGGACCGACACGGGCCAGCGACCCGCCCGCGGACGGGTCTGCGTTGCGGGCCCGACTCGGATTTTTTTTTGTCTTTTTCCTTTTAAGAAAAACCTAAAAGCCCAAACCCACTTTGACCCTTTTTCATTAAAATAAACTCAGCCCAAAGACTACCCGGCCCACGCACATAACCCGGCCCAGGCGAAACCCTACCCGGTTACTGGGAAACCGGGTCGGACGGACCCGCGAGCTGACCCAGTTCCCGACCTCCTTTCTCCTTCGCTCGCTTGCAGCGCTGGTGAGGGGGGAGAAGCGTCACCGGCGACAACAGCAGCGACAGCGACCACTACGGTGGCGACGATAGCAGCAACGGCGGCCACCACGGCGGCGACGACGGGCTAGACGGTGACGACACGACCGAAGGCGGCGACAAAACGGTTACGGCGAGGATGGGTCTATGCTTGTGTGGTCAACGGCAGCACGATTCAAAAAAAGGGGGGTGCGACGGCGACTATGCGACCGGAGGCGGCGGATCCGAGTGTCGTTACCTGTCCGCAACGAGATGCGCGAGTCGGCTTTACGGCTCCGGTTTGCACAGCACGGCAGCGACGAGTGAGGACGGCGGCACGGCAAGATCTGGGGCAGTAGCGGCGTCGGGAGGAGGAACAGCAACGACGGAGCAGCGGTCGCAGGTGGCGGAGAGCTTCCGGCTTCCCAGATCTGGCCCACCCTCCTCCGGCTGGCCTCGTTCAGCCCTTATTTCACAGATCCAGGCGCTCAAATCTACCTTCCTCGGGCTCGCTTGCCGCCGGCCTCCCCCGAAGTCTCTCGGAGGGAGGTCGTTCGAGCTTCGCGACCCGATCTCTTGCGTGCTCGCTCGTTGATTCTCCCTGAAGTCTCTCAAGGGAAGATCTCCGAGTTCGCCGTGTCCTTCGATGGAGGTGGTGCCTCGCTATTTATAGGCGAGGGGGCAACCGGTCGACGGGGCTTCGACCGCCGGTCTTCGCACGCCGAACGGACGCCCGCGGCTGAACCGGCATCCCATCCTCGCTCCTCCAACAAAGTGTGCTCGGCATTGAAGGCAGCCATTAATGGCGCCTGAGATCTGTCATCTCCGGCCGACGTCGGCCTACCCTCCTCGGCCATAGGTTCTCTTCGAGCGCGTGAGTTGCAGAGACGTAGGGGGAAGAAGGGGGAAGAAGGAAGAAGAAGAGGAGAAGAGAGAGGGGTGGGGCTGGGGGAAAAAGTGGGGCTCTGGGCCTACATGGGAAAGAAAAAGAAAAGGGGGCTGGGCGCGAAGGCCCGGCCCGATGGGCTGCTTCTTCTCTTTTTTTTTTAATTATTTATTTGCTTTTTTTTTTTGCTGTTTTTGTTATTTGTTTTGTTTATTATCCGGAAAAAGGAAAAATACATAAATAAAGAAACTAAAGCCAAATTAATAACCTAATTAAAATTTTAGGTGTCAACAGCTGCCCCTCTTTGAAGGTGAGTTCGCAGAGGTTGCATTCAAAGATAAACCTGATACCTAAATTTTGTCTATACATATGCAATAGATTATATGATATTTAGGACCTAGTATCCTATGCAGAAAATGAGCAATATAACATTGCATATACTAAGACAAATAAGAAGATACCTGTAGTTACTTACCGAGAGTGAGTGAGATAGGGTGTGAACCCCGAGTTTTGGCAAGTATCAAGGCGTCATCTTACCTGTTGCATGAGGAGATTGCTTCTCCAGGACCCGAACCATTATTCAGTCGCCTATTGGAGCAATAAGTGATTTGTCTAGGACCTGAACCTTTCTTCGGTCGCCTTGACGGGGAATTGCTTTTCCAGACCCGAACCTTTCTTCGGTCGCCTTGACGGGGAATCGCTTTTCCAGGACCCGAACCTTTCTTCGATCGCCTGTTAGAGCAATAAGTTGTTTTGTCTAGGACCCGAACCTTTCTTCGGTCGCCTTGACGGGAGATGCGCCGACCTTTCTCAGGGCATCTGTTTGTTGGGAGATAGTACTTGGATGATTACAAGTACAAACTCTTGGGGGATACTTGGATGATCACAAGTATTGAAGGGGTACCTGGACGATCACAGGTACAAACTCTTTAGGGATACCTGGATGATCACAAGTATCAAAGGGGTACTTGGACGATCACAGGTACAAACTCTTTGGAGATACCTGGATGATCACAAGTATCGAAAGGGTACCTGGACGATCACAGGTACAAACTCTTTGGAGATACCTGGATGATCACAAGTATCGAAGGGGTACCTGGACGATCACAGGTACAAACTCTTTGGAGATACCTAGATGATCACAAGTATCGAAGGGGTACCTGGACGATCACAAGTACAAACTCTTTGGAGATACCTGGATGATCACAATTATCGATACTCTGGGACAACTCGTACAGGTCGAGTGTCGATAAGAGGGAGTACCCGGCAAGTGGTGAGTACTCAAAGACAAGGGGATAGAAATATGCTTACCTGGCAATATCTCTGATCTCTGAGAGTATGTCTGCTATTTGCACAATATACACACATGATTGTATGTGTTGTAAATTCATGAGTTCAAATGAGATTCATGCATGACAACTTTGTCTGCTTTGTATCATTCGAATTCCACTGGGGAAGATTTTGAAAGACAACCTTTATTCAGAATGTAGATGTCTTGAGCATGCCAGATGAGGGACTTTCAGTCTGAAAGGACTTTTCGCTCACTCTCATGGAAAAGGCTATCCTGACCATTGATGTAGGATTTATAAGGACCACACTT
The DNA here is from genome assembly GCA_014182885.2 of Eucalyptus caleyi. NCBI lineage: Eukaryota > Viridiplantae > Streptophyta > Magnoliopsida > Myrtales > Myrtaceae > Eucalyptus > Eucalyptus caleyi. The sequence goes on along the minus strand of CM024467.2, from coordinate 1,206,831 downwards.
CTCACTGTCATCATGTCAGCAGGGGTCTGAGTATTCTCGCAAGTGGTACGACTTTACCAATGTGAGAGGTCTTTGTTGAAATTGTGATGAAGACTTGGTCAATAGCTCATCAAATGGGACCGTTGAGGTCAAGGCTCATGAACGAAGTGCCGCACGATCATCTCCAAGTTTGCAAGTCAAGAGTCCTGCAAAAAGAGATAGAATAGTCTTGCTCGTACTTCTTCGAGCGATGCTTATAGACATATGAAATCCTACGTTAATTGAAGTGCCCCTAGTCTGAAGAGACTTTTACAATGGGATGCAATGTAGGCTTGATTCATGTGTAAAAGGGTGAGAGCTGGTGATTGCCTTGGCATTTGTCACAGTCTTTCTTCTCTTTGTCAAATGGAGGTTCTATGGACCACAACAGCAACATTTTCTTGGCTGCATTTTTGACTGGGGGGCATTGGCCTTACTTTTACCAGGCACACTACTTTTTCATGCCCCTATTTTTATTCCAGTTCTTCATTTATGGGCATTGACCTTGCTTTTACCAGGTACACTGCTTTTTTATGCCAATGTTTTTTTTTTTTTTTTTGTTGCCTGAGAGTTGATCTTGACAAGTTCAAGCAAATGCTTTTGTTAGACTATTGAGTCTTCATCTTTTGCCGGCACTTCTGATTATGCTGCTCAAATGGCAGTAGCTTTTGCTTTGCCTCCACGTGAAGGTGAATTTACAGACTCAATTGAGTTATACAATAGATACAAGTGCGTAAAGAAAGAATTGCTCTTCATGACTCTAGGGGCACTTAAATTAATGCGAGTGTTCATATGCAATAAAGACACTCAAAGATTGATGCAAGTGCGAGCAAGAAAATTTCTATCTCTCTTCTCACCTTGCGATGTTGCTTCGCCTCCGATCTGCCCCAGTGTGGGGTGGTTCTTGACAGGGATAGGACGGAAATTTCATCAGTGTATGGGGCTCAATGAGGTGAGCGATGGAATGCCTCTCACTATTTTGGTTATCGTACCATTCGCGAGAGAACTCTTTACCCTGCAGCCATGGAATCTTCTGCGCTCATCTCACAAGTGTATAGATGGGGGGGATTGTGTGTAGGATATAGCTTGCCTGTCATCATTTTGACGCGCCTCATCCAGCATGCTCAATCAATCTTGTATTCTTCACTTTGCTGTCTATTCTAATAATCCTCAGTGGAATCAGTGACTTAGACAGACAAAATCATCATGCATAATTCATCTGGAAGTGACATGCAACATTTTGAATATGATGGAGTTTGAACTCTTCAAAACAAGTGAATGGTTTCGACTCAAAAAAGACCCTATTGATAACTTTAAGAGTTAACATAATGGTGTTTCCAAATATATTAAATTTTGAACATCAAAAGGGTTATTCGCAAATGGGTGTCGATAGTTGTCCCTATTAATTAGGGATATGACACATGAATGATCAGTCGGGGTTGGGAATCTGATCGGGCATCTTTGCTTTTGCCCCTACAGAAGAGAAGGTGTACAAGTAGATCAATTAGTCTGGCCAAAATCAAATGTGAGTTGCGGCCTGAAGATTTTCTGTCATTTGCTTTGGCAATACTTGAGACGCCATTTTGCTTGGGAGAGTTTTTCATGCCTCTCATTGATATGTTATCTTTGTTTTTGACAGTCGGGTGATCCTACAAAAGATAGGAAAGAAGGTGTCAATCACGATTTTTTACAGGAGTTTAAACAACTGGGAGCGATACAACATTACCCTTCACTGCTTTGCAGATGATTGGATGGACCTGAAATGTGAGTGGGACATGAAGTCCTATGTCTTTTGCTTCGTTAGATCACCTGCTTTCTCGTAATTTGCAAGCGCAAGAGAAGCAATTTTTTTTTTTTTACCAAGCGGCTAACTGCCGCATCGGGGATTTGAACCCCCGACTTCGGACCTTTTCGCTTCTTCCCGGATACCACTCGGCTAAAGGCGCCGATGGTGTTCATAGGGCGCTGTTTTTTTCATTTAACCGACTCGATTCCTTGACGTCACGTCCTTTCATACCAAGTTAGGTAAATCGATATGGGTCATTTGATTTGTCCAAATTAATCATTAAGCTTGCTTTTTGAATCCTATGCTTCCTGTCAATAGGAGAAAATATGTCAAAAGTGAGTTCAGATACTAGGAGTATTGGAAACGATACCAAATTACTCTTCCCCAGAGTTTATATTTGCTGACTCCTAGGGATATTTGAATGTCAATGACGGCCTTTTGTTTTCGACACAGTTCAATGTCTCTTTTGATTGGCCCTCCTCATTTGTGGCCCTGTGTACATGATTGATGATTTGCAACGCCTTCCTTCTGTGGAATTCTATCTTTGACCATATGACCATTAGTAGCATTGAGTAAAGTCATGTACTTCAAGCTTCTATGGAATCTGATATGGACAATCAAAACCTCTAATTTCTCTAATGGCAATTACTTCTTTCGAGAGCTTGCGTCTGGAACAAAAAGTGAAGCTTCCAGATTCTAAGATTGTTGACTAGGACATAAGGTTCCTTCTAACCAGACCGGTTCTTGAATGACGCGTCCTTTACATCGAGTTGGGCAAAATTGACATGGATTACTCTTACGAGTCTGCCTGGGTAATGTCGATTTGCTCAAGCTATGCCATCAAATTTGCTATTTGATACTTCTTTAAATGCTGGTGATTATCATTCATTTTTCTTCATCGAGTCAACCAAACACACGTTTTTTTTATGATGGTGGAAATACATCATTCATATATAAAGGTGCATAGACATTTTCATTTTGATAGAGAAGTGCTTGGCAATGCCAGACAATGAACATCTTTCAAGGGTAGTACTTTTTCACAGCATCAGAATTAATTGGTTTAGAGAATTCTCGCCCATCCATCTCAGTTAGGATCAAGGCTCCTCCGGGGAGTATCTTCTTTATTACATAAGGACCCTTGTAATTTGGGGCGAACTTGCCTCTGGGCTCTGGAAAGATTGGCAGTGTCTTTCTCAAGACTAGCTCATTTACCTCAAAGTGCTTAGGTCGCACCTTTTGATTGAACGATCGAGCTACCCTCTGTTGGTAACACTGACCATGACAGAGGGCTTTCAGTTGTTTTTCGTCGATCATATTCAGTTGCTCAAGCCTTTGTTGTGTCCATTCTTCCTTGGACAATCCTGCTTGGGATAAAATTCGCAGGGAAGGGATTTCTACTTCCACGGGCAAAACCGCCTCCATGTCGTAAACCAGGGAAAAAGGCGTTGCCCCAGTGGAAGTTCGAATCGAAGTTTGATATGCTGTTAGTGCGAAGGGTAACCTCTCATGTCAGTCGCGGTAGTTTTCAGCTGTCTTGGATAAGATTCTCTTGATGTTCTTGTTGGCGGCTTCCACGGCTCCATTCATTTGTGGACGATAAGGGGACGAGTTCAGATGTTGGATTTTGAACTCAAAAAACAATTGATCAATCAACTTGTTGTTCAGGTTTGACTCATTGTCGGTGACGATAGCTTCCGGTACGCCATAACAGGCGATTATGTCACGTTTGATGAACTTCATAACGTTTCGTGCAGTTACGCTTGCATAGGATGCGGCCTCAATCCATTTTGAGAAGTAATCGATTGCGACCAAAATGAACCGGTGCCCGTTTGATGCCTTCGGATTGATTGGGCCAATTACATCGATGCCCCACATTGAAAATGGCCACAGCTCAGATAACTGATGCAATTCAGTTAGAGGGACATTTATCTTGTCCCCGTGAATCTGACAACGATGACAGCTTTGCACATGCTGGGCACAATCGCCTTCTAAGGAGAGCCAATAATAACCCAATCTCATTATTTTCTTGGCCAACATACGTCCATTCATGTGAGGGCCACATACTCCCTCATGTATTTCTTGCATTATTTGTGCGGCTTCATTTGCATCCACACACCTTAACAGGACTGAGTCATATGATCTTTTGTACAAATTTTCACCGCTGACGAAGAACCTTGAAGCCATTTTCATTAGGTATTTTCGATCCGAGGGAGTGCTTTCTTTAGGGAATTCCTACTTCTGGACGTATTTCATGATATCATAATACCAGGGTTTCCCGTCGGGTTCTTCAGTTATAGTCATGCAATGAGCTTGTCTTGCCAGGACTTCAATCTTCAGAGGCTCCACTTCTAACCCTTCTGTTACTTGTAACATAGATGATAACGTTGCTAGCGCATCAGCGAACTGATTATGAATTCTAGGTAGGTATTCAAACGAGACGTCCTGGAATTCTCCCACCAATTCTTCTAAGTATTCGTGATAAGGTACAAGTTTGGCGTCTCTTGTCTTCCACTCGCCCACAGTCTGGAGAATAATTAAGGCGGAGTCACCGAACACTTTTAGTTTTGTTATTTCCTTTCCAATAGCCGCCTGCAGGCCGAGGATGCATGCTTCATATTCGGCTATATTGTTGGTGCATGGAAACATCAATTTTGCAGCCACAGGATAATGTTGCCCATTTGGGGATATCAAGACCGCCCCGGTGCCTGAACCTGACAAATTTACAGCTCCGTCAAAGAACATAGTCCATGTGTCCTCTTCTACTGTTGAAATTCGGTCATCTGGGGAATGATCCTCACATACTTCTTTAGGGCAATCTGCTAACATATCAGCAATCACCTGACCTTTAACTGATTTTTGCGACATCACTTGGATGTCGAATTCTGAGATCAGGATTTGCCATTTGGCCAATTTTCCCACCAAGGCCGAACGACCGAGCAAATACTTGATTGGGTCACTCTCAGTTACAAGGAATGTTTGATAATGCAAAGTATATTGTTGGAGGCTGTGCAACACCCATACCAATGCAGCGCATGTCTTTTCTGACTTGGAGTAGTTTTGTTCCGACGTGGTGAACTTTTTACTCAAATAGTAAATGGCTCGCTCCTTCCCATCATGGGGTCCTTTCTGTGCCAACGTTGCACCTAGGGATTCACTGTTGATGGTAAGGTAGAGGGTCAAAGGGTGTCCTGGAGTTGGGGGTATTAAAACTGGGGGTTTCATCAGGTACTGTTTTAGATGTTCAAACGCCAGTCGGCAGTCATCGTCCCATTTGATTTGTGCATCTTTCCTGAGAAGTTTAAAGAAAGGTTTTGCAGTTTCGGAAAGCTGGGAAATGAATCGCGCAATGTAATTTAATCTTCCCAGGAGGCTCCGGACTTCTTTTATAGTCGAGGGAGGAGGCATCTCAAATATCGCTTTGGTTTTTGACGGGTCCACTTCTATCCCTTCACAACTCACAATGAATCCAAGTAATTTGCCAGAAGTTGCCCCGAACACACATTTTGCTGGGTTCAAGCGCAACTTGAACTGGCGAAGTCTATTGAATAATTTTTCTAGGGTCTTCACATGGTCTTCTCCGTGTCTGGTTTTGGCGATCATGTCATCGACATATACTTCAATTTCTTTGTGCATCATCTCATGGAAAAGGGTGACCATGGCACGTTGGTAAGTTGCTCCTGGATTTTTCAGGCCAAAAGGCATGACCTTGTAGTGGAAGGTTCCCCACGGAGTGATGAATGTCATTTTTTCTTTGTCTTCTTCTTTCATCCTTATGTGGTTGTATCCTGAGAATCCATCCATGAAAGAGAAAAGTTTGAATCTAGCAGTACTATCCACAACAACATCTATGTGAGGTAGCGGGAAATCATCTTTTGGGCTTGTTTTGTTCAAATCACGATAGTCGACACAAACCCGGATTCGACCGTCTTTCTTCTTTACTGGTACAATATTCGCTATCCAACTAGGATATTGCGAGACTTCGAGGAAACCTACTTCGAGGAGCTTCATTACCTCTTCTTCAATTTTTTTTGACAATTCTGGCTTTGTTCTTCTTAGTCGCTGCTTCTTGGGGGCTACATCAGGGTTGGTTGGCAAGCTATGCTCCACGATCATTGGATCGAGGCCTGGCATATCGGCATATGACCATGCGAATACGTCTTGATACCTCTTTAGGAGGGCAATTAAGCTTGTAGCTTCTTCTTTAGGAAGGTTCGCGCCAATCTTTATCTCCCTTGGATCTTCTGTGCTGCCTAAATTGACAATGACGGTGTCTTCAGTAGTAGGGGGCCTTGCTTCTTCGTGGCGCTCCCAATTCCGTTGAATTTTGTCGGAATCATCAAAATCATCATCCGAGTTGTCAGAATTGCTATCATGGCTACTTACGGTGTTGGTTTGGACCGTTCCCATACCCTCGCCTGCCGCTGGATTATTCCTGTATCATAGAGTAGATAGGTTAAGGAAACAAATAAGGTTAATAGTATGCATGCCCCCCCTTTTTTTTTTGAAAGGGGATGAATTGCTTTTTTAAGACGAGTAAGCATGAGGAAACCCGGGCCTTAGATTTCTTCTTTCATTTTGTGGCTGGATATCATCAACGGGCCAGTTTGGTGTGTCTCCTCATGCCCTCAAAATGTTTTCAACTTTATTTAATAGTAGGCGAATTTACATTTTGGAAGAGTGATTTCAAAAATAGTTCCTTAAGTGGAACTGATGTTGAAAACAAAACAAGCCAGACTTAAGAAATATGTACAAGATCCCACGTAGGAGAGTATGCAAGGGAATTAAAAAGGGTTCTACTCGAGCGGGCCTGCACCCATTTCCCCTAACGGTCCTTCGTTGATGGCGCCCACGAAGAAGTCTTCATACCAGTCACCAGTCACGCCTCCTTGTGCTCCCAGCTTTGTGAATTTCAGATCGTCTATGCCTCCCCATCCATCAGGGACAAGGCTCTGACGATGGTCATAGAAACCTTGGGGGATTGAATAGTTGACATAATAGTCAAATTCACCACTTGGTTGGCCCAAAGT